>OY292530.1:5347583-6547583 GCA_958496365.1 Subacronicta megacephala | reverse complement strand
TTTAAATCAAAAATGTGCAAAGTGAAATTGTGAAAATGTGAAATTTGAAATGAATTGAATGTGAAATTTCGTGGCTAAAGCGTCTTGTATACAAAACTATAGGACGTAGACAATCGAATCCTACATAAAATCTAAATGTTCTTTAACTGAAATTTATATTTCTTTTTGTAAGAAAATATATGCCGAGTAAATGTAAAGAAAACTCTTACTAGAAAATCTACAGCTTCAATACTGAATGTACAGTTGAAGCACTTCCCGGAATCTCTTATGAATTTCACGAGTATTCGCTTCACGCTCCTTTTCTGAAAAGCACTGAAATACTGGACTGCAATTTACTGCTGTGAAAGTGTCTGTTTTGGAGAAAATGAAAAATGTGGGAATTTTATTTCCACTTTTAAAATCCCATGAGGCGTCAATTTGGTACTTAAAAATTTAATTCGTAGGTACAGTGTGTTATAGCTATTACCTGACCCACCCTAGGTGAGCCAGCAGCGTCTAAGTGGGTCAGGTAACAGCTATAACCCACTGTACTTAAATAGCACAAGAACTACCTCTCTTAACTGACCTGCGGAATGGAATAAGCATCACTTAACGGTAGTAATATTGATATAATTCTCCAGTGCCTAGGTCCCTGCGAGGCAGGTGTTCAGTCCCGGACAGTATGGTGCGCACGCGGCGGATCAGAGGGTGCGAGCGGCGCAGCGCGCGACGCTGACTGTGCAGGAGTGCGTCCTCCCGCCAAACGCTCTTGTGTACCCTCGCGCTGTTCCACCAGGCCATCAGTGAAGACTGCTGTTGTGAATGTTCCGCCTTCAGGTATGGTCTTTGAACCTTAATAGCCGTGGAAGCTTGTTTTATGTTTACTTCTCACTGAAAAAAGATTATTTTCATCATTAATGTATTTCGTTACAGTTTCAGACCCACAGCAACGTGTGACAAGACACCAAAGCCATACCGCACAAAATGTTAAAGATAGATCTTATGCTGATGGTAATTATAGCCTATTTATTTAACTTCTTACAATGCCCAATACATAAATAGTAAAATATTATTACTATTTATTGTACATCGAAGTAATTATTAATATATAGAAAAGTCGCAGATATCATCATCAGCATCATCATGATCATCAGCCTATACTAGTCCACCGCTAGACGTAGGCCTCTCTTAGTGTGCGCCATTTAACCCTGTTTTCCGCTTTTCGCATTCAGTTTTTGCCAGCAACCTCTCGCACACATCATTATGATAATTTATAATTGATATCTATTCCTATAATTAAATCTCATAAATACATAATAATAAATGGAAAAATAACATTATTTTATATACAAAATTAAATGTCGAAAAACCATTGCTAGTTATTCGAAATTTTCAACTTTGTGTTATCTGCGCAGGCGCTTGCGTGGACAAGTTGAATAACTGTGGGCTAGCTGTCCAGGCGCGGCTATGCCATTACCCGTACTACGCCGAATACTGCTGCAAGTCATGCCACGGACGGTAAACCACCATGGATGGAGTAAGATTGTTTTTATTTCTGTTCTGTGCTTTGCGGAACGTAATTACTATAGGACTATAAACAATTAGAGAAGATAAAAAACTTACTATTTTCGAAACCCTACCTACTTCAGAATAAGTGCCATCTCAGTATTTATCTACGAATCAATATTTGTGTGATTAAAAAATACGTGAGAGTCGACTGTACGTTTTAAATTTAAACTATTAAAATCAGAAATGATCAATACAATATTCATTAATGTATTGTAAACTGTAACCCCCAGGTACAAGCAGTGAAACACTAAGGCGCAATAACACGTATTGTGATACTTAAATGGACGCATAGTGAGAATACGTAATCTTTATCCGAGAAGTACCGCGGTGCCACCTGCGCACAACAACTCCAATCTTACACGTATAAGCCCGTAACTGATCTAGACGATCGAATACTCACTGTTACATAAGAAATCCTTTCACGAAGAAAGTGGAACGCGTAACAACGCTTCAATTAATACGTTAAGAAAGGTATCAATGCTAATGCACTGAGTATTAAGTCTGAATCAAGCCAAAGTGAAACAGACTAAGACTAGATATCGGATTGACTCACCTTAATAAATGACTCATGAAATGTTCTATGAAATTGTTAATTACCCAATGTTTTATCGTGCTTTGCACTAAAATGTTTAGTGTTATTGACTTCGAGTACAGCAGTGTGCGCGCGGCTCAATAAGTGAACAAAATGTTCATGTTTCTGTAAGTATTAGGAATAGTTTTGTGATCTCCAGATTGTTAAGTCGAGTTTTGGAGTCGATCTGTGAACTGTAGCACTGTCAAAATTATAAAAATAAAAAAAATATTTTGTTTATCTTTTACATTATATTGCACGACATGTTATCGAGTTGAGCACCAACTGTATGCGTAGATTTGTTTAAAACTTGCCTGTAACCAAGTAATGGAAATGCATTTTACCGAATTTCGTATAATGTGTATTACTTAGGAGATTAATTATTGCATAATTATATAAGCATGTTTGTAACTACAGTTCATGTTGCATTTTTAATGCAACTTAGGCTATGCTATTTAGATTAAGAACAAAAAAGTATTTCTTATTCGTTTTAATAGTTTCTTCAGTATGTACTTATAGATACTATATAATGGTGACTCCACACATCTACTAATATACTTAAAATTATTTGTCAATGAGGGGTGTTAGTGTAAAATTGTAATACTTACTCTTCACATCCCTTATTACGACGAACGATATTCGCAGATGTGTGGAGCAGGCACCAGTGTTCATAATAACTTATTACACCGATTCTATTGTCAAAGAGTCAGTTCTGTATTATTAATGAGTCGATTTGTGTAAATAGATAATTATTTTTATATGTATAGTGCATTTACTTACTGGCTGTTAAGTATTTATACGATTGTATTAGTTAAACATTATACCATCACAATAATGTATGTATTAATTGGTTTTTGCTAAAAGTAACTAGAGTTTTGCCTACTGTTTAATAAATTTTGTCTGTACTAATGACGCATATAACAATGTACAAAAAATAATAAGCTTTAAATACTGGTTGTTGTTTTTATTTCGAACCTACTTATTTAATAAACATAACATAACATACCATACGCCTGTATTCTCCTAAGGATTATGCAGAGGTGTACTAGTGTACACCCACACTTCGCCGGTATGTTTAGGTCCCATGTAATAGGGGGAGAGTCTATTGCCATTCACCGGGCACAAATCCAGACTCCGAGCTGCTACTGAGAATTTCATAGAAAAACCCAATAACACTTTGCTCGACCTGGGAATCGAACCCAGGATCTCTAGCGTAGCAGTCGCGGTTAGGACTACTAGACTAATGAGGTAGTTTGGAAACTTATGTTTCTTTGTAATATTTCGGTCAGAGCTACAAACTGTACCTATTAAAATGAGCCTCAGCACACGGAGAGGCAAATCAAATTTATGCACATGACTCGCCACGAAACCGCTTCAAAAGTTTATTTCGATTTGCTTCGAACAGTAAAAATAATTTACGAAATTATTCCGGCCGACTACGCGCTTAGGTAGATCTTGAGGCTCTTGTCGTATCCACATACGATACGAATCTTTATCAAATCAAGCAGTTTTGAAGATAAAATTACTCATGTCTTTGTAACCTTACACCACTATTGCGCTACCATATACCGGTACCTACATTCTCAACCTGGCTAGTTTATCTGTGCAAGTTGTAAAAGTTAGCTGAACGAAATAAGTTATTATAGCACTTATTATAGATGGCTTATGTATGCACTTCGCGATTTACAAGCCTAACTTATTACCTCTATACGTGGCATGATTTCCAACGGTATATGTATGATAATCATTTACAATGTTGTGAAATACTGCTATAGTAATAATCTCCTAGCTTTCCTCTAGTCTGCTGGGGTCAGCGACTATATAACATCAATATCTGATAGAAAGTAAATAGATGCTATTAAATAAATAACCTGTGAAAATGTGTCATTTTCGTTTCCATAATCTGAGAACTATTTTGAAACGTTGGGCATGCCATTAGCCATCCATCCATGTTCATTGCGAAACATCAAAACGATCCATTTTATGAAATCTGGATATTGATATTATTTAGTATTATTACTAAAGATACTCGATTAAATAATATTGACCAATTTACCGATCACTTGGTAATGTTATATTTTTCAGGGTTAGCTGCACTCGTGTGCTGTATTTTAAGCCTTTTTAATGGAGTCCTGAATAATATCCACAGCTGTGCTCCTGCTTACCGCGCTGGTTCTTCCATTACGTCACTGGAATCATGAGCATATTTCTTGCTACTGGCAGCCTATGTGCAGCCTTCCAGTATAGTTTTTTTTTGGAACCTGGACAGGCAACGGGAGAGGTCCTCGTTCCATTACCTACTTATATTCTTCACTTGGTTCTTCACAGTTTTAGTCTCGCTGGACTTGTGGATAGTCACGGCAAAAAAAAATCGTAATTTGTTCTGATTCTTTGTCTGTTTCGTCAACTAATGTTTCAATACAAAGTTAAATAAAATTCTTGCCTCATTTACGTTATTAATAGTTAACCGTGTTGAACACAAAGCCGCTGAACTTATCGGTATTTCATATTTGCTTTATTCGGTTAAGTACCTATATATGAATAAAAAATTGGGACAATCCAATTAAATATGTTTGTTTTAATCTCAACCGTCGCACAGTAACTATTTACACAGTCTGTGCATGCAAATAGTAGGTACGGTAGGTGGGTATCCCTACGTGAAATATCAATTAGTGTAGGTATTGGTTCTAATAAGATAGAAAACATCAAGTAGGCATCTATCTCTTCTAAGCTTTATTTATACCACTAATTCTAAAGTCTATCATTTATTTTAAAATATATTTTCTTCATACTGAGTTCTCTTCGTAATTGATAGAATTCTGCAGATCTTTTACAACAGATATAAAATAAGTGACAAAAAAAATTGTGATGACGAAAACTACAACACTACCTGGTCCATATCAGTGAATATTACGCCACACACCTGACACTATCTATATCTATTCGTCAAAATAGGAAACATTAGTATCTGTACAGCTATCTGTACCGAAATCGAAGATAACAAACAACAGTTTGGACTGGCATTTTTGGTGTTAAGTAGTGATTGTCAGCTTTTGGAGGAACATCTACTTTGAAAATATTAAATTTGTTATAAATGGCAATGCCGCCGCCACCGCCACCCCCTCCTCCTATGTCTCAGTCAAGATTGGAAGAAGGAGGAGGAAGAAGACCACCAAGTGTGGAGACATCAGGACTTGTAGTGTGTATGAATGTAGTTAACACCATTACACATTTACTACTTGGATCCGTATCTTTTAGTGCCTTCTTCATCATAAACTTGTTTTCCTTCACAACGGTCTTCAAAGCACACGTCTACTTAACTGTTATAGGGGTGAGTGATTTATTATCTAAATTCTCCATTTTTATATAAAAAATAAACCCCTTTTATTTTTTTAATGTGTCATAATTATAATACATGTAATATCTATTTTAGTGCCAAGTAATATCTTAGCCTGTTATGTTATGGTGTATTGATGTGTGAGAAAATGGTAGATCTCTGAACTTTTCTTTAACATTAAAAATAAAACATTTTAATATTATATTATGCAACTCAAAATATAAATCTAGTTAGTTACTATGAAGTAGTCTGTCAGTTACTATGAACACTTACAATCTTGATATCACACAATGAGCTGAAATATTTTATTGATCGTGCTTGGCCCCAATTATGTCTAGTGAATTATTTGACAATAATATGAAAACATACCCTTGTAAACTCTCACTTTATTCTTATAGAGACAACAACAGACCAATAAAATCATCAGTAGGTATCAGCTGACTTCGTACTGTATAGGATTTTCGTACAATAAGAGATCAGCGTATGTTGGCAATGCGTAGCCATGTCTGGGAATCTTGTGATTTATCAAAAGGAGCCTTTGCATTTTCTTTGTAATATTTCATTTACTGACTGAATTGAAACTTTTCAGTATGTAATCCTGATGAGTCAGGCCGTGTTGGCGTTCAACCCTTACAATGGATGGTCAAACAACTTGAAATATCCACATAAGAGGTTAGCTCACTGGGTACTTCAAGTGCTTGGTTCTTTACTGGCGCTAAGTGGGTGCGCTGCAGCAATGGCTAATGTAAGCCTTACAAACCTACAGTCAGCTCATGGGATCGTTGGTAAGGAAACGAATTTTTAACCCAGTAAAATATTAAAGGATAGTTGGCAGCCCCAACAAAGTGCTTGCAGAATTTGTAATTCTGCCAGCACTTTGTTGCGGCCGCTATTTTTATGGGCAAATAAAACCCTTGCACTTGAGAGCATAGCTTACCTATCATAAGCTATTATTAATTTTCAATAGTCTTGTCAAGATATTATACAATTACAATGGAAAAGGTTTGTATTCGTAGATGAGTACTTACGATTATAAGTATGTCTGTCTATAATACTAAGAGTTCTTAATTGAATAGTACTCTTAACTACTGATAAAGAGTTTCTAATAACTTAAGGACTAGTCCAAAATACCGTGCGTTAATATTACTGCAATCGTACTAGATCCACCATCCTCCACCACCGTGGCTAATTTTTTTTTGTAAGTATACATTATGGTTCACCTTTGCCAAACCTTTCGGGGAATGCGGGCGTGATAACTCCCAAAAATAAGTCATTCAGCCTGCAGGCTCGGACAGGAAAACACCTGACGAGTTCTTCATATTTTTAACCCCCTACGCAAAAACGACGGGGTGTTATAAGTTTGACGTGTCTGTGTGTGTGTGTGTGTGTGTGTGTGTGTGTGTGTGTGTGTGTGTGTGTGTGTGTGTGTGTGTGTGTGTGTGTGTGTATTTGTGTATCTGTCTATGGTATCGTAGCTCCCGAATTGATGAACATTTTTTTTTTTCAGTCGATTTTACACGTGCTATTACGATATTGGGCAGTGTAATACACTAGATAGGTACTTATTTGATTTTCTCATTTTCAGGTTTTGTCGCCATGATATTGACTGCCGTGAGTCTTGTGGGCGGAATAGTAAACTTATTCTGCCCAAAAAATTGGGATTCTCTGGTGTTGAACATATTGCACGCCTGCGTTGGATCTTTAACACTCATCGTCGCATACGTAGCTCTCTGCCTTGGCTTCGACTTAACAAGGACCTTAATAGGTGATACTATCTCCAACTTTTCTATAGCTCTCACTGTTTTAGCATTAGTGGGAACCTTAATGATGTCGTATGCCAATATGGCTAAAAAATTATGTAACTCGAAATAAAAATCTACTAAAAATAATATAAGTATCTAGGATGTTAATTATGTAGCCTACTGTTTTTATAATTTGACTTATATCCAACACTTTTTGTGAAGCTATTAGCAAGTATACGAGTATAAGTCAAATTATACCTGCAAAATACAAACTTCTATATTTTATGAATATAAAGATTTTGTCTTTTAACACTAAGTAAATAAGGAAATAATGTTCCATCACAAGCTATTCGATGATATTAGCTTGTATACTGGAAAATATTATGCACAAAATATCTAAATAAGATAATAATTTATTGTAAAAAAATAAAATTAAAATAAAGAATATTGTAGTTTAATTTTTATACTATTTATATAAGCGAAAAGATAAAGAGATAAAAATCTTACAATGTGTAAATTCTAGCAGACCGCTCTAGGCCAAGCAATAGGCGAACTTATTAAAACTATATTAGGGCTATTCATACTACAGGCTTTTAAAACCTGACCTTATAATTTAAAAAATGTGAATTAGTTAATATACTTAGAAAACGAATTCAAATGATCCTCGATAGCATATGACAAATAGAATAGACAAATAGAATAGGCATAGAATGAGAAGTTTAAATCGAAGTAGTTAATTAGATCGTAGAGCAACCGAAAACAAGGGCAATAACATTTAATAGATAGATTACAATCCATCTCACTTTATCTCCTTCACTTCAAACGAATTAATTACCTAGTGCTATTTGATTAGTACATAGAGTATAATGCATCAGTATATATTGCCAATGCGGTCATTGTCAATTGCAGACTGTTATCAAAGCAAAAGGCTAGGGCAGGTCACGCCGAATCGTAGTAATTGATATTTATTATTATTACGTGATTGCATTGTTTTGTTATCTAAACAAGCCCTCCCGCGCACTAAGCGGCGGCGCACGCGCTCATTATTTAATGAATTTTCGTACTGAAGCAACAAAGAGTAGCAACGAATGTATCTATAAAAAAAGTTAATTTTTGTTAATTAATATGGAATTGAACATGAATGTGATAAAAAACGATTAATAAGTTTCTAAGATATTTAAAAAGCGTTTAAAGTTTTTGGTGCCAATGGAGAGGAGATGCTCTGTCCCCATCAAGGTATTTGCTAGATTTGCGTGATCCGTTATAAACCGCGGTTTCCATCAGTCTTCAAATCAACTTGAAAAAAATAAATTACCTATAGGATTTTTTTTATTCGATAAGTCGGCAAACGAGCAGGAGAGCTACCTGATGGTAAGTAGTTGTCGCCGCCCATGGATATCTGCAATACCAAAGGCGTTACAGATGCGTTGCCGAGCCTATTTAAGGAAGGGGGGGGGGGGTGGAGAAGGAAGGGGACTGAGGGAGAACTGAGGGAGTCTTGGGTCTCCGACGCTCCACACTCACCGTACGAAACGCAGCAGTAGGTATGCATACTGCTACTTGACATCGACATTCTGTGGGAGGGTAGAACTTCCCCGGTGGTGCATGACTCATTCATGCTGGCTTGGATGGCATGCCAGCGAGGCACTACTATTACTCAAAAGATGTAGATGCATTGATTTAATAAATAAGACACAACTATTGTTTTAGCAATTTCATCTAATCATCACTTGTTCTATATCTATCTATTTACACATACTTATCACTAAATACATAACTTAAAGTACAATGAAACTACAATCTACATAGATATTATCTTAAAAAGCGTTGGTAATAATCTAACTACTAAGTTGAGTCATGATTTTACTTGTAAGTACTATAAATTACTTCATACAAAAATATACTTAAGTTTAAATATCACACCGAATAAGCAAAATATAATAAACATGGTTAATACTACCTACAGTGTATTTATTAGGAAACGTTCGAATTATTATTATTATTCCAAAATTCAACTTTATGTAATGAAATTTAAATGAAAAAAATAAACAACTAAACATGAATGATGCCAGAGAGCAACATATATACTTTTACCTTCTAAAAGAATACTATTAATACAAACATCTTACAACATGGGACAAAAGATGGCAATTTATAAATATTAAACTAAGAATAAAAGCAACCCCACTCACACGCCGCGATCCGTATCCCCAGGTATAATCCTTTTTGGTCAAAATTGGAGACTCAGTAACCTCCTTGAAAACAACCTTTTTTAAATTAAAATCTCTGTAATAGTGCGCGTTTAGTCTAAACAAAAGCAGTACTTAGGTAAGTGACCAGTGCAGTTTGTTCACTGTCCGCCGCAGGACTGACAGCAGTTATTGGTGTAGTACTTGTAGTGGCACAGCCGAGCCTGCACCGCCAACGCGCAGTTGTTCAGTTTGTCCATGCAGCTATCTACACAACAAACAATAAAAATTATGTCTTTATAACGTAACACACCGAACGTTGGACGTTACGTTTTCATCGGAATCATGAGTATATTTTACTGTACTTTTTAAAGCACAAATTAAATAAATACATAATACCGATGAGAATCACAACTTCAGTTAATTTACAAAAAGTTTTAGTCTACTTGATATAACGAAGTGAATAGTTAGTAACATATTGTTTTACAACAGCCCAAATACAGTCATTAATCAAATCTATAAAGAAGTTTCCGTAATAATTAGGGGCTATCCAGAACAATTTTAAATACAAAATAGTTGGCATAAATCCTTTTGTCGTCCGTACTACATGATTATTACAAATTGATAAAACTTTATCATACCTTTTGAAACGTGATCCTTATTTATGCTTCTTTGCAATGTGGTGCTTTTCTGTGATGCAGTGCTTATTTGTGTAGTTTCATATCCTGAAACTCTTTGCGACTCTGTGAAACATGACACAGTTATAGGCGGTTCCTAATATATTACGTGAAAAACATAAATGGTGAGTGAAAGTATCAACATCTATTTAGACATTGTCTTGTGACGTATTAGCAGACACATAGAAAGGCAAATAACAATGAAGTCGTGTTTAATTACAAGACAAATTTTAATTAATTACACATACCGTACCTTGTAACCGAGAATCATTTCTTGATAACAAAAACTAAGAAGGAATTGAAGATTTGGGTTATTTATTGTTATTGGGAATTTTCATTAAAAAGTAGGTGAAACTTAAAAACTTTATTCGATAGCTCATATAACTAATCATCCTTAACCCATAATAGTTCGTTGTTTTTCTTAATCATATTTCCATAACATTAAACATATGTTCGGACCACCATTAATCCCTATTAAACGATCCAGTTTTGCGAGAGTTATGGGATGTGGTCCAAATGCATTTCGTATCTTCTTCAAAACTGACCCAACCCCTTTTATGTACAATTACCTAACCAATTATCATTACAAATCTATCCATCCCATCGCGTGATTCTCCATTGCACTTGGCCCAACCACTTTATTTTCAAAATCCTTTCCATCATTGTCTACTTCCATTAAAGTTGCTTCCATTCTCTCCATTATATGATCAATAGGTGGATATTAGCACAAATACAACAAACGTCATTTTACATTAGTGTCATTTTACATAAGTGTATTCCTCAATTTATATTAAATAGCCGACGTAGGAACACAGGTTAATAAACCGTCATTCTTCGGAGTTTATTAAACCATCTAAACATCTGTTATGCTTCGGTCACTTAAATACTTCAACCTCAAAAACAGGTCATCTCTTTTTGATATCGGCTTGACAGTGTTCTTTTCCAATTCCGATAGTCTTTTAAAAATAGCAGTCTTGAGATACCTCTTATAAACTCGCTTTAGTACTAAAGGACTCCAGTTTAGTCGTTGTGCCTCTACCTCGAGGAAATTGATTACTTCTTGAGCGGCCTCTTTCGATGGAGTATCGGTCCCTGTAGAATAATTTAATGCTCAAACGCAGGTTAAATGTATAAAGATCAAGCAAGGTTGAAAATTACACCGAGTGGGGTTTTAGTCTAGTTTTTTTTTTAATCAACTTCAGTGTTAAAGTACAGTATGTGATCCATTTTTGGTAATATAAGGAGACCAGTTTCCGATAATGTATTTTTAAATCATTTACTTAAACATGTTGGAACACGAGCATCTAAGATGACCTAAAATAATTTTGAAAGTTCTTCATGTCTGCCAACTCACACAAGACTAAAGTCCGCGAATGACGCGAATAATGAGCTATTATTTTATTATTTAGGAGAATGAATACTGATGGTGGTATTGATGATGAAATCCTTACCTATAGTCAGTGGTGGTAGTGTCCGGGATGCGACGCTAGCGGTGCAAGCTAGCTCGCAAGCTCGGCTGGCCCGAGGAGCTGGACCGCACTCTGTGTCAGTGGCAACGCCGATGTTGCCTCTTGCGCATACTACTGATCGATGCTGCGTGCCTGTATTACGCCCGCTCGTGCAGTTGCCCACGCACTGGTAATTTAATAGTACTAGTTAAGTTCTCTTTTAGAGAATTGGTAAACTTTGAGTTCTAATTACGACTTTTGGAAATAAGAAAACTAGCACCCAGTAAATGAACAGTGTTTGTGGGGGAGAGTAACGATGAAATAAGGGTATAAGACATACCAATATTTCTTAAAAAAGGTGAAAAAGGTGATTTTCATAAAAATACTTGAAACTGGAGAGACCAAATCTAACATACATTATACATATCAATTAAGATTGATTTCAAAACTTCAACTCAAAATAGCCAGACTAAACATTTGATAGGATGCAACATTAATCCGAAACCTGAACGTAAGGAAAAACATGATCTCTTAGAATTGAAAAGGTCGTTGTAATAAAGTAATTAAGACTACGTAGAAGTTTCAAAACCTATTTAGTTAACTGGACGATGGACATTGCTAATTAGAATATCAATCACAAGGTTCTCTTCGTACTGTTTAATTAATCGTGTCCTTTTACATGATAGTAATATTGTTCAGGGTGTTTTGTAAGATCAGATTGCTAGACTACTCGAATATAACGAGAAATTGAAAATGCATCGAATAAAAATCTGAAATAATGAAGATGCTGTTATAGACGAATGTAACAGTAATGTAGCTACATCTTTATCATGGGTTCCTTTCTCTTTAACGTACGTAACTTGTACCCTTGATGAGTCATGCACGGCTTCACATCGTGAAATATATCTCCAGTATAAGCTGACCTCTCATTGTACGACAAGCCGATACAATACAAGGTCAAATTATATTGAATTTGTAAAGCACGAGAGGTGAAGGAGTGAATCATATTGTGATTCATCAAAATAGACTGTTTTAGCCCCATATACAGTCTTGTTTGTGAGCATGTTCTGGTATTTTAAATGCGCGACATTAATACCAGGGGACCAAGTTTGCAAATTGCAAACTTGATCCCCTGGTATTGACACAAGCACGGACAAATTTTCTAAACTAAAATCAAATAACGATTTAGACACAACAAAATAGCAAACTTGAGGCAATAATAAAGGAATCTAACCTGTCTTTATCCTCTGTAGTACCATTTAGATTTTGCAGTCTGCAGTACCTACAGTCTCATTCAACAAGTTCACGCGCTGTCTTTCACGCAATTTTATAAAACCCATTTTTCAATAACATTAACTCTAACCTATATGTTATGTGTTAACTCTAACCTGCCCCCAATCTCCGTAGTACCATTTAGGTTTACAGTCTCCAGTACAGTCTCTCTCATGAGCAGGTCTTGGGGTGCGGCAAGCTGAGTCCTTCAAGTGCCTGCCAGTACCTCCGATACAGAGCACGCCACGGACTTGCTTACCGCCGCACGAAGACGAGCACGGTGACCAATCACCTGGGAAATTATTAAGTTTAACATAACATATAACATACCATCACGCCCACAGAACAGGTAAAAGAGGACTCGAGATTTAAGTGTGTGTGGTTTAATTGTGAGCGTGATCCGCGTACGTATTGGTCTCTTGCTTGTAGTTGCGTTTAAGGGTGGGAGACAAACGGCGACACTGGTTCTAATGCAAATCGAAAACTATTTCCTTTCTAACCTCTTTATCTGTTCTGTGATCACGCCTGTATTACCCGAAGGGAAAGGCTAGGGAAAGGTATACTAATGTACACCCACATTTCGCCGGTATGTTTAGCTCCCATGTAATAGGGAGCGAGCCTATTGCCAGTAACCGGGCACAAATCCAGACTCCAAGCTGCTACTGAGAATTTCATAGGAAAACCCAATAACACTTAACTTGCTCTATCTGGGGATCGAACCCAGGACCTCTAGCGTAGCAGTCGCGCCATGGACCACTAGACTAATGAGGCAGTCTATTAGTCTTTTAAGTTTATTATTCTGTAATACAATCAAAATCTGTAATTTCATATAGAATCCTTTTAAGAGAATAGCAGTAACTACGTTACTAATCCAAGTAAAGTTGGTGTTTCATTTGATCAAGGTTAGGCTATTTTTTGGGACCAGGATAAGGTATATTATTATCTGAGCACGAATGTAAAGTGAGTAGCAAACATCATAAAACGATGTGAAAGGGACGGCTTAAACTTTCATATGTCATAGTGCTAACCATCTCTTTCTATCTTCGCCTGAACTACCTACTTTATAAAAGAAATTATCGTGTTAACTAACTTAACTAAGTACCTTATTGCACAGCATTCCCAAGGCAGGCTTTCTTCATAATAAAATCGAATGCTGCCTTCAATTATTACGCAAGTTGGCATTTATGTCAGTGACTGAAATATGATTTTAACTGTAACTACTTATGGGCATCAGCTTATCTGCAATAACCCTAAGAGACCCAACCATAATAAGAAGCGATGAGATAGTATCGTCGTAGCTATACGACTAGATACAAATATAGAAATCATAATCATCATCACTGTTAGTTTTATTGGTGTCCAGGTTAGCTGTGTAAGTGTAGTTCTGCGTACGTAATAAATTATCATCTCTATCGTACCTTTGTGAAAATAATTTTTAAATATTTATTTTGGCGATTACACAAGTATTGAAATTGTACATTCCGGTCTTCATTTGTTGCATTCATTAAGTTCTTTAGTTCAATGCTTATTCAAACCAAAATAATTGGTATTCGAGTATCCTAAGTATCCATGAGTTGACCCTAGCAAGTGAAGGGTTTCGATAAGATACCTTGTAATTAATTGACTTGTATAATTACCAGTAAACCACTGTCCTTCAAGTGGTTCGCAATCCTTGACCGGTGCACAAGAGCGCGTGGACTCAGATACTTTGTTAGGAGAACATCCTGAGGGATCAGCACATCGAACACCCCTGCTCTGCACCCCGCCGCCCACGCACCATCCTACACACTGACGAATACGTCCGAATAAATACTTACTTAATTACAATAAAAAAAAATGATAGGTTAGGTTATGTTTGTGCTTAAACTTAAATTACGTTTTTAGAGTTTTTCCTAAATTAAAAACTATTTTAGATGTCAATGTTAAAAGCCAATGAGCTATTTGTTGAATATTGGTTGCTCAATGCAACTAAATCTAAAAACGTAAAACTAAACAATAGGTACTGACGCATCTCAAATAACTTTTTTTAGTCAGAAGTTCAGAACACATATAAATTTCAGTATTTATTGATTTCATGAAACATTTAATATTAAATAAATTTGACTGATTTACACGTTATATGAAACATTTCAATCTATTTGTCCATATAATGTTAAAAAATAATATTTTAGTAATAGTAATGATTTATGGATAAAATCAATATTATAATTTGAATAAGCAAATCTGACAAGCTCTTATCTGTGCAATAAATCAAAAGCCACCTCCACGTGTGCTGACGATTATTCAATGCATTGTTGCAATGTTTCATGCTTGTTAGTAAGAGCACCACTTAGAGAGGAAAAAATAGAACAATAATAATATAAACAATGATAAATAAATCAAACTGCACTTAGGTGTTGACTTTGACCATTTGGAAGGCCGTCTGATCTAAATTTAGAAGATGTTTCGAAGAACTCCCCACATACATTTAGGTATACCTATGTCATTCCAATCCGGACTTATAGGTATATAACTTTGGGAATAGCGACACTTTTCTTTTTACAAGCGTTTATTTAACTTGCAATGAATGTATACTCGGGTCAAATCTTGCAACTTAATTTTAAAATAGTTTTAATGAACCGATTAAGCCAAATATTTGTTTACACATTTAGTTTTGATGACAATGCATGGCTAGCTAATTCTAAATCCAATATGATGGAATATTAAAGCTAACCTATTTAAAAATAAAATCCACTACTAATTTATTACGTCATAACCCAGCCATCATATGCCAATTGTAAAAATCGATAGAATTCGAGGTGAATCGAACATTCAGTTATATCGCTCCAAGAATCAGACCCGTGGCAGACCCTCAGCAGAAGGACTAAGTATACATAATCATGGGTATATGGTATTAAGTAATAAAAATTAAGATGTCATTACACTTCGACTAATTGAATAAACTTTAATTATTGAACAAAATGGGAATGGATTCTTTACCCTACGGCAACAACTTCCAGCTTGACAAGCTAGTATTTCTAAAATGTAATCGGAAACTTACATCAGACCAGTCAGTGTACAGCCATCCTGCAGTCGCGCTAAAGGAATATTCAGGACCAACATCCAGGTCAGTACTGTTCACAGTGACAGTATACACGGGCCCCTCACGGAAGGTGTCAATGTGCTCCCGCGGCCTTATCACGCGTTTAGACGTGATCTGTCTCACTTCGCCTCCGATCGCTTTGCAGTTTGGAATATCACACTTCTCTATGGTTAAAGGTTTCGGCAAAGAACATTTTTGATCGCTGATCTAAAAAGAAACGATAAAATGTCTAAAAATAAAACTTTATACGATACCTACATGTAATGAATAAATACACTCCAATAAAAAAAAATCTCTTAAACAAGTTCAACAATGACAATGTTCGACATCATGTCATACCTTAGTGATTCCTCTAGAATGGTCCTGCACACATCCAACAATCCTTGTTTTGACAGCAGGTCCACACGTAGGGCACAAAGACCAGGCAGCAGCTCTCCAGCGAGGAGGACATGGATTCACGGCACATCTACGTCGTCTAGGGACAGGGGATGATCCTGCGCAATGCACTGAAGACACCTCACGGTTTCCAGCATTCACTTCTACGCAGCGAAACTTGCCCAGCTGAAATATATCGCTGTATCTATCACTAAAACATTACTTTACAGACAACAAGTAAAACCTTGATTTTAATATAGGTAAATTTGGTTTCTTAAGTGTAAACACTTCTAATGAAGCCATGTGCAGTCTTAAAGCTATGACTGGCCACCTTCACAAGTAGGTACTATGATGTATATATATGTATATGCTGATGATGAAATGGGTACTTCGTTTAATAAATGTAATTTAAAGATGAGTTCTCGGTGGAACTTCATGGTAGAATCAGCATCACATTACCAATTGCGCCGAAAAATGGACTGGTATCCGTGTGTTAGCAATAAAGCATTCAACAGATTGATTTCAATTAGGTATTTGTCGGTCAGATTGACTAGACGTCTCATTGTCCGATTGGCAGCATTTAGGCCAAAGTTAGTATGTCTAGTGTATTCAACGGCTAGTTCAATATTTTGTTTTCATTAAGTAATTCAAAGATTGTTCTATCAATGCTTACAAGTATATCAACTGCTAATTAGGAGGAACTCACTTGAATACCACCTCCGCAACTCCGTGTGCACTGGGTGTAAGATAGTATCTTCCATGTAAATTTTCTATTGCCAACGATAACCCCTTCTACATCCTCCTCTGTACTTATAGATTCACCTTTTATTTCTGGATACCTTGGTACGGGTGCACTAGGCCTCGAAAATGCATCGTAACTGTGATGTCTCCGAGAATGCTTCGAAGCAGACGTAGATGGTACTTCGGGGAAGTCTATTTTAGTAACTGGATCGATTTCCACTTCGCCTGGTTCGAATTCCGTAAAATATTCATATTTAATACTCGGATTCGGTTGCGTATAAAGTATCTGAAAACAAACAATTTACTGTAGTGATAAATTGTATTTCTTGGCGGAATTGCCACGTTCGATGCTGTTTATAAATCATGTAATTTGTATTTTATTATTTCAAATTAATTTTGGTGAATATATTTACCATGATGTCGATCGGGTGGTGTATGGGTCCGTGTGCAATCACACTGTCTAGGGATTCGTGTCGCGAGTAGAGGAAGCGCGCGCCCGCCGCGTCGTATGTACCCGCCGCAGACACCGCGAACTCGCCGTTCATTATGTACGACCCATTAGAGATCTTTAAAGCTGCAAGTACCAAAGATTCATTCAAAGCAGGATAAAACCATTGATTTGACAGACAGTCAATTTATCAGCCACACCTCTATTTACATTCTGTACCACAGATGTTTGACAACAAGCGATCAATT
This sequence comes from Subacronicta megacephala, assembly GCA_958496365.1. Classification (NCBI taxonomy): domain Eukaryota; kingdom Metazoa; phylum Arthropoda; class Insecta; order Lepidoptera; family Noctuidae; genus Subacronicta; species Subacronicta megacephala. Next base: position 6,529,905 of record OY292530.1, on the reverse strand, counting down.
AATTATTGGGATCGACATATTGTAAACTACCTGTCAGCTATGTCTGAAATTGATTCCGGATCACATTAATTACTAAGGCGAAGTCGTATTCACATTGGCACAAAACAAAATGGGCGTTGGTACCCATAGTAGATAGTCTCAAATGATTTACAGTTCACAACATCTATAATGCTGATTGATAAGTGACCGACGTTCGCGGCCCATTAGCCTTCGTCAAAGGACTATTCACTAAGCACATATTGTAAAATAATAAATTAAATGTCTAGCAAATAGATACCTAGCCTCCATTCATCAATTGTATAATTTTTTCAACAACTTTTTGATTAATGGTTGTGTTTGAGTGATTTAAAACTACTAACGTTCGCTGTATAAGTTAGATGTGATCTTTATCACAAGTAGTTACACCTGTATCGTCCAGTTTTGCAGCTGACATATAATATTGAAGTACTTAAGTTTAAGCACGGTGCCTCCTTTCTTCATATTCATACTTATCAATCAATCGTTATATTTTTTGACAAATAAGGCTTTATCTAAACTGATCTCAGCACTTTCTTCTTAATTTTGATCCTAAAACTCAACATTATCCTTTTACTAAAATAGCGCTTTTGGCCATCATTCTAGTTTTACTTCTATTAACAAACCTATGTAGTTCTCGCTGGGCATGATCTCGGAGATGTTGATCCTGCAGGCTCCGCGCGGTACGGTGGTGACGTAGGAGTAGCCAAGTGGCAGTCGAGGTCGGGAGAACAGCCCCGACACCAGCCGTCGCCCACAGCGCAGCTCGCGCGACGATGAAGATGATAGAACGCCCTCGCGACCCACCACCTGGGAAAAGCGCATGGAGTTAACAAAATGTATTCTTAGTTTATCAATCGCTTGCCTAAAGGCACCGTTGGCATACAATTTGTTATTTGATATACATTGAATTGGATTGCATTCATACATCTCGGCAATTTTCTCACTACGCGCGATCGAGCTTAAGTCTCCTAAAGATGATGTCTTAACTCCGTTATTAATCTCAGTTGATAACAGCACCTGCCATAGGTTCCATCGTTAAATCTGTGAAAATGTATGTGGGCATTTGCCTATAGACTCCACACTTCGTAAGAGGATTGGTGATCGTATCAACGATGAGGCTCTTTAATCATTGGCTTTTTTTGTCAACTAGAAGTTCAATAATAAATCGTATCTCTTCGACGATAGTTACAATCTTATCAATCAGGACCAGAATGCACAATGTAAACTTAAGGAGCTAGATGTTAATATAAAATATCTTGAAACACTACAGCTGGTATAGGAAGTGACCGTCGCATCTCGATAAGTGAGACACTACATGTCTCTAAGTGAACAAGGTAATTTACTTGAGCTTTTAAACCGAGATACCTAGTGAAGACAATCTTAATACAATGGTTCATGATCGTAATGGCTCGCTCTACGACGCATTGTTCTGACGATGTCCACAACACTTAGGGCTGCCATCGATAAAATTATTTAACTTGAACTCACAACAATAACAACAGTCTTACCGGTTCTCGTGGTTCAATAACTACCGCGCAAATTAATTTATCTACAAGGATAGGTAGTACTGAAAAGTCTGATTACTACAAATACATGTATACATCGCAGGTTCAATAATTAGATCGCAGAGGTCATTATGATGAATCGTAAGCGTTTGATTGGACTGGAAGCCTACCCCAACATAGGTCTAAAAATACTGCTAGTACAGTCGCCAGCAGGTCAAGGTATACAAAACTGTCAAATTTCTCCAAATGATTTTAAACCTTAAATTGTTGATGATAAAGTTCAAAATCAACTGAGATAATTTTACATTTTGTGGTAACTTTTTGTGCTGGCCACCGTACATTAACAATTTAAAATCCAACTTAAACTGCTGGAGCCCGAAGTCCAAAACAAATTCTCGTGTTCAAATAAAAATTATTACACCAGCGCAAGTAGGTACGTCAAGTATGAGTTAGTGTTTTGTTTTTCTAGTATCCGATAAAAAAAGTGTGAACTATACATATTACAAAACCCGCACTAATTTAGCACGCTCAGTAAACCAAAGTATATCTGAGGAAATCTGAAATGGCAACCCTAGCAACAATAAATTTCTTCTGGTGCTTTGTGCGCTACCAAAATACGCTTTATGATGTTGATTAAGAATTCTGACAAGCGATTGGAAAGTACATTTACACAAGTAGGTACTATGAAAATCATGTAAAAGCTGATACTATCATATCAAATTGGTTACTCTTTATTTAATGGAAATGTTATTTCAGATACTAGGTACATAAAATGGTCTGGGTGTTGAATCAGCAATACAATTTTCTGAAATAATAACTTAACTTCGTCTCTATCTGACTTAATTACCTACTCACGTAGGTATTTCTTTCGATAAAAATCTAGTAAAATTTGCAATATAGTTTACAGTAAGCGAAAATTTTAAATGATATACTTATACTTATGAATTCTTAGTTTTAGTTAGAAAAGTTAGCAAACTTAAGTGACAGTAGGTGTGGCATACGTTACAGAACTGATGGCCACTGGGACAAAAGTCTTCAAGTTCCTACAGGTGCGACGCATAATGGCCTGGAACCAGATAGACGGATGACCTGATAAAGGTTGCTGGGAGTTATTGGATGCGAGCAAACGGCGGACCTTGTGGAAGTCTATAGGGGAGGCCCTTTCACCAATGAACCTTTTTTGACTGATATAATGATTGGTTGCCACTTTGTCAACAAACAATATTTTAACAAAAATGTTCGTACATGGAATACATTTTTTGCAAATATTCTGATGATAATACTTACCTATCTAGAATATGGAGACGTAATAAAAACACGAAGTTGTAAACTCCTCACTCAAGTCCGTCTATCTATTTATTGGACCACTCCAATGTATATTGAGGTAAAGTGCTCGTTTTAGCATCAGGATCTATAATATTCCTAAATGCTTTCAAACCACTTACAGGCAAACTGTCTTTATTAACTTTTTATCACGTAAAAGGATCATATAGAATCATTGTCGCACAATTTATATCTTCACACATGTTTAAAGAGCTTAATAACGTTTCCTTCGGTACAAGAAAATGACTCATTATGCAAATTTTACGCACCATATTTGTATGTACGCAAATGACTAAAATGCACTTGTTAATTAAATTCGCATACATTATAGTGTTTTATGGAAGTCATCAACAAAACAATTTATTGTCTGTTGATGACTTCCATAAAACACTATAGTATAGTTTCTGAATAAATCCAAATGAGTAAGAAAATAATTAGGCGTGTATATTAGTATTACCCTAAGTTCCATCCATTCTTGTATGTTGGCTTGCTCCCAAATATGTATGTTGTTGAGCCCTCAAAGAAATTATGTTTATACTACATGAAATGTCCGGCAGCAATTACATGTAATATTGCCTCCACGTCTTTGTTTCAGATAACTGTATAAATACAAAACGTTGCGCTCCTTAATTTCACATTCAAGGCCTTCTTTAAAGGATTCCTTAATGTTTTTATTTAACGTTAACGACTTTGTTCGAATTTAAATTAATGTTAAAATACCTATTTTTGTCAATTCGCCTGAAATATTGTAAGCATCGCATAAAAGGATGCTTAAAGGATAAATTAATTAATGAGAATGCTGCTTTATAATGTGATAATAAAATTTTACATATTAACATAAATAACTTAATGTTATAAAAGTCGGACGTACACCAAAATATTTTGACAGTCTGTGATATTTTAACTTCTAGAAACATAACTGGTAAACGGGCATAATTAATAGATTTTCAAAACATTAATCTCATTTATTAATCAGATTACAATAATGCCACGGACATTAATCAGCAAATACTTAGTGTATGGTTATTATAAATCATTTGAAGTGGTAATTGAAAACGTCCACTAATAGTCTATTAATTAGGATTAAGCGTGAGTTAACGAATCACCTGTCAGTGAGCGGTAACCGTCGGCTTTGAACTGTGTTTTATGCGCCTCACTGATTACTGAACAAGTTGCTTAACTGTGACAAACAATTGACCCGTAGATCCAACATCTGTGCACCTAACTGCGCATGTTTGTTTAAAGAGTTATAAAATAGCATTTAACACAGTCCAGTAACAGTAGAGTGGAATTAATTACACTTGAATACGGTGTAAACGTCCGAGGATTCACAGTAGTTTGACTAATGAAGCGTGGGCGTAACGATCTTGACTTTTCTACCTAAACAAATGCGGAGTGCCACAGAATGTGGCAAGTCAAATAATGTCGGTTCACAGCTTTACATAATAAAAGCGGCGCGACCATAAACTGTTCATGTAATTGGTCGGAAAACTTTAATTGGCCGTAATGTGTTCTTATAAATCAATTAATACACCAACCTCCTTTCTTGGACTGCACTGATTATATCTTGACTTCTCGGCTTGCTCATTGAACTGTATAGCTTACAAAGTTTACTAACAAATGTACCTAATAAACATCAATGTGCGTTGACTAGGGCGCTGTCATATTAGTTTGTTTGTTAATGTAATCCATCATGATATATGGCTCCAGGCGGTTTACCGCTAAACTATGAATTTTGCGTTACTCAATATTATTTTAATTAAGCATACAAAATAGGTAAACATCATACTTACGAGGGTGAACACAATGAAAACTAGGCCGGAAGCTGACAGCATCTTGAAGTCTTCGATGTGTACGATAGATAAGTTATTAGATAGCACTGATATTCACACGCGGATGATCTTTCTGACGCACTTGATGGATGTCTATCATTTTCAATGACACATGTTGAAATTCAAAACTCCATTAATTTGCTGGATAAGAGATTCGATGCATTATTTTCATATGACGTATCTAATGGTTTGGTGGACCAGTAAAATTTTCATTAATGGATAATTAAAATTAGCTTATTTCATCGTTTTATGACTAGTAAAAATTAATGTATTTCAATGATACTGTTTATACCTACAGTCTTAAAATATAGTTAAATGAATAAGATGAAGTAGCATAATCATTTTGATAATAAAGCTTTGTAAACAAAGTGCTCAATGTTACATTTTGATTTGTTCCACAAACAGGATTATCTTGCTTGTGGCGGTGTATAAAAGGTTCACATTTAAATAAACGGGCTTGCGATGTCAAAATATTTAGCATACGAAACATGCGTAAAATAAATGGAACAGAACAATTCGCATCATAAATTAAATTAATGTCCATGAAGGTTAAACCGCAGGGAGAAGAGCCAAAAGTCACTCAGATATTTAAATAAAGTAATTATTATCGGTGGTCGCGGTAATGATTACTTTATTGTTAGTTGTACGTGCTAGCAAGAGTAACGAGCGCTTTGATCTCGATACATGAATTGAATTGAATTTAAACTAGCATTAGCCAAATCCACGTTGATATCTTTATACAACAGCTTCAAGCGAAATCCGCGACAACGCGTTGCACTAGCATCGACATTATTAAATATTTGCATTCGTCATAACTCTGTATTTAAAATTAGCATAAGTCGGATTGTGCATTTTCCTGTATTTCGAGATACCATTATAGTACGGCAACGTTTAAATTCATGAATTTTATTCACATTTAAACTTAACCGAAGAACAGTGCAGAACAACTTTGATCTTAACATAGATTGTATATACAAGAGGAGATTATTACCAGATACAATCTTAATACGATTACCGGTCAGCATATCTACGGAGGTACTAACAACTAGAAAATCTAGAAATAGTAGGTTTTATTGGTATTGCCTAGTACGTGTTCTTGAAATGGCTGGATTACTTTTGTGTCTTATCTAGATTTAAAATACAGTAATCTATTTGCATGACCATATAGGTACCTATCTACATAATGCACAATAGTCCGTTTTACTTAAAGCTGTTCGTCCTGCCATGACGTCAAGTTCTTTAGCTTTTTTGTTTTTCGTAAATTTTTCATCGATAACGATAACCAAAATTTCTAGTACTCAGTCGTAAGTTATAGTTTATATCGCAATGCTTGCTACTATGACCTTAGAATGTATTATAGATAAACAATTTGCAAAAAACCAAAATAAAATATGAATTTAGCGCCTAAGGCCAAGTTAATCTTTTGATGTCAGTCGTACAACTAGTCTCAGTGGCCGAGTTTTTAAAGTTTCCCGTGCATAGAGAACTCGATACATATTAAACCTGTATCGTAGGGATCGTAAAGAAGCTGGTGGCTTGGCGCCAAGCTTTCGCACCGCCTTTCGTGAGGGAAACTGCGAACAACGTGCAGTTCATACTAAATGTTACTCAATACGGTAGATCAGCTGTGCAATATATCAAATCGAATTTATCACTAGGAACATCAGCATTTCAATCATACACGCTGTAGACAAGTCACTTAGTCCAAGAAAAGTCTCAAGCATACACAGTCCGTGAAAATTTGTCTGCTGTGAATCGATCGATGGTAATGCCACTTTATTATAGTTTTATTTCGTCGTCGTCACTCGTAAACTTCCCCATAAAAGCTGTAGAATGAGAGATAATAACTGCTTATGGTCTCATCACTTTTGGATCTTAATGCCAATCCATAATTACATATGCAGTTTGTTGCAACCTTAAAATGAGGAATGAAAAATGTCTTAAAGACTAAAATGTGCAAGCTAAATCAAATTATTGACTTTTTAACGAAATAACAAATAGTATTCTACAACTTAGTCAACAGAAATTCAATTTCCTCGAATAAATAATGTTTTTATGGTTTCATCTCCTACAAGTTTTCTTGCGTCAGAACACAGAATATGAAGATTGCACTCGAGTGACCTTGAATTAAGGTTTAATCGTTTTTTGCTGGTGTACATGTACACATGATGCCAATTTTATCTGTGAGCAACATGTGAGTTCATCGTTGCAGAAAATATTATTTATTAAACTGAATCACCCGTGTAATAGGAGAGCATTAAGATAGAGTATATTAACAGTGAAACATTTGCGTGATTCCTATTTACGGGTATTTGTCAACAACAAAAAAAAAACCAACTTTAAAACTAAAGTCACTAAATCTGACTGGCCGGCCAGTAAGCGGTTCAATTTTTATTTAAAACTCGTTTAACTTCTCATTGTCGTTGACATATTTTAAGGCTATAAATCTAGTGGGACAGTGTCCCTATTTAACCCCGATTTGGTCGCGTGTCGCCACTAAATATTTCAATTATTGTTATAATGATATTTGTTGAGCTGACGCGGCCACCATAAAATTTTAGAACCCCAGATAGTTAAGATAAATGGGCATTTTTTCTATTTGCTTTGTGACCATTTGAAATCTGAATTGAACTAATCTGTATGCCTCTACACATAGAAGTTTCAAATAAAATCATTGTAGAATGACAAAGTTATTAAATCCGTCGTTCATTATTGTATCTGTCAGGGTAACATTGTCCGTTTATCATATTTTTTTTACGATCAAACAACCATAAACCTTCGTCGTATAGGTACCGAAGTATATTTTATGTAATAAATTATATTTTACGATCGATTTATTTCTAATCAATTATGTATATAAATATATCGTTACGTTAATTTAAAACCAGAAATTTAATCGACATGACCGCACCTACTTATTTAAAATTTATAAATATTTTACAACTAGCGCCAACGAATTGTTAACCAAGTGTCAATTCATTTCCGATTAAACATTTTAATTTGATGATAAGAAAGCCATTCATGTTAACGTTGTAAAATGTATGTTATTTACTATAACAACGAATAAAAATTGTTTGTGTTCAACATTGGCGATCGTCCAGCCACTAAACATAACAATTAATGGATGCATCGCGAGATTCGACAAGTGCCATCAGAAGACAATATACAAGGTGTTAACACATTATTTGAAAGCGTAGACATAAATATGTTACATAAAATGACTCAGACTAATATAATACAATAATTTTGCATTTGTTTCACTAAAAGTCTTTTAGAAAAAAAGAAAGTAAGAAAAAGATTTATTCGGCCACACGCAGGAGACCAAAAGAAATAACCAAAGCAGTTTGAGAAATAAATAAAAAAAGCTCTGCATAAGAACCGACATAATAAAATGCCGCATCGCTGATTTTCAGATAGGCCCTATGTATATTTATGTATATTTAGATCTATGTATCCCAAAAAAAAACAAAGCATTCGTTAAACCCACTGATGAATACGTTAATGTCGCCCAAGGAATCTTATACAAATCATCAGCAGGTGGTTTTTGGAGACACGGATCCGACCACACACAGCCTAAATATAATTTATGTATTTTTACCTTTCAACGCGTGCTTAGGGCATAGGAAATACTCAAAAGTGCTGTCATTTAAGACTCGTAAAGCTTTTAGTTTGTAATGTTTCATTTTGACAGATTTACATAAAATCTTATAACAAGTTGATCTTTTAACACCATCGTCGTTTCTGCGAATTGTATTTGTAATGTCAGCAACAGCTAAACTAGTGATTGAATAACCTGGATTATAGTAATCTATGAAGTAAATATACATAGTGGGGTTTCCGGCAGGTATTAGTAATGTTGTTTCAAAATCAACCTTCCTCTGTGCTCTAAAAAAGCGTGTTCTCATGAACAAAAGAATTTGCAACCAATAAATTGTCTTACCCATAAAATTGCTACCACGTGATTTTAGCCATAAACTTTTTTTAAAATTATTAACTAACACAATATTTGTCGACTACAGCTTGGCTTTTACAAAATATAATCCTACACCTGTTTCTCCTAGATGCATCATAAAATTAATAACCTTTGTTAAAAAATAAAATCTTTTCAAAAAAAGATAAAAGGATGTTCTGTTTACAAAGCTATTACAAAAAAATAAATGTTGCATTTATGAAAATTCCTGAGTTTATTATCAAGGCTACTTGTGCAATAACCTAATTTCGTCGAGTACATACTCCATGGAAATACGATCTCCGTTGCATTCTTTCTTCCGTTGCCATTTTGGAAGTAGCTAACAATTATTAAGCGCGTTATTATTATTATATTATTGTATGATTGTTGGATATTTGATACGTTACTAGAGGTACATAGTATTATGATTATTTTTGAGTAGGTACATTAGTACACACAACTCAACAAGATTTTTCTACATAACGTAAATGACACTTGTTCAAAATTGGTTTGTTTTGAATCTAGTGGTCTTAAGCGCAACTGCTACGGTCATAGAAATATTTCTTATATCTGTGGCTACGGTAGAGGTCTTGGGTTCGATTGCCAGGTCGAGCAAAGTATTATAGAGATTCTATGAATTTCTCAGTAGCAGCTCGGAGTTTAAATTCGTACCGGGTGAATGGCTTACCACAGTGGCGATATTGGGGTGTTCATATGGCCTATACCTCTGCCTAACTATTAAAGGAATTCAGACGTGATATTATGTCATGTCATACAGTAATTTACATATACCTAAGGGTTTTCTAAACCCTCTTAATTTAGTACAGTAGGTATACTGCGTCACCATAAATTGTTGTCAGAGAACGTAAAGCAAACTAATATTGACATGTTAATAGCACCATTACAAATTTCAAAGAATAACAATGATGATGAATGGCAATACGTCCGAAATAAAGATGTCCTCTATCTGTAAGGAAGTAATAGACTTGTAGGGTTGACAGAAACACAGATCATTTTGATTTTAACTTATTAATTCAGCGAAATCTCTGGAATGAAGTTATGATCTAATAGACACTGAATCTAATATTCTCCAGGAACTGAGGATTAAATGCTTCCATGTAAGCGGTAGAACTGTAGCTGTTATTAACATTTCACTGCAGATAACACATGATACTAATTAGTGCAAATATGTATCGTGTTTCAAAACGTCTGCCAGCCCTAAAGCAGATGTTAATCGACCTTGTAGTAACCCCAATTCGTTGATCACTGATGAAGCTTTTATAGCGGTCTTTTAATAATTTCTTAATGAAAAATTAACACAAGCAGTGTCGCGGATGACGCGGCCAAAAATTGTTGTCGATCAGACAGCGAGATCAACGCACTGACGCCGACTCTAATTAATATAGTTCGTATACTGGCTAATACTAAGATGGACTTTAAGGGATTTTATACATTTACTTCATTGGTTTTTATTTTGTTGGAAAACAATTGCTATATTCGGCACTATTGAGAAGGGACTGGAACGATAGTTATTTTTAAAAGGCACTTACATAGGTACCATCACGTCAGTATTCTCCGAAGGATTAGGCAGAGGCCGCAGAGGTGAACTAATGTAAATCCACAGTTTGCCTTTACGTTTCAGGTCCCATGTAATAAGAGGCAAAACTATAGCCATTACAGCACAATTCCAAACACAGAGCTACTACTGATAATTTCATAGAAAATCCCTTTGCACGACCTGCGAATCGAACCCAGGACCGCTAGCGTAGCAGTAGCGCGTAGGACGACTATTTTAAAAGAAAATATAACCTACGTTTACCTAGAGTTTACACCAAACTTGAAAATCAATACAATATTATTAACGATTTCGACGAAACAAATTATATTTCTTCGTAGTTCTATTTAAATTATAATCATCGTGTGGAAAGCAACATAATCCAGTAGCTGCTACGCTTATTTGATTTTAAACAAAAATTTCAACTGGAAACATCAATTTCGGAACATTCCTTTAATACTTAATTGAATCAAAGATATCAAAGGAAAGCAATAAAAAGAAAAACAGGAAAACATAAATAAATAAGAATCAAATGGAAACACAAATTGCATTTCGTGCAGTTTCATGTTACAACGAACATACCATATGCAATGAAGAAAATTAGCCTGGGCCGCACCGTTCTTTGGAAACCATTAACGGTTTCTTACAATTTTACATCATACTTAACGTTAATTTATCTTGTCCTTTGATATTTGTCTGTTACATGAGAATTGCTGATAAGGCCGGTGTAAGCATCCGCTGCGTACGGGACTTTCCGACCAGTCCACTCAACAACAAACTTTGACAGCCATCAAATTAACATCGGATTGTCATTGACCGATGGTTACATCACTTAACGGAGAATATAATTGTAGACGATAAGAGATTTTAACGGAAATTAAATTATTCGCTTGAAAGCAAACGCTAATACGGACCGATGATTTCGTAAAAGCTCAACTCGTGGCGCCAGTAACCAAACATGTAACATTAAATATTGTTAAACAGATTTAAATACTTGATTATTTTATCGATTTGATTCAACATGAGATTAAAAAGTATGTCATGAAAAAAATGCATCTTGATGCACTAAGTTAGGATCGAATAGAATAATAACTATATAAATTGCACTTTTATTTTATAAACATAAAAATTCACAATTCTTTTTAATTTAACCTTTTAGAAAAGATTTAAATAATCGCACTTTATCGAGTTTTCCCGCTAGAAATGCGTATGCGCTGCGGGTAAGTCGCGCGCAAGTCGCGTCGCGGTGCACTACTGGCGCGTAAAGAACGCGACTCCCGCACATTCATATGTGGAAAACCGACAAACTGACAGAGTGGACGTCGTCCCGTCGCGTACCAAGAACACTCACACCGCTACACATGTGTCTCACGAGACAAATTACGCACCGACTATACAAATACTAAACAACCAAGATCATCAATGTTATTTATCACTACGAAGATGGAGATTAACAATGCCATTCAAGAAAACAATAGTGACAACTCATCTAAGGAGAAATATAATACAATCATAATCATTACCTACTAGATTATATGAATACGTAAGGAAAATGTTATCGTAAACACCAGTGAATAATAAGGAGGGGTATCGTTGCGATCATGGATTGCGATAGGTTGGTTATCATCATATTATTATATAGCCTTAAAAGGATGCTGCATTGACGATTTGTGATTATTTTATGGGGTATTAAACTTTTGATAAATAAAGGTAGGCACGTAAACGTTTTTTAAAAAAAGCTTACTAGCAATATTGGTCGCACATTACTAGTATTCTTGTTAACCCCTCGTACTAAGCTAAATTGTTTATTATTCGCGTAAGTTTTAGAAACCAGATTATGTAATAAAGGATTAAAAAGCAACACATCATTATAGGTACATAATAGAGACTGGCTCGTTGGTCTAGTGGTCCCAATCGCGACTGCTACACTAGAGGTCCTGGGTTCGATCCCCAGATCGAGCAGTGTTATTGGGTTTTTCTATGAAATTCCCAGTAGGAACTCGGAGTCTGGATTTGTGCCCGGTTACTGGCAATAGGCTCGCCCCCTATTACATGGGACTTAAACATACCGGCGAAATGTGCGTGTATTTACATAAGTACACCTCTGCCTAACCCTTCGGGGAATACAGGCGTGATGTTATGTTACATAATAGAGCAAATAGTAATCATTTTATAGAGTGCTGTTTTCAGTTCAGTGTTTTCAGTTTGGATTTCGGTTATTCGGTTTCGAAAAAAATAACTACATTTTATATTTTCCGTATCTCGCTGTGTCACGACCTCTATATTATTGCATCGAGCGTCTTAGCTTCAGAGATTCAGTTTCGTAAATCTTGCACGGAATTTAACGATTTATATAATCTGTCTAACAACCTTTGATTAAATCAATGGATGAATAATTGAAGTCCTTATTTGTGATGTTCATGTTTATTTATTTGTTTGAATAGGTACACGATCAGCATTATACATCTCGCATTTTTTATAAACTTGTCAAAAGTACATGATCTGATGCGTATGCCAATATTATAGGTTTACACAATATTCACAGCAATGAATTAACAATAATCATATCATCATCATAATCAGCCGACAATGTTCCCACTGTTGGGACACAGGCCTCCTCTCGGTGACAGGGAGTGGGCCGTAATCCACCACGCGGGCCCAGTGCGGGTTGGTCAATCATATAACCATCAAATAATATAACCTAGTATATTAAATACAGCAGTGATAGCCAGCAGTGATGAAGCGTCGGTAGCCTAATGGCTAGGGCGTCGGACTTGCGATCATATGGTTGCCGGTTCGAACCCCACCCATTGCACTACCGACGTGAACCCACTCGTAACACAAGCATTTAGCTTAGCACGAGGGGTTAACAAGATTACTAGTAATGTTTGACCCACATTGCTAGTAAGCTTTTTTTTTAAAAAAAAAAAAAAAAGAAAGAAAAGCCTAGTGATAGCCTTATCACTGACTCCATCGAACTGCCAAGTCTCGAGTTCGAATCTAAGGCAGGCACCTCTGACTATGCGTAATAATTAATTAATTATCACTCGTGTCTTTATAAGTCACTATTATTTAAACAGTGTTACAATTTTAAAATGCCTTATTAGTCTATTGGCCATAAGCGCGAGTGCTGCGCTAGAGGTCCTGCGTTAAATTCACAGGTCAGGCAAAGAGTTATTGGGTTTTTCTTTGAAATTCTCAGTACCAGCTCGGAGTTTAGAGTACTCGGTTAATTGCAATAGGCTCGCCCAAAGTACACACAACTGAAGAAGTTTTTTTTATATAACATAATTAATACTTGATCAGGTTGGTAAGTTTTTGTCATAAGTCTAGTGGTCTTAATCAGAACAGCTACGGTAAAGGTCCCTGGTTTTTCTACGAAATTCTTAGTAACACCTCGGATTTGTGCCCAGTTAATAGCAATATGCTCCCCTCCCATTACATAGGACCTAGCGATACTGGCGAAATGTGGGTGTACTCCTCTGTCTCACCCTCCGGGGAATACAGGCGTGATGTATTTTTATACTGAAATAAGGAATATCTAACCATTGAATTGAGCCCAAGATCATGCTAATAACTCGTTTGTATACTAGACGCTAGTTTATGAAAATGACCGTCATAAAATCGAGTGCCTGAAGCTTTATCAAATAGACCGCTTATTGTGTTGTTTGAACAAGTCTGTTGAATACGTATATTGTTCAATCTAATTTGCTGTCACCTAAGAATTATTTTACGTGTAAGTATTCAAGGGATCAATTTGTAGCCATCATCACCATAAATTTCCATTCATGTGCATAAACCGCTAACATATTTTACGACATTTTATACTCTTGTCTGTTGTCACATAAAATTCATAGGGTTCATGAACGTGATCTTCACGATTACCTTTGATTTTACCATCATACCATCACGCCTGTTTTTCCCGAAGGTTAAGTAGGGATGTACGTAATAATTTACACCCACAGTTCGCCGGTATGTTGAGGTCCCATGTGTCAGGGTGCGAGCCTATTGCCATTACCGGGCACAAACCCAAACTCCAATTACACTTTTTTTTCCATAGAAAACCCCAAGGACTGTAGCGAAGCAGTCACGCAATTTTTTAACATGAACATTTTGCATTAAAAGCTACTTATATGTAGTTAAAACACTATTAAAAAATTAAAGTAAATGATAAATTATCAACTTTAACGAAAGACGATCATATAGTTATAGCCGCCGGATCAAATGATGCAAACCCACATGATTTTCAATCCACTACCATGAAATGGCTTGAATCTATAAGAAATACCAACGTGATCTTTACTGAAATTCCTTATAATAGGTTCTTAAATGTAAAAAAACTTAACTATGAACTAAAGTTTATGTGTAGCAAATTTAATAATGTTCACTACCTAGACTTAGATTTTGAAAGACATATACCGAGAGGCATACACTTCGGTCGTCATTTATGCAGGTCTTGGCTAAGAGAGATATTGCGTTTGGATTATAAATCTAAAATAATTACATACTATAACACAATAAAGCCAAACAATCAAAAAACCATGGTGAATAATACGTCACAAACAGACTTCATATTATATAATAACAATAATAGCTGTAATAGGAGCCATCACGAACAAATAACAGAAAATAAGAACACTGTTTCTGAACACTGCACCGCATCGCTATCGCCTAAAAATAACAACTTTTTTCGTTTATAATCACATTAATATCTTACATCAGAATATCAATGGTCTGATAAGTAAATCTGATGAACTTTCGTTGCACTTGGACGAGTTGGGCCGTAAGAATAAACGTGTTGATGTTCTCTGTATCACGGAACATAATATGCTACACGAGGATACTTATCTGCTTAAAATTCCTAATTATTCACTCATTTCATTTTACAATAGGCACAATAGATATGGAGGAGCATGCATATTGGTAAATAATAATCAAAAGGCGAAAATGTATGACATTAAGGATCATACTGAGAGAAATATTTTAGAGTGCTGTGCCATTGAACTTTTAGAGCATAACATTATTATAATCAGCATTTACAGACCCCCTAGCAGCAAATTAGCAAATATTAACATATTTTTCTCTAAATTTAATGAAATACTCAGTAAAACTTGTTTAAAAAATAAGAAAGTTATTATATGTGGTGATTTTAATATCAATAGATTAAATAGAGATAAAAGTGCAATAGAATTGGAACAAGTACTAGCTAGCTACAACCTTAAACTAATGATTAATGAACCTACGCGATTATGTAGTAAAACATGTATTGACAACTTTATTTGTAATAAAAAGGGCTCCAAGTATGAAATATTGGAACTAGGATTATCGGATCATACTGGTCAACTGTTAAAATATCCAGTCAAAGAAAGTTTTAACATCACACACTGGTACACACATAAACGAGATTATAGCCCATCTAATAAAAATAAATTCGTTGAATGTATCCAAAGCCTCTCGTTTAATGAAGTTTATAGTGCGGAAACAGCAGATGATGCTTTCAGCGAATTCTACGATTTGCTTAGGCTATTCTATGATCTCTGTTTTCCTTTAATAAAAGTTAAAGTCCCTATACATAAACGACCACAATGGATATCAAAAGGTATCAAAATGTGCTCCAAGCGTAAACGAAAAATTCTATGGAAATACAGAAAATCATCAAACTTACAATTTAAAAACTCATACAAAATATACACTAAAAGATTAAAATTAATAATCAAATCAACCCAAAAATCGCAAAATGACTATTATATTAAAACTTCAGAAAATAAAGCCAAAGCCACGTGTTATAAATAACTATAAAGCAAATACACCGTTACAAAAAATTGACAAAATAACAATGAATGATGTAATAATCTCGGATCCAATTGCAATCGCTAACGAATTCAACAAATTTTTCCTCAATCCGGTTTCAAATAGGCAATCCAGTGGCAATAAACAACATAGAATCACATATAATAATTCAAACTCACTCTTTATGAATCCCTGTACCCCAAAAGACATCTTTCAAATCATACAATCCTTAAAAAATACTAATAGTACTGGGTATGATGGAATATCAACTAAAATACTTAAAATAGTCGCAGAAATAATAGCCCCAGTACTATGCCATATAATCAATAAATGCATAGAAGATGGGGTCTTCCCATCAAAATTAAAATTATCCATTGTTATTCCAATATTTAAAAAACAGGATAGAGAAAATATGAATAATTATAGACCAATATCCCTAATACCTATATTGTCCAAAATTATTGAAAAGGTTATCTATAACATTTTGTACGATTATATGGAAAAACATAATATCCTTACGGAAGAACAAATGGGATTTAGAAAAAATAAATCGATTAAAGATGCATTATTTATTTTCCTTAAAACAATCCTGAATGGGATTGAGAGAAAAAAAGAAGTCACAGCCCTGAATAAATTAGGGGCATACGGGGTACGAGGAAATGCTGCTGATCTCATAAAGTCATATTTAAGTAACAGACAACAACAAACTGAAATATCTAGCATTTCCGATATCACAAAAGTTGAAAATAAACATTTATCGGCACCAATAAAAGTTTGCAAAGGTGTACCACAAGGGAGTATTTTGGGTCCTTTGCTATTCATTATCTATATTAACGATCTCCCCAAATCCATAAAATCCCCTATGGTGTTATATGCTGACGACAGTACTGCAATGTTTGTATCTGAAGACCCTAAAACATATGAGTATGATATAAACTGTACCTTATCATCTATAGTTAAGTGGCTCAATTTAAATTATCTCAAAATAAACCTTACTAAAACATATATAATGACATTCAAAAAGAAAAAATCAAATTTAAACACATTGAATATAAATTATGAAAACATTCAAATAAATAACATAATCACTACAAAATTTTTAGGACTACACATCGATTCAGATATGAGTTGGAGGACACATATTGAACAAGTATGCACAAAACTGAGCCGATATTCATACGCCCTGTACATGCTTCGTAAAGTTGTTAATCAAAGTGCACTCCTATCTGCTTATCATGCTTATGTTGGTTCAATTCTAAGATACGGCATAATGTTTTGGGGGAATGCCACTGAGAGAGAAACTGTTTTCAAAGCCCAAAAGAAATGTATCCGTGCGATCTGCGCATTAAAACCTACAGATACATGCAAACCACATTTTATAAATTTGAAAATACTGACGTTTCCATCCCTATATATATATGAACTATCATTAGATATAAGAAATAATATAAATAAATATGAAACTTTAAAAAGTACCAGACATGCAAGTACACTTAGAGCAATAAGCCATAAAACAGCTATGTTTGACAAGAGTGCATTCTGCATGGGCCCTAGAATATATAACAAACTACCCAAAAATGTAAAAGAAGCAAAGAATTTTAATTGCTTTAAAAATAAATTAAAGATGTACTTGATTGATAAAGCTTATTACTCAATCAAAGACTACTTAGATGATAAATGTAATTAATTAGTTAAGTTTTAGTAGAATTATATAATGATTATTTTGATGTTAGTATAAGACTACTGTAACATTCTTAATACTACATATTTGCACACTTTTAAGGGTAGGATATGGCATTAAGAACTTTTTTCTATATTATGTATCATCTTATGTATACCCATATTCAGGCAAATAAATAATTTGATTTGATTTGATTTGAATGTTTAATTACTAACGTCTGATCCCAATTTCGTATTCTTATATTTACTCTAGATATTGTACAACCAAGTCAGAGTGGTTTTTTAAAATCATAATGAATATTTTAGTATATTGAGTAACACAATATCAAAGAAAATGATAAGTCGGCAATCATAGGTACTGGGAACCGTACTACTAACGGAATACTACATTATATTGTTATTTATAGTGGGTCATAAAATGGCTAATTCAGTCATTGACATAGATTCTGGGTTAGTGGAATGGTACCTACATATAGCATATTTCATAGTAGTTTATTTATATGCGTAGATACTGGAGGTAGAGTTCGATCGCTCTGACCCTATCGTAAAATCTATGAATCGAACATTGCTATTTATTGCGTCGCCTTATCGGAAATTCAATCGCTACTATTCAATAATTTTTATAAGTATTATTTTTTTAGTTTTGCTAGCATGATAGATTCATTCTGTACTTGTGAAATTTAAGCGTGTGATAGTTAATGTACGCACATGACTTCGAAAAGTCGGAGGTGCGTGCCTTGGATTTGAACTCGAGCCCTAAGACTTCACAATCCAATAGTCATATCACAAGGCTGTCACTGCTTCTCACAAGCCTAATTAACTTTATATAGGTGATCAATATTTCTGTTGTTCCGTAATATTTCTTACAGAATACATAGCACGTCTTTATTATTACTTAATGTAAATCATATTTGGCCTTTCTGATTATCACGATTATCGATACTTTGGAATTAAAAAATCTATTCAGTGAACTACTATGTAGGTACTTAAGTACTACGACTCTGTCTCCCACACATACATAAACTCACGCCTTTTTGCCATAGGGGTAGGCAGAAACTACAGAACGCCATCTGCCACGATTCTTGCATACTTCTTTTGCTTCGTCCACATTCATACATCGTGTCATACACATGCGCATCTGTCTCCCATTAAAATTAATGGTTATTTGCGTTAACTAAGTAACCAAAACTGCTGTGCATGCCTATTTAAATCCGGTAGGTATATAAACACAGTATAGTCTGCATTCGGTATTTAATATAATAATCTGCTCATAATACTTACATTAACGCCAATAAATAAGAGATTACAAGTTTTGCTTATTTGGATAACTTAAATACCACGTTTCTAGGTATAACTGTCAGCAGAGCCGCAATTATATATCTATTACAAGTGTTATCTTGAGGCTAAATGCTCAAATGATTGACGGCTACCAACCGACAATTAGCGTGAATATACGAATGTTCAACTGCACCATTTGCAAAGTGTCAAAGTAATGCCCGTGGGATTAATTACCCTGTAGCTGCCTGTCTTAAGTATTCAAATCTCGGTTCAACTGTGTCGGACTGGCTTTCTACGTAAAAGGGGATGGAATGTCGAGACTTCCTTGCACATGGTTCTCGCCTATTCTACAAAGTCCTGTTATCCCTATTGTTTGCGTGTAGGTGTCTCAATAGTTCGTTATATCCAAACTAAAAGCGGCAATGTATTGCGCACTTTGTAAAGCTTTTATCTACATTACTATAAATAGCGGTATTATCTCAGACATTATTAATTTTAAGAAGCTTTGGACGGTACCTTCCGGTACCCTATTGTTACGCGAATATTACTTAAGTTCGCCTGTATTCAGAGTGATGATGACATTTTTAGCAGCAATTTGTTATTAAATTTAGTTAACAATGCCGAATTTATGAAGAAAAATCTACAACCAAATTACTTACTTACCTAGTTGCTAAAATCTAACGTTTATCTAAACCCAATAAAAGTAAATTATATCCTCATTTAATCAGGTAGGAAATTTAAATAACACACGTTATGAAAACAGTAATTGTTTTTAACAAAACAGTATTGTTTTCATAACATGAAACAGTTGTATAATGGTATTTAGAAGTGTAATGTTCACGTCATACAACCCAATTTTTTTCGAAGTAAGGATTCAATTCTTAACAAGTCAAATATTTCATTCACTGACGCACGTACCTACTTGCCTCACGAGGGCAAAACAATCGATTGCATTGTGTCTACAATATGGCTCTTGAAGGGGTAATACGAATTTCTTATTGAAATAACACTACTTTTTACGGATTTTATCGCGTTATATTTATATCTGACACGTAAGTGTTAGAAAACGATTTTCTTAGTTAAATTTTCTTATGTTTATGTATAAACCGTATCGGAATAGGAAACAGTGTCGCGTTGCCTGGGGCGGTGGGTGGCAGTAATCACTGATCTCTTGCATACCGACTGGCGCCACCGGCTTCCGTCACTCTTAACTCACCGTATAAACCGTACATACTTGTTCCTAAGACATTTCACTAGTCGATTGACCAATAGAAATTTTAATTCATTTAAAAAAAAGGTTACTAGCAATGTGGGTCGCACATTACTTGTAGGTGATCTTGTTAACCCCTCGTGCTAAGCTAAATGCTTGAATTACGAGTGGGTTCACGTCGGTAGTCCAATGGGTGGGTTTCGAACCGACAACCACATGATCCCAAGTCTGACGCCCTAGCCATTAGCCTACCGCCGCTTTTAAAATTATTTAAAATAATAAAATTCATTATTGTAAAATCAAACAGCACAACGTCATTCCGGAGAACAGTATGAATATCGTATAGTAAATACCGCACACCTATGGCGGATGTTTCGCCATAGGCTTCGCCATTATGGCTGCATGTTCAGCGCTGATCAAGTAGATGAGGCCCATGCTTATCGACCGTAATAGTCTCATTAATTTATTAATTAATGAAGTTATAGATAGCAGCATTATCATCTTCCTGCCCATTTCCTTATTTTTATGCGGTCAGGGACGCACGTCCTTTTCTTCCATTCTTCTCTGTTAGTCGTCATCTCATTATCAATCTTTCTTGTATCATGTTTTGTATCTGACTGACCACATTCATCAGCAGTCAATATTAATTAAGACATCGCATTGATTATATTTTGTTCTAGCTATTACCAGCAACTTCGTCTACGTCGACTTGGGAATTAAGTCCAAACTGAATAAAAAGTATCATTCGTGTTATTAGAGTATCATGGTATCATTTCCCCGTTCATTGTTTACATTGCTATTATTTCAGTAATAATCTATATTTTCTATAAAATATCTATTTGACGTAAGTTTATTTCATGCGAAAGGCATTCGTGGCTATGTTAAAGCTACGTAGATCTATCAATCTACAAGATTAAACTGCGCTTATCACTGTCAGTTTATGAATGGATAATTTCTAAACACACCAAAACCCCTCCGTGTCTGAGAAAGCACTTTCAGCCGATCAATTCTAAGTAAAGCGCTAAATAACAAAATCATAATATCCATTAATTAACACTGAAATTGAAATACTTAAACGACGATAAATTTCTAAGCCAATACAACAAATTTCAATCAACAATACACAATTCACTATTGCGATAACTTATAATGTTATAAAATATAATTGAAGTCATAAAGCCAATTAATTGTAATTTAGTTAATCACTGCAAATTCCGGACATAGGCACGAATAAAGCTCTGGGGTACAAACGGGCGCCACGACGTAGAATTAACTACTTACTTAGCCGCGTACTATTTAACTTAAAGTTGCTGATCTTGCCTCGGGAAGTGTTAATAGTATTTACATGGAGCCTCTTTATATTTTATCACCTTTGTATCGTCAATATGGGAGGTATTTAGCGGCTCTATTGTGTCTATAGTGAAAACTCTTTCGTGAAAAGTGGCAACAGCTTATTGAGTTTTCATTAGGTACTTATAAATCCCGCTATTTTTTACAATGTTTAATGTTGAGAGACATTTTATCCACCGTTAACTCGAAGCTATTAATTTGACTTGAATCTAAAGTTCAAGATTATTGTATTTCTTATCCAATTTCAGTCAACATATTGGGGAAGGCATGTTAAGTGTTGTATCGACGTCTGGGTTGAGCGGTCAGTTGAAAGTATTTTCAGCGGCTTGTCGTCAACATGAGTGCAAATTAAACTTCATAAAAGACCACGTCGAACACGGCCACGCGAATTATTATCACGTAATAAACAATACACTAAATAATTTACGATTATGACTGCGGCGTCCTTGTGCCACAGTGTAACAACGATTGAATAGTTTATAGAGCAGTGGAGCAGACGGTACGCGGTACACGCTCGCTCAATACTCAATAGACAATTCATCTAGCTTTATTGCGCGCGCGAATAATACCGCGTATGTGTGTCGTACACAAATGTCATTTCAATGTTACATAGTCTGCAATATTGCCGATTCTAGTATTCCTAGGGCTTACGTCACAGTTCTGAATGCACCTTACAATGGCTTGTTTATATCCGAATGGGATAGCTAGTGACAAACTGAGTAGAACAAAACAAACTTTATACAGTATGAGGTCAAATCCTAAATATAGCAGTAACTAATCATGGTTTGCCCGTGACCGTAGCCCGATATAAAACTACAAACAACAGTAAAACCAAAGGAATGCCAACAAATATTTCAGGTGTTTGGTGTGTAAAAGATTTAACGGCAGTTTTCATAATATTCGCCCGTAGTTAACGTACACCGCTAAACGTCAGCTCCATCATACATCGTTCGGACAACAACCATAAGGGTCATAATTATTGTGATAATAATCACATTCGGTTCATGATTCGTGATATTTATTGCGAAGTGCAGTGAGGGCTTAGTGAAATGACTATTGGACTGCTAAGGCAAAGGTCTCGAGCTCGAATCTAAAGCACGCACCGCTATAATAATATGCGTATTCATTATCTTGCGCTTAAACGTTGAAGGATACAGACGCGAGGAAACCTGCATGCCTTAGAGATTTTCTCAACGGCATGTGAAGTCTGCCAACCCGCAGCTAGCGTGGTAGACTATAGCCAAATACCTCTTTTAATTTGAGAATGCCCAGAAGTGGGTCAATGTTATGGGTTGATGATGATGATTAGGTAAAATATAATCATGCAAAGAAGGTTGCTACTGCTTGTCTTGTCCCTTATATGGTCCTGCCGGTCACAGAAAGCAGAGTGAGAAATTTTATCCTTTAAAGTACTAAAGTTAACACGCAAATAGCTTGATATTGATATTTTTAATTCCCGACGTTTTTTAATTCCCGACGTTTCGGATCCTTTACAGCAATAACGATAAAACGATAACGATAAAATCCGTAAAAAGTAGTTTTATTTCAATGTCTAATATTCGCGTAAGTGTTAGAAACCAGTAAGCTGAAATGTTTAATAAAATATCAAAAACAGGACAGTTATGTACCCACCTATGCAAGTAAGTATTTGACAGCGACGTGGTCTGCCTACAAATATTGGAAAATTGGTACCACAATTTACGTTAATGTGATAATTCAGTCATAAGCTTAGGTTATATTTACAAAATTAGAAGGTGTTCATGGAATTACGGAACTTGAAACTTGTTTAAATTAAAAGAGAAGCTTAGAATCTAAATTTGGACATAATTGGTGCAAAGTTTGGCAACAATATAATTATCAGTTTAGAAAATTTGACACGGACTCTAAAAATCTTAAACGTTTCCAATAAAATATGGATATCTACTATGACGTAATAATTATTGCGTGTGTACTAGTACTAGATAACCAAGTACCTTCTATATCTCGTCTAACTAATCACTAAGTATCTGTACATGGTGACCATAATCGCTATATCGATTATCATTTTCCTAACTAATATCGTTCTATACTAATTTATAGTTCCATATTATAGACTGCCTCGTTGGTCTAGTGGTCCCAATCGCGACTGCTACGCTAGAGGTCTTGGGTTCGATCCCCAGGTCGAGCAAAGTGTTATTGAGTTTTTCTATGAAATTCTCAGTAGCAGCTCGGAGTCTGGATTTATGCCCGGTGAATGGCAATAGGCTCGCCCCCTATTACATGGGACCCAAACATACCGGCGAACTGTGGGTGTACATTAAGTGCACCTCTGCCTAACCCTTCGGGGAATACAGGCGTGATGGTATGTTATGTTATGTTATATTATAGACACAATGCAAAATCTATTGTTTTGGTCTCATGAGACTGGTATGGATGTCAGTGAATTAACTTTAATGGATATCAGATGTAGGGAAAGGTATCACTGTAGTATCTATTAGTGCAAATTATAAGATAATTTAAAATGTAGTCTTACTTTGCAGGTCCCTTGAACACATATGGCGCGGAATCCTTGTCTCGTACATGGTGTTCCATCAGCGGCCAATGATAATGACGCGAAGAAGTGCTGCCCCAGAGGACGGCAGTTCAACATACACGGCGCATTACCTATGTGAACAATTTTAATCTAAATTAACATGATAATTAGGTAGCTTATAAAAATAATATCAGGGATATGGGAGAGAACAGTAAACATTTAGCAGAAGGCTGATGACGACGAGTGGAAATTATATTAATAAAAGTGGAATGCAAAACAGCGTTATTTTAAAAAGCTGCCTATCCTTTTTTTGGAAAAGGCAACAGTAATATCAGCGATAGTTAAGTTACCAACACACTGACTGATGACTGTCTTTCTTTAAAGGACAAGCATTTTAAACAACGTAAACTACAGGAATTGGCAAATCGAATTGGAAAGATGAAGGAAGACGATTGAATAGAGTTGGCAGCCACGAAGAGATTCAGAAAGTTAAATTTGAGACTATTAAAATAGTAGCAATTAATATTCACTGCGCGAAAGTAAACACAATTTTCAGAACAACCAATTGAAAGGATAACAGTGATATATCGTAAAATACTGACAACCTTGTAGGTAAGTATTTCAAGAAGCCACACAACAAAACATACAAGCAAGATATTTAGAAACTGTTGTTAACACAGCTGCAATGTTTAATAAATTACAGTCTCAGTAAACAAATGATCGAGTCAAAGTGCATACGTCAAATTTGACTGAGCATACATGAAATAAATCTAACGCACAAAGAAACTTATATTAGCAGTCATTGTCAATTCAATTTTATCGCCGATACATAAACCATCTCGCCATTTTGACAGATTGTTGGTGGGCAAATTGTCTGAACAAGCGTATCCAATGCGCAGACAAGCGGTGTAATAAGTTAGATTAGCTGTCGACACACAATTAGTATGTTCTCTTTTGTGTCACATAAGTGATGCTTTGGACTGCAGACTGTTTTTACAACATGGTTCAAGAAGTATGACTAGATGAGATACATAAGGGTTAATGATGATGAGATACATAAGATTAGAAGGAGACCCAGATTGTATAGGTACGTATTTGAAGAAAATAAAATCTATCGAGATTTTTTACTGTAACTTCCTGTAAAAATAGTGATTATTTATTGTATTGGACAAACTTGTCCATTACAGAATTTGTTATCGTAAATCCACTAGTATTATTAGATGAAGTAATTATACTCAGTTCTCAGACGGATCTTATTCAAAAGAAAGCCCCCTTCAGTAATTAAGGATTTATGCTGGTCACTAATGAAAGCTCCGAGCAATAACATATTCTAGAGAATCCCATTAGTCTGTCATAGAACAAAATTAATCCGAGGAGAAAATACAAAGTATAGAAAAGAAAATTAGTGTCGTTTTTCCCAATCCATGAAGTAGGTAATATGAGTATAATTGTATAAAGGTCAGAACGCACTTAACGACTGATTTATCTTCTTAGAAGAAGAGGCTCTTCGAGGAATAGTAACATAAACCTACATCAAAATATTAATTGGAATAGATTTCATACATCGTTTTATATTGGTGCCATAACCTTATACCGCATTTTGCAATGCCTATATTTACGTAGCGTACTGGCGAATCCGGAATTAAACGTAGAGAGCTGAACTCAGAAACAACATGGTGACCGCATCTCATTTGTAGCACTTGTAGCCAGATAACTGAATGTAGTTAAGTGAGCATTGTAACTTTACTTCTGTAAGCCTACAGTAGAAATATATTCCATGTATCTCCTTTACAACCATATTGCATGGTCTATCTCGCAGCACGGGCTCTTTTAGTTAATAGCCTGCGGCAGAGACCGAGAAATCGAAAAGGCTAAGCTGCTGGCACAACGCCGTCGGCGTGCCGTATTGGCGTGAAGAGCATATAACTTATTATAACCAGTTACTAGACACGTGCTAGTTTACGAGAAATAAATTTGTGTGTTGACAGAACATAAATCGTTATTATTATTAGGTGCTAGGTTTTTTAAAGCATAACGTTTTCGATTTGGAAGAACTTCAAAGGAAGGTGTTATATTTATCGACACGTAAGGAATTCCCAGAACAATTTTGTAAAAGCTCAACGACTATAACCCAAGTTTATATTAATATCAATCAATCAATGCGTAATAAGCATGTTTGCCAAAAACCAAAAAAGTAAAGTTCAATCTTCGAAAAGTGAAGATATTATAGGGGTACCTAAAATTTGTAAAAAAAATAGAAAACAAAAAAATATTTGGTCCTTATGAAGACGCTCAAGAAAATAAAAAAGGTACCGTATCAACTATAATATTCAGGTATTGTTTCCAACCTACTTAGCTACTCATTGCCGCGTTGATGTGAATTGACATTAAGAAAATGAGAGTGGCGAAATTGTGGATATAGACACTTGCATGCTTAAAATAGTTTTCTCATTTACTATAAAATAATTTGCATGTTTCTTAGAATCGCAATCGATCATGGCTGTGCCAATAGATTGATATTTATAATACTCAAAAGAACAAACTGTAGTGACATAAGCTCCAATAGCTACAGAATGGATAAATAAAAAAATAATACAATAAAATTCTTGGCACTCATTTTCTAAGGAAATGAGTGCCGAGGAACCCCCCGATGGGGGTGGAGGGACTCCTCCAGACATTATGGATGTTGTGGAGTGTTCCCAAAACTCTGATCGCGTAAGTTCCAAGGATAGAAAGCGCCCCGGAAGTCCTGAGATTACTGTTGACGCGAAAAGAAATAAGCCGCCGTCTGACTCAATTCAGTCCGTTTTTACTAAGCCAGGATTTGAGAATGACTCCAAAATCCTCTATAATGAGAGTGACAGAGCTCCCTTCACCGTGTTTGTATCTAGGGTGGAAACAGACCCTAAACAAGGTCTTACTTTAAATTCCCTTAAGTTTGCCCAATTTGTCTTCAGTAAGGGTTTTAAAGGTGTTGTCCAAGGCAGTGTCAGGTCTTTGGGCCGTAACAGGATGTCAATCGATTTCATCACATTTAAAGATGCCAATAATTTTGTCAGCAATCCATTACTGATTGAAAATAAATATTCAGCAGTTATCCCACGCTTTCATATAAGTCGTATGGGAGTTGTTAGGGATATTCCTACCGACTGGACACTAGAGGAGCTAGTCCTTGGTATTGAAACCCCTCGTAATTGTGGAGAAGTCATTAGGGCTAGAAGGCTTAATTTCAAAAACAAAAAAGAGGAATCCGTATCTTGGTCCCCATCATCGACTGTGGTGCTTACTTTCTCTGGTCAAATTCTTCCAGAGAAAGTCTTCTGTTACAATGTTTCTCTTCCTGTGTCTATTTACCAACTCCCAACTATACAATGCCGCAACTGCTTAAGATTTGGCCATATAAGCACTCAGTGCAGATCTCAGCCCCGCTGTTACCGTTGCGCTCAACCTCATCCCGGAGATAGCTGTATTGTTCCCGACTCACAGGTCTCATGTCTTTTGTGTGACGGCGGAAACCATAAGGCCACAGATAATAAGTGCCCGGAACACTCAAGACAGAAGTCTATTAAAATGGTAATGTCTCAGGAAAACTTAAGCTACCGTGAGGCCTCAGTAAGGTTTCCTCGTCCCCGTAAATTGCCTTACTCTAAGGTTACAGCAGGTCCCTCCCAATCTAAAATACCTCAAGCTTATCCCTCTGAACCCCTTCACTTCTCGTCCCCTCTTAACACTCCTACTTCTTCTCCATATGCATCCCCCGTTAAAACCTCCTATACCAAGACTGTTTATCGTTCTCCAAAACCTAGGCCAGAATTGGGCAAGTCATATGATACCCAAGCCCATAATTCAATTGTCTATACCCCTAATTCCTCTCAGCCTAATGGCTGTGCCCTGAATTCCCCTTATGTTGAAACTACTCCCCTTCCCACTCCTAATGACAATTTGATTGAGCTCCTGGCTTGCTCCCTTATAAACATGTTGTCTAAATTTAGTGACGCAATACCGGACAATGTCGTTGTATTAGTTCAACAACTCCTCGAATCCTGGACTCGACAAAATGGAAGAAATCCTTCAGTGGAATTGTAGATCCATTCGCAGGAAAAAACACGATTTAATCTATCTTATAAATAGGTATAAACCCGTTGTCTTTGCTGTGTCGGAGACGTGGCTCAGGCCTGGATCTCTCTTTAGGGTTCCTGGCTATTCATGTCTTCGGGACGATAGAGATGATGGATGGGCGGGTTGCGCCCTATTGGTTAGCAGATCTATCACTTATTCCCAAATTCTTATTCCCCATCACAATCCTGATCTACATGTAGTGGCCATTAGAGCCATGGACATCTCCTTTGTTTCTGCCTACATTCCCCATCCCAATGCTAATATTCTGTCTGAATTTAACTCTATCCTTTCTTCTATGCCTCTCCCTTTAATTGTCTTAGGTGATTTTAATTGCCGTCACACCCTTTGGGGCTCTCACTGTAATGACCCCTCCTCCAGCTTTTTGCTTGACCTTTTAGACGATCGCAACCTTTGTGTTCTTAATGATGGATCTGCTACCCGTCGGGTTTCACCTAACCAAAATATTAGTGTTCCTGACCTTACTTTCTCTTCCCCTTCCTTAGTATCAACTCTTTCCTGGACTGTTCTTCCTAATTCATATGGTAGTGATCATTTTCCTATCCTAATTTCTCTTCCAAGTACTCATCCACGTTCTCCTCCCATCCAACCCCTACAAAAATATCGCCTATCTCAAGCCGACTGGTCTAAGTTCTCGTCCAATTTGGACGCAGAACTTCAAAATTTCCCCCAAATAAATTCATCCAACTCTCTTATTCACTACAGTAATTTTGTTGAGTGTCTGTTGAAAGCGGCCAATTCTTCAATCCCCTTAAAAAACTCTGCCCGTCACCTAATACCTTCTCCACCTTGGTGGGATGCTGAATGCACTGATGGCGTCCGCAAACGTAAAAAAGCCGAAAACTCCTTTTCCTCTAACATAAATATGCCAAACTATTTGAATTTTAAAAAGACCTCTGCAACTACTTGTAGGTTATTGGCAAGAAAGAAAAGAAGTGGCTGGCTCAAGTTTTGCGAGTCACTGTCTCCACGTTCTCCTGTTTCCCTTGTATGGAAAAAAATTAAAATCTACCGCAGAGCTTGTGACAGCCAGTCTCCCGATATTTCCTCCAATGACCACAGTACCTGGTTGGAAGACTTTATATCCAAATTAGCCCCCCCCTTTGTTCCTAGCTCCGAATGTCTTCCCACTATAGATCCTCCTCCTCCTAATTCCTCTGATAGATTTGATGACCTTTTCTCTTATTCAGAACTTATTTGTTCCTTAGATCATCTCCGGGATTCTGCTCCGGGGGTCGATGGAATACCCTACTCCTTTATTTCCAAATCTTCTTCTAACTTTAAACTAATCTTTCTGGACCTCATCAATTCCTTTTTCGCTACTGGCAAAGTTCCAGAGTCTTGGAAATCCCAATTAATCATCCCAATTTTGAAACCTGGGAAAGACCCAAAAGATTCTACTTCCTATCGTCCTATCGCCCTCTCTTCTGTTTTGGCTAAAATTATGGAGAATCTCATCAAGAACCGATTTGAATGGATCTTAGAAACTAAAGGCATCTTATCCAGTTCTCAGTTCGGTTTTCGAAGAGGTATGGGAACTCTAGACAGCCTAAGTGTCTTCATGTCTGATGTTCGCATTGCCTTTTCCAATAATGAAAGTGTTCTCGGTGTTTTCCTAGACATAGCTTCAGCCTATGATAATGTCCAACTTCCTATACTCAGGCAAAAGCTGCTACAGCTGAGTATCCCTGTGAGGATGGTCAACATCATTTGTAGTCTCCTTATGTCCCGTTCCATTTCTGTCCGTCATCAAAACTTCCTTTCCCCATCCCGTATAGTGTGGAAGGGTCTACCCCAGGGGTCGGTCTTAAGCCCCATCCTTTATAATATATACACACATGACTTAGAGTACTCGGTGAGTTGTTTCTGCAAAATCCTACAATATGCCGACGACATTGCTCTCTACTTCAGTTCAGCTTCCCTTACAGATGCCTCATCTCGCTTAAATTCTGCCCTTTACTACTTAAACCAGTGGCTGACCGATCACGGCTTAAGTTTATCTGTCCCCAAATGCAATGCAGTTGTCTTTTCTCGCAAGCGTAATATTCCTCTCATTAACCTTTATGTTGAAAATGAACCCATTTTGATCCGTGACAAAGTAAAATTTCTTGGCCTCATTCTTGACTCAAAATTATCTGGTCTCTATCATCTGGATTACATATCAAAGAAATGTGAAAGAGGCATTAATGTCTTACGTGCCCTTTCTGGAGTTCGCTGGGGTGCTCATCCAACTTCCCAGAAAATCCTATATAACGCCATAGTTCGTAGTCACTTTGACTATGGAACCTTCCTGTTAGAACCATGCAACAAAACAGCCCTGGCCAAACTGGAAAGGATCCAATCCAAATGCCTGCGTATTATCACGGGTGCTATGAAATGCTCACCTATTAATGCCCTTCAGGTAGAATGTTTAGAGCCACCACCTCACTTACGTAGGCAATATCTATGTGACAGATTTTTTTATAAAGTCATCCAGAATAAATGTCATCCCCTTCTCCCCCTTCTTCGCACACTTTTACAATTAATCCCATCATCTCGCTATTGGGCTCATAAAGATCCACCACTCCTCGTTAACAGCTTCAATAAATTCAATAATTTGCACCTTTCCATAATTCAGTTAAATAAAAACCCATTATTTGAAGTAAGTTTTGATTCCTTGCTCTTTCAACCAAAAGTTATTTTTAACTTTGGAATACCCAACCATGACCCTGCCGCTAATGTCAAACTCAAAAGGATTCTGGCAGAAGACTGGCACGATTGGTTGACGATATTTACAGATGCTTCTAAATTGTCCGATAATAGCAATGTCGGTTCAGCTGTGTGGATCCCAAAATACAAAATTATTCTTAATTTTCGTAGTCCTGCTTTTAACACTATTTACACAGGGGAAGCAATAGGTCTATTGGAAGCAGTCTCTTACATTGAATCACATGGCCTCAACAAAAGCCTTATTCTCTCGGATTCTCTTAGCTGTCTACAGGATTTAATAAAATCGCCTTTTCGCTCTCGTCACAATTTTCCCCTTATCCTAAAGATAAAACAACTCCTGTATAGATGCCACTGCTTAGGCATAGAGATTGCACTGGCTTGGATCCCCAGCCACTCTGGAATTGTTGATAATGAGAATGCGGATTCAATTGCCAAGCTGGCTACTCAGAATGGGATCGAAACTCATACGTCTTGTTATCCCCGTGATCTGCTCTGCCTTGTTAAACCCGAGATGATGAAGAATTGGAATGATCATTGGCAAAAAACTCGAACACTGAAGGGAAAATTTTATGGCTCTATCCAACCATTCATTCCATCTAAATGTTGGTTTAGCAAACTAAAAAATTATAGTAAAATAGCCACTTCTGTCATAATTAGACTCCGACTTGGGTTCGTTTGTACTCCAGTTTTCTTGGCCAAAATACGCGTGAGGGACTCTTCTTTGTGTGAATGCGGCCTGGATGAGGGCACTCTGGAACACTTGTTTTTTTCCTGTCCTCGTTTAACCACTCCCCTTTACGACATACTCCCTTCTGATGTCCCCCGCCCAATTAATATTCCTTTCCTATTATCCTTAGCCCATACCCCTGCAGTTAAAATCCTTTATAAATTCATTACCATTAATAAAATCCAGATATAGTTGATATTTCTATTTATTTATTATATACCTACTGATTGTTCTAACATTTACTTTGTGACGTTTTACATGTATTAACCAAAAATGTTTTGTCCTTTTTTAGCATGGGGATCCATGGATGCTACAAACACTGATCAATAGTGGTGTAACAGTTTACGATCATTACTTTCTCATACTTACCTTGACATTGGCAAAATCATCGAACGTTACCGATGGAGCCAGAACCATAAAAAAAAATAGAATAGAATATTTAACATAATTGAGTATTGTGCAATTATTTATTTATTTTCTGTTTATCTCATTGTGTCGATGATGATTACAGAATTTTATTTTACTACCTTTTAAATTAACAATTCACCAAAGAGTTCGATCATTGAGGGTGATGATGGGTAGGGACCCACACTCCTACAAAACCATGCATTAGGTTCAAACATGTCGGTAGGCAAAAAATTATATTGCACGATGTTTAAGCAAAGGATTGGATGCGGATGGCCTAAGATCGTTCGAGTTCAAATCCAAGGCACACACCTCTGTCTTTTCGAAGTCATGTAAGTATTAATAATTAATAATCAAAACATCGTGAGGAAACTGATAGATGAGAGATTTGATTGACGGTACCTATGTGAAGTCTGCCAACCCTATGGACTATAAGCCTTATCCCCTCGTTCTGAGAGGAAACCCGCGTCCAGCAGTGGGACAATGTAATGCGTTGTTGATGATGATGATGATTGGTTGTTGGCTTTCAGTCTTACCAGATGCGGTAAAGTAACAGTAATCTACAAGAAGTTACTGCCATCAAACCTCCGCAAGCAAATACTGGTATCTTAAGGATAAACTATTGGCATCTTATATTAAATACATATTTAATTCTTAAATACGGGGCGAGCATTAATTATATTTTTTTAAAGAACGAGATACTGATGATGTACGGTGGCCAGCACATCAAGTTACCACAAAATGTCAAATTTCCTCAGTTGATTTTTAACTTTATCTTCAACAGTTTAAGGTTTAAAATCATTTGGAGAAATTTGTCAGTTTTGTATACGTTGACCTGCTGGCGACTGTACATAGGCTTAAAGAATCCAATTGAAAATAGAACAAACCATCAATGTAAGGCACCCAGGTATAAAATCTTCCACGAAACGGCCTCCTATCATATGCTGCACACTGCTCCGCACGACTGTTTATCGCTCCGTCAGGACATGGCTGCAACAAACAAACATTTCTTACAAATCAGAAATACTTCATCAGTCTTATACGTCAGTCTTATAAAAAATCATAAACATCAGTATTATAACAAAGGCCGAAAACAACTCCACTTTGTAGGTATCATTATTATTTTCTAAATTACCCTATTTACAATCTGAAACAATCATGAGGTAGAATTTGTGCTGTGTTTGTGCAAAGGTCTAGACAAAATTCAAAGGTATTAACTCTATCTCTTTGGATTTTTTAGGCATTTTCCATGCAAGGATTATGAAGTTATTATAGTGAAGGAAAAAGTCGAAGAAAATAATGTTAACTCTGCTTTGTAAATGTTGGTTCAAATACAAATTTGCTTAGCGTACCGGCTGGCAACGGAGGCTCTTATAGGCCATTTAATAAATCTTGAGTTTTACCCTAATGAGGCAGTTCAGACAAAAGTTACCTACTTCAACACAACACCAAAACGCTATTGATAGATAAATATAAATATCCTATTGCTTTCTGACCACTGATATCACGACTTTACAAAAAAAAAAAACTTTTACCCCAAGAAAATTTATACTGAATATGGTTTGGTTTCTACCTACCCTCTTATTACAAAAATATTTGTTTTTATATTTTTATCACGTCAAGTTTTTTAATACACCCTCATTAAGTTATTTCACTAACTTAATACTGGTGCTGAGTTAATATTCCCTTGTGTTGTATTTATATTATAATTAAACATTCTGATTGGGTTTTAAATAGTCTCAAGACAGTGGTAATTAAATCCAAATAAGTAATACTATGTTTGCGGTAAAAATATCCTATCAAAAAACAAAAGATAATATTGCTGAAGCCGTAAAAAAATTGTGAAAGCACTTGACAAAGATGGATCTGCTTTTACGTACTTCAAAACCATTTGTCCCAATCTCTCTGACTCCAAAGTCAAAGAAGGAATCTTTGTGGGCCCCCATAAAAGAAAGATAATAAAAGATGAAAATTTTGATGGTAATTTATCCTGTGTCGAAAAATATGCTTCGCATTCATTTAAACCAATTGTAAAAAAAAACTTGGGTAACCAGAAATCAGAAGATTATGAAAAAATTGTGTCCCATTTGCTGAAGAATTACCATAAGATGGGGTGAATGTCACTAAAAAATCATTTTTTACAGTCGCACCTGGATTTTTTTCCTGAGAACCTAGGAAGCGTAAGCGATAAACATGGTGAACGTTTCATCAAGATTTGAAGATATATGAAGAGAGGTATCAAGGTTTTTAGGATAAAAATATGTTAGGTTATTACTGCTGGTCTATTTTAAGAGAAACTGATGCTAATCAGTATAAAAGAAGAAGTAATCGATAAAATCGAATAAGAAATATAAAAGAAGTAGTAAGATGAAGTTGAACAAACACCGTACTCAAATTTACTATCCCATCCGCGACTAAGCAAATTGAATAGAACAATGTTAATCAAGGAAACATTTACGGTGTACTCGATCGTAAATCAGTATTCAGTTTTAATGGGAGCGTATTAAGTGCTTCAGTACTAAAGGCTCTTATAGTGCGTGGCAATCGAACAAATGATTGCGAGTCATTACTCATATTTTATTGACGAATGCGTGAGAAACACGCGTAACGACTAGCTTTCCGATTGAGGAAACATAAATGTTCATTAGTAGCTAAACAAATATAAGTATTAGGTATTAGGTATGCCGATTAACGCTTTAAATTCCGGACTCAAGAATTTTAAAGTTTCCTAAGTCTATTGAATCTTGATCTTGCATTTTATTGGCAAGCTATTCTGCTCTTTACCTATCCTATCCTATACCCTCAGCAGAAATAACTACAACATGTAGGTACTTTAACAATTTGGGCAGTTAGGACAGTTTTTGGCAACTATCTTGCTACTCCGATTTTTAATTTACTTTCCCTCTTCAGGGCACGGATCTCCTCTCAGAATGAGAGGGGTTAGATTATAATCTACCAAGTTAGCCTACTGCGGCTTGGCAGACTTCACACGCCGCCGCCCGCCAAGAAAATCTCTCAGGCGTGCAGATTCCCGTCAGTGCGTAATATAATAATGAAAATATATACTTAACTACCGCCTTGAATACCGTCCATATAGAATTATAATTAATAAAATTTATTTTGCGGCCTAGATGACAGATTAGCCATAATAACCTCTAGCTTTTCAAATTCATGTGGTTCAGAATAACTATCACTTGTTTTTAACGATCAAACAAATCAATACATTAAAATAGCACGTCAGTTTAAGGACTGCGTGAATATTATGTTTACTCTGTGACCCGACTTTAGCCAGCATGGAGTACCAGCTACCACAATCCTCTCAATCTGGGAGGGCTTATAATATTATGAAGCTACTGGTATTTTATATTTTCTCTATTTTATATCTTCTGTTCTTTATCCGTTTTTTATCCGCCGCCGTATTGCACTTTTATCATAATTATTAGTTATAAGTAAATTCAGTGCAATACGGCGTTGGTCAATGGTCTAATTACCGCATCGCGCTTGTTAGAAATTGCTTACTATAGTTAATAAAGGTGTTCGTACCGAACAATCCCCTTCCTTTTCTTTAACCTTTCAAAGAAATACAGACAATGAAGAGTATATATGTATCTGGATGACATACAAAGTATTACGGATAAGTCTAGATTTCCAGAGACTTTTACAAGACGATTAAAAATAAGTCTTACAATATTATTGCACTCATGGTATCTCTTGTCGACGCCGTGACAGTTGGACTCGCGTGTCTGCCGCGTCACCCTCACAGTGATCACCGGTGGAGGGATGCTGCTGTTGTTTAGTACCTGAATGCTTCTAGTTCTGTAACAATCACGAGACAAATCTCATTATCTAAGTACAAATTTTATAGCTTTTTAGTAATGGCACATGATATTTTTTGGGACTTTTGTTACTTGTGTTGCATGCATTGAACCTTTAATAGTCTAAAAATATTTTTTGGACCAATAAGGAATGTTTTAGATATCATATTTTTTTTAGTACTCAATTATCGTCACGTTTCAACCAATTTTGTCTAAGCCGCATGCAAATCCGTTCGGCAGTTTTTGGGTTTATCGCAAACAGAGAGAAAGACACGCTGCTGCGTACTTTATTTTGTTTGTGTTATGTTTATATGGTAATTAATTAAACATCCACTCATTAAATAATAAGAGAAAAAAACTATTAGGAGGAAAGAAATTTGGAACAAATTCCATTTTGCTAGTGCCACAAGCTCAGTAGTTCCATAAATCTAACTTTAAAAACGTAGTTAATTCATAAGTTACTTCCAAATGTTACTCGTATGATTTGTCGTGTTCATTTATTGGGTTTCTCTTGATGTCGATACATTATTTAACTCTGATAATAAATCAAACGCAAATACGTCAATATTAATTAAAAGTGATAAATTGAACGTTATAATTACGTTAATATTTTATAGAGAAAAAAAAATAGAACAACGCTACGGTCGGCGTCAATACAAAAACTCCTTTAATGAAATCAACGGAGCCGCTAACAAATAGCTCTAAACACGTTAATCTAATTTGGTGGTATTAAAAATAAAAAGTAGTGATATATCGCCGACCAAATCGTTCCACATATTAGTTGGAACAGACTTTACAAATGTTCTCTCCTAGTAAAAGGACTAGTACATTAATTTAATGTAAACTCAACAACGAATTTGAATATTCATGTTCACGAAGGGAAGATTAGTTCCGCTGGTACTTACATTTATCTGAGGGTCTTTAAAAAGATAAGTACGCCATCACTAAGTTCCTTGGCGCCATTAAAAAGATGACACCTGATCACTTTGTAAAAGATGTAAATGAAAGGCGACCGTTAAAGTACATTCTGACGTAGTAACGTGCAACTTTATGATACAAATTAAGTGATTGTGAAGTGACATTTTATCATCTTATATGGTTGCTTGGTAAAGTACATAGCTTCAATTAATCACGAAAGTAGGTACCGATATAATACGTCTACTTATTAAATTGAGCTTGTCTGCTATACATATAAATATTTGAAAACAAGTATATAAGTATGTCTAAATATAAATTAACTCGAATTTTCCTTCACAACAGATTAGGATAATATTTCATAAGCGGCTTTATTATCGTCCTAATGCAATGCGTACGCGTCGGTGCGCGAGAGTTCCATGACAAACGACGTCCATCCTAATTTGTCGAGCATGTTATACGATGCTCTATCAGCAGGATACTATCGACTGCGTGCCAGTGGGTAGGATATAATGAAATAATTTATAACTTATTCTAACAGCTATCTGTATAACGGAGTACTGAGGAAATCGTTTTATTAATTGTATCATTATATTATATTTAAATACTTGAAGTTTGTTTTGTGATCGAGATAATCTCGATCGAGACAACGTCTTATAAAAGCACTAAAATAGCAATAAATTACTTCCATCTTCTTTTTTTGTCTCCCTTTTTCCTAATGGTGGGCAGCAGCTTGGTTGTGTTTTCTTCACATTGTAGGGTCAGATCAAATAAAAAGTTAAGATGGAACTTTGCGAACAAAGAATAGGCCGACTAAAACTACCCCATGCCGTCTATAACACACGATTACACGCACACACGTATACCGAAGCTACGCCTTATCTTTGTAGTTAACTAATACATGTGTGCGTGTAATTGTGTGTTGTAGACGGCATGGCGTACCTAGTTTTAGCCGGCCTCACTTCTTTGTTCGCAAAGTTCCATCTTTACTTTTTATTTGATCTGAGTCAATGACACATAAATCTAAACTAACTAATGTTTACTTTTCTAAGCGCATATGCATTACAGTGCAGATACATATATTTAGTCTAGTCTCGTTCGAGACCGTTAAAGCTCGGCGCCGCTGGCGGCACCCACTAATTAAGAGTGACGGTATTTTGATTACCTACTTATCTATCTAACAGGACTCCGTATCTGGTCGTATTAATCCTGGATCCTCAACTCGTTACAATTATCTCGGTTCAAGCATTCATTTGTACGTAAATAGCCTGACCTGATTACCAGTAACGGTTCAATAATCTGTTTGGATTATTAATTATCATTTGACTGATGGTTACAATGTTGGTATTTATTAAGTATTTTTAATTACCATTAAGCGAAGGCTAAAGTATTCAGTACAAGGGCCGTTTCGGTTTAAATCTCTGAGGTTTGGACATAAATCTTGGATAAACACATTCTATTCGCGTCACAATGACCCGTGACCAGCACTCAAGACACCTCGTCCGCACATAGCAGCCATGGGAATCGGCCCCCGTGCCACCAAACACTACATTCAACTGACGTTCTGACGTCAATTACCACATGTTAAAAAACCAATCCCTCATTAGTGCTGCAACTACAAATATGTAGACAAAAATGAAGTTTGTCTTCTTTATAAAATGGACGGTAATCGCGAGCTCATTACCAGCTATATCGGAGCTGATGCGTGTCAATCAAGCGCGCGAGTGCAAGCAATCAATGCTCCCACTACAATAACAGCTTGTTACAAGCCACGCTACGGGGTTTCCATTACCTTAATTTAGTCGATAAAAACCGTACGAGCCGGGTCGCCAGGGCATGTTTAACCTTTAACCTGCGCACATGTTAGAAGCTTTTACACTTGGCGAATATTTAATGTTGCTCTCACGAGTAGTCTTCAGTGTGCTTCAAATAATACAATGGCAATTGAGGCAGTAAATAACTGACAACATGGCGCACAATCCATTAAATCACTAGGTGATGTTTGCTTGTGAGCTTTTTGAGGTAAACTGTGCTAACAGATATAAATTTCTCAGGCATCAATACCGCAGATAATATTGACCGTGGTATTCCCTAATTTGGAACAATGATCTGTAGACCGTACATTTCTTGTTCCGTGGGCGGAAACGAAGCCACAGCACAGAAAATCAGTCACACACTCACTGCACCAACAGTTTTCGTCCAGACTTTATTCTTAGTGTTTTACGCATACCCGATAACTACTTACAGTATCTTTGCTCGAGTTTCACTTGCGTTTCCATAATTACAATGAAATCTTAATGTCTTAATATTAAAAACCTATTTTGTTTTGTAAAGACCACCAACATAAAAGATAATTGAGTAATTGCGAGCACCAAACAGATTGAGGTTCAAACGCCGTCAGATTACTAAATTGCATATGTCAACGGTTTGATAAACGCAAATGAGCTAGATCTAATCGCCGACGACAGCCGAATGCCACCGAAGTCGTGGCCGAAACAATCTCACTTAATTAAACAGTTGAATATTTTTCTAGTTGATTAGAATTTTTGTACCAGTTGAGTCGATGAAGCGTTTTATTTGCTATTAAAGCAATTATCAATTACGCACTGACATTTGAAACGAAGTCACTCAACGTAAAGAGAAGTTTACTTTTTTATTTGTCGTAACGGATCCGATAAGTCTTTTAGTCGGATGTTGTAAAGGAGGCTTAATCGAATTACTTTAATAGGCGTGTAAAATGTTGGTGTTTACAATTTTTGCTATAATGTACAGTATATTATGTGATATTAACGTGCGCTTTGAAGTGCTGTCGGCACCGCCTTGTTCGACGATTTGTAATCTACGGTTAACGAGAAAACATATTATCAACTGTTCTCTTTGAAATTGAAAGTGATTTTACGAACATCAAATTGTTTTAAAGTTTACTTTAAAATTCAACACATTACCTACTAGTATTCTTCTACTAAGCTAAATAGTTGTATTACGAGTGGGTTCACGTCAATAGTGCAATGGGTGAGTTTTGTACCGGCAACCACGTGATCGCAACTCCGACGCCCTAGCCATTAGGCTACCGCCGCTTAAATAACTTGAATAACTAAAGTACCAAGATGACGAGATGACACGCTCGAGTGATACCAATAGTGTTGCTGTTGCTACGCATCTATAGGATATCCGACTTACAAGCGAAGTAACCGAAGTGGTTTTTCATCTGATAACCATAAATAAGTTTACCTAGGTAAACACTTCCTCTCTTGCACGGACACTCCTCCGCCACAGGTCCTGGAGCAAGCACTCCAGCTGCCCCACGCACTCCATGCGTACGCCTCTCTTTCTAGCTCCATTTCTTTTTCCTCTGCCACCTGGAAACATAAACAGTACGTTTCATAATCATTGTAATTGATTGATCTTAGTTTTTTTTAATAGAATAGGGGGAAAACGAGCAGACGGATCGTCTGATGGTAAGCGATTACCGCCGCCCATGGACACAACTGCAACACCAGAGGAGTCACAAGTGCGTTGCCGGCCTTTTAAAAGGGAGTACGCTCTTTTCTTAAAGGTTTGAAGGTCGTATTGGGTTGGAAGTACTGCTGGCCAGCTCATTCCACAGTTAATTAATCTGGGTTCATTCAAAGAACCCGATGCACCACACTCCTTTACTCGTACCAAACACTAGGTACCGGTGTAGCGGGAGACTTTACAAACATATAATAACTGCCAACTTATTAGTCTAGTAAACCCAAACAACTGCTACGCTAGAGGTTCTGGGTTCGATTACCAGTTCGGGTCGGGCAGTATGGATTTGTGCCCGGTTAATGGTAATAGGCTCATAACATGGGACCTAAATATATTGACGAACTGTGTTCAGGGAATACAGGCGTGATGGTATGGTATAATAACTACTTAAGTAACTACCAATACCCTGCCTCGAAACAATTATCTCTAGATTACACAAAATATTATTTCTTTTTTCTTTAAGTTTACAAGAAATGGCTTCTGATTCGATTTTTAAGGACAATTTTTAAACCTTCAGTCATTCGTGGTGCAATATACAACATTCTATATAGCTTAAGATCCTTTAGAAATACCTATGACGCTCTTTATATAACTTCGTAATAATACGTTAATAATAATACGTTTACGTTTATTTGGTTTCCATTTGTACAGAAATTATGTGCAGGATTTACGTCAGACTTAAATTATGGTACAGATATTTGATCGATGACCCCGTAGGTACTAGGAGTATCCTGTGTTACAGGGGTCATAATATTTTTAAATATAGCTTCCTGATAGCCAAAGATTCCCAAGTACATTATAAAGGTGATTTTAACTTTGATATTTACCTGCGGTAGCTCTGTTGTGGTTAAATTTGTCGCTGATGACGACATTGCTATTTGAACTATCACGACTGCCCTGGAAAGGAAAAAAAAAACAATTTTTTAAATATAACCTGTCGTCGTACTTTTTATGTATGTACTCATATTTTACCCTAGCTTTAGACAAATAACGATTGGTAACAAAGAGAGAGAACTAAAAACAATTTATTTTAGGTATAGTGGTACATTGTTGTTGATTTGCGTCCGATAAATTGCCCCTTAGTATGTACATGGGTCATAAACATACCGTTACCGGCGAACTGTGGGTGTACATTAGTACACCTCTGCCTATCCCTTGAGGCAATACAAACATGATGGTATGTTATGTTGAACTGATAGCAATAATACTTATATCTATTTAAATGGAAAATAGATTTGGGGTTGTCGCCGCCTGCAATAGTAGATTAACTGAATGTAATGAAGCGGCGGTAGCCTAATGGCTAGGGCGTCGGACTTGTGATCATGTGGTTGCCGGTTCGATCCCAACCCATTGCACTACCGACGTGAACCCACTCGTAACACAAGCATTTAGCTTAGCACGAGGGGTTAACAAGATTGCTAGTAATGTGTGACCCACATGGCTAGTAACCTTTTATTTAAAAAAAAAAAATATGAAAAATTTACGTAAAAAGAAACATAAAAATTGTTATCTCATACATGTTTCGTACATCACGCATCACGCCATCTCTTATGACGTGACAGAAACTACATATATAAATATAACTCAATACAAAATAGGTAATTATATTATTGTAACAGCTGTTTTAACTTGTGGAGTGCAATAAATGTATAGAGTATTGAAATTGATTCTAAGGTCGAACAAAGTTTACTGGGTCAGCTAGTGTTATAATAAATGGAGTCCTGTCAATGGTTTTAAGGCCCTTTTTATTTAGTTTTTTCCCTAAACTTTTTTTTTGTTTCAAACAGATAAGTATCTCTTTCAATCAGGCTTTACCTGACTTCCTCACCTTCAAAGATCTTCCTTGTTTTAATAATCTAAATATTGATCGTTTCATGACAACAAAACAAAAATAACAATTACCTACCTATTGAAATAATTTGATATTTATGGTTTGTATGGTGGTTAGCTTCTATAGAAAAGGTGTATGTTCGCACTAAATCAAGCAAAAATTTCCTATTTTGCTATAAATATAAATGTGTGATGCTACACGACAATTTAACGAGCGCATTGTGAAAAAGAGCTGAGCTAGACAGAGGTCAATTATCATCTCTATCTTCGGCAACAATTTGTCAGTCTAACCATACTTCACACGATTTACCGCTCTCACGGATAAACAGGTAATACGAGCTAACAACATTCACTTACATAATTGTCTAAGCATTATACGAGGCTAAATTGGTGGGTGATGATAGTGACATGGAAACACTTTGTTTATCACTACTATCCAAATTTGGATTAACTGAATAGGGTTGGCAAGTTAATTTAACAATAATATAACTCTACAAAAGACAAGAATATACACAACATAGTATGTTTACTGCGCTACTAAAATATCTTAGAAAAATGTTTAGTTAATATGACATAACTTTGTTAAGATAAATACCATTCTTCATATTGATTTCAAATACCTTTAAATAAATATTGCACCCTGTTTCCTTCAATGTTTACTTTATGTAAACATGTTCAAGATTTTAACATACACACATTAAATAATAAAGGCTCGAAAGAATCAATAATGTAAGTCATCAGGTCGTCAGTGATTGCAAACGGACAGCCCTATGCCGTATGCGCCCACGCAGTTCTCACCGCGTTGCGCAATCCGACAACTCCATTAGACGTTTGAGGCTGGAACGAGAAGCACCGCCCGAATGCACCCGCAACGCACTCCACATTAAAACGATGAAACGACTCTGTAAAACGCCCTAATGAACATCTTAAGTGGTTTATTAAGTGCCGATTGCCGTTATTTTTATGTTAAAATCACTTGGTCTACCATTACCACATGAGAAATTATTTCGTTTTTGAAGCGTCTCCGTATGTTGAAATTTTAATGGCGTCAAAGTATTTGCAAGTTTATGATTGAATAACGAGCTCTATTAATTAATAAACAATATGGATCGAGTTAATGGACTGAAAATTAATTATTATCGCAATCAGAATCA
This sequence comes from Subacronicta megacephala, assembly GCA_958496365.1. Classification (NCBI taxonomy): domain Eukaryota; kingdom Metazoa; phylum Arthropoda; class Insecta; order Lepidoptera; family Noctuidae; genus Subacronicta; species Subacronicta megacephala. The sequence goes on along the minus strand of OY292530.1, from coordinate 6,486,698 downwards.
GAATTTTTATTTTTTATCAGGGGTGCATAAAACGATTGAATTAAGAAGTCGCAAGGTAAAAAAGAATGCGTTAATTTTGAGCAAAAAAGTTTAAGCAGTGTATAATATATAATTTAGCACCCAGTTTTTAATATAATATATAATTTCATGGTTCGAATACATTTAATATTTGTGTTTATTATTAATCAAACACGTGTTGCTACATTATCATCAACCATTCTACGTACAAGCTATTATGCATTAACAATGTCATCCTTGTAAATTAAAGCTAGCAAATTAAAGTCGTCGAAAATTGCCACCATTTTTTTTAACTACAATTTATTGCTCTCATTTTAATTAATTTATTGCTTTTGCCTCAAAGCAAAAATTAACATTCGCTTATCAGCAATCTAAATAATTCAAAATAAATGAAGCAAGTTATTAGTCCAGTTGATTGATACACGCCTACTTGGCACAAACGTAATATAACCAAGCCACCACAACTCAAACAAAGATACAAATCAAAATTAACAATGACAATTACCATTAACTAATGGCTTTCTAGTAAAATAAATATAAACATGCCAATAGAACTAATTAGATTTACGCCGGTAACCGGCTGAGCCCGCGGCCAATTGAGCGCGGAAACACGCGCAAAGAATATAGCTTTATAAGGTGATGAACACATTTGAAAATAAACAACTATACCTACATGGAATTATGAGGTCGTTAGGGACGTCTTCACGATCTTGCTGAGAACATGTTTATTTGACTTCCCAGACATTTTAAGGGATAGGATATTAAAGTATAACTGTATTTATGTAATATAATTTTGTAAACAAACAATTACAGTTAGAATACAATCAAGAGATTCAAACATAAAGATATTGCAAATATAGACACATGTCGCAGACAATTTTTGAAAGAGTCTTTAGATTGATTTATTACTACTTGTTATGTCATGGCAATTCTGTATACAGACAAAAATAACTCGTGAACAATCCTTGTAATGTCATGCTGGCTTCAAAACGAAGTGCTTTAGTTAACGTAGTTTGTTCAAGTACAAACAGTTATCTAAGAATAATTGTATCTACATGGGATACAAATGGACACAATTCAACACTGCTGCAAACAGTTAGACGCAGTTGTGGCTCCGCCTCGGGATATCGGTCGTTATGGCTAAACTGACCGCAGTGAAATAACCTGTCGCCCCACAATGTAGTTTTTATGTGGCTTATAAATTGTTATAAAGCTTCTGGTCCACATACACTTCATCGGAACGTAAGCTTATACTGTCCAGGTGAATATATGTAAATAAGATGCATTATGCAGTAGTTGTTATAAATATATTTTGTAAGTATAAATTTTATTATGTTAGTGATTTAATAACCAATAAAAAATATAATCTATCAAATAGATTCTAACTGCTTTTGTACGAAATTTTGTGATAATACTTTCAACTTTAAACGGTAATTGTAACTCTAAAATGGTTAGGATTATCTCAGAAATATGGATTTTTCGTTAATAAAATATTAGTGATAAGTACTACGAATTTCACGTACATGGACATGTTGTAGGTACATTATTATAAGACATTTAAAGTTCGCTACCTTCTTAGAAATTCAATGAAACTGTTCGACACTAACATTTAACTTTTAGAAGATGTAAATACGATCAACAAGAGCTTAAGAGATGCAAAAATGGCGAAAACTGTTATTTATTCAGTAGGGATTTTACGACGAGGCAGAATACGTGTCGCTACTAAAAACCAGTTTCCAAATACTTACATAGGTAGGAACCGACAAGTAAAGGACAATTTTGAAGATCACGGGACTTCGTTCTTGACCTTATTTTTTTTTTATTCTGACGCAGCGCGTGCGCCCTCGCACCTCACAGTGAATGGGCCGTATAATTTCTATTTACTTTTACTCTCAAAGGATTCTCAAGTAGTGATCATAAAAAGTTTACCGTTTGAACACGTAGAAAAATATTTATTGTGGACAAATGTTTCTACAACGGTTATTGTGGTTGTATTTAGTTGGTCATTGTGATTCTCAGTTCACACGCTTAACAAGTGACAGGGGAGGGTCCTTAATCGTAGACTTTAACTTTAAATTAAGTGAATAAACAGCGCTTTATTTCTCTTATACCTACGTAATTTCTCCTACCAATGCGAGGTGATGATACAGGGGATTTCTTGTTACAAGCCGTCTCTCCTATATCCCATGAGGATCATCAATGTTCGGTTATAGATCTCGAATCTCGTCACGAATTGAATAGGGAAGGCAAGTGTGGTTATAAGGTCGCTACTAGTCCGACATGTTCTTCTCTTCAGTCCATCCAAAGGTCGCTTTTAGCGAAAAGACCGCACATTGTACTATTCTATAATTTGTTGTATATACCGTGGGTTATAGCTGTTACCTGACCCACCCTAGGTGGGCCAGCGGGGTCTAAGTGGGTCAGGTAACAGCTATAACCAACTGTACTTGGCATTATTTTTGGTGTACATAAAAAATATTCTATCTATCTATCTATAACACTACCCCAAAAAATCGGATAGTTAAAGCGTACTTAGTGTGTACTAAGCTTTATTAACGAGCAGATACACACGTCCGCATACGAAAACATTCAAAGACCTACCATAAACTTTATTATTAAAATAATTTAATATTTCTCGGAAATCGGTACCTTGAAAAATTCAATGTACACTAACGAGAGAGTTGGCCGTCTGCTGTTAACCGTCAAAATGAGATAGTGTTGTGCCAGCGGTCCACACACGTCCGCTGCGCTCGTAAACGTACCGTTCAAACAGATTTATTAGGTACTAGCTCTTTCCCGCGACTTCGTTCGCGTAGACTTAGTACTACAATTTTGCCGAACTAACGGGACATTCCATAATTATCTGGATAAGTTGTACGCACGCCAGGAAATACTAGCGGCTGGCCTAGCATTGTATAAAAAGCCTTTGCAATGCGGGGTCAGTCTAAACTGTTTTTTATAACTTGGTATGTAGCTGTGTGTTCTATCCCTGTCAGGCTACAAACTATGTCTACCAAATTTCGTAAAAATCCTTTAGCCGTTTTATTTTTATCTGTATCCCGAGAAGAACAATGAAAAGAAAAATATTATATAATTTTAATGTTGGTCACAATCTACGTAAGGATCATACCTGCTAAACATATTTTGATATAGAGATAGATTGGAACTTAGAGAAGGACAGTGTAAGTGAAAACGCGGCAAATTGCTATATATGTATCTTTCATGGAAATCGTTACCATTTGATTGATCCAGACACAAACATACATCCAAACTTTTGCATATATATTGTAAGTAGGATTAAATTTGTATCTAGGTATAGTTTCAGGTCTGCAAAACACTTTTATACCACACGTAAATATATTTCAATATCTTAGAAACAGGAATAGCTAGACATAATTATTTTCATCAATGAGGTTAGTTTAGTCAAATTTTTCACACGTTTATCATTACGGTTTAGCAAAATCGATTACTGAACGAACGAATTTACGTCATAAGGTTTAGATGTAAGAATTATTTTTAGTGAATGAGATTTACGTATCTATATTTCTCACATAAGTACTACGCGTCTCACTTCCACAGATTTAGATAACGTTAAGGTTAATGAACATATAAAATATTCTAGACATCACGAAAACACTTACCATAATGACTTTTTACTAAGAAAATGTATTTTCTTCTCCATTTTACGACTTCACTGTAGATTTTTATTACTTATAAAGGTAAACTTGTCCGTGTTCATTTTATTGAGTAGCGACAACTAAATGAGTTTCTTCTGAATGAGATGGATTTATTATATATATATATATATGGAGTCTCAGAATATCCAACATTTAATGCCACTGGTGTGTTGTCACGTCACTGCACTGTTGTTGAACACCATTGTGATACAAGATCCAATGACATTTTGGCCCGCATAATTTCTGAAACAATAGAAATAATTTTTTTACCACATACCATGACAACTTTCCCAGGAGAATTATGAACAGACCTACTACGTACACCCACAGTGCCCCAGTATGTTTAGGTTACATTTAGGGGGGAGCCTATTGCCATTCCTGGACACATATCCATACTTCGATCTGCTACTGAAATTTTCACAGGAAAACCCAATAATACTTAGCTCGACTTAGGAATCGAACTCAGGACCTTTATTTAGCGTTGCAGTTGAGCTTGGGACCCAGTAGATCTGTGTATATGTGGTATGGATGGTGCAAAATGCGAATTTTTAGGTCAATAATAATAAAATAATTATCGGCCAACACTTTCCTAAAACTTGTAAAGCACTATTTAGTATTATTGTTTTCTAAGTTTTTAATTAGCACAGGACACATCCAAATCAATCCGTAATTTTCACGATGTTAACAGCATTAAACCAAGAAGGGCTAGGAAACGGAAGCAGGTTCTAAGATAAGAGGCAAACAACACGTCACCGTGAAACACTGACTCACTCTCAGTAAGAGACGGGGCTACAGGAATGCGGCCAATGCAGGTCTGTACTCATTAAAATTGGACTAGGAGTAGATACTAACTGTAAAGTTATTTACTAATTCAAACTTTAAAACACGAACCGAATATTTACGAATTTAAAAACTGAGTACTTTAAACCTAGGAACATTTTTATTAGTTCTATAGAACCGAAACTTATTTCATCATCAACCCATTACATTGTCCCACTGCTGGGCACGGGTCTCCTCTCAGAACGAGAGGGATTAGGCTATAGTCCACCACGCTAGCCTACTGCGGGTTGTCAGACTTCACATGCCGTCAAGAAAATCTCTCAGGCATGCAGGTTTCCTCACGATGTTTTCCTTCACCGTTTAAGCGCGTGATAATTAATTATTAATACGCACATGACTTCGAAAAGACAGAGGTGCGCGCCTTGGATTCGAACTTGAGACCTTTGACTTGGCAGTCCAATGGTCATATCACAAGGCTATCACTGCACTTGAAACTTATTTAGTTGGGTGAAAATCTGAGTTATATGATGAGTTAGGTATAGCTTCAAGAGCGGATTATGAAACTCTTCATATCTTAAGTGCATTGAAACGCCAGAAGATTAAAAAATATTAACGCTTTTCTCATTTCCCCAATGGCATATTACTCCGAATTGACATGAACTTTATGCGATTGGAATGCAAGTTCACAAAACACAATTATGATTTCAATCTACGACATTAGATTTCGCAAATCTATAGCAGCTGGAACCGAATCGATAGAAAATCACGAAGTATCTCTATTCTAATAAACTTATCCACAGCCTAGAAATGTATGCCAACAACGCACGTTTTCCCGCCTACCCATGACAACATTATCTAGAGGACAAAGTCAATAATGAAAGCAAATATTGTGATACTGCGTGTTACCAAAGTATTACGACATGACTGCACTGTGTCACTGTGTTACCGTACAACCTGTTATCAATAAACACGTGTACTGAGCAAGCAAAGATACACAAAGTTGTTAACGAGAAAATATTTTTCAGGAAAAAATCGTTCTGAAATTAACTACCTGCTAAATTAAGGTGTTTAATGCAATTTAAAACAAAGAAAAATATACTAAATCATGTTTTTTACATACGGAGGAGATACACATCTAGTTTACCGACACAAATTTGTTTATTTAGTTTAGAGTAGATAATTCTTCAAGCTTACACAAACTTTCTATCCGTTCATTGCCCTGTATGTAGACTAGATACAGAAAATCTATCTTAGGTGCTTTAAATCCATCGTTTATATACTAAAACAAAAATAAAGAGTATTTATGGGAAACGAGCACATACTCTAAAGCAATTATGTGTCACGAAATTCTTGAAAGCTTTTCTACGTGGCCTGAATTAAGTTAACTTCACAATACCTTATCATTGCGCCGGCGCACGTTGCTAAGGTGAATAACTAAGAGAGTGAATTGGGTCATAACGCAGCCAATTTTGGCTTAAAGAACACATCATATTACCATAATATCTCATGTCAAAATCAAAAGCTTAAATTACAGCTTGTAAAATTCAAGCCATTTTTAAATTTCAAAAAAATATTATTATACAATAAATTGTGACTATCGAGGCAAACAAAAAATCAACACACACTCCTTTTATGAGTAAATAAATATTTAACAGTCATAAAAAACTAATAAATATTAATATGGAAACTTACCTATTCTGATTGTCAATATAACGCGTTATCGAAAGATCAAACAGTACACTTTAAAAATAAACGGCTTATTAATTTAATTAAGAATTTAAGAAAATTAATGTGCTTATTATTATTGTCGTCAAAAGTAAAAAAAATCCGCGTGCCTAAGGGCGGTATCCCGCAGCGAGCATACACGTCGCCCGATGTATGCGCGCGAGTTGCTTTTAGCAGACTGGACACTGAACGCATCCGTAACTTCCAAAGTGGTATGGATGGATAGTACTTCGTTATAATACAAGGAAACCATTCCTAGCCCTTGCCAACGCCTGACAATTTAATAACTAGCGGGATTTAATTTACTGATTACTGGATCAAGTAGAAATTACTTTAAGTCCGTACGAAATGCTAATTTAGTGCTATAGTATTTCACTATTGGCATTTTGATTAATATAAGGTATTTGGCGCATTTTCGTTCTGGAATAATAGACAAAAATTTGATTGGCAATAAAATCGGGTTCATGAACTGAATCGAGAATCAATCTTTGGTTATTCGCATTGCAATAATGTCGTTTATCATTCAATTGTTAAGCGAGCATTAATGTCGGTATCAATCGAGTATTGTTGTTTTGTGTGTATGTATGCCTAGGCCGAGGCAATTTTTTGCGGTTACTAACCGAACGAATATATGGAGGAAGTCAGTGTATCAATCAGCCACGTAGTTCAATAAACAACGCACATACATATATTTTCGTTTGTAATTTAAACGCCTTGATGAAAATAATAAAACGCCTATAGAAGAATATTTCGTGCTGTTGGACGGTTTAATATTACTTCGTCGGATACGTTACCTACGACGATCGTATTTTTCTTTCGTTAGAAAAGTCATATCTCCATCTTAATCATTTCAACAGTTTAAGCGTGGCATACAGAGTTACTTTTGCAATTAATTATATTTCGCAATAATATTATGGATTTTAATAATATATTTTTTTAGTTTTTCTGAAAATCAAATATTAAAACATATATTAAGTTTCGTTAGCATCTATCTATACCTAAACAAAATAACTTAATATAGTTCAAAGTAATTTCGGTTGCCTAGGTAATGCGCTTGCTCCGACTCTATATCGCATCCACCTGCATTAATTTCTTCAACTACAATCAAGCATTTAAGGCCAAGTTAAAATTAACACAACATTATTCGGTATTTCTAAAATTTGTCTAATCAGTATTAAAAATAAAAACAGGTCTGTATCAATTAACTTAATTTCTTCGTAACATGTATTTTGTACGGTTTATTATATGATAAGATATTATCTGTTTATTCTAAGAAATAAAAAATATTTAAAATATTCGAAGCGAACCCATAAAAGCCATAACGTATTGTGATCAAAAATATTTTTTTATTCCACGAATAAATTATTAATTAATTCCATGTTACTGTATTGTGTTGCTTTCTATGGCATTACAGTGGGTGTTGATTCGAACGTTTCCCCTTAACAAATTCCATAGATACCAAATTAAAATCATTGAAAGCGTAATAAAATGTCTAAAATGCTGCGATTCGTTCGTAAACAAGAGGTGATTGGGTCTCAATGTTGCCAGCTAGGTGGTCTACTGACACCCATACATTTCATTACCACACAATGTGGACGTTAATGCGGTTCTGATAACTTTTATTGTCCTTCTATTTCACTTTGTTCCATTACTAAAGAATAAATAGTCGTGAAATACGGGCACCAACACTCTCAGTTGACACCAGTACTGAATAATGAAGATGTTTTGTACTATAACGATAAACTTCAATCTGAAATAGCCCAACCCAGTAAAGCCTTTAAAAGCTTCATTGCGTGAAAACTACGATGGTAGTGTTCAAAAATACCACATCCGCATCGCACTTGTTTAATAATAAGATCTAATAATTCATGTTTTGTTTTAATTCTCAGTTGCAATTCGTAATATGGATTTGGTGCGCGGTAAATGATAATAGGCTCGACCCCTTTATATGGGACCTAAACATACCGTAACTATAGGTACCTTATACTGAAAAACATTACCTAAATATAAAATTAACAAATCATTATGAATTATCTAATCTTAATACATAATAAAAGTTTTCCTCCATAAAAAGATTAAACCCATGTGCATTTTAATGTCAATAAATTTTTATAGGTATCGTATTTTTATTTAGTAGTGACATCTTCGCTGATGGTTTATAACTGTTTATACAAATACAAGTCGAATCATGCGCATGAGTGGATGCAACGCAAGTTAGGGCCCAATTATCACCTGTTAGCAGGCTTCCACTAAGGACGCCAACCTTTGACCTCATACAGGGTCTCGAAACACTAACCTACTTGATGAGACGCCGTGTTTGGTTTATTGTTATATTTATTGCTTCTGTGTCTGTTGGCTGCTTTCTTCAATTTGACATTTGGAGCATAACCTACTTAAGGGTTGTTAAAGTAATATGCCAATGCTAACAACATTGACAGTGAAATGTAAATCGAATTGAACGTACACACGGCTACAGGTCAACCTATACAAATCCAATTTAAGCTGATCTTGTATTGTACAGGCTTCCCATACCATTAGAGGCCAGCGTAAACTGGTTTTGTATAGCTTGATGTGTAGCTATGCGTACAACTTCATTAACGTATTATTATATGGATACTGTATATAAAAATTTTAGGAGAAATCAGAATGAACATGGAATAAAGATGGTTGGCATAAAAAAACGCCTATCCAACTAGTGGGATATTAGGATGACTGATGATGATGATAGAACTGTTCCCATGGCAAAAAGATTCATGAAGAAATCGTCAACTGCCGAGTGGAGCTCCATCCATGGCGGTCATTATGACTATACCAATCGCCGGGCAAGGGTCTCCACTCAAAGGGTGCCTGAAGATGTAAGGTGCTGTTGAAGTCGGCCCAGAAAGAAGTGACGTGATGATTTGCATGCGTACCGAGACAGGTTCGAGGTAGCGCAGGAGACGAGTACCTGGAAGTATTTTAGGGACACCCAAAAGTGGGATAGTAATGGTTAATTTAGAAAAAAATCCTACATACAAGTGCTTATGTGTGCTCCAGGTGTGGGTGATTATGTTAAATGCAACAAGATACAGCAACAACATCTATGAGGGGCAAGGGAAAAAGATTTAGCGTTGAATTAATTTGTTAACGACTGAATAATCCTGTACCTCCTACTGAAGACATAGTGATATTATATTAAACCTAATCTGACCATATATTAAGTTTTCCATACTTCACTACTAACTGACGGTTACGAAGGAGCTACTTGAGTGATCCGCAAGCTCACGTTAGGGCCAGAAACCGCATATCAGCTTCAAGTGGATAAAGCTACCGACACACGTTCGCTTTCCAAGTGGTAAGGTAAAAGTTTAACCGCAAGTGTGTGTCGTAAACTTGTTTAGTAATTTGGTATTTCCTAGATTTCAACTCACAGTAGGCCGTCGGTCGCGGTGGACTTTAGCCTGATCCCTCTCGTTCTGAGAGAAGACTTGTGCCCAGCAGTGGGACGATGTAATGGGGTGAGGATGATTTATAGATTTTATGTGTTCAGATTATGTCACACATTTAAACATTTTTGTAAAATACTTCATGAAGAAAGAAAGAAATGTATTCATCAAGATATTCATTTTAAAATGATTTTATTTTATATTACTCCATTAATTCTGTATTCTCTTTATTATAGTTTTAGGCTAAGGCGCGCAACTATACTATACTGTACTAATACTTACATAATTGTATTTCAAATATATTTTCCCTTTCACCATTGTGAATTATTCCTTAACCCGGTAAATACGAGTGAGCCATACAAAAAGCCGCACTAGGCGCTCAACCCAATCTATAGCCATTAATCGGGAATGTATTCTGTCCAGCACTGTTTACTTAAAATAACCTGTAGCGACGCTGTGCAAATACTAAGTTTTTCTATATGCCCTGCTAACACCGGCAGAACCATATCTAAATAGCTTGCAGGCAACTTAGGTACGAGGAAAATAAACAGGAACAGATCAGCAGGATGAGTAATATACGCATCTTTCTATACATATAAATAAATTGTAACAGACCGATGTCTGTACATTATTATAGATATAGAAGACAAAGGGGTCTTTATAAGAACAACAGCAGCCAAAACAACAATTTTTTAAATGTTTGTCTGTATGTTTACACCCGCATCACGCAATAACTACTGACTGGAATTTGATCTGGTTAACACAGTAGTAACGCTAAAATCTCTTGTGATCTCACTAAAATTTGCTGCATGTACTATCTTCATAAGTCGCATAGAAGCCGAGTGGAATTCCTGTTTATTAGGGATTGGCTCAAAATCTTTAAAAATTTCAATTTTGTTTTCTCTGTTAGAAAGCACATGCACCTACTAAAACACTGGTGTACGTGTCATTTGAGTCATTCAATAGATCCCGAGATATAGCTTTGTTCTATGTAGACTTAAATAAAGAAGAGACCATCACTCTTGGTTTCTGATTAAATTCTTCCTATTCCTCCACGGGAGCGAAGCCGCGGGCAAAAGCTAGTTCATTATAAACATGAGATATCATAGGAACTAGAAGGATATCATAGGAATTTCCGGAGTTTTTGCTATGAACGTTATCAAATTCCTGATGAATTTTACTCCTAATTGAAAATAGGTAGATAAAATAAGTATTGAATATTGGCATTTATAATAAGTTGCTCAATTTTAAATTCCATGTCTAACGAACATTTAATTTAACACCACGTGATGTCCAATCAATAAATATTTAGGTAGTAAATAGCTTTACAACACACGTTCTACTTCAGGCTCAAGGACAAAAAGGAAATAATTGAAGTGACCGATAAATAGATAGACACAAACTACTTGACAGAGTTGAAGGGTCAACAGGCGACAACGATCGGCAACTATTGGACATAATGATATAACTGCTGAACACCCGTGATTTCAGCGGGTCAATGACACCCCACACACATAGCCGCACCATTTGAATACCACTAGATCTTCCATTCATTTAGAACACAGATTCAGTATACAAATTCAGTATTTGGCAAGCCCAGCTGCAAGTAAAATCCAGTTCATCGCTCGCATCAATGCGGACTATGAAGCATTCTAGTTCATAAAATAAATTACAATTATTAACATCATGTCTACATGTTGTTATGACACGCTGTATTGTTGTTACGACCGCTAACATTACTTCCAGCACATATTATTCATTGAATTAATATTCGCGTCTTAATTAAACATTATTTTCTGCATACTAATTATTCTAAGTAGGTACAATAACGTCGAAAAATAGAGTAACCACGGAATAACTTACCAAAAATCCAATATTTTCAATTTTGTGGCATTATTTTCCCGCTCAATATTATGAATATATGCATTTTTAAATAAAGTATTTTAATAAAAGCAAAGGAAAAAAAATATTCAGCCTATCAAAATTTTGTAATTTAACTATTTTTTTTTAGAATGCGTACGTGACTATGAATCCTTAAATGATTTCTATCAAGTGAAAGTATTTTTTATAGATCCATCAATCGCTTTTAGTTACTTCTTATAACTTCCGGATCTCACGAATCAATTGAAAATGGATTAAGTACCTCTTCACACCTCTAAAAAGGTTATAATTATATGAGGTTGGTACATTTTTCTTATGCTTTTATTCTTAAATGTAGGAAATACCACTGTAGCCATGTTAAAATAAACCTACATCTACGCTGTTAGGATGATGATAAATGCATAAATACATTATTCAACGAATGTTTATGAAAAATATAACTCCTATGCTATTTTCAGCATTAGCCATATTTTTGCAATAAAAAAATATATTTTACGCTCATGAACGCTATGTTGTATAACGTCATTTCCTTTGTATTCACGCAACTAGTACGTCATTATAGTGCGTTCATTTTGGCAAACAACGCGACGCGACCGTAGTGGGTTTGAAAGGAAAAGAACTTTCCCGAAGGGTAAGGCAGAGGTGTACTAATTTGCACCCACACTTCGCCGGTATGTTTAGGTCCAATGTAATAGAGGGCGAGCCTATTGCCATTAACCGGGCACAAATTCAGACTCAGAGCTGCTACTGAGAATTTCATTGGAAATGAAATGAAATGATATTGAAATGATATGAAATGATATTTATTAATAATAATATTATGATATTTATTTAGTTATAAATGGTCTTGATAGTTATCATAAGAATAAAAATTGATACTTTTGTTGATTTACAGCAAATATTTAATTATACAGTCGATAGACTGTGGGTGAGGAATATTGAATACCTTTACATCTTATGCACCTCATACTATCTCGATAGCCACATCATCTAAGTGAGGCAATACTATTAAAATTGTTAGTCATTTTAAATCGTTTTCTTAAGTGTTCATTCAAACTCCCAAAGACGTGTAATGTCCATAATTATTAAAGTGGTATCTAAATGAAAGTTTTTAAATGGGTAAATTTAAATACATAATACATTTTATTTGCGAAATACATTTTTTTAAACACGATGTATAACCTTTTTTAATTTCCACTGTATTGACAATGGTGTATAGTTTACAACCTTTAAAAATACGTAAAAAAAATTCTACCACGGTTAACTTAGGAAAACGTTCAAATTAATTTCCATTTATAAAAAAATCTAAATCGAAATAATAAATTTAATCAACTGACTGATTAGTCTAGTAGTCCTATGCACGACTGCTACGCTAGAGGTCTTGGGTTCGATTAATAAGGTATTTTTTATGCATTTTTCATGCTAAGAATATAACATTATTTTAGCCGAGTAGTTAAGGCCCTTGGTTCGATCCCCAGGTCGAGCAAAGTGTTATTGGGTTTTTCTATGAAATTCTCAGTAGCAACTCGGAGTCAGGATTTGTGCCCGGTTAATGGCAATATGCTCGCCACCTATTACATGGGACCTACACATTCCGACGAAGTGTGGTTGTAAATTAGTACCTACACCTCTGCCAAACCTTTCGGGGAATACAGGCGTGATGGTATGTTATGATAAATGTAATAAATTCTAAAAGTCCTAACCCAACAGTGGCATAACTAACGTGCTTGGTAGGTGTTCCAACGTTGACATGACGAGATTGGGTCACATCGTGACCGCACTAACAATGTTTTGTTATCCCAACAAAACCCCAATTTAATATGGAAATTGAACTCCATCAGCAATAAAAATACATACCGTGTCTGGTCCCTTTAAGCAAATTATTGTAACGGTCCATTTATGATAGTTGTTTAAAAATCCGTAAGGTTCATTGAACAATCCAATTAAGGTTTAAAATACATTTTAATTTTATTGTGGCGATAAAAACAACTTTTCCAACAAAGTGTGTCTTTTGTGATGTTCAAATTACTTCCTCAATAACTAAACTATCAATGTTAGGAGTAATATCAACTCTACAGAATGTTTGGTATTGAAAATCGGTGTAACAGAAATGTTGACACGTCGGATTTTAGTCACGCGCACGTTTAACTATCACTTTAAGGATACATGTTTAATAAAGACAGTAATCTTGTGCGGACTGACAGTGTTATGCCTGATCTAAACGACTGGAGTTTTGTATATTTGACCGACTAAAAGGAGAATATTAATTTGACTGATATTTTTTTCGATTTACAAGATTGTTGTTTATAAACCGATTTTAACGATTGCGTACTTTATTATCTGATTGAGTATCCTCTCGAAAAAACACTTACTGTCCAGAAATCGTGCTAGACCATCAAGTCTCTAAAACACAGTACAAATTGCAAGAATGTTTGCATTACCTCCTCTTGGGAAACCGCCGCCTTTTACACCGAGCAAATTATACTTACCCACAAAGGAGATGGCGGAAAGGGACAGAGAAGCATCTTCCTACTTCTCTCCCGACCTGGAACAGACGTACCGGGCTCCAGAGGGCAGACAGACCTCTGCCCTACACGAGCTAAGGCCTGAGGGCGGTTGACCTAGGGTGACTGATACCCGACCAAATAATAGCCCTATTAGGCGGCGCGTGATTGCCATATATGTATGTATATAACATACTTTTTTATAGGGTTTTATATAAACTAAAGATACTTCAAATTTGGAACTCTAACCAGCATACGAGCTGTCCATACAACTCCAGTTCGATCGTTAAAAACTCAGAGTATTTATAGTTATACAAAATTTTCCCCTTCATGTTTTCTATAACTTTAATCAATTATTACATTATTTAAGGGCAAGTTATCGTGAAAATAATTAAATTATTGAACGCATCCAAGTGGAATGTTGCCACAAGTACGGTGGGTTAACGTCGGTGACAGCCAGACCTCGGATTCACTCGACTATCATATCTGTATGTAAATTAATTTAATTTTACATTGCCTCGCCGGTTAATCGACTAACAGGGTTACGCTATCGAGTAGATATCTGTATAGAGCTGTTCAATCAATTGAACAATTTAATCTACACCATTTAACATGCAAGTTCCCTTTTTTTTAAATCAAGATACTCTTAATTCTTTTGTATGTAATGTATACTTTCTGTATGTTTGTGCATAAGTTTGCCGTTCATGTGAACCGTTTTTTTTAAATGTAAGTACAAAGTATAATACTCTTAATTCAAAATTAGAAATTTAATTGATGTTTAACAAAGCCGATACACTGATTTATTATCTAATATTATACACAAAATTCACACATAAAAATGGTATGATAAAGTTTTATGAATGACTGTGAAGACGTGAAACATGATATTAAACATGACTTAGCATAAAATATATATCTAGACTTCTTTAATATGCAACAATTCCTTCAATCATATACAATCACTTTCTCTGCTTAATGGTAACCTATTTGCAATGAGATGGATGGACGTGTGTAGGGAAAGTTTAAAGTTTTGTGAGAAGATGGACATGAGGTGAAATATTATTATATTTTATTTTGTTATTATTATTATTTATTTAAAACTGTAAAATTGTCTTTGTATGCTTGTAAATAAATAAATATGCAGTTCTATATCAATGTACGAGTAGTATCAACCGCTCTATATGAATGTGCATTGAGATAAAATAAACGTCGTCAAAATATTGAGCAGCTGGTACGTGTATGACATTGCCATCCATATAGCTACGAGCCGGTTCTAACTCAATACTTACTCGCACTCGGACGCTGCCGCTGAATCGTGAGGAGACAGTGGTATACGCTCCATTAAACTAGTATGCGGTACTCAGCTAGTGCACTAGTGACCTTTACTTGGTCCTTAACCTTTTGCACGCCAGAGTATAAACGTATCGCCGTACCCCTGACGCCAGGCCACTTTTTCCGTCAAATTCCACAAAGTAGTAAAAACACACTAAAGTAATGATTAAATTGTTTATTTCATATTATGGTGCGACGTATATTTGTCATATATTTGTGACGTTGGCGTTCAGGGTAAGATTTCGTTTGTCACATATATGTGACATTGGCGTTCAAAAGGTTAAAAGTAACTTAGTAAGAGTATCAGTGCACTCATGTAGGTACACAAATACACAACTTTCCCGTTGTTTGGCACATCACTTAATTCGACGACTTTTATTTCCAGTTATCATTTCTCGTTTGCTTTTATTCAGTAATGCGTAAAAGATGCTCATCCCTGATACGAAGGGCAAGGCAGCACCAACAGCATCCTTAAAATTATCTCCAGCCGACTGGATTGCGCGATAGTGAATCGGTGCTGCAGACTTTCTGCTGGAGTTGCAATATAGTGTACTTATATGTAGGTTGTTTTTGTTATTTGTATTTTATGTAGTTTACTAACATAGATATAAGTAAAATTGTTACTAACACTATGTGTTTGAGTTGCTCGAATAAATAATTGAAATTGAATTTCAGTCCAAAGAGGTCCACTGTCGACTTAAGTTCTCTATAGAATTCCACAAGGTCCTGGTTATATCCCACCCGTATCTAACAACTCCCAGCGATCTTCTCTGTCTACCTATGATGACCTGATGGTAAGCACTATAATGACGCCAGAAACATATGTAGTATTATTCGGGTACAGTCTATGTATTCGGGCATTGACTCAATCACAAAACTTCCATTACCCAGTAGTTTCACTGGCTACTTTACCCTTCCAACCAGAATACAATAATAACATATCTATTTTTTGCAAATTAATGGTACCAACCCATAGAATAACCCTTTTTTATAATATATTGATATTATGGATACGCATATCCTCCTCTCACATATTCCTTATGTGCGTGCGTGAATAGAAGACCAAGAAACTCGCACTGAAACTAAATTAATTTTACTGCTAATTCCACAGACTTCCAATAACTGAAATCTCAATAATATAACATTGTCTAGGGACAGTAACTCAATCTGTCGCGATGTAGCGAGCTGGCGGACGTCACAAGTTCATAGCGTGCCATTAGCAGAGCGGTGTCGGGTTCTCTTCCTACTGCACCGCGTGCGCCCGCGCCGCACGTCTGGAACACCGCACATACCTAGATCTAGCTTTGCATAAAAAGAGCAATTCTTGCCAATGAGTCTGTGGTATTATTCTAATCTTCCGTGGAAAGTGTTCTGTATAAAACTAGCATAAAATATTTAACGCTAAAATGCTTTAGTACCTGAATTTCACTGATAAAATTAATTTCAAATTTTAAATATTATACTCCAATTTGAGTACTGACTGTAACAAACCTAGGTATACTAGGCTACGTCCAGAAGTGGACTAATATAGGCTGATGATGATGATGTAACAAGCTGCCATCATAATTCATATAATTTCCAGCAGAAAATTTATAAATGACCGCCACTACATTTCATTTTTAGATTATCATAACCTTGAATGATATCGATAAAATTTTAATATATTTTAAGATCCAGGAAATGGTCAACAAAAATAATCAACGTTTCAGCCGAAAATGGTTACTGCTGCATAAAGCCGGATGCAAGGATGTGTGAATGAATGATGAAAATTATGAAAAGAAATAACAGTGTTGTTTTATATAAGTAAGTTGGATTCGATTCTCAGGTCGAGCAAAGTGTTACCTAATGGGTTTTTCTACGAATTGTTCAGTAGCAGCTTTGAGTTAGAGTTTGTGTCCAGTTAATGACGCCCCCTATTACATAAGCCCTATTAATACTTGACTTTAAAAGTTATTTTATGCACCTGAAACTTAGAATCTAACTGGTGTTTAACCATAAACAATAATTATCATCATAATGACATATTAACCATGCGAACATCGCCGTAAAATGTTGCGTGTCACTACGCAACATACTATAGGTATAATTATGTAATGAATTTAATTAAACAAAACTGCTATCCTACAGAATACAGGATGTCGTATAAAGGTCTCGGGTGCCATTTTAAGCCGGATGGACGCCGTATTATTTTTTTAATAATAGCTGTAAAAATTCTCATGTTCCCGTCAGATTATCGCAAGTAATATGAACTAGTTTATTCACGACCAAGGTTTTCTTCTGTACGAGAAAAGGAAGGTAGCTCAAGCATTAAAATAATAATAATTAGATTTGTTTTGCAAAACGTTTCGCAACAGCGTTTGAAGTCTGACCTATAGCATAATAAATAGCATAATGCTAAGATGTAGAAAAAATATTAACTAGTTGTTTTACAAAGACTAAAAATCGTTACACCAATAGTGGTTTCTGTAATATTTTCAATCAACTCGATCGTCACGATACAAAAAATTGCTCAATCATTTGTTTTTCCAAATAACTGATATTTGGCTTTAAATACGACGCGACGCTCCGTATACCGAACAGATTTAAATCGTGGAGTAAGTATTTGCCGCGCGCGGTAACGAAAATCTTGTTTAACCAATGCTAGATAAAATCGGCGAACACCAAAGTAACATATCTAGAGGATGTAACGTTAATGTATTAAGAGGTACGTCATAGCCGCCGGCAGATTATCTAACATCAATTACAGGTGAAGCAAACTGATCGAACAGGCCTACACCATAGTGATACGCAGAATTCAAAATATTGATACTTATACTAGCTGACACGAAAATTTTCTAAGCAAATTTCTTAATTTTTGTTTCCCCAAAAACCTTGTACCTACGAGTTACGGCAAAAACATTTACTTAAGTAAATCTTAGTTCTATAATAATTTGTTACTGTGCCTTAAAAACAATTCTAATAAAATTACATATTTTTAGAAACACACCGTTATGACCTACTTTTGATGAATAAGTATAATATCTATTATATTTTCCGTATTTTTACGACCAATTTTTCAGAATTCCCAGAGGTATTGTAGCTTTTGTACGAAATTGGTCACAATTCACGCTATCACCCCACCGCAAACAAGTGCTCCATCAATGTAGTCCGTAATCGATCAACGTAGATGTGTTCAGAAAGCAATATAAAGCTTGTTTTACCAACAATCGATAAATTCATGTAACAATATAGTAGTATGACAATTATATCTATAGGAATAATAAAACTAAAAAGGTTGTTTGTTCGAACGCGCTAATCTCCGAAAATACCAGTCAGTATTTGAAAAATTCTTCGTGTATACGATAGCCCACATCTATGGGGAAGGCTATTGATTGTATAGCATCACACTATGATCCTTAGGAGCGAATGAAAGTTAAAACCGCAGGGCACAGCTAGTCGTCAATAACAGTGAAAGTTCGAATTGAGAACCGAATAGTATCCTTCTACAAAATCTTCTGAATATTTCGATATCTACGACGATTTAACATCTGTACTGCAAGCAAATTTAGTTTATTCAAACCCTACCAGCTTTCATGGCCTGTGTTCATTCATATACATAGAGCACGGTCTAACTGTGCTGGGCTATCGTCGAATTCATCTTCAGGTAGTTCACAAGTCTACGATCTTGCTGCTGGCTATGCAAATACTGCGCGACCACCGTATTGGTTCATTCTTGCACTGTCCGATCGTAATCTTTATTGCTTTGTGTTTGATTCTCGCGTTGTTATAATTTAACCTCTTTATTTATTAATAACTAGCTGATTTTATAGACGAATGTCGTAGCTATGAATATTCAATTCGAACTAGAATCAATAATAAAAATAATTCGGGAAGTTTAAATAGTCGTTAAGTTTTCTGATATATTTTTTATCGTAAAAACCGTGACAAAGAGAAATATGGATTCATTTTTATATATAAAGATATAAAATTGAAATTTCACTCATCTTCTTTCACGAAATCTTCTGAACTCTACAACCAGTTTGTCCTTAGTAGAATCACCCGAAATTTTACATTATCAATGCGAGATTTTTTCAATAACTGAATATACTTTATAACCGATTTATACAGGTCAGTAAAAATAGATTATTTAGCAACGAATTCTGATTTAGATTTAGCGCTACCAATTAAGATATTTTCTAGCTGGGCATTTAAGTAATTAAGCGTATAACAGCAATTGAGATAATCTGTCTAATTTGTCCAGTACCCACGATTTAGTTATAACTGTAGATTAAGACCGAGCCATTCATGCTGGCAAGTAGACACGACAGCGAGGCACTACCTACTACTCTAAAATTAAGATAAGAACCACCGATAAAAGCGTAGTGTTCCCAAAAGTACGAAAACTTTCACAGTGTTGTGTTGAAGTATAGCTTAAGCTAAGTGGACCAGAGTAAAAAGACCCTGACTTCTAAACTAGGTAGTAACCTGTATCTTAGAAGTCAGTGTACCGTCAAAATTATGCATACAAAAAAGCTTCATTCTTTAATCCGAGATAGGACACACAATGTTCACAGTTCACATTCACTACTTTAAAATCCGCTCGTGATTGTCGTTGAATCGCTTCGCCCATCACTGCATTCAATCTTAGGCTGAATAACCTGTTATCGTGCACGTGGTGTGCATCGCAGTGCAAACGGAGCACCGCGCCGCCCGGTGCCGCATGCCGCCGGCCGAGCGGACACGACATATGCATAGGGTTAGGGTTGCCTTCCAAATGGATTTCGGCAAGATCTGCATTTTACGTATATTCAATTCAGATCTGCCTGTATGTAAGAGACAACTTACTGACTTTATTTCTATCATGAAATTCTTAAGATTGTCTGATGTAGGTTTCAGAGTTTTAGTATAATGATATTAAAATCTCTCATAATAAAATTATTTATTTTATTCATTCTTATTATTATTTTCAAACATCCTACATACAATTGCAGATAACTGATCCAGGTAATTTACATGAAGCGACTGCCATCAGACCTCCACAACCCAATTTCTGGGCAATACCCATATTCCGAGAATAGCCTGGTTGTCTGGCTTTTGACTCCACTGACGATTGTCATAGGTATTCAAATGATAACAGAGACCGACAGCTTTATATCCGTGCCATGAATATAGGTAAGTAATAATCGAAACTCCTAAAAAACTGAAAACATTGTCGATATTTTAATTATTATATCATAAGACTTCGGAATAATATTAATATATTCTTACTAGAGATAGCTTTATGCTCGAACAGTTATTTTATATGCCCAAAATACTTTGGCAGAAACCCATCTATCTATAAGACGGGTTTGTGTCGAGGCACTTAGGTAGGTAGGTACTTTTTTTCCAAAACTCCTCGGCATAAACCTATCCGGAATTCTGTCGCTAACCCTATGCAGACCGAGCCATCGTGTAAGCTGTTCGTCCACACAAGACGTCAAACCAACATGACACTGACACTTGTGCAAATTCATGCTTCCGATCGAAGGTGATGACATGAACTTATCTGTTTGGTCACGCGAGACAATAAAGCTAATTACACGATCCCAACGGTAAACTACAGCTGTCAATACAAGCGGGATACGGGTACGTACCCAAGCTATTTCGAAAACATCCCACGATGATCTTATTTATTTCTTTATAAATTTATGCACACAAAAAAAAACAATAAATCAAATAAAAACATAGAACTATACAGCACAAAGGTACTCTAAAGAAATCTTTACCGGCAGACCTGCGAAAGGAGAATTTTCTTGTTGATCTTCCGAAGATACAAGAAAAAAGCCGTATACCTAGATATAAATACAGTGTCTATTAAAATAATATTTAACAACATAGGTAGTATATATGTTTTTGGAGCTATAATAGCAAAACCAAATTTTTCATGTAATAGTCTTCGCAATTCCTGGAATTCCCTGAATGGGTAGGCAGAGGTGTACTATAAATTGCACCCAATGGCGAGCATATTGCCAAAAGCGAGAGCGCAAATCCAAATTCCGAGCTTAGAGCTTGCGACACTATGCTCCTATATTACTTTGAAATCGAACCCAGGACCGGGCTCAGCCGCGCTCGCTACATGCATACATTCAAAGTATATAACATATCAGAATTAGAAAATCCTAATTCCTTCATTCAAACCTTGGATCATTATAATAATAGACTAAAAACATTTTCCATATTTCCATATTAACCACGTATGAAAAAAAATTGAAATAAGGGTCGCTTAGTCCAAACAAAAAAAAGTTCCATCTAAACTTTTGTCCATTTTTAAACCCCCGTGCAAAGATCTACATTTCCTATAATACCACCCCTTGAACTAGATAAGTACCATCATACTCGCAAATTGACACACAGATTTATAGGAACTAACAACAAAATGCAATAGAGGGTTGTTATATTCACATTTGCAATGCACCGCTAACGTCTAGTACCGCTTGACAAATTACAGAACAGCAAACGATCTGAATAAAGACTAAACTACTAGGAAATCAAAAATACTCACCTATAAGCTATTTTAAGTTACACTTTAATGCTAATTTTCACCACACTGAATAAAAATTAATGAAGTACTAAAGAAAAACGAACTACGCATTAAATTAAGTCAGAACATTTTCTTAATTACAAGTTTTTCTTTATGACGTAGCGTACGATGCGCTTGCGCCGTCCCAACCGAGACCGGCACCGGCTTTCGACTGTTTGAAAAAGGGCTCCACATGAAATCAGTCATTACTTTAACAGCGTGGAAAGTAAAAATGTTACGAGTAAAAGTTACAGTAATTACATGACGAAGTAAAACAGTGTTTTACGACAAATCCGCATAGCAATTTTGCAGTTACAATTGGTGTAACTTTCATTAGTCATAGAAGCGCGTTTATGGTAAACCTATGAATATTTAAACACATTCTCAATAATTTATTTCGAAATATAGCAAAACTAGCTATGCCCTGTGGTGTTAACTGTTTTTCATATGCTGTGGCGGCGTTAGGCAGTTCCTAACACCGCCTCCATCACGATGATAAATTTCAAGCTATGATTGATCAGAAGTTGAGTGGTATTTTATTTTTATGTACCTATCTTATTGGCGAATTGACCGTGGCTTCACCTGCAATTCAATTAAAAGCCTATGATAATCAAGAACAATTAGTTTTCTAATTCCTAAAATCGGTTCAGTAGTTTCAGAGTTACTTGAAATAAAAAACAAAACTTATGTACCTATAGATAATACCTATTATTATATTGTCTAGATGTATACCCAGATATATATAGAAAAATATAAAAATAAATTCGGATGTGTTTGTAAACTTGCATGGGTTCAATGAAACCAGAATGTATACAAGAAAGAATGTGAGTTTTATAGATTAGTAAATCTAACAAAATGCTACAAACACTACGCTTCTAAATTTATCTAGTGCTAAAAGGTAGATAATGATAAAGATTAATCGTTTTCGATTAATTGAAAAAAAAACGTACATTTTAGAATATATTCGATGGAACAAATAGAAAATTTGCAATTAGTTGCCATCAGCAGTAGCCGAATTGCAGACAGATAGGTGCAATACCGTGAGAACTTCAACAGGTTGTAAATAAAAGTCAAATGAAAATTAATTCAATAACAGCGTAATAGCGAATCGTTATTTCTAAGCAATCTAAAGTGATTTATTGCAGGCAATTTAAGAAGAAGGTGGAGTTTCTCGTCAAAAATCGCTTGATGTTCCCTCGGGATCGGCGCTGGTATTTACTCATTCGCCACGGCACATCCTAGATGTGGACTCTTAGATTTATACACTAGCTAGCACATCACTAGCTTTGGTCGCGTTTTCACTCGTGTAAGCTCAACAAAACTTTTGTTTTGGGACGATATCTACAAAACAACGTGATGACACAGTAAAATAAAATATATTTTGCGCTAAATCAATTCAAACGAATTTACATAATCCTTAGGCTCTCTTCAAATACCTTTTTTGGTAATGGGTACCTTCACTTTATTAAAGTTGTTTGAATTTAAATATTATTTAATTATTCTATGGTAAAAACTTTTATGTACAGACGCCAATTTTTATGTGTATAATAATAAATAAAGCTAGGCATTAGAATTACGAGAATAATAAATTGCACACGGAGCTGAAACATTTATAATAATCATGTATTTCGTTAGATACTTTCATAAAACTTCAGAAACATTTTTCCTTTGTTCTTTACAACATAGTTTATGTTATAATATTGTTGTACGTCATACCTGTAAGATGTTTTGGCTGCGCAAATTCAGCCAAGCTTGTAATTAACAAGCTTAATTGTTTTGCGACACTTTCGCAAATATTATACGTTGAAAAAAAACTTCTCAACAAATGTTACGACGTTTAAGTCCGCCCATGGATGATATAAAGTAAAAAAAACCTACCATATATCAAGGTATAATAACAGTTGATATTCATATTACGGTTTCATCGATTTTATTTAAATAATAAAAAAACTTTTGGTTAATCCAAGGGATTTAATTTTACTTAGGTACGACACAGATATTAAGCAGATTTATCTCGCGGTTTCTTCCTACTTGCTATCATTACCAACATCCCATTTTAAAACAAACAAAAAAGCAGTTGAGCTCAACTCACGCAATAGTTACCTGCAAAAATAACATGTGGGTCACGAAAAACAATTATTTTGTAGTCTCTAGCTTTCCAGACCCTGCTAGCAATAAGGATAATCGACCAACAACCTATTTATCTAGACAATAGTGATGTTTCTATTATTTTTGTAATCGATAAAATAAAATGACCTTTTTTCCGCATTGGAATACATTTTAAGAAAAAGATGTGGGAATGGTTTGTCAGAAACTTTGCGGATCCTCGAAACCGAATACAAAACTGTGTCATGTGTCATAGTGATGCGCATTAGATAGTGAATTGCATATTATTAAAATCACCATTTAAGTAATATCTACTTTCAGTTCAGAAGACACCGGAGAATAATATGACTGTATTCAAATATATTACAAATTAATCAAATCATTCATATTCATAACCTAAGATATCCATTACAAACTAGTAGAAGTCATGTAGTATTTAATTACATCACTTATAAAGGTCTTTGTGAAGCGATTATTTATGTATTATTCTGCACTAACTACGGGTGTACTCAGTCTTGGATTTATCGATACATCCGCAGTGCTCGGCTGAACGGGGACCACACATTGTGGCGGCGGCTATTACCCAGCCCACCCCCGTACTGCCACGGTTCTATAATCTCTATTGCTTTCTTATTAAGATATTAACTACCGGTCGCAAATGCTGTATTGATGGCAGTTCCCCGCCGACCAATCGACTCGACGTTACATACTTTATAATTATGATTTGAATCCAATGATCCTTCTGGTTGATTTGCAAGAAATACACGATGATAAGCACTATTTTATTTAATAACGTGAAGCCAATGATACCTCACTTGTATCGCCTACTAGTTTTCCAACTACGTACCTCTAAGTCTATTGATAAAAATGCAACATAAAAATAACCATAAAATAGTGTTATAGTGTTATTAATTCGATATAAATTCTAAAACTGTCAATAAATTTTAAAAATCTGTACGCAATGGTAATGGATTCCGATATGACGCTCGATCCAATTTGGTCACATCCAATAATTCATGTGTCACAGGTAATTAAATAAATTATTATCTAGTGATGATGAAACATAGGTATTATCTACGCTACCAGAGTTCTAAAAAAATTTACGTAGGCCCGTGATGACACTGTAATCTTGTATTCTAGTCGTATTTCAAATCGTCGAATGTTGTTGTTGTTGAATGTTGCTAAATTTAATTTACGATATAAATTAATGTGTTTTTTAAGGGATTAAATCGAATTTTCAATAACTTTAGCGTAGAAGACCGTCTTTAGGAACCCGGAAGATAGATCACATTTGATATACAATTATACATACTCAGATCCTGATGTACCTTCCTATATTTTGACTGGATCAGTTCAACATTCATAATATTATCTAGGTATAACAAAGAAGGGAAACCATCAATAAAATATCCTAAAAGACAATTTTATTCAAAATCGCATCCTTAGCATCGCTGACGTCTGGAAATGGTTGCAAAAGACTAGCATTGCCATTTTGAATAGTACCTAATGCTCAATACCCTCCCTTAGAAACAGTTCAGTCTTCTGGTCACGCGAAGTGTCGACCAATCTCCTTGAAAAGAAAAATATTAAGATAGTTTATTTATATTCAACACCTACCAATATTTGTCAAAAATCACTGTTGATAAGTCTTATCGTGGCTTAGCTTAATTTTGTACGACGAATGGTTCACGCGCGATCTTTCGCCGCGTATTCTGTCGCGCCACACGGCGGGATGCGCTTGCGTCGGTTACTAGCGATAAATCTAATGATAATAATCGAATGCAGTCGACGAGCCCGCCGCGCAGCCTCCATCGATTTATAATAATTAACAATCATGGGAATGACGTGAGGCGTGCAATACACGCGTTTACCGTAGAAAATATTATGAGATTTATAGAGCTGTAAATATTGGAGAAAAGGGGAGTTCTTGCGGTATTTGCTACTTTGTAATACCGACATGTACCAACATTGATTTTTTAGTAATAGTAAATAATTTCTTATTCAATACAAAAGTTCAACAAAACCAGGGAACAATCAGAAGATTAAATTGCTAAAAAGGAGGTAGAAGGAGGAAGAGCGAAATTATACACATGCTCTTGCGATTTGGTCAATATAAAACAACCTCCTTTTAATGTCGTGTCCTAATTATGTCGTAACCGATATCATAGGTATTCAAGTTGCCTCGTTAGTTTGACAAGTAATGTCACATAATATCATCTCGTCTTAGATCGAATAATCGACGATATTTATACGGCACATAAGGATGAATTATCAGGCAAAAACAAAAACGTAGACGAGCTAGTATCGACAGCACGTCAGAATCAATAATGAATCGTCCGTAATGTTACAGCTCAATCGATTACGATGGGTTTATAATCACGCAGTACATTGGAGTAATGACCGCGTTTACTCTTACTAGTTGCTAGCGCGTCCGCTAGCTCACAGATCTGTTTATAGTTAGTCCGTATCTACATAGGTACATAGTAGTCAGTACAGAAAAGATTTTCCTACACAAAAATTGTACTTATGAGGAGTTTTCTACATGGCACACACAGTGTGAGTATATTGAAAGTAATATTGAGTATGTTGAGTGAACAAAAGGTCTTCTAGAATGATATTATAGGCAATATATCTATACTTATAAAAATTACTTTACCCATTCAACTAACCAGATCTTGGATATGAGACCATCTGTGGAGAATGAGCGTCAGCGGTTGTTACCTGACTATCCTTCTAGACAAAGTATCGGTAAAAATTTATTTGATTTGTAATACTACTTATTTACGATAGGATAGGAATTAGGTACTGTTTAGTAATTTTACTCATAACATCAGTGATTTCATTTAGATAATACGATTTATAAAATAAATATGAAAGAACCAAATTACTAACAGAATTTGGACCTTCCTTCATACCTACATCTTTATCCATCTACCTCATCAGGGATTATTTTCGGGATCTACAGGATCAAAACAAAACACGTACAAAATATCCTTTTACACGACACATATTAGGGGCAGGTCACTGCTCTCGGCGGCTCTTGGTCTGAAGGGCCAACCTGACCCCTCGTTATCACGTGTTGCGTTGACAAATGGGTTACGCCTCGCTGGGCGAACTAAACCCTCAGGTAGGAATTCATTAGGCTCCTAATTAATTGAGAGGTGGACCTGTTCCCTCCTTAATAACGCACGGCTTCTTTGAACGACTACTTTCCTAGTTCTGTATTGTCTTTTTTTAAATTGTTGTTATTGTAGTCTGTGAAGACTGTTTTAATTCTTTTTGTTTTTTATTAACGGTAAATTCTTTAACACATACGCATGTGGTCCATTTCCTTTAGAGCCGAAAGTCGTGGTTTCCATAATTATAAGGGACTGGTTAATTTTAGTTTGTGATAAGTAAAACAAAAGTATCTACTGCTCTGCTATATATTTATCTACTGCTCGCTAACTTTTCCATAAAGACCTATTACTGACAAGCCGCTTGTATCCAATGACTTTAGGCCACCAGTTCGTCTATCCATCTCGTTGGAGACAATCCACCGCTGCGTTACCCATAAGTGGCCTTAACTCGAGAACTTCTCTGCCCCAACGGCTGTCAGTAGAGAGAAGAGTCAGTCAGTCACAGAGGCTTATTTAGTTAATATAACTAAATAAGCCTCTTTCTCAACATTGTTCATTTGTGGCATTTTGTTTCTAACGATACTGCCACCGCCATCTATTATTAATAAAAGAAAACTATGTAAAAGAGCCATCTAGTGCTCAGTAGCGGCAGTTTTTGAGCATGTTACAACATTTTTAACCGACTTTTTTATCTTTGTAATGGAAAACATCATTAAGTCTTCAGAAAATATTAAAAAAAAAATCTATTAAAAGTTAAAAACTAATCAAACTGTATGTAAAAATGATGTAACCCCTTTTATTTTATTTTCCTACCGCTGGATTTATTATCACTTGATGATAGATACCTACATCAAACTGATACAAACTCACAAACCTACGTTCTACCGCACCAGTTGACCGCACCAGTTGTGTTGTTATCGAATGATTTCATTAGGATTACATTTTTCTACCGGATAATGATCTGTTTAACGGCCCTAATTTTTCAGGGCTTAACGTAAGTCTTAGACACCAGTGCTTAAATATCTAAGCACCAAAGTACCTATTTTGTGTAAAATCTTTTTACGCAAATGTCTTATTCCGCTTAAAGAGCACCAACAGTCAATTAAATTGACAGTCAATATTTTTTATAACTATCTTTAGGTACAATGCCTAAGTACAGGTGATAATTTAGAAAAAATATAAGATACTACTAACTAACTACTCTTCAAACAAACAACATATACCTACCCCTACTCATAGATATGTTCATATGAATCACTTTTCAATAAATTCCATATCTGTAATGTAATTTATTTGAATTAGTCATAAATGTAGGTCACAAAAACGCTATTACTTATTGTATCACCACTCCTTCGGAAGACTTCAAATATTTCAACATTCCCAAAAGAATGAACAAGATAAAAGCGTTATCTAATAAATAAGAGTATCTACAATATCATCTCGCATTATCACTACCTACGTTACGCAAGATCGTAATCTAAAAACTGTCAATTCGTCCACGATAAATGAGTTATCAATCGAATTTTCTCCTGTTATCTTAACGAGAATATCGCTATCTTCAAAAATACTTTTGCTATTTAGTTCCTAAGTCGACGGGACTCGATCTGACCGCGTGTCGTGCGGGATAGTTGAAGTTTTTGGAGTTAAGTCTATAGGTCTATTGAGATAGAATGGATAGACCGAGCACAAGCCAGCACTCTGTGGAGAAAGTGGAGATGTTCGAGGTCCGGGAGCACGTGCCTTACCAGGCGGAGCTGACGCGTGCCCCTGCGGCTTACGACGAGGAGAGCGGGGACATATACAATAGCAACTCGTGGGAGTCAGCATGGCGTGCCATTTGCCAGCTGTTCAACCTCCTCCACCACATGCAGATTGCGATAGTGGTGTTCTGTTTGTGGCGCTTTGCACTGACATCGGTTCCTAGCGGATCGATTAGTAATCGGGAGCTGCATATCATTTTCGCGGGAACAGGCGTACGTATTGTAAAATTATATTACTCAAGGCTGATATTGACCAAAAATTTACAAGAATGATGATAATGTCATCTTCCTTTTGCACCGACTAAGTGTTAACTTACTTGGATTATTCCCCAAGCAATTGAGCAATTGCTCAGTGCTACAGAATAATTTGAAAGTACCAGTGCTGAGTAATCGTAGGTACTTGTAAGTACCTACGATTACCATGGTAGTTAAATGAGTTTTGTGTATAATTCGAGGATATTTAGACGGATGTTTGTACAAATACGACCATATTACCATATTGTGGGTTTATCAACCCACACTGCAGTCAGTCTCGAAAGCTTATCTAAAAACCTACCGACTATAATTCAGATACTTTTTTTACTGAATCTCTACCTATAATTCTGTTTCTCATGTCAAGATGACTGTAATTATTACACTAACCCAACCTAGGTATGATATTTAGATATACTTAAACTAGAAATATTTATATTTGTTTGTAATCGCATTCTCTAAGACGGTTCTAACGATCTCTGTGAAGTTTTCAATGTGACGGTTCAAATGTGGGATAAATCGATCTTGCTGCGTCTTAGGTATTTCTGGGAAAATTTAATTCCTCTGTGTCTTCATCACAGTTCTTCATGCACAAATCAACAAAATGGGGTTACAAACTAAGAACAAGAACTTATAAAAAAAGATATAACTAGGCGTTTTATTTACATCTGTCCAGTAGCAGAACTCGGTCGCCCAAAGAACCTTTCCATTTTTATATATATTGATCTATTGGAATATTGATATTTAAATAGGTTTATGTATTGTCCAATCTGCTGGTAAGCATTCTTACAAAAATGTCCCTTGTGATAAACCGGCAAACTATTTAGCAAGACCATTTCCAGATACGTACAGAATCAAAAATCACCTATACTTATTTCATAACAAGTTTCCTTTTCACCATTTCAGTACCAACTATTCCTGGTGGAAGCAATACTGACGCTGCACCGGCACAACTCCTGGTCGTTCCAAATGTCCAAAGATGCGAAACGGATAGTGCACGGATGCCTGCAACTCATCGGCGCATTGTTTGTCATCGCTGGCACTTTCCTCGGACTCGCAGAAGTCAATATGGTCATTTCCAGCGCTCATGGAATCTGCGGTAAGATTTCTTGACAACTTATATTTTATATATTTGGTACCCTGGATTTCTTTCCTTCTGTTCTACCGAGTTCTGAATTTGTGCGTGGTTCCTGGCATTGGGCTCGCTCTCTATTACTATTACATGGGACCTTAACATACCGTTGAAGTGTGGGTGCACACTCTGCCTTTAGCCCTTCGGGGAATACAGGCGAGATGTTATTTATGTTGTTTATGTTTTATGGTACAAACATACATACATATTGTCACGCCTGTCTCTCATGGGGGTAGGCAGACTATGGATTTCCACTTGCCACTTTATGGTGCCTTTTTTTATAATACTTACGGCAAATCCTCATGGATCCTCTGCCGCCTGTAGAAGAGGCAAGGTATGTCGGTCTCGTGCCGTCTTAAATATTTGCCTTCTCTTGTCCTATAGTCACGGCATTCGCAACATTCGCCAATGCCCTCGGTTTTTCAACTCTGCTGTAATATTTTATATCCTCGATACCATATAAAACGTTCATATCGCGAACAAGTTCTTGCTTACGATTATCTTTGACGTACTTACCTACTTAAATATCTGACCTTTACTCGTAGGCGTGTATCATGGACTTCCTTCTTTCTTATTATCTTCTGCAATTATTCTTATTACTTTTACTACTCAAGCCGATGAAAAACAAAAATGACGTTCATAATTATTTTTACATGGAATCTTGAAATCATAGGTATCTACATCCAAAACGAACTTACGAAAAATATTGGCCTTACAGCGGGAGTTGCTTAACTGTTGAAAAATGTCGAGTGCTATTTTTTATCGTGTTGATAATACGTAGTGTGGTATCTTGACAGATCACTTCAACATTCAATAACAGCAAATCCTAGTTACACTCATGATGTCAACACTAACCGTACCTATAGACCACAAAAGTTCGGCAATACTAGTAACATCTTAAAATAATATAAACAGATCTCAGAAATATGAAACAGAGAAGATTGGTAAAAACAGTAGGCGCGAGGATTCGATCCCACTCGCAACAAATATTAGGTAGATTAGTAGATACTTATTTCTTCCGGACGTAAGACATTTTTTTTTCAAACACATTGGCAGGTACATGATACATGAGAAAATCCTAGAGATTGGTTAATAAAAAAAAATCAATAATTAATTTTATTTTTTTCTTCTTTTTCAGGTGTAATCGCGTTAACATTCACCTTGATAAGTTTCATAACTGGAATTGTCGCACTGTTTTCTGCAAAAATTCGATTGATGGTCAAAAGTGGTCCAGTGAAAATTTTACATTTGGCAGTCGGACTTTTTGCTGTTACTATGGGACTCATAACACTGGCAATGGGATTCAACATGGACTACTTCGCTGCCTCTCAGGGAGGCCTGTCGACAGCGCTTATAGTTTTTACTATGATGATTTTATTATACACCCTAATTCAACCGATAATCGATTTAGTTTCAACTACAAAAAAGGCAATGTGACTAATGAAGTTGCATGGCCCACCCGACGATGATAGCAATGCATAACAATTCATACATTGTACATTATTTCATTCATAGATTATCTACCTACAATTATATTATCCCTCTTCATTAATGCTGCACTATGGAAAAAATCATTTTCATTTTCATAATAAATATTAAATTTAAAAATGTGTGTGTACGGAAATGCGTGCTTGCAAATACAGATTTGTATGCGTAATGTTCTGTTACGCATAAAAAATCCCCGATTGACTTTTAATGAAAATACTACATACTGTTTGTAGATAACTTATTAATTTTAAATTATTTTAACATAATTTATTTTAAGTTTAATTATAAGGTCTCCTTACTTTTTCTTTGTTACTTATATTGTTATTTCTTATAATAATAGTAAGTATAACCTAATACATGCATGTATGAGTGTTATTATAATAATAAACGTTTATATTTTAAAATGTCTTTATTCTTATAAAGTAAGTACCACCCCACTTAGGTACCTATTTGAATAGCACAAAAATGGCGCAGTGGTTTCTGCGCTACGGGTCGCGGGTGTGATTTCTGCCAGAGTCAAATTGACTTGTAGGTAGGTGTGGTCTATTATAGATAATAATATGTACCAACCTAGTTTCCGGTACGTAGAACTTAACTTTATATTTGTGTAAACACATTTTATCTGTGCTCACGATACAAAAGAAAATTTACTTCATACTTTATAAAATCATCACAGGCTGGTCTCAAACTCAATAATGTTATTATTAACCTGGCAAGCGGTACAGTTCCTCTTTTGAGCACATAACAATAGATTTTGCATTGTGTCTACAATCTGCCGCTTGACAGGTTAAACTGATAATTCTCGTTAATTATCTATTAGGTATACATACATATCTTCGCGACTGTATTCTTCAAAGGGTTAGGCAGAGGTGTACTAATGCACACCCACATATCGCCGGTATTTAGGTCCCATGTAACAAGGGGCGAGCCTATTGCCACAAACCCAGACTCCGAGCTGTTACTGAGAATTTAATAGAAAATCCCAATAACACTTTGTTCGACCTGGGGATCAAACCCAGACCCTCTAGCGTAGTAGTCGCGCTTAGGAGGTCACTAGACTAATGAGACAGTCATCATACCTACTAATGAAGCAATATACTTACTAAAATTGTTTAAAAGAGAACAGGAAGTACCTACGAAAAACTCCGTTCAATACTTTTTAATTCAATACGATAATTGACGCTCGACGTCTTGACTTGAATGCAAGAATAAATTGCTTGGCCTTTTACAGCAGGGGCAATATCATATTTCATTGCAATTATTCAATCCACAAAGGCCCAAATCCTCCCTCAGTCCCCTTCCTACTCCTTTCTCCTTCCTTTCCCTCCTCCTTAAATAGGCTCGGCAACGCATCTGCAACTGTTTTGGTATTGCAGATGTCCATGGGTGGCGATGAGTACCTAGTTACCATAAAGGTAAAAAAAAACAATTCCTACTCGATACTTTCTAACATTTCAGCGGCGGTAGCCTAATGGCTAGGGCGTCGGACTTGCAATCATGTGGTTGCCGGTTCGAAACCCACCCATTGCACTAGCGACGTGAGCCCACTCGTAACACAAGCATTTAGCTTAGTACGAGGGGTTAACAAGATTACTAGTAATGTGTGAACCACATTGCTAATAAGCTTTTAAAAAAAAAAACCCTAGTTGTACCTACCTCAGGCTCATTACTCCATAAGTTATTTTATATTACAGCCAATCTACTAAATTACTGGTATTTTTTTTTTTTTTTTTTTTTATAACAGAGGGGGCAAACGAACATGCGGGCCACCTGATGGTAAGTGACTACCGCCGCCCATGGACATCAGCGACATTGTAGCTGTCACCAATGCGTTGCCGGCCTTTTAAATGTGTGTATGCTCTTTTCTTGAAGGCCCCCATGTCGTACTGGTTCGGGAATACTGCCGCAGGGAGGTTATTCCATAGTTTACAGGTTCTCGGTAGGAAGCTTCGTGTAAACCGGACTGTGGTGGATTGCCAACCATCGAGGTGGTGACGATGGAACTTGCTTTTATGGCGTGTGGTGCGATGATGAAATTCAGCGGCTGGTATTTGCTCGAACAATTCCTCAGAGCACTCCCCATAATAGATCCGGTAAAAGACGCAAAGAGACGCAATGTCTCTCCGCAAGGCCAAAGGATCTAGTCGACCAGAAATCTCGGGTTCGCCGACGATCCGCGCTGCTCTACGCTGCAAACAGTCAAAGTTTGCCCCAAGCTGAGACTCGCTCCAAAGATGTTTCCATTTTAGACACAAGTATATTCCGACACTCCTGGACGTATTCCAGAGAGAGGTTTTTATTGCCAAAGTACAGTGCATCCCCTGTACTGTCATCCGCATAGCAATGTATATCGCATAAGTGCAACATGTCGTTGATATGCAGTATGAACAGAGTTGGAGAGTTGGCCAGCATTCACGGGCATGGAATCCGAGCATGATCCATCAACTACAACCTTAATGCTCCGCTCCGTGAGAAAGTTGGCTATCCACGTAGTAAGTCTCTCCGGAAGTCCGTAGGATGGTAGCTTTGAAAGAAGAGCCCTATGCCAAACCCGATCAAAGGCTTTAGCAATATCCAGGCTAACGGCCAAGGCTTCGCCCTTTCTCTCCACAGCTTCCGCCCATCTATGGGTGAGATATATTAAAAGATCACCAGCTGAGCGTCCGCGTCGAAAACCGTATTGGCGGTCGCTGATCAGCTGGTTATCCTCAAGGTATCTCAGAAGCTGATTATTTATTATGTTTTCCATAAGTTTGGAAAATAGAGAGGTAATTGGCCGATAGTTAGCTGGGTCTGAGCTATCACCTTTTTTAGGGATCGGATGTACAAATGCCGTCTTCCAAGCATTTGGAACTACGCCTGAGAGATACGAGTATCGGAATAAGCGCGTTAACACCGGTGCTAACTCAGGTGCGCACGTCCTTAAGACAATGGCAGGGATGCCATCAGGCCCACTTGACTTGTTAATGTCCAGGGAGAGAAGCGCTTTACGCACATCACGTTGGGTAATTCGGATGTCTGGCATAAAGCAACTACAACGTGGGATGGTTGGCGGTGAATTTCCCTGGTCATCTAGAGTCGAATTTGACGCAAACAGAGAGCCTAGAAGATTAGCTTTCTCTGTTGCAGTGTGGGCAAAACTGTCACCCCTACGCAATGGTGGAAGGGTTGGCTGGCAGAAGTTGCCTTGTACTGCCTTAGCAAGGGACCAAAAAGCACGAGTTCCTGAAGGGTATCGTGCTAGTCTGTCGCCAATTTTGCCAACGTACTCGGACTTCGCTGAGGCAATCTGTCTTTTTAAAGACTTGGATGCAAAATTGTACCGTTTTTTTAAAGCGCCGGTTTCCGGATCCCTAGCGGCCTTTGCTGTAACCCAGGCCTGGAAGCACTCTTGCTTACGGTGACACTTCGCTTTGCAAGATCCACCAAACCAGGGCTGGGACTTGCCGCCCACAGGCACTGCAGAGCTTGGAATATAAAACAAACTTGACGACTGCCCGCAGAACGCGGACGCGTATGGCGCGTCAGAGACACTACACTCCGTATCAGACAATGGTCGGACGATCCAAGAGGAGCGCCAACGGACACCTGATGGCTGTCCGGATGTGTGGTCAACAGAAGGTCTAACAAAGATGATGTATGGCCTTCAATATCCGGTACTCGCGTAGGCGAGGATACGAGTTGCGTGAGGCCGTAGGCCAAGGCGAAGTCATGTACAGATCTGCCTGTGTGGTCAGTTGTTCGTGACCCGAGCCATTCGACGTGGTGGGCATTAAAATCGCCTAAAACCACTATACTGGCTGAGGGCAACTGTTCGAGTACTGTATCAATCGTAGTTTGGACGTGGTCAATGAGTCGCTCGGTTTCAGTATTACCACTGTGGGACCTGTAGAGACACGCATAGATGGTAGGTGGCTCCGTATTGTCTACGCGCACCCAAAGAATGGACAGATCCCTTCCTTCAAGGTTGCTGAGACGTCGACAACAGATATCCTCCCGAATGTACAAGCATACTCCAGCGCGTGGTACAAACATGTGCTCTAGTCTGTAGCCTGGGTAACATAGGTACTCTGTATCATCCGGGCAAGATATCTGTGTCTCTGTAAGAAAGAGCAAAGCCGGCTTCGCCGTCTCTAGGTGGTGGTGGACGGCGTTGAGGTTTGAATGTAGTCCCCGTATATTGCAGAACTCCACGGTAAGCGTGGGTGGGGTTGCCAATGTTCGTTTGCCCCGTTTGCCCCTAACAACATCGAGCGGAATTGTGCCCTCCCCAGAATACGATGGGCGGCCCGAGCACTG
Organism: Subacronicta megacephala; assembly: GCA_958496365.1. NCBI lineage: Eukaryota > Metazoa > Arthropoda > Insecta > Lepidoptera > Noctuidae > Subacronicta > Subacronicta megacephala. The sequence continues at coordinate 6,450,662 of OY292530.1, read as the reverse complement.
AAAGCGCTCAGGGAGGGATTCTCCTGCATCTGTGGTGCCGGTACCCTCCTGGGGTATTATCTCTTTCAAGACCGCTGTCATATTCTAAGAAGGGGTGTGTTGGGCTCCGGTTCCCTCACTCACCAGACGAAACGCAGCAGCATTTATTGTGCTGCTACTTCACGCCGGTATTCTGTGAGAGCGTGGTACCTCCCCGGACGAGCCAGCCCATTTGTGAACTATAGACAGAGAGGTGTCTATAGTTAGGCCTACCACAGGAATTCATTAACCCGTGAGAAGGCGCGCCTCTGTTTGTTGCATGGAGAGGCGCGCGCGAGCAAATTACTCACACTACTTTAAATGCTCATATTTCTACGTTTAAAGTACTTATTGACTTATAATGGATTTATATGAATAAAACAAGGTTTAATTAGTAAGAAAATAAGTATTTTTATTAAAACTATGAAACATAAATGCAACTTTTAAAACAAATAACAAAACAACTAATTTTTATTTTCTAATTTTGACAGTCTTCATATAAATCACAATAAAAAATCTTACATATCAAAATCTTAAAAAAATTACTCTTCCATGAGATCTGGACAAGTGTGCCTCTCGAAACACATTAAACACTTATATGTAGGTAATATGTTCGGTGCAGAGTAATTGCTTGCACAAAGTGCAAGCTTTTTTTGACCGTCTTTTCTTTCGTCTAGGACATATAGAAACGCTTGGCCTAGGTTCTGAAATAGGTCTAGGAGCCGACACAAATCGCTTCATTAGAAACTTGAGATCTGACAATATATTCTCCATGCAAATTCGGCGTGAAATATGTGGTTTTACCAGCTCAAGCGCCACTTCTTTTAGGAATGTAATGTCTTTCAATCAAAGTTTTGGTGTTAGCTTTGTATATTATTTGGGCATTGATTCCAGTGAATAGAAATAGAAAATATTACTATAGAGTATTTACGTAATAATTAACCAATTAAACATATATAAATAAAATAATATAATCTAGAAAATACAATAATACTTTTTTTATTGGAAAAATAAATACTTACACGGATAGGCGCGTGATGAGCAAATTACCGCACGATGGTACGTGGCCTCCACAAACACTTAGCTGCGTGGTCGCAACAGAACTGATCGGCACGAGAGTTGCGTCACGGGGAAGGGGATGAATAGTTGGGAAGGTACCTAGGCGCTTGAGACGTTAGGGCATCGGTATCACCAAAAAATTTTGCTTTAAATTTTTGTGTGAGTGAATTCCTCATAGCGCGCCTTCTCACGGGCAACATACACATACCTACATACTTTTTCAAATCATGCTACTGGATAGAGGTTCCTATACATATAAATATCAATTACAAATTATGTACACAACGGTTACTGTAGATGATACTTTAAGATTTTTTTCTTTCTTTTCCTTCAAAGAAATACCTATGCAAGAATCGTAGCAAATGCTGTTCTGTAGTTTCTGCCCATCCCAATGGGAAAAAAGGCGTGAGTGTAAATAAATAGAAAACATCTTTATCATCATCACTATTTGAATTAAACAATGACAAAATAATATATTTTATGATTGATAGATGAAAAAGTTAAAATCGAAAATAATAATTACATTTACAAATAATAATTTTAGCAATAAATTTTGTATTTTTTACATCTGGCATGTTTTACGAAATGGACGCTTTAGAATCAAAAGTTTGTTGTCATCCCTGTCGTAACAGTTCTTAAATAGTTGTTCAGATCTTAAGCAATAAAAATATTGCCATTTCAGGTACGCATAAGAACTTTGACAGCACACACATAATGCTACATGAATGCTTGTTGGTTGAGCTGAAACGCTATACCTGGTAAACGTCAATGTCATCTATAGAATATCATCCGGCAAACTTGCATTTCGTAAAACATTAGAAATTATTGAAATATCAAAGTTGATTAGGTTAATAATATAAGAATTATTATACTTTACAACCATGGTAAGTAAAATTCATGTTTTATTTAAATCAACTGATAAATCGTCATAGCATAGGTTATTAATCTTGCTTGGTCATTCAGATTCATTACAATAACATTATTTTCAACAGGCTCGGCGTTATGATACACGTACAACAATTTTCTCGCCAGAAGGTAAAGACTTAACATTTTTTATACATTCTTTTTCCTAAAAAAAGATTTTAATTTAAAAAAAAACATTCGTTTTGTAGGTCGGCTGTACCAAGTCGAGTATGCTATGGAAGCGATCAGTCATGCCGGAACATGCCTAGGTATTCTGGCTACAGACGGTATTTTGCTAGCTGCCGAACGCAGAAACACAAACAAACTCCTTGATGAGGTGTTCTTCTCCGAGAAGATCTATAAGCTGAATGATGACATGGTGTGTTCAGTGGCAGGCATCACATCCGACGCTAATGTGCTGACCAACGAACTTAGACTTATCGCTCAGAGGTACCTGCTGCAGTATGGTGAATCTATTCCATGTGAACAGCTTGTATCTTGGCTGTGCGATGTCAAGCAAGCCTATACACAGTATGGAGGTGAGTTAATCTAATAATTTCAATCTAGCCTTTGAATCTATAGAACTTAGGTTAACAAACTTACTTGTTTACCTAAAAATTGATTATTCCCCCAGGAGGAAACTCCCTAAAAAGAAGTCATCAGTGAGAAACAAATAGATTTTCTGTTCTTTATAAACACATATATATAATAACATCTAATTTTTGTTAAGGTAAGAGACCTTTTGGAGTGTCCATTCTGTACATGGGATGGGACAAGCACTATGGATATCAGCTCTACCAGTCCGACCCCAGCGGTAATTATGGTGGATGGAAAGCCACTTGCATTGGAAACAACAGTGCTGTAAGTTATTAAGCTAACACTTAAACCTCATTAGTCTAATGGTCCTAAGCATGACTGCTGCGCTATTCTTGGTTCTATTCCAACCTGGGAATAGAACCAAAGAGGTCTTTGGTTCTATTCCCAGGTTGAGTAGTGTTATTGGGTTTTTCTATGAAATTCTCAGTAGCAGCTCAGTTTGAATATGTGCCTCGTGATAGGCAATAGGCTTGCCACCACATGGGACCGAAACATATCAGCAAACTGAGTGTACATACATAAAAGTACACCTCTGCCTAGCACTAACGGGAATACATGTGTGATGGTATAATATTTACAAAACTTACCATCACACCTATCTACCATTACTGTTATATATTATAAATGTTTTGAATTTGAGATCTTTTGGTTCACTTAAACATTGTTTTAATAGGCTGCTGTATCAAGTCTGAAGCAAGAATACAAAGAGAATGAAACAACACTTGCTGAAGCACAGGCTTTAGCCATCAAGGTTCTCAGCAAGACTCTGGACATGACTAAGCTTACTCCAGAGAAAGGTATGTTATGTTTGCTGTAGACACATTTTAGAAAACATCAATTTCCAAAGTATTTCAAGACATGGAATTGAAGGTATAAATTCAATTTCATTTCTTATACATATCACAACAAGTCAGTAAAATAGTTAAAGATATTCAGCATGATTTTTTATACAATATGATGAATAACTGAAATATTAAATGAGTCTGAAAGATGAAATAAATGACAGAAAATTATGTTTAGTTATAGAATTATAAATTTGATTTGGAAATAGATTGCAACATATTCTGCTGTCTGAAGTGATATTAGTGGGCATATTAGACTTAACAACTATGATCTTGAGATGCCAACAACACAATGACATCTTGATACCACTGGTATTGTTGGCATTATAAAAGCTGTTGCTGCTTACCAATAGGCAGTCCTAGTCCTTATTACCTACAATATGAATAAAATTAATTATCATCTCAATAATATTTGTAATGGGTATGATTAATGAAGCTTTATGTCTAATATTTGAATATTTCAGTTGAAATGGCTTCTCTAACTCGCAAAGATAATAAGACCATCATCAGAGTCCTAACAAGCACTGAAGTAGAGAAACTGATTGCCGACTTCGAGAAGAGTGAGGCTGATGCTGAGGCCGCCAAGAAACAACCCCCCAAGTCGTAATTTTAATGCTGTTTGTAATAAGTGTTCTCATATTGGTACATTAAATATTTTACAGTAAAATTGATTTTTGTTATTTAAAAAAACTGGTGGACCCGACAGACGTTGTTCTGCCCTATCTCGATCGCAGCACCACCTACCATTTTTTTGTTGTTTTTATTTATGGCAAAACTGCAACTAAGCAGGCGAGCTACATAATGGTAAAAGTAGTCGTCGCCGCGACGCCGCCTATGGACAACTACCAAAGGGGGTGCAGATGCCTTACTTGGTCCAATTTTTTATATTTTCTCACCATTTAAACATTTCATAGGCTCGCCCCCTATTACATGGGACGTACATACATACCGGCGAAATGTGGGTGTACATTAGTACGCCTCGGCCTACCCCTTCGGGGAATACAGGCGTGATGGTTGTTAATCACTTCCCTGGACTTAACAAACACAAATATTTCAAAAGCAAAGTAAGCCAAATCGGTCGAGCCGTTCTAGAGTTTAGGGGAGAATAAGGAACAGCAATTCATTTATATTTAAAAGGAAATGATTAATATAACACCTTACAAAGGGAAATTATAGATATACTCGGACCATATAAAAAGTGCAAAGCTGGAACTGGTAGTAGCACTAACTGGTGCCTCTTTCAAATTTAGAAGCACTGTACTCTCATAAAGGTCTGCTGAGAGTAATCTACATTTCAATGGCCGAGTTGAAGATTATGTTGTATTTGTGATGGATTTATCTAGCAGTGATGTTAGCGCCCTTTACGAAACCAATAAGGCAAGTCACCTGAAGACCCATCAAGCTATACAAATCCAGTAAAGGCTGACCTACCATTGTAAACGTTTTCTGCACAATTTAAGACCAGCCTTTGTTGGTTTTGTACCTATAGCTTGATGTTTAGCTATGCGTAGAATGCAAGGCTAGCGTATTTTTGTATAGCTTGATGTATGGCCGTGCGTACTAGAGCCATAGAGCAATAAATGCCGGTGTCCAGTACTAATACGTGGCGGATTTAGTTTTGGTCTGTCAAACTAAATCAGCTGGGGCGCTTATTCCAAGTCGGATGGTCGCAAGACTCGCAAGCTGCGAAACCGAATGGGGCACTCTTATTTTAAGAGCCTATATGTAGATACTCTCCTCCGGCGTTGTAAGGCCCGTATTGATAAAAGTATTGATATATTTATAGTATTGGTTTCCAACGAAAACCCAGGTCATTGTTGTTGGTAGCCCTAGATTGTCTGTTAGGATTGACTGGCCTATGATTCCACAAGTTGTCTTTGATGGCACTGTCATAACATTAAGTGAGAAAGTCAAGAACTTGGGTATATTCATTGACAAACATCTTTCTTGGGACTCTCAGCTGCAAGAGGTCAGCCGTAAAATGTTTGCATCAGCAGGGTCACTGAGAAGATTACGCAACTTCCTGCCTACTGCCACCAAAATTACGCTAGCACAGTCTCTTTTACTTTCCATTATTGATTATGCCGATGTCAGTTATCTCGATCTCACTGAGGTACAGCTAAATAAACTTGAGCGTCTCCAAAACTTCTGCATAAGATTTATATTTGGCCTGCGCAAGTATGATCATGTTTCCGACTTTCGAGCAAAACTCAAGTGGCTTCCGATACGCCTTCGCCGGAATTCCCATATATTGTCCCTTCTCTACAGTGTTCTGTTTAATCCTCTATCTCCATCTTATCTTAAAGAACGTTTTCAGTTCCTCCATGACACGCATACGAGATATCTAAGATCATCGGAAAACTTGAGACTTGAGATGCCAATGCACTCCACAATTTTTCTGGACAATTCCTTTTCTGTTCAAGCTGTACGGCTTTGGAATGCCTTGCCCGTGTCAGTGAGACGCGCACAATCACTGGCAATATTCAAAAGATTGGTGAAGGAGCATTATCTGTCACTATAGCTGATACCTATATTCTCCTTGTTCAAATACATATATTTTCCTGCAATAAATTGTATAACTATGTCTAATTATGCCATATTCATTGATATGTCTTTATATATAAACTGTATATATATACCTATATAATTATATATTATATACATACAATGTATCTATATTATATAAATTATCTAAGTAACGTATATTATGTATTTATATCATGCTAATTTAAAATAATTTAATCTAAGTATTTCAGTTTATTTTATGTACGCCAGACTACCCAGTTATCACCTTACCTTTCTTTTGAGTCCATCCAAAGGTTGTCTGTAAGAGATCGCTTTTAGCGATAAGACCGCCCATTGTGCCATTTTATGTTTTATAACTTGTACGTAACAATAGTTTTTGGTGTGCAATAAAGAATATTCTATCTATCTATCTATCTATTGATAAATTGACATCGATACATACTGCCTGAGACTGAAGTTTTGTGGTTCTTGTGCGTTTAACACTTATCGAAACAGGCAACCAATTGATTATCATTAGTCATGATAATTTGCGCCTGGGACCTCTGAAGCAATGCTAAAATATTACAAAAAAAAAAAATTGATGACAATGTCAATATTGTCAATTTGTCAGCTGTCATGCACGTCACTATAAATAATTTTGAATGTGAGTGTTGTTGACACTCATACATGATTTCAAAACTGAGACCTAGGAAAATCAATAAAATGAAACAAATGGAGTAAATAACATTTTCGAATCCATTGCTGTATTTGAAACGGGATATCATTATTATTAACTTTTGTTATAAAACTTGCCAAAATGGCTGTGGAAAAGCCAAAACCCTGTATGACTGTTCCACTGAAATCCAGACTAGAGATGAATGTGAGACAGCTGTTAAATAAATGTGAGCTGATAGCTAAGCAAGAAACTATCGACAACAACTGCAGGCTGAAGCAATATGTGGAGTCCTTGACCGAAATGATAACTGAATTGAAAACTGGACCCGAGTAAGTAATAGCTTAATTTAAGTGTCCTATTCTTTCTATTCTTAGTTGAAATTAAGTTCTCAGTTGCTGGCAACCTTTTGATTTTAATATTGACTTATAGCTAATTCAGACATTAATCTTCAATGTTCTCACATCCTCATATTGCCATAATGTACCAGTTAAAAATGTTATACCTCTTATTTTAAAAGAGTGTCCATGGAGTTTCTTGCCGGATTCTTCTCCATAGGATCAACTTTTCGGAACTGTGCAACTAGAGTCATAACATTTCATAAATGCTTGTAAAGGCTTATTTGAAATAAAAACATTTTGAACTTTGAAAATGCTTTGCAAGGAGGGTGCCGCTCTGGCGATAATCATAGGTACTGCGCCCATAAAGCTACTCGGACCTTAACGTTTTCCCTGTGATTTGTTATTTAAAATGCAGCATATAAGTATGAGATAATGATACAGAGCAGCAGACAATATATGATTTTCCTCAGATGCTCTGTTTTTATAATGAAAAAACCTATTCCACTGATATATTAATACTACCTTATTAGAGTTTCTCATGACATTCTTATCCATATTGTTTTATTATTTTTTTAATGACTGATTGCAAGTTAGTAACTATTATATCATGATGTTGATAAATTTATATAATTAGTTAATATATATTTAATGGTTAATAATTTATATATATATTACAGTAAACCATCTAAGGATGAACTAGCAGAGTATTCCAAAAGGGCTGCTTTCCTGAAAGGTGTGGTCCAAACAGCCTTATTGAATACTCCTAGTGAAAAGGTAAGAAAAATTATATAAATACTACAAACAACTTACTTATTTTTATATTACACTAGCTGTCCGCCCGCGGCTTCGCCTGTGTGGAGTATATGTTTATAACTTAGGGGTATGAAAAATAGATAGTAGCGGATTCTCAGACCTACTGAATTTGCATATATAAAATTTCATAAAAATCGGTCAAGCAGTTTCAAAAGGGAGTATGATAACTAACATTGTGACATGATAATTTTATATACAAGATGAAATTCTCATGGATCGTCCACTGCCTGGGGAGGTGTCAGAGTATGCATGCTTGAGACATTTTCTCAACAATTCTCAGAGCACCAACCTGTACTTACTTGGTTACACTGGCTTGAGGCTCAGGAGATCTATCCAGACCTAGGTCGATAGGATAGTGCCTAGTAAAGTAGTGAGATAGTAAACTTCATCACAAAATTTCTCCCTACATTACTAGGCCAGTCTAGCCAGGAAATGCTGAAAATGACCCCTATGACCAGTTTTGCAACACAATCAATCTTTTAAAATTGTAAATACTATCTCTCAGTACTCCAATGGGTAGTCACTTAAGGTTATCTATTAATCTAATAGCATGCTGTCATAATATATATTTGCAGTTGGAAGCAGTTCAGCAGTTGTCACATGGCGCAGCCACCATGTCTGTAGACTCATCAGCTCAAGAGATACATCAAAAGACTAGAGTCAAGTATGGAGTGGAGCTTAGATCTGAACTATTTGGATTGGGTTAGCTTAATTTAATATTGTTTATAGAATATACTTAATTTAGATTTTGCATTGTGTCTTTGGCAGTAAATTAAATTTGTAACAATACAATTCGAAAAAACAATAAAAAATTTATTGTCGCCCAATGAGGGATGATCCGCCTTAACCATCTCTCTGTCTCTCATTTTAATTATTCTATATCAATTGTTTTAGAAGATAGTGATGACGCACTACGAAAACGGAACATAATCAAAGCTCCGAACTTTACAAGCAACAGTAGCAGCCAGGAGGACATAGACTCTCTACTTAAATATCATCAGAACATGCAGGAGAAGGTGGCGGAGAACATGGTGATGCTTACCAAGAGCTTGAAGGAACAGTCACAGATAGCCAGCACTATTATTAAAGGAGATACAGAGGTAAAAACGCCATGCTATGCTTGTATCAACCTATTATTCTTACTTTTTAAATGGTTATCGTTTAATTCACTTTTATTGTGACTATATTTTGTTACTTGACAGAATATTCCCAAACAATACTGTGAGGCAAAGGACACAGTGGTGAATTAATTAATGAGATTTCATTCATTTGACATATACATCCTTTATGAAAATTTTTATGAGCAGTGGAGTGTGTTTATATTGTTTCTATTTAAGTATAAATATATATTGCGGCAAAAGAAGTGTAGTGATAGCCTAGTGATATGACCATTGGACTGCCAAGTCAAAGGTCTCGAGTTCGAATCCAAGGCACGCACCTCTGACTTTTCGAAGTCATGTGCGTATTAATAATTAATTATCACGCGCTTAAACGGTGAAGGAAAACATCGTGAGGAAACCTGCACGCCTGAGAGATTTTCTTGACGGCGTGTGAAGTCTGCCAACCCGCAGTAGGCTAGCGTGGCGGACTATAGCCTAATCCCTCTCGTACTGAGTGGAGACCCGTGCCCAGCAGTGGGACAATGTAATGGGTTGATGATGATGATGATGATGATGATATATTGCGGCTAGGCTGAAATGGGACTAGGCGGGTCATGTCAGTCGCATGCATAATGACCGCTGGGCAAGGGTTCCACTCAATGGGTGCCTGAAGATGGAAGGCACCGTCGAGGTTGACCCAGAAAGAGTTGGCGGGATGATTTGGATGCGTACCGCGAGGGCTGGTTCGAGGTGGCGCAAGAAAAGAGTACCTGAAAGGAATTGGGGGAGGCCTTTGCCCAGCAGTGAGACAGTAATGGCTAGCAAAAAAAAGGATATTTTAAATCGGCCATAAAATTAATTTAAAACCATACCCAGGCATGGTCCTAACCTAGTTAGGCTTGTTCAAGTCCAGGACACCGGATACTTTCCAAGGTATTTTTTTTTTAATATTTATTAATTTTCAGGCTTTAAAGAAATCATCAGACCTCACAGATCGAAATATATCATCATTGAGAGTGGAGTCAGACCGTTTGCAGGAGCACAGTCGCAGTGCATGGAGGTGTTGGCTGTGGATCATGCTGGCCACCGTTATGGCCATATTTATAAGTAAGTTATAATTACAGACTCGTTAGTCTAGTGTTCCCATATATTTATATCATTTTTTTTATAAAACAAAAAGAACTAAAAAAAAGGTACTTACAATTTGAGTAATTTTACCTTTGAATTAATATTTTGCAGTCATATCCTCGTAAGTCTATAGGTCCTAACCCTTTGGGTATAAGGAGAGTGATATTATGTATACTATATATGTTATGTCAAATGTAAGTAAAGCCTTTTAGAAATGTTATGCCAAAACTTATCTTTTTACCCATTTATCCAACAACCAGATACGTCCGCGCCATCTGTCGACTGCCCAATGGTGTAGAAACTTGGGAGTACGAATAATTATATACTACGCCTATAGTTATTGTTTTCTTTTGCAGATATGGTTCTCTTCATGAAGGTTATGAAAAAAAACTAACTCCTTAACTATGGTATGTATATTATTCAATGTGATAAGCAAGATACAAGGTCGAAACCTGTCTAGTTCCAATATTATTTAAGTAATTGTACATACACAATAAGACACGATGTTAACTTATGGATGTTGTGGAACATTATGCATATGATTATAAATGTGAATATATAATAAACAACCTAATATGTCGTTTATGTATATATTATAAATATTTATATATACCTTATTATTATTTTGTTATTACATTTATAAAGAAATGAAACATCACTGTTAATTTTGATAAATCAATGCTATCAATTTTATTTTCTACCGAATTTATAATCTGAATAAATTTTGTATGAATATGCCAATTTGGTCCATATTATTTAATACTACAATTTCCAAGAAATAGTAATCGCGCTCATAGTAATTATTATCAATTCTCTAATTCAAAAAGCTGAAAGATTTATTAAATAATTTTATAAATATAATCCTTTACATTGTAATTGGATCACGATGGTTTTACATACTAAGTGGCTACATAGATGTTAATAATTATAGATTTCTAAAGCCCTCACTTAGTATTTTTTCATACAAGTTTGTACAACAAGACTTGTTTATTTTCGTAATTGATGCATACAATCGTTCTTGGCAGATATAATAGTGAAATCAGGGATCAATTAGTTCATTATTCTGTGCGTGTTTTTATATTGGCCCTTTAATTACAATATTGAACAATCGTTCTCTTTACAACTATCATACATATATTTATTATTCGTTACATGAACCAATGTGGCAGGAACCTTTAAATAAGTAAATATTTTGTATACTACAATTTTGATTATATAATGTGAAGCATTTGAAAGAACACTTAGAGTGACGAAATATCAGATTTCGTTGGTATATAATACTCTTCTATTTATACTATAAACATCTGAGCTTAACTACAACTTCGCGTCCCAACTCTTCCCTATTTTGGGCGAATTTAATTCACCGACAAGCAATTTATCTATGTATATACTTTGAAGTTAATATAGCTCTATATAAATTTGTTCCTCTAATACAATTTACTTTTTGTCATATACATCTGTCAATTCAAACTTCCAAATCTTGTTGGGTCCGATTTCTGTGACGTAGAGGTGCGATCCGTTTCGTGTCACTGCCAGCGAGTGAGGGTTGGTGAATCCCTGAAAAAGAAACAATTAGCACATTATTAGATGAACTACTTACGTTTACTTACAAATTACTGGTGGTTTACGTTGTTAAAATAAGGACAATTAAAAATAAGTCCTACACATTAAGTTAAGTTAAGAAACTCATAAACTACCTCTTCGTTGATTGATGTGTAAATTTATCTAAATTCTCCACCGAATTTCGTATACATCAAAATTAAATCCGTCCTACTTGTCCCACAGTTCCAACTGGAAAAACAACGCGTTTGGGGCAGATACTTATAAAGTGCGAGAACTAGACCTATACTTATACTTACAGTGGTCGGTTCCCATGTGTCCAAAATGTTTCCGTAAAGAGCGTTCACAGTAAATCCTCGAACAGCTATGTTTTGAGAAGTGGGTCCATTGACCGCGTAGATCGTATCGCCGTGAGATGCAACAGCAAAAACTCTGCCTAAAGTAGGATCCTCGATAACAGTTGCCGGTTCTAACATTTTCACGTAACTCTTCAAACCAGCTTTGGGACACACAATCCTCATGTTCTCCCTGTCTGCGACACAGACTCTGTCCAAGTGTTCCAGCAATGTAACACTGTGAGGGAGATTTAGGGTCAACGTATCCGAATATGATGGTATAGCAAACAACAGTTTTCCAGCTGCGTTAAACTTGAGTATCTGGTTGTTGCAATAGCCATCGGCGACGAATATTTCTCCGGTAGTGGCAACGGCGACTGACGTAGGCATGCACAGTAAGACACGACGTCTATAGGGATACCCAGCTGTAAATGCCTCTCCGATTGTCAAGCTTGGGTACTTGTGGTTGTTCGGCGTGTACTGCAATCAAGAAAAAAGAAAATTACTTACAGACGTAGTTGGTTTAATAGAAAAAAAGCACTCCTACGGTTTATTTACGGTAAGCCTTCCTTAAATTTACTTATTGAAGAGTCTGACGTCAGTCGGTGAGCGCTATATTTAACGGGCTGTCAAGGTCAAAATAGTTTTATAACTGAAGGTTTTCAATAGATTTGAAATTAGTTAAGACTACGTATTTTTTACCTTAAAAACTTGATGTTTAGCCACATCAGTGACCCAGACGTTGTCATGGTGGTCTACGGTGAGTCCATGGGGCATATAGAATGCATGCGCGCCCCAACTGTGCAAAACCGATCCCGTATGAGGGTCCAGAACTAAGATGGTGTCTTCTATGATCGGACCCTTGTCCAAATTCTGGTAGGCGTTTGATTCGTTGAAGGTGCTGTAAAACAATTAAAAAGTTACATTTACACCCATATTCACAAACAATACTGTGAAGCGAAGGACGTATTAATTGTACTTACACTATCACAACGTCATTCGTCTTTCTTGTTTGGGAATACGAATGTTAGATACCTAAGTCAGTCTTTAAAGAGACTCACCCTAACAGAAAGTTGGTTGAGCTGGATAAATGACCACTGGTGAATTACAATATGATTGACGGACACGCGATTACACAACGTGGCATTCATAGCCAGTATAACCTGACCCCTAAATGTATGTAAAGCTTTTATAATGTTGCCAGCGTGTACTGGTACAGCGTATAATAGCCTGTTGTTTAGCCGCTGTAGTAGATATAAACCTCCTTTTTTAGATCTGCGAACTGCGATATCGCCATCAGTCCATGAATAAGTAGACGTCTTATATCTTTAACCTTGGATTGGAATAATCCATCGATATAAGGGTCTTTAGTAAGAGATTAGTAACACTCACTTCCAAATTATCTCGATGGCAGTCACCAAATCGAGTATACTTAGTTCCAATTTCAGTCACATCACTCACATCACAAGTATTTTAATAATTAAATATGATTACTCACCTCTCGTCCCATACTCGTTCAGCTCTGTGGAATATCACTGGTTGTCCCAAAGAATTAATAGATACAGCGGTAATCTGTCCCACGTTCAACGATGTCTGTGGCCAGTCCTTGACCTCTTGAGGTCTCAGCACTATTTCATCTTTCGGCTGAAAAGTTTCATGATATTCGTGAATTTTCCTCTTATTTCTAACTCACTTTACTACTATACTACACTATGAATAGTTTCGCATTGGATAATTGACACAACTTCCGAAATAGAGAAAATGTATGAAAGTTACTTACCAAATGGAGATCCAAGTTCTTCAGGAGATCGTCATTGGAACCGTAACTGAAGTAGTCAAAATTCTCCCTCACTGTTTCGGGTTCACAATAGATTCCCGTCAGAGCGAACAGAAATACCAGTACCGGCAGCATTTTGTCGAACGTGGCGATATTTGTTGTGGTCTACGTATTGTTAGAGACCGATGCTGTCTGCTAAAGTTATTGATTATTCGCTCTTGGACAACGTACGTAACGCATGCGCGCTCCACCAATGGCTTCTCTCAAGGTCAAAATTCGGGAATCAGAAATGAAACTCATAAATATCGAATAAACATAGATTTATTTTTCACATAACTGGAACAAGTACATTTTATTCAACAAATTGGTCAAGATACGCACGTCACGTCCCTTATCGTGATCTCCTACAATTTAGTGAAACAAAGAAATAGGTGCTTATCTCCTAGGCTAAATATGAAAATAGAAGGCGAAATTTTATTTCTTTTTATACTGAATCAGTCTCAAATTAGAATCGTTGTAAGAATTTGATACACATTTTGCAGATTTCGAAATTTCGTAAGACTTATCTATAGTAACAAGCTAAGACTCAAGTTTATAGATTATATTTTGGGGCATTTTTTAATATTTTTTGTGTTCGTTCGTATTCATTACTGAGGCCGCCATTCCGAGCTGGGCTGGTCCCAGATGTATCCGGTCTCTGTCATGGAGCATACTGCATTGTAATACCGTCCTGGACTACGGCAGTAAGACCACGAAGGGCACTTGCATCGGAATAAAGTTTGGAATTCTTCCTTGCACACTTCGTTCCACCAACATGTTCGCTACAACAGGTTATTGATTTGAGAACTTTACTTGTTATATCAGTGCAAATGATGTTATTTGGGTCAATGTTACAATACAATACCTCGGTTATGTATCCTCTCACCGACTGGTCCGAATAACTTCGTTTGGTTATAGATGCAGTTTCAAGCATTGCACTCAATATAAGTGTTAGCACGAACATTACATATTGCGCCTGAAACGTTCAATACACGTACACTGTACACACTGACACAGTTATGAACACATATATACATTGTACACGTTCTTCTCCTGATCTTACCTTAATCATAGCAGGGTTTTGGTCCAAAAATAGAAAATTACCGGGCGGCGTAGCCTTTCATTTCCACGCCCCCGACGCGACGGAGCTTTCGAGTTCTGACTAGGGTTGCGAATATTCTCACTGTACCTTATCGGTGTTTATTATTAAACGTGGAGTCGCGCGTGGAGGTAGCTATCTATTTTAATATTTATTGATTGTTGTCGATGTCAAAGGTCAATTTTTCTATGTTGGAGTATCGAGAAATGGTCTTGCTGTATCCGCTAAACAACGCTAAATTTGTTTTTTTTAGAAAAATCCCAATTATAATTTGGTATTTGTTTGTTTGGGTTTAGCTACTGCAAATCATGCTTTTAGAGTACTTAGGTATATACAATTGTATTTATAAAGGATCACACAAAATTGACAATTCCTTTAGGATAATAATTTATAATACATAACACCTAAAAACATTAAAATGTACAAAATCACTAGCTACTTAAGACTCACGTGTTCCTTAACTTAATACAACAGTGACAACAAAGACGAGCGAAATAACATTATCAAAATAAAATTAGGTATACCAACAATTAGAATTAGGATAAATTGCAGTAAATTTAGGAAATTAAGAAAAAAATTGAACTAAACAAATTAAAAACAGCAAGCACAGACAAATTGCATTCAAAAGTTCTAGTTTTGGGATTCGTTCACAGAATGACAAATGCATGCAATGCAAAGCAGAACGCTTGACCGCAATGTGTCTTCGCGAGCCCTAATGGAATGGCACTTAGATGTAAAAATAAATAAATTTTAGTACAAGACTAATTACAAAGAGCTTTGGTCGAAACTACCACTACATTTGGGATTCTGTTGCCGGCTCTATGAGCCCAAATTTCAGTGACATCACTAAATTGTTCTACATCGCCTGTACATCATCTATTTGATTCTCTTCGACGTCTTCGTGTTCTTGCCGCCTGTGCATATCTTCTGCATCTTTCCTGAAAGAAAAAAAAACTATAAGCTTAGTAATGGAATACGTTTGTAGAAAATAGCTTCATAAAAACAAATACTTAATTTAGATATGTTTTTTAAACCTAAAGTAATCATTCCCAAATGAAGGGGAATATATAGTAAGTACCTTATTACAATGTCAGGGTAAAGACACGAAATGGACTTTCGTATAACTTTAACTTTTTGAGTAAAAGCAGTTGTACCTAACTTGAAAATTCCTAAAATTCACTTGAGTGTGTTTGTCATTGGGTTGATGATCACATAGTGTCAACAACAGCTCAAGTCTCAACGATATTAACGCAACGGTTACTCACGAGTATTTGTTTGAAGATTGGAAAATACTCTTGGGGCATAGCCTGTAATAAGGCCAGCATTCGCCGCCGGCCTCGCCGGCCTTTTCAGCCTCTACGTATTCCTCTAGAAGACTCGCATATGGTGACTTACTTGGGCTGTAAATAGAACACACAAACCACATTTAGTATTCTCACACTGAGAGAGACTCAAAGAGCCGTCAGTTTAGGCTTGAAAGGTTAAGTTGTATCAATTTACATGATACTAGAGGCATATCAAGTAATATTGGATGTCAATTTGCATGACAAGTGTCGGTATATTATGGAACGTGTGTTTCTTAGTAAAATTTGCCTCAAGCATCGAGAATCATGCAAATAATCGGTAGTCATTTTGTTTCTAAAGATATTAACTTTTGCGTTAGAATACCGACAAACGCACAATAAACTGCATTGATGTTGACCGGTCGTTTTGTGCTAAATACTGTAGGTTATAGTATGTAGTAGTAGTGTAGGCATTTGCTTAAACTAAAAGCTAATACTAAAAAAAAACTTAGTGAAAAATAAAATACTGATGATTTGTAAGTACCTACTTATGAATTCAAAGTTAAAGAAAAAAGGTAAAGTTATAGATATTCACTTACGTAAAGAACAGCTTCATAACTTCGCCTAGAAAACCAAAGTTTTTGAGAGGATGCGACTGTATTTCGCAAATAGCTCGCAAGAGACATTCTTTTCCCGATAGACCAAAGTTTGCGAAGAGATCCTCTGCTAATCCATATAATATTGCTCTGAAAATAAGAAGGTCATCATTACTTATCTTGCCTCGGTACTCGTTCTATAAAGAATACCTACGGTGCAAACCAAACCCTAAAAGATTTAGGTTTAGATTTTTTATTTCTTTGATATGATCTATAAGCGGATTAGAAACAAAGGTAGCTTTCATTATGAATTAGACGCAGTGAATCGCAAAATATTAATCATTGCGCATCTGTATATACTTGCATAAGTACATACTGTTTTATTAAATTAAAAAGAAAAGATTTACTGTTAGGAGAAGCACGCTCAATGTTCCATTTGTTGCAATGCAATAACTTAAAAATATATGAGTATTGTTTAATTTTAAATTCCACCTTACGTAATAGGCGCTGGTTTTCGAATCACAGAAAGAATTCTAAACACATTTTCGTAGTGACTTCCTACGTCCGTCGCCAACTATCCTCCGTGAATAGAATTCCTGATGTGTTTATAGGTATGAAGGTGAAAGTGACGGCCAATAATTTAACCGCTACTGTTGCTACCCTCCACGTGGATTTAGACTTGCAGACAGACGTGCAAACGGCTTTTGTGTGTGGTCCCTCGTTCATTACCTTTGTTACTTTAACCATTTTTACTGCCTATTAGTTAGTAATCGGCTCATTGTTGAAGCTCCCAAAATTAGCATTACAAATGTAGGCGACACTGTAATTTATCGAGGGAACAATTTTCAGTTATAAGTTATTGTCAATCATACTTTACCTCTCTCCGCCGTGCAATCGATCCAGAATTGCCTTTTCTACCTCTGGAGCGACAGTTTCACCTGTAGACCTTTTGCCTCGTCTTCTATCCAAGTATTGTCCTACATAGTCCGCCATCATGGAAATCGCTGCTCTACCCATAGAACGGGCCAATATTGGCGGAAAAGCTCCGTACGGATTTTCATTGTCCGTCAAACCAAGTTTGTCGAAGTCAACTAAAAAATTATATCAATCATAAATTGAATCTACTCTTTATACTATTTATTTTTATTCTTTTGCTCTTCATTCATTAATCATGTATTCTAATTTATCAAAGACTCCGATCTTTAACTACATCATATTGTAAGGACATTTAACGAATGAAGAGAAATCTAATGCGACCACCATTAATTACACTTTAACCAACAGTTATCACTAATTCTATGCAGTTGTTTCTCTTTCTCTATCTATAACTGTCGCTACATACCAAAAATATTTTTCCAACCGTTTTAACTATTTTAACAGTATATTTTTAGGGTTAAATGGTTATAAATAATCTTAATTTTACCTTCTCAGATTACAGCGTCTAGAGTCTCTATTATCGGGGTCAAATTATAATACATGAAAACTATTAAATCCAAAGAGATGTTTCCTAGTGAACAACTTGTAAGGTTTTTAGTAGTTACTACAATGTTTGTATTAGTTTCAGAACTACATACTAATTCACTACAAATTAATCATGTTTTGTTTTAGAAATTTCATCTTGTCTAACTACTCTTGTGGCTATTGTTATACTAAACATCAAATATTTTATACCAATTTTCTAAAATATTTTATACCAATATGTTAGATGAATCTATGCTATTTTAAATTACTTTCAACTACTACGACTGTTCTACTTCAACTTTATAACCGAAAATACTGACTTTCAAATTTCAGGTCGTACGTCAGTGTACCTGTAAATTGTAGATTAATGAAGTTTCTTTTAATTTATTCACGATAACAAAAGGTAGCCTGTTGCTGAAAAATAAACTTATCAAAGGACTAGATAGATACAGTCCCAAAATTTGGAAAATTAAATTTTAAAATATCAAAAGTAAAAAGGACTTACTTGTGAAAGGGAAACTGACGGTCATATTTGACAAAAATCCTTTCGGAGGATGCCTTACGAATGGCATCGATAGCGAAGGGGTTATGGTCATTGTGGTACCAGGTGGCAATGCGAGCCGCCCGTCATTAGTAATCCAGAGAATTCTCTTCTGCCGTGAGTGTGGTATGTTCTCTTTGGCCACATCATCCCGGCTGTTGAGCGAAGCCATAGGCAGCAAAGCCGCTAACGCTATGCTTAGTAATACTCGGGGAAATGTTGCATCCATCGCCTACCTGTGAAATATACGTATAAGTATATTAATAGAAGAAAAATAAATGGTACTTATCCTTTTTAAGTGTGAGATTTCGCATGATTTAAGTCCATATAGAAAAGAAGTGCAGAAAAATATTGCGGCTGATTCCGACCGCCAGGCGACCACTAGTAATTTCAATTTATCAAAATTTAATATCAAACTTCTTACAAATTTAAAAATAGTCAATATGACAATGTCACAAAGACGTCAATACTCAACGCACGAACTGTAGATACTTTATATTTATATTTTTCTTCACAATAAACTATATTTTACTCGATGCTTTCATCGAAGTGTACTCATTTACGAATCAGAGATAATAATGATTATGATACAAATGTGGAGCATTTTATCAAATCAATAGAGAAGGAATTCAATATAGATTTTAGATCTTTGCCAGAATGGGAGGGACTAGTGAAACGTTTACATGTTGCCGCAACCGACTGTAAGCGCAAAATACAAGATGCACGTCTCCGGAAGTCTATGATAATAGATAAGTTGTACATACAATACAACAGACCATCCCCCTTCGAATTAAGCGCAGGCCTATGTAGAACGGCAAGTAAGTGGCGGAAAATAGAAATGAAACTGAAGGGAAGAAACTCTTCTTTGAAACCTGAACTTGATGAAAAGCCTATCGCTAAGTCTTATGATGGAACAAGTGAAACAGCTCATCCGAATACAGAAATACATTCTAGTGAATCCCCTGACTTTGAACCTGAACCTTCAAAAATTAACGTTGAGGTACAGGTAGAATCACCAATAGAAACGTCACAATTACCTGTTCTAATCGTCACGAATCCTCACAAGTTAATTTCTCCTCTCGGATCGCAATACTGTGCTATCAGTTATAGGTCTCATTGCACGGAAACAGATGTAGGAACAGAAATTGGTAAAGAAGAATGGCAAAATCTAAAACCAGCAACATCAGTTACATGTACTCCGACGGCAATTATCCTTACCGATAACACTTTAAAACAGCAATCTGTTCAATTCTCTGTGACAAATTGTGGAGGTGAATACTTGCATATTAGATTTAAACAAATACTGGATCATTCTCATTTTTTTAAAACAAAGGTTTTACCCGTTATTCCGAAACGATTGTACCCTGGCATTCCTGTTGTATTTAAATTAATCTTTACACTTAGAAATGAAAATGAATTCAAGACTGGTTTATATTTTAAAGTTGGGCGTGATGTCTATGACGAAGCTCCTCCAGAGATATTTTCCATCCCAATCATCAGTGCATTTACAATAACACGGTCAGTAAAAGTTTCAGAGGTAGTTACTATCCCATCCGTTTACCCTTGGCACCTAAAAAGAAACGACATGTATTCAACAGCAACTGTAAACATCACTGTTAACGATCCCTATTATTACCATTTGCACATTTTTAGACGACTAGTAGATCTATCTCATAGTTCAGATGTTATACTGTCTCTAGAAGCATCTGGACCAGGTTCTGAAAGTGTTGCACAAAGAATTGTAGACAAAGACATATCTGCTAAAACAATAGTATCTTCGGTTAAAGTCGAAAACATAAATGAGACAGATTTAATCAAGTTAACCGATTCGATGGCTATAATTGCATATGACATCGTAGACTTAGCTTTAGACGCCTTTATATTTGAGTCAAATTACTTGTACTTGCAACCATACTCAAAAATAAAAATACCTGTATATTTTACTAAAATTGAACACATAGGGTATCACCAGAGCTACTATGATTTTGAATTCATTGATCCAGAAACAGAAAACATAATAATGAGCAAAACGGTAAAAATCTTTGCCGAGATTTTACCCCATCCAATACAAATACAGCCTGTAATACTAGACATGTCCCAATCGCCAGTTTCACATGGTTATTGTCAAGATGTGTTCGTAGTTAGCAACTCTCACAAATTGTACCCTGTCACTATTAAAATTAAACTGACTACTAAAATGAAAAAAATGTTTTACGTGGAACCTATGGAAGCTGTAGTGCCAACAACGTCTTGTGTGCCTTTTGCGGTGAAATTTTGTTCAAGAGATTTTTTATCAGCTAAGCCATCAGAAGATTTAGTACATTTCACGTTCAAAATTATAGTCGTTGGCTATAAAGCCGTGTACGAGAATGTACCACCATTCTTTTACGAAGTCATCGCACCATGTGCTTTGGAATTTAAAAAAGTTTACAATGAAAAATACTTTAAAGAACAAGACAACTGATTTTTTTAGTTATACCGATTATACCTTTGTAATATAACTTCTACACTTGTTCGAGTGTGGACTATTGTATGATTCGTTCTTTGTAAAATTTGGTGATCATTTTGGGTAAATAATAATATTTTTTTAAATATGTGAAAGCTTATTTTCTGTACTGAATAGTAGCACATTAGTGTTATTATATTTTTTTTAATCTAAAAGAGTTTTTCCCAATCGTCTAGAAAAGTTGTTCTATTTTTAGAACTAAGTATGTAGTCCTAAAAAGAAGTAGGTATACATCCTGGGAACTACTGAGTAATGTTCGACAAGGATTAAACCTGTTAAAGGTGTCTCACTTGTTGTATGTAATACAGGTCAAGTGAGTTGATTGCTTGAACCCACATAATATCCCAGACCTGATCTGCAGGTCGCTCAACCGGTCCAATAATATGACAATCGATTATAAATCAACGACAACTTTGATGAAAACGATTGTGCTACACCTTTATTATGATTCGATCTTGCATTGCCTACCAGAGATCGTAAACTTCCTACCATCATCTACATGTACAAATTTGAAAATGGTTTTCGTAATGCTTTTAATTTCAAGAATTAACTTGTAAGTATAAACAACAACTATCATAAATGTTGTAAATCTTTAATATTATTTTATTACTTATTCGTTTTACCCTGCAAGTAGTGCCAGTTTCCTATACATCCGTTATCTGTTCGAGTATCTAGGTGAGGCATGGTCTTTAATTTGAAAAGGAATACTGGTCAATGCGTTACATACCTAAGTGACAACTAGTGGAATTTGTAGTTAACTAATTTGAGGAACATTGCGAATAAAAGGCCCATATTTAGAATCTATACTTTTCTAATGTTACTTATAATCCTGATTCATCAAAAATGGTCCTATTAGCCCTGCAGATTTGATGATCCGCGTGCATATTACGCTTAGATGGTGAATATATATTTTGTCGGCGATAACATAGACGATGAAGAACAATGCTATGTACCTGGAATGCTAAAAACAGATCGGATTTGTGTAAAGCTTATTATGCGATATTCATGGGTCTAATCGGTGTGTCTAATCTTCATGTAAACTCCCAACTACAGTTGCATTTACATAATTATTCTCATAAAATAATATTTATTTAGCAACACCTGTTAACACAATCGTTTATGCCTTAAAGCTTTAGTGAATATTGACTTATATGTTTAAGTATTTCAAGATTAATATTTTTTACTTCCTACTGATATTTAATTTGAGCTAAGGCTATCAGTAAGTCCTATCAAAATTTCTAATCGATCAATCTTTTTATATGACGGATAAAAAACATAGTTGCTATTCATAGCACGTCCCTTGATTCGTATTTGTGTTGTGTAGTCTTTTTAAACCGTATGAGTACATGCTGTTGACTTTCAATCAAAAGCATAATGTGTCGAATTTGTCATCAGATATTAACATAGCATACAATACTTTCACGTTAAAATTCGGTTGCTTATCTGATGCCTAGATGTATTAATCGTCACTCCTCGTCATAGTTTGTACAAGTTGTATCAATTATTTGAATCTAAATAAATAAAACCTTTTCTGGACTAGGTATATCTCTACCTCTGAGATAGTAATATTGCTTATTATTGTGTTGTTCTTTAAAAAAATGGCGTACCTAATGACTAAACGCACGAGATTGCATCAAGGTGGTCCAAGAAGTATATCTAATATTAATTTACTTCCGTTGAGTGATCTTAGTCAAATTATGAAATTTAGGGAGACCTCTATAGGCTACTTCTATAGATAATGGTGGTGATGATGATAATGGGTAGTTAAGTAAACAGGCTTAATAACTAATATTATATCCAAGTTGAAGTCTGTGTTCCGTAAATAGTTTTATAATGTATGTCTTATAAATTAAATAATATAGGAAAGCTTCTTTATTATGCTATTTACAATGAACTTCTGAACGACGCTTGATCAAAACACCGCTACTGAGATTACACCATCCGTAATAACTTGATGAATGTGAGCAACCTTATAGTTATATTATGTGAGATTATATCATCAAATGACTGAGAAATGTAAGCTATTTGGTATATAAATTGAATAATGTTACTTCAGCAAGAACGATTTTATCTGACAATATTACTACAAAATGTTCTTGCCACTAGTTTAATCATTCATATGCAATGCTACAAATAGCTGTTTGTCACAAATTCAAAAACATAGATACCCTAATATCGAGACCATTCTAAGCAGATTACCGAAATAGTGAAATGTGCAACTCAATCATTATAAAAAAAAATATCAAAAGTATTCGCAGTAAGTTGACAAAAAATATTCAAGAAATAGCGAATTAATTGAAGAGACTGGATTTACATAATTATTTATTCTGTATAATACAAGGTACTTCGAGTTTTGATTGACTGATTATTTTTTATGGCTACCTGAAAAAGTTGAACAGAAATAGAACCAAAAGAAGAAATCAAAATTAATATCGTTTCAAAAATAAGGAAGTCATAAACACTTTAAATTTATACTAGATAGACAGCGCATTACAGGAACATATTGTGACGTCAATTGTTCCGTGTGTAATACAAATTCCATACTAACATTTTACGACATTTTACTTAAAAAGGCGAGTCGATTTAAATTATTTTTAGTAGATACAGGTAGGTACGGCATATCTTTAATTTTATTAATCAATAGGCCTATTTTTTTAAATAAATTCAAGACCAGCCAAGTATCCTAATAAATAGCGTAAAGCTATAAAATAAATAACATAAATAGCGATCACCAGCAGGTATTATAAAGTGAGAAAATAAACTTTATATGAATATATAAATGCGTCAAGTTAATATGGATGTATATTAAGTCCATTTTGTCGCATTTCACTTATTATTTTATGTATTTATTTCGCGACCGGTTGCCGTCGCATATCTTAATTTTTACAATGTTATTCCTCTAAATTCCACCTTAATTGAAATTTCTAGACAGTATTTGGCAAACGACAAGTTTAACCACAGTTGTATTTAATACATGAACACCGTTTACGTTGGGGTGACCTAAAGAATATCTAGTTCGACAGTAGCTCTTTAAAGCTGAGCAAAGAGCCAAAGCTCGTTGTGGTCCAAATCACCACATTTCATCTCAGCCAAATGTGTTATTGTTTTAACTCGTGGACCGTTTTATAGCACTGGCATGGCTCTTATAACATACGGCCCGACCTTATTTAGTGCCGCTGTGGTTTAGCTGAACTACACACAGACTGATGCCCCACTTTATATGTGGATTTGATGGGAAAATTACAATGCATTGTTTGTTTACAAACTTTTAGATTTAGTTGCAGCTCATTACTTTCATAGTATATCAGATACTTTATAACCCTTTTCAGTAATGTTATTCGTTTTATGCTAATTCCCCATACAATATTATTACTTTTTCTGTGTATTCCTCGATTTACGTTATACCTAATTAAAATTGTATCGTGAAGACCGCTTGATACAAGTTCGGGTTAACAAACTTAATTCTTTACAGTATATATGTAGACGAAGTTGAATGAACTGTTATTATTTTTAACAGTCTGTCTCGGCACACGTTAATTTTCATCAAATTAGATTAAGTATAAAAAAAATGGAATAAAAAATCCTAACCAGGTCCGTTTTGCACTCATAATTATATCTTATTTTAAAGGAATATAAATAATTCATATTTCTGGTAGCTTATTAGATGTGGAGACGTGCGTAGTTATAGGTAGATTAAACACATCCATTAACACACTTATAAATCGTTAATATTCATTTATTCGTGGTCGTGCGATAGAATAGAACACTCACTGCTAAGTAATGTGTTAATGTATCAGTACCGAATACAAGGTGATGAAACAGTGATAGATTATAGGTAATTATAAACCAGGACGAAGCTAAGAGCGCACTTGTCGTGACACTTGAAACAGGAAATAATTGAGGCCGCATTTAAATCACTACAATATGATAAACTATGTAAAAACTCAGCTGCTAATTGATAAAATTTCTAACGGTCGTGTTTAAATGAAACTCACCTCTATATCACAACTTTTTCGTAGGAATAAATCTTCATCGACAACACTCAAAGTAATTGTCCTTGCGGAACTGTTTTTCACTATCAATCACACATGTCCTTTTCCTGCGATCATCGCAAGATATGTTGGTAGATTGCAGGTCAGCAGCGCACGCGTCGGTTGATGTGTCGTTGCCAAAATTTCGCTAACTTTCGGTCGTGGTTTCGCATAACAAACACTGCTCTATAAAAATGCGTCCTCCATCGATATAATCCGCGACGAATTTCTTTTTAGTATCGGCACTTGAAAAGTTATGTTGGTGAGCGTCACGTTCGTCCTCGAGTCCTTGGACGTCTGTAATTTCTTCGAGTGCCACAATATCGACGACGACTTTGTATTCACATGTCGCCGAAACTCTCTTTGCTAATTGTGATGCGCGGCGCGTCCCCCGCTTTCCGCATTGTCAAACAATGGAGCGTAGCACCCCGGGGTGACAGGTGGGTCCTCATCGCTTATGGCAGGCCCGTCATAAGGTCGGTTGTTTAGAGGCGATGTGTTTAATGAGAGTCAGTTAAGTATCTGTTTGCGACTTTGCGAGCGCTGGCGCGGCGATACCGGTACGGAATGGAGGCTCGGGCGGCTGTAATCGTTCGACGTCGGCTCGCCAGTTGGCCACTGGGTTAGCGGTGTTCCTTTTCCTGCTTCGTTTCTTAATGGGTAGCACACATTGTAAGTGAATCTGATGCGAACCAGCCCTTCGCATGCGCGTGAAGGCCGCGATTGCCAATTTATTTATGTAAACAAGAATTTTATAAGATAGCTTCGGAGAAATCTAAGCTAAGCTACAATTTAGTAATAAATTAATGAAATAGTGACCTCTAAAATTTTCAGTCCACATAATGACGGGAATTATTCCGTCATGTATGTTCCGTTTGTATGATGTATTGAAGCAGTCAACAAAAAAAAATACTTTGACACATGACCACATGACTTGTAATGTCATAAACATGCACATAATTTTGCGCATTATATTTGCGATTTCCGCTAAAATATAATCTTCTTTATCTATTACGTGATTTTCTACGTTATCGAAGCTAATAAGTATTTACCTATACTTAGCTATCGTAATCTCTATAAAATAAAATTGACAATATTCTAGAAATATTAATTAAATGTTATAGACTGCCTCATTGGTTTAATGGTGCTAAGCGCGACTGATACGCTAGAGGTCTTGGGTTCGCAGAGTGTTATTAGGTTTTTCTATGAAATTCTCAGCTTGGAGTCTGGATTTGTGCCTGGTTAATCGCAATAGGCTCGCCCCCTGTTACATGAGACCTAAACAAACCAGCGTAGTGTGGGTGTATATTAGTACACCTCTGCCTAACCCTACGGGGAATACAAGTGTGATGGTGTGTGTGATTAACTGTTATAGGTACAGGAGTTCTACTTAAACATGATGGGAACAAGCACGGGTTATCCGCAAATACCCTTGGAATGGAAAAAAATCAAGATCATCGTAGATAACGGGTAGAAAGACATAAGAGTATCTGGAGAGGAGTTTGAATCAAATTTCATATTAATAAACCACAGTTACCACAGGAATATAGCCTAATCCCTCTCGTACAGAGAGAAGACCCAAGCCCAACAGTGGGACAATGTAATGATGGACGATATATACCCTCAGGGGACCTATGATGTTAAGGCCTGACATAGGCTGATGATGATGATAAAATTATCGTTTTACAAGAAAAGCAATAGCTTATACTGGCCACAGGTGATATTTGTTTAAATTTCATATTTGGCGTGCCCTCGTTAGAGTGACATTGGTATGCGGAGTTAGTATTTAAAATGGTCAAAAACTCGAAATGCGAAATTGAAGTTGGATTATAAAACATGAGAGGAAGTGTATATGCTGGTTGTTCTACATTTTGATTTTTATTGGGATCTATGTATGTACCTATTACTATTACCATAGTGTAATGAAATTAGATTTCATTACACTATGCTATTACTGTGTATAAAGGTATGAAAGAACCTTATCCAATACTTATCGGCTTCCGGAAAATTGATTTCCCCAAGGTTTGCTTGCTAATAAGAATTGAGTAGGCCCAGTGGCGTACCTAGCTAACCAAAGGCACTGGGGCAAAAAATAAAATATATAAATATAATTAAGGAAAATATCTACCTGTTACTGTTCAAAAAATACAGTCCTGTGACAGTCACACAGACAGAGGAGGCACGGTAATCGGGTCCCATTGAGCATCCTTTGGGCTCGGAATCCTAATTAAGTAGAGATTCATTTTCAAATGAATAACACCACTTTCTTGACCGGTTCCCCTGTATTTTTTCAAATAAGTTGCCATTATTAAAGTCGCGTTCCTGGAATCTGGTTTATTTATATTCCGAATGTGGGAGAAATGTTCACTAGTTCAATTTATAGTTTGAAAGTCAGAGTCCGAGGGGCCCCCTGAGCTTGGGGGCCCCGGGGCACTGCCCCGTCTAGCCCTCCGATAGCCACTGACTAGGCCACAAAAATGACCTGCCAGGATTGCAATATTTTATGAACATTGTCCCAAAGCATTCAAAGGTTTCATACAAAGAAGATACTTAAATGCTCCAAAAATTTTACCTTGAAATCCTCTATGAATGCTGACACACTAGAACGTAAGATATTTACTTAAATGTATTGATAATTAAATAATACTGTATACTTATGCTCATAAATCGATAAAATATTGTCTTGCTTTTATGATTCATGCTTACATTGAGTTTAATTTTATTGAAATCTTTCAATTTGTGACATCATCTACACTAGGTCCTTCGAGAATTGCATCCAATTTACCAACTTTGTTAACCAGGTCACCATCATACCCATTTACTGTCCCACTGCTGGGCAGGGGTCTTCTTCAAGTATAAAAATCTTTTTTAACCATTTAAAAAAGAAACGATTCGACATAATCTAGCTGAAACCGTCGGTTTCATGACTAAAGTTCGAACTTGGCTTAGGAACGATACAACAGTACAAGGGAAACTTGACTTATATCAGAGTCACAACAATCTAAATCGTTATCAATAAATCTAGTTTATAATGTGCTAAAGTAGAGCTCTACCATTTTCTTATCACAGTGGCTACCGATTACAAAGACAACAACAATGAAAGCTAAAACAAAGAAAACAATACCTCAAGTGAATAAGATAATTATGATGCATAATAAAATTTTGTTGACATAATATTGTACTGCAGAATCGGGCCGGAACACATCGTGCGAAGGTCCAATTACTTGAATTACGTAAAGTTACTTAATGGCGGTAATAATTATAATTTTAGGCCGCAATACCTTTGCTGGGCCATTATTACCTCATTACTAAGGCTGTGCTGCGGTGAAGAACAATACCATGAAAACGTTCTTCTACAACGATTTATGATGATGAAATTTATATGAATGTTTGTTTGTCTTAAAACTGATATCTACATTCAAACCACAACAGGCAAAATGTACATAAATTACATTTAGTGCGACGTTGAAGTGTTGTGATATCGTTTATTGCTTATCTAAACTCAGATTAAGTAATTCTATCAGAACGTGTATAATAAGTATTTATAGCGGATGTAATCGTCATTACACTCATTACACTAATCTAACGAGTTGCAATGTTTATCCTAAAAAAAAGTGGGAAGAAATACTTAAGGAGTTGCGATAAAAAAGCCCGCAAAGCCTTGTTATTATATGGAATCTCATTAAGTATTATATCCATTGTGTTGTTGTTAAGCTCTCTATTAAGTATTGGTTATTTCTGTATTGCTTTGAGTTTTGCAAAAAGGTTGTAGATACAGGTACGTTACAGGATTTACAATGATAATACCTTTGCCTAAAATTAAAATTGTTGTGCACAAACATTGCCATATACTCTTGTATTACGTATTGTTTTTAGATTTACATGTCGTTAATGTACACAAATTTAAGTAGTAGAAATTCTAGTTCTCGCCCCCGTGTATAAATAATGTATTTTACAACTTCATTGTCATGGTAATTAATTTGGCCCGCATTCTTATCCGGGGTGAAACTTGGAAAGCTGCGGATTTGTATGCATACGACCAGGGCGCGTTGTTCATGACCCAGATTTCTCAGGAAGTATCTTTCATGAAATATGAGCATTTTAATAACAACGAACAGAGGTTCCCGTAGAAATAGCTTAATATTGTATGCATTTTGTTTTGCTGGTTGTCACTCAATTGGTGCTAATGCATATTCTGTATACAAGGTGTCTCATTGGATCCGTAAAAAGCTTAAATGGAGCAGCTTGTGTTTCGTTTCTACTTCTGAACCCTGAACCTCTGAGTATTTGGTACAGAGAATATTGAACAATGACTGAAAGGCTTAATTAAAATTGTGTTTTTGTTTATGTTACGATCCTTGAGTAATTCATATTTAAGCTTTAAAATAAAAAGCTTCTTTTTTTCGCAACCGTTAGCGATATTTCACGTGTATATTTGTTTTGTTCCAATAACTTAAGTTATACCTTGCTATGTAATTTTTCTTTACGGAATCAGACAAAAAACTATTTGTAAGAGATTTTTTTAGAAATATACACTGTATAAAATGTTTCACAGCACAGCATAAAGTTTCAGACTTAACGTTGCTGTTTTTCCTTTTGAAATACATCCTCTTGGTAGGCAGAACACATGGTCATTAAATGCTATTAGCAGTTAGGCTTTGTTTAGAGTTCTGGGCACGACTGAAGGGAAAAGAGAGTGATTGCAATGCTTTTTTAATGATGCTGATCAATGGCGCCTCAGAGGCGTGACGTGATCCATAGATATGTTTAAAGGAGTATCCACGCTGTTTTTTGTCTTATATTCGTAGCATCTGTGTGTATATGTATGAATGCCTTATATGATCTTCAGATAACTATAGTGATTGCATCTGGAAGCATTTGGAAAACATTAAATATTTTCCTAAAGCTAGATACTTAAGTACGGCACATTCGCTTAATTTCATCTAGGAAATAAATTGTACATAGTTCTCTTGGGTTAAACTCCAACATGAATGATCAAGGAAAATGCGCCTATTTTCTGAGAACATAGTTTATTATATTTTTGCCTATCACAATATATTCTAATACAGTCATATCACGTATGTGACTAACTTAGGAGATGAAACCGACAGATTTGGTGGTAGGCCAATTTAAAGTAAATATATACATTATTTATGTACTATGAGTGTACTATGAATACAGCTACCTACTTATTTCCTGTTCAGATGTAGTCACACAAGGACTTTCTAGATATACCTACCTACTTAAAAATTAATGTTGCCTTGCGGTTCTGTTAAGTGCTACTTGTAAACAACTTCGAGCACATTGTTGACATATTTTTATTTTATACTAGATATTAATTTTTCTTATTAATATATGAAGAAGTTAACAAGCCTAACAACCAACTTAGTATTTGCCAGAAATTGGGTTGGAGAAGGTTGATGAACAGTCACCTCGTGTATAATACAGATAATCATCCCTAGTTGAATTGGAAGCAGATGCCGGAAATGTTTGGGAAAAAGCTTGGGGAAGGATAATGGATCCTAAGGGAAAATTTTAAATAGTACACCTACCTACCCTGGCAGCTGGCGCGTGTGTATGAATGTGAAAGAAGTGAATGAGGTATGCAAGAATCGTAGGAATTGACGGTCAATAGTAGTAATTATAGACCGCCTAACCCGGTAGGAAAAAGTAGGATTGGGTTAAATCATAAAAATAATCACTTTGTAATTCTTCTTCGTTTGGTCAGTGTTAAGTATCAATGGCAGCTTATGCTAAGATCCGCGTTCACACAATGGTTAAATTAATATTAATCACTGCAGACAAATTTTCTTATTTTTACTACCTAAGAATACCTGTTTATTATGTAGCTGTCATGTTTCTATTCTATTGCATATTGATAGTACCTACCTAACTCAGCAGATACAATGTTACCTGCGCGAGTGCAATCAGATAAAACTGCAATTACATTCATATAAGGGATGTCTTATTGAAAGGAGCGAGCTTTTATAGTACAGACAGATGAAGTATGTGCAACTGTGCAGCGTTGTTTTCGCTAAGCAGTTTGTTTATTTTTGTTCTGTAATCCATTTAAGGACGCTGACCCTACCAAAGTTTGTAACATTACTTATGTCTCTATTGTCTCTGCAGCTTCACAAAAAAATATTACGTGGATTTTAATTGAAGTAGATATTATCGAGCACATCACTGATGTGATTTGTTGACGTTGCTGTGCTAGCAATCGACTGCATCTGGTTAGATAGGAAGCCAGCCCTTACTGTATAATAGGGAAAAGGGTACGAAATTAATCTTAATGTGTACTCGTACCTAGTTACTGGTTCCTACTTGTCTTGAGAAGTACTTTTATCATTTAAATAACTTCTCGTTCTCACACGGTTTAAAACGCACACGTATGTACTGTATGTCCTTTACGGGAGGCGACCATAATATAATTGGCAGAAAGGCTGCGCAAACGCAAAGCCGCTCACCCTGATCTGTCGTATAGGCTTTGCATAACACGGTTAACTTATACATCCCTAACATTTACTGCTGATTAATTTATTTTAAGTAAGTATACTTAAATGAATACCGCGGGTGTAATAAATTTTATGATTGCACATAAAGTTTTAACAATCATGTATAACAGCACCTATCTGAAAGCTCCTGAAAAAGATCAATTAGGAATACCTAATTGTTTTATTTTAATAGTGATAACATAAATACACAATTTCTTTGTAAAATTCTATATTTAGTGGCGTAGCGAGTTGTTTGTGTGTAATAAAAAGTGTAGCAAATAACCGGTTGCTTACGGCTTACAATAACGAGATAACATTAACAACACATGATAGTAAAGTAGAGAAACATTGCATACCGCGAAAAAAATAACAGACTGGTTTGTAAATGTGACCAAATTCGGCAAGGAGCCTCGGGCAGCATTTACTTCACCTGTATTTACCGTTATAATGCATCGGCCTCCCCCTAAAATATGGCAACCTAAAAGCCTACATTTATTTTAATAACTTTCTCAAAATTGCGTGAAGTAGGTACAATGATGTTGAGGAGGATCAATGGTATTTATCTCCCGTTTTGCAGAGAAAATAAAACCTTCATCGACCACCGGTTTCGATTTCACATGAAAATTTGTTTCACAGGACAACATCGGTTAATTTTTGGTTGATATTGAATCATAAAATTACGATTTTCGAAACTGTTTTATCTTATCTAATGAGTCGATGTCTTCAGCTTTAAATCTAATATAGGGAAGATAAATATATAATTACAGTTTTATCTGATATTGGTCGATAAAAATATCAAAGTTAGTCTTCAGTTTATTGTTGAATGTTGAAGTGTCAAGTGTGTGATAATGGCAGAGAATGTTAAAAAGAGACCGCCGTTTTTCACCCTTAAACGTTGGCAAAGTACTAAGGAGAATGGTTTCAAGACTTCATTGACGCCCTCGCCGCCTCTGCCAAATACCCCGGATACCCCTCACTTGTATAGGTCACGTACCCCGCCAGTGGTATCTAGAGCAGTCAATTCCAATTCAGAGTCAAAGCCTAGAAAGTGAGTACCACTTATATCGTAGACATTAATTATATTCATTGATCTTATTACGTCTTGTTGTTGTAGACAGTTTTGCTAAGTGGAATGTCGTTGTCGTGTGCCTGATAAGTAGGTAACATATTCAAAACCCCAAATACGACTAGATTTTGACTAATACTTGAACCAATTATGTTTTAGTATTTTTAAGGCTTTTTCCATGCAAAGATTATAAAGTTATTTTAATGAATTCGAATTCGAACCTGTGGTGGCTTAGTGGTCATAGCGTCTGGTGTATTTAACCAGAAGACGCAAGTTCGAATCCTGCCCGCAGTTAAATTCTTCCTTCATTACAATAACTTGAACCAATTGCTGTTAATTTCATTTATATGAAAATGTGCGTGGCAGTGTGGCAGACTATAGCCTAATCCCTCTCTTACTGAGAGGAAACCCGTGCCCAGCAGTGGGACAATGTAATGGGTTAATGATGATAATGATGATGATATGAAAATGTATAAATTGTATATAATGTAAAGATTATAGATCAGAATGAAACTGTTACTTCACAATACGAATATTTACACTTAAAAGTCAATAACACAAGCGAAATAAAAAGTTCAATTGCTAAATTTACCCAGTATTAAAGTTTGTCGTGCTCGTGCCCAAATAATGCCATCCAATCATCGCAAACAGGTTATCAGCTGGCGGAATCAACGAATTGATACAATGCGCCTTGTGCCTCGAAGTACTACACAATCCAAAGATGTTACCGTGTCAACACACTTTCTGCATGGCATGCCTCTCTGTCTATATCGGCGGTTCGTAAATAATAACAGATTTTTTTGCAAATAACCTTAAATGAGTCAGCACAGACGTTAATCATTCGTTTATTACCGCTTCCGTTTTCAGATGCAGTCGTATTCAAATGCCCTATATGCAGGACAAAAGTTCAAGTGCTTGGCCCCAACTTTGTGGAGAATCTCCCTTCTAATCTGTACATTGATTCGTTGCTGCAATTGATAGGCATTCAGAACAATAATATGCCCATAATGAAGAACATAGGAACACCTCCAACCACTCCTACAGTCGCAACTCCTGCGCAGAACGTGGATTTGTTTGCGGCCGGTGTAAAATGCGTACATTGTAAAGCAATGTATGATAATGCCCATATCACACAGTGCGCTCATTGCAAATTGGTAAATAAAAGTTTTTTTTTTTTGTCATTTACAATTAAGTATAAAATTGACAAGTTAAAAGGAACTCCTTTACTGTCAGTATTATAATGATCCGGAATGTCTTGACGAAGTCATGACTTAGTTACTTACGTAGTTGTAAGTAACTAAGTCATGACTGTATAATAAAAGGGAGCAGTATTAAAAAGGGTTTGCTGCCGTGAGTTCATCCGAATCCCCACAAATTCTGCACTCATCACTGTATGATTTTATGTTGTATTTATTACGAATGCCGAATTTCTGACTCGGCAGTTCCTTTAATACAATTTCTGTTCAATTTTTTAATTCATTCGGAGAGTAGCTAACCCCTCTTAATTTGAGAGGCGACTTGTACCCAGCAGTGGGACAATTAATGGATTCATAATAATAAGGATTATTTTAGTTACAGTTTTGTATCTTCAAGTACAAAATAAATGTATAATAAGTATATAATTTCCATATATCTGCAAAGTTTACCGTAGGTTAGGTACCTACAGACAAAAATCATTGCGTGAAGAAAGATTTTATGTAAACTACATTTATTTTCCGATATATTTTTAGAAATTCTGCCGCGTTTGTTGGACGCAACATTTGGATGATATGCGGATACAACTTAAATCCATTTTGAAACAATTGGACACCGCTGCCAGCAATCTTGAACATAAAATTGAACATTACAAGGTACGTGACTTGAATGATGTGTACAGTTTCTTTGGCGATTTCGCAAAGAGGACATTACCTACAATGAGGACAAAAAAATGTCCATTCAAATAAAAACATGAAATAAAGCTGTTTTGACACTGACTCAGCAATCGGCTACTGCGATACGTAGTTAGGTTTGAGCCCCGCACGGAACTAATGTTTGCAGATATGACCTACAGGTAGTCGTTCCAGGTTTAAGAGGAGTGTCCCTCGCGAACGCAACAATGTTGCACAGTTGTCGCTGTCTCTATCCCTCGCGATGCGAACGCGTGCCCGAGAGGAGAAACAACAATATTTTCACGCGTATTTCTTATGTTCCGAATTTTGGAGATTACTCCTATAATATTGTTAATACGTAAAAACAAATCTTGTAAAAATATATTCACTATATTATCTGGGTTTCTTTCGAATCAGAATGTTTCTGTATTGATACATTGCCGAGAAATACTAGCATAAAGTTGGGCCGTTTTTCAACGAAAATTGCCAATCTTTGAGCTCGTGTAACTTTTTAACCGTATATTGAAATGAAATTGTATACTACAGGAACACGTATTTTAATGATAAGATTGTTACTGCAAAATTCCAAAGACTTTCATTTGTTAATATTCAAGATAAGACCAAACTACGTTTGTATGGAGCGCGGAGCGGATACTATCCTCTTAATATTTATTTACGAATACACCCGCAACTAGGTACAAACACTTTTTTTTCCTTGAAGCGAACCTGACCCACATCTAAAATTTAATTTGATTTAAAATTTTAGCATCATTATAATGTGAACTTCAGATTTCTGAAGACTGTTTGTGCCCTGGTAAAAAGGAAAGTCTTTCTCAGGCAACCGTTTCTGGCCAGTCCTTCAACGATTTTCATGACAATTTCATCGAACTGAGTAAATCTTTCATGAAACTAAATTTAAATTAAGGCCGCATTTAACTTACTCCGAATAAATGTTAAATTACTCGGCAGTTTCATAAGTACAAAGTCTGTTCCAATTTCCGATACTGTTCCATGCAGAGAGTAGATACTATGCGGCTATTCCGTGATGGTGGTTTTTTGGACTTCAAACATAATATTAATTATTTGTTCATTCACACAATACCTACCTACATTACAATTATAAGCAGATACCGTGCAAAAATAATACCTTTAGTGTTATCTGGCTTCTCTTCTCCAGGATCGTTGTGAACGAATAGCCGAGCAAATAAACTTAGCTACAGATGAAAAAATTGCTGCCATCGTCGAGGCCAAAGACCAAATGCTGGCCGACGCTACAAACTTGCAGAAATCATCAGATATGTCTGCACTGGGCCTAAAGACATCTTTGTATGAAGCTAGATCAGTGGCGACTAAAGCTATGGAATCGTGTGAATCTACAGACGACAATGAAAGGGTTAGATTGAACTTGAATTATTTATTTAGATTTTTTGTTTCTGGAAAGGAGGCCTTTGCCCAGTAGGTAGTAGGATGGCTATAAAAAAAAGAAGTTTTTGCTAAAGTAGAGAGATTGAATGATCAACTAGTTGACCTATGATAACCGTAGACTTGTATATTGTAAAGAGACCACCCAGGGTACTCATAATAAATTTCAGGTAGCTATCGAATTAACCTCATTATCATTCCTATTATTGTTCTACTGTTAGGCCATCACGGTAGCCGAACTTTACCTCTCAGCTTAGGTTTGGAATACTAACTATGACACGTTACATCAGGCATATCACTTCTCGCCTTGTCTTGAGGCCGTACCACGATTTGTTACGCCCTCTTGGCACTGCAGGGAGACGGAAACAAAAAGGCTAATTAAAAAAAAAAACAGATTGGGAAGCCTCTGTACAGGTTGAATAGTGCCATCCCGCACTCACAACAAGTTCTTATACGGCTTCAAATTGGATTGTTTTAATGGGAATACCGAGTCCGAGCCATTAAAATAATTCAAATTGAGCCTGTCATCATTTCAGCTTTGTCTGTCAGTCCATCAAATCGATGATAATCTTATGACGTATTGGGTACCATTGAACCTACCTACACAATGACACCATAATATAATTATCTTAAAAAAAAACAGTTATTCTTATAATTCAGTACCTAAATGTCATTTTATCTTGCTAATTAAATCACAATAAATGACTTAATTTCACTGATTAACTGGTAAATAACGAAGTAGGTAATATTATCGGATCAAAACTGATAACGTAATCTTCATGTTACAAGAACATTCTACTTTCAGGGGTTTTGTATGTTTGGGAAGAACCTTATACAACCTGTATTTTATTGTATTGTACGTTATTTTGTATTATAACTTAAAAATAAGGGATCATTGTAGTACCTACTAACAGTATGAACACGATGGGACCAACGCTGAAATCGTGAAAAAAATCTGCTGTTCCATTAATTTATCAACCGACTTCAAAAAAGGAGGTCTAACTCTATATTAACCAATTTAACCATACCCATTGTTTCACTGCAGGTAACGACCTTCATAAATCTCCATCGAAACGTAGTTACTTTACTATCAGACGTGTCAAAATGGGACACGGAACGTTTTGTGTTTGACAAAGAAAACTTCCGTATAGAGATTGACTCTTCAACACCTTTGGACGCCGAGTCTGACGATCCATTGCCGGAGAATGCTAAGCAAAATGACCCCCTCGAAAGTGAAGAGAGCCTGGCTTTGCATTATAGGTGAGTGGAGAATCTTGATCTAATATAGGTCTAAAGAACAGCATCCATTGTCACTGGTGGACACAACTCCACCCGTGACCATAGATGCTGTAAAGGATCCGAAACGTCGGGAACTAAATAATTTCAATATAACGCGATAAAATCCGTAAAAAGTAGTTTTATTTTAATGTCTAATATTCGCGTTAGTGTTAGAAACCAGTCTAGTCAGGTCTAAAGAACTTTATTTCCTCAAGAGTATTAGATATACATAAAGATACTTATGGAAAGAGATGTAACAATAGATCGACCGTAGGTAATGACTCAGAAAAGGGATGGTAGCTTTTAACAGTAAATTTTGTTTAATATTATCTAAACTAATAGTAAAACGATATTCTATATGGTTTGTATTATTTGTTACTTTGTGAGTAGTTCCATAAAAGAAGATGTAGGCTTATAGGCAGCTGTTGTGTTTGTATTCTATTTGGGTTGTGTTTCGAACGGCGTTTTCTTATGTTTATTTATATGTTATATTTCAAGTATATATGTTTTAATTTTGTTTTGCATAAAGACACACTTTCGCAAATTTTAATTTCATTTGGTAGTTTATGATACTTACCTCTTGACCCCGTCGTATAAACTTATTTATTTTACCGCACTCAGCTTTTGGCATAATAATTGTCAGTTTGTGCGTATTTCTTAAATTTGTTTTCGTATGAATGCGCCCAGCCAATATTTTTTATTATGTACCAGTGTTTTCAGCACTTTGTACATATTATTCGTATTTATTAACTACGTACTCGATTACGAATTATTTAAGTTATGTACTCATTTCCTTTGTGATAACCGAGACTGTGTTGGTATGTAGATACGGTTAAAATTCAAAGACTTTCTGCGGCAGTTAGAATCCTACCTAAGTTTTTCTTGGCCGCACCGTTACTTACCTACAAAAAAATTATATTTTTTTCTATATGTTGGCACGGTACTACCTATGTAGTAAAAAATATAGGCAATAATCGTCCCAAAATTTATTGCCTAGTGGTTCTGAAGCGACGACCAAATGAAGTCGCGAATCGCTGACCCAAACGATTAGAACTAACAATTAATTATGCATCCGGCTGACATACATAACTTTCAATCCCAGGTTTGATCATAATACTGAAACTATCTTTACTGTTACAACAACTAAGAATGGTACTTACCGCTACCGATGAAATTCTCCTAATACGAAAATATGTGCATGCATTCATACAACATTCGCGTGCAACAAAGAATGCATTCGTTCACTCCACACTGTTTATATATGAAAATTAATTAGGCAAAAATTCCACAAAAATTAAGTTTTTAATTAACAACGAGTTTTTGCTGTTTATGTCGTTGTACTTGTGAACACACTGATTTCTGATAGATACAAATATTAGACATTGAATTAAACTGTATTTTTTTTTAAATATGCCCCAGAGTGACCTAAAAAGATTTTTGTTTCTTTATCCAATTATTATCGAAGACTGCCTCATCAGTCGAGTGCGATTGCTACGCTACAGAACCTGGGTACAATGCCCAAATCGAGCAGGGTTTTTCTATGAAATTCTCAGTAGCAGCTCGGAGTGTCTGGAGAGGTTCAGTCTGGATTTATGCCAAGTAAATCTACATTGGCCTTCGGGGAAATACATGCGTGATGGTATGTCTCCAGGTCTCGCAATTTCATTCCTCACTACGTATGGCGCAAGTCGGCGCGACCATGTGGCATTGGCGTCAGTCCATGGAGCAACCACCTCTACGTCTGTGGCATGGACAGTCATAGTGTGCTGGTGATGGAACGAGCGCAGGCCAAGATTATCAACAGGCTGTCTTGTGAAGAGATGCTCTGTCCCGTGCATATCGCCTTCATGAAGAGTTTGGGAGAGATTTATGTAACAGGTCGGTGGAAAATGAGATTTCTCTATTCTTCATTTGGTATAATAAAATACTCAATTTATAAAGTAACAAAAAATCTATCCTATATGTTGGAGTTAATTAAGATAAACACAAAAAAAACTACCTACAACCGATGGCATGCAAGGATAACTACCTTTACCGTAGAGCCATGCTTCGGCACGAATGGCTCGGCCCAGCCTGTTTTCTGCCGGTTCCTTGCCGGTTTTCTGTGAGGCCGTGGTGATACGCGAGAAACAACGCTTACGTTGTGTTACGAGTGAGAAACTAGAGGATAACGGAGGAACTTTTAAAAGGCCGGCGACGCACTCCTTTGGCGTTACGGGTGTCTATGGGCGGCGGTAATCGCTTACCATCAGGCGATCCGTCTGCTCGTTTGCGCCCATTACCCCATACAAAAAAACTAACCGCTTTAGAGAAAGCACTTTCAAAAATTCTTCTACTGACACATTAACTTGAAGATTATA
The DNA here is from genome assembly GCA_958496365.1 of Subacronicta megacephala. NCBI lineage: Eukaryota > Metazoa > Arthropoda > Insecta > Lepidoptera > Noctuidae > Subacronicta > Subacronicta megacephala. The sequence goes on along the minus strand of OY292530.1, from coordinate 6,410,967 downwards.
TCACCACATCATAATATTATGTCGGTAGTGTGTACGCATTTGTTTAAGCTCCTCTCGCTGGACGGAAAACCTATACAATGCGAGGGCAGCTTACACTGGAAATGTATAACTTGGCCTCTAGCCGTGTACACATAAAACCACAAGTCTTGGTCCTTCAGTCATTGCATGATTAATATGAATTTGATTTGTTGTTTTTTTTTAATTTCAGACAAATGGAAGCACTGCATCCACGTGTTCTCGAAAGACGGCGAGTATTTGCGCGGTATCGGCCAGAAAGGCAGTAGGGTGGGTATGTTCCGTTCGCCGGAGGGCATCGCCACAGACAACACCACTCAACTCATCTACGTCGTCGACACCGGCAATGATAGAGTGCAGGTAGGTGATGGTAACATGAAAGATTTGGATAATCTTGACAGTCTGGTTACGGAATGGAAGACATGCTAAATATGTGTTCATGCTAAATGTGTGTTTAATTTTGTTTGACAGATCTTAGAGTATATCCAGATTTTTCTAATATACAAACGAAGTCTATAGATTGGCACTTAAGCTATGTAACGGGACTAGACTGAGAGTATCAGCATTGCACAAAAATATTAAAAAGGTCACTGTGATTACTGGATGTGCTCGGGGGGATTCAGTTTTCATACCTCGAATGTGTGAATTGATGCCTATGTTTTTAAGAAGATGCTTTGTAATGCTATAAATATTTTTTTTGTCATTAAGGGAAGCAGGCATAGATTTAAGGGAAGAACGGCTTCTCACGCGGGAAACTTTACCTTGCCTGTTACTGTATTAAAAGCAGTCTGGTCATTTTGATACCAGCCAGAAAAACAAATGTGATATACAAAACAGTGCAATTTTAATTCTTGAGAGCAAAGTGGTCTTCCGGTATTTGTACCTCCTCATTGAAATCGACCCTACGAGGCGTCCAGAATAACCATCGCTCAAAGGACATGGATATTATTAATAAAAAAAATACATATTATTTTTATATTTCAATAAAATAATATAGTGGAGCAAATTATTTGGTCTTAATTTTAGATAATTTACAATATCCCGCAGGAAATAGGAAAAAAATAACAGTCAAATTCGCGAGCGAAGCTGCGGGCGGAAAGCTAGTTTGTCTATAAGTGGACACACCGTCCCACTATAGTCTATAATTTTCCCGGGACTATCACAATAATTACACGCATACGTTCTCTAACGTCAAAGGCGGAGTCCGTCCATTCATAATCAGACTCACACGGTTTCCTTTTACCGGTATCAACGACTGTCCACCTCACTGACATCATGACCATATAGCAGTGTGATCTTTCAAGTTCAGGTTCAAATGTTTTTATTTCAAACTAGCTGACCAGTTGGCCACCTCGTTTGGCGATAAAGCCTATGACACTACTAAATATCGTGGGTTTTTATTGGTAAGATTTTTCAAATCGGCTCAGTAGATCTAGAGGTTAGGTACCCCATACAACCACACAAACTTTACCTCTTTATTATATTAGTATAGAAGTATAGAAAAGCTATTAGGGGAAAGTGGGGGAATTGGGAACACTTAACTTAAATGGGCAAAAAAAATGGCTTTTTTTATTTAAATATAATCAACTTTTATTAAGAAATAAACATTACTTATCTATTCGCTTATAATTGACAAAATATAACATAATAATCAACTTTTTATAAGACATATTAATAAAAACAAAAAACCTTGCCGTTCCTTTTTACCCGACACCTTATGGGGTAATTGAGATCAGCCCGTGGGGCAAATGAAAACGGTATGGGGTAAATAGAAGTGGCGCAGGAAACAGTAACAATTACTTTCGGCGACACAAATCACACACGTAACCTTTGCTGGTCTCGCCCATAGTGCATTGTTCATGTGCCCAAAGCTTACAAATAGAGCACATTATCCAGTCTTCTGCCGGTGGATACTCGTATTTCTCATTGCACATTATGCAAAAATACTCCTCATGGTTTTCATTTCCTTCTAAAACTTTCTTTAAATTTTTTACTTCTTTACCTTTGGCTGAGACTTTCTTCTGTACTTTCTTTCTTTCTTTCTCGCACTTTCTCGCATTTTGTCTTTTTTGTTTTTCCTCTAATTGAGTCTTGATCGGTGTGCTTGATAAAATCTGAGCATGTTTCTTATTCTGTCGCCTAGAAGTTGTGCGTGTTTGAAGTACGACGGGTACATTAGTAACTTCAGTGAGTGGCACAGGAGTGGATGAAACAGGAGGAGTGCTAACAGTGGTAACACTCATATCGTTGTCATTTTCAGGAATTGAAGAGATGGTGGCATCATGTGAATGTGATATTTGCAATGGTGGTGTCAGGTTCAGTCTGGCTGCATCAACAGGTCCAGCTAAATTTTGCACAGATGTTGTTATCGAAACACCGCTTGCTTCAGTCTGACTGGTGTTGGATTGGTCATACAATGAGCATTCAAAGCTGTCCTTGAATCTGTCTGGGTCGATAGGATAAATTCCAGCAGCTCTGAAACCACTTATAGCCTTGCTTATGTTAGCTGTTTTATTGAAGGCCTTGGTGAAAAGCTCTCCAACTTCGTATTGGCTTATTTTTTTCCCAGGATTGTTGACCATGTAGAGTTCGCATTCTTTATTGTAAGCCATTTTCAATGAACTGAAGATCGTAAGATCCAATGGCTGCATTTTGTGCGATACGTGGGGTGGCAAAGAAAGAACGTGCATCCCGTTTTCTCGGTAAAGTTCGTATGCTCCCAGGCTGATATGGCTCTCATGATTGTCGAGGATTAATAGCACTGGGTCTTCTTTGGTAGGTTTGACAAAAGAAATAAAGTGTCTCAAGTAGTCTATAAATATTGACTCATTGATCCAGCCAGAATCAGAAACCGTTGCAACCATGTCACTATTACAGCCTTTAACTAGCAGTCCGTTCATGCGTTTTCGTTTGAATATAAACATGGGGGGGACATATATGCCATTAGCACTAACAGCGCACACTACTGTTGTGGTGACACCACGTTCTCCACTTGTTGCTTTTCCTATTTGTTTCACACCTTTTGGAGCTAAAATCTTATAATTTTTTTGAACAGTGCTTATTCCGGTCTCGTCTATATTAAAAATGCGATGACCGGGTATATTGTGCTTAGCTTGGATCATTTTCAGTTGGTCAAAAAATAGGTTAACTTCAGTAGCGTTAAAAGCTGTTATTCTATTTAGAGAGGTAGCTTCTGGCATACGTAAGCTGATAGATGGATGTCTAGCCATAAATCCATAATACCAATCTTTGCCTGCTAGCTGCGTGTTTTTGTTGAAATTATGTCTCAACTTATTGGCCTCGGCAAATCGAAAAGCAATTCCGCGCAAAGATCTCGGTGTTATGCCATAAAAAGACTTGCAGCATTCAATAATATATGTTTCAAGCTGTTGTTCTTGCTCATAATTAAACACTGCGTACCGACCTTTTTTTGGTGTCTTGACTACGGTTGCTTTTAGCTGTTTAAAAACGTTGTTTTTGGTACTGAGAACTGAGTAGCTGCTTTGCCCAATGTGAGTTTTTTATTTTTAACTTCTTCAACTGCACGGTGAAGATCTTCGATTGCGTACCTTGTCTCGGTCTTCCGAATATATTTTCGCGGCATCTAAAAAAATAGCATTAAAATATAAATATAAAAACAATAAAAATATAAAATAAGAATGTAAGGGGTAATTGGGAACATTCCCAATTACCCCTCACATTCCCGTTCCTAATTACCCGCAGTAAACAATTTGAATAAAAATGGTCGCCATCCTCGATAGCATTTTTAGTGATTTTTATAACACGTGGCATTTGAAAACGGATTATCCATACAATAAACTTACGAAATATAGTGTCAATGTACTCAGAAATATGACATTTACATCCATTGTATGAGAACACAAAAATTTTAACAAAAATGCAAAAAAAAATGTTTGACTCACCGTGACAAGATGCGTGCAGCCTTCCGCTCCCACTGTCGCTCGCGCACTGAGGGGTGAAGGACGCGTACCTTGAATAGTCGCGAGACGGGATAGGCGGAGGGGAAGTGTGACTTGTTAACGTGTTCCCAATTACCCGCCGTTCTCAATTACCCCACTTTCCCCTACACGTTTATTATGGAAGTATAGATAAGCTTTTTCAAGCGTTTATGAAACGTTATGAGTTTAGTTGCAAGGTTCCAAAAAGTTGACTCTATAGAGAAGAATCCGGAAAAAAACTCCATAGACACTCTTTCAGAATAAAACAGGTCATTATGGCGATAACAGGATGTAAAGATTAAAATTAAAAGAAGGTTCCTAGCATCTGAGAACTCAATGCCCAATCTCTGAGAATTCATTTTGCGGGGCCCTCTGCCTCTGCCCTCTCTCATAAATTTTGCGGGGCCCTCTGCCCTCTCTCTCATACATTTTGCGGGGCCCTCTGCCTCTGCCCTCTCTCTCATAAATTTTCGGGACGCGAGGCCACCTGGGTCGCGAGGCCGTAGGCGGTGGCCCACGTCGCCCACGCCTTACGCCGCCACTGACTGTCAATAATCCTATTGATATATAATGCCACTGCTACGTACGATTTATCTATTTTCGTGATAAACGTTATCTCTTTAATCCAAACTATATAATAATTTCAGATAATCCAACCTGATGGAAAGTTTGTCGACCAAATCGGAGTAGCTACGAAGCCTCAGACATCATTCGCGCCATCAGTTTGGGAGACTAAAGAAATTTTATGCACCGAACTGAACGCGCCAACAAGCGTCGCCGTCACCAACGATAGAGTTGTAGTCCTCGACAGCGGTAATCGACGAGTCAAGGTGTATAATAAGCAGGACAAATCTAAAATTATTGAGTTTGGGTCTATGGGACAAAGGAAAGGACAATTTAGACAGCCAGAAGTCTTAGCCGTTGACCCGCTAGGATACATCCTGGTTGGAGACTCGGGTAACTGCAGAGTCCAGGTTTTCAAACCCTCGGGGCAGCTTGTCAGGGTTTTCGGAGGTTTGGGAGCTCAACCAGGCAAGTTCGGCTGGATATCCGGCATCCACGTCACAAAACAACTGGACATTATCATAAGTGATACTAAAAACCACAGTGTTAACTTTTTTTAACAGATGTATTAAAATTATAACAATTTATTTCAGTGTCGAACATAACAATAATATGTCCAATAGTAAACTAAATTATAATAATTGAGATAATTATAGCACTGAGATTAATACACAAATAAAATTAGATTAGTATTTTTTTTTTGTTTCATTAAATTGTATAAACCAGTTAATTAATTTAAAAAAAATATTTACAGAGATTCTTATGACACGACTATTAGTTAATAATTTTACGAAAAAAAATATATAATTTTCTACCTAACATACAAACCACAATAATTTAAAGTGGTTTCTAACGATATTTAGTCTCAAATAATAATTTCAATAACAGTAAGACAAGATATAGGTATTAGATGAAACCAGTTCTAAAAATAAGTTACATAAGAGCTAGACTTTCCTATACCTATTATTCTACCCATTAATCAATTGTATTAATAAAATATTACTGATCGATTCATAATATGTTGTGTATATTATGAATCGATCAGTAATATTTTATTAATACAATTGATTAATTTATAAATATAGTGTTGATTTACACCACATCACATAATAAAATTCGTGCCAATAAAGAATGGATTTGTATAACAGCTGTCAAACTCGTGCCATCTCTTTCGGACTGTGCAAAGAGACAAGACAAGGCTATGCAAAAGAGAGTGATAGCATGAGATCAGCATTTGTTGAATTAATCCATTCTTGATTTTATAATTAGACTGGAATCTTAGCAAATTTTTTAACCAACAACTATATGAGTATTAGGTATTTTTATTTGAATGTAATTTATGGACGTCACATCTACAATTCCATTATATTCATACAATACAAATTTATGATAAGGAATTAAGGATACGTGCTAATAAAATAATATACAAGGTGTAATATTTCAATAAAACATAAATGAATTATTTTTACGAAATTCTCAAATAATTTACCGACTTATAAACAGTAGAGTTTTCTATTGTCAACGGAATTTTAAAACTTATTGTAATGTGTAATTTACACCTTATATATTTGAAGATTTATAACATACAACATTTATAGATAAAAGTCTATGGTCTGTTTACAAACATTCAATACTAAATGTATGGCTCAAATCAGTCTCGAGCAGGTGGTTCAAATATTATCTACAGTTATTTACAATATCGAAACTGATTTTCATAGATTTTTAAAACTAAAGAAACCAATGAGGTGTTTACTTACATTTTAGATCTTAAAATTAACAACTTAAAGCCATATTCATTTATATAGTAGTCCCAAAATAAAAATGTATATGTAATTAATTCAAAGTGAAAAATTCCGTACATACGTGAATTTGAACCTAATGATGCTTGTTCACAAAGTATTATTACAATATTATCTGAGCTTGAGAGTTACAAAAGTAATACAGTAACAGTGAGTTTGAAATTTATGTTAAAATGAAACATAAAATATATAGTTTTCTTGAATACTGTAATTATACCGTTGTCACATGAAAGGCCTTGTTTTCAAGATGTTCTAGGCCCTTATTCGTATGGTCGCATACGAAAAATTCATCGCGTGAAAATGGTTCGAATTACGATTATTATCGTATTACTGCATTACAATTCAATGAAAGTATTTATTCAATACATCAACTCATATCAGATTTACAATGATTATTGCCATAATAGGCGAATTGATTATATTATGCATCCGTGTCGATGATTTTTGTGATTTCAAATAACAACCTATTATTTGCAAGCAAAATCGCTTTTTCATCGTAAAACTTATGGATATGAAATTGGGCTTTTGAACACCTAGTAAACTAGCGTTCTGTTGATTATTGCCGAGAAGATGTCTAAATAAAAATTAAACTTTGTGACAAGAATTCATAGACTTGAAGCATAGCTTAAATCACATGGCAAAAATAAAATTAATAGTCACCTTAGAACAATGATTTGGCGCCATAAAGCACCAAATAAGGGACAATGTGTTAATGTTTGGTCAAAGGAGTTATTACCTATTTTCTCTAGGATGACCGGCAGGGTTGACACCTATTCACTGGATGACTCTCACCGAGGATTACTGAGTCGGACTCCGCAGGCGGACCTTCACTGTTGTCATGTTGCCTCTGAAATTATAAATTGTACTGATTGCAAATATATTTTTTTGAGTAGAAATAATTTACAATCCTGTTTTTTTTTATTGGACGTAAGTAATATAATGCCTATGTGTTTTTGGGACAGGGCTAAGCTCCATGTGAATGTAATGTGTGAAGTGTGAGATGTCGTATTAATAGCATGAAGCATGCAATATGTTAACGAGTCCTTAGGGGCTATTGATGACTAGTATGCCTACTACATAATAGAAGTGCCAGCCCTAACCTCTTTCAAGCCAATTTAACAATAACTCAAAATGACTTTCTTGTTTGTGTTTGTTTAATTAACTCCAGGAATCAATTTATAAGGATAATAATAAAAAAAATATATAAAAATAACAACTTCTTAGATGTAAATAATACCTATAAGCTGTGTTAGTCAAGCATGAAACTGACAATAGCAATTTCAGCAACAATAACATTAAACTCTATTGAGACATGAAGTTTCCTAACATGTTAACCATCCGTGACTGTGAGGAAATAGTTAACACTTTTTTAATAACACAGTGTAAATGAACTAGAAGTAATTCTCATTTGAATCCAGACAAATGCTGGGATATAATCGGTATAATTTTAATCTTATCTAAGTATATCATAAATTATTGTTGTTATCAAAACTCTTTATTGGTCTATTTAAAATAATGCGCATTTTTTATAGGAACACTAACAAACAAACTGCACCAATTCTTAAAAAAAAATGGGACCATATAGTAGGATTCTGATGATAACTGTAATAAAACCTTTACTTTTTTGACTTTTTACTGACATCATACTTACAGATGTACGGTGGCACATCAAGCTACCACAATATGTCAAATTTTCTCAGTTGATTTTGAACTTAATCATCATCGTTTTACGATTTAAAATCTTTCAGAGAAATTTGACAGTTTTGTATAACCTGATGTGCTGGCGACTGTACATAAATATTAGAAAGTCATGCATGTATTCAATCTGAACAGAACTCCAATTCCAACATGCAAGTATTGTAGTATATATGACACTAATCAATGATAACATTATTTTAATTCATCAATTAAAGTTAACTATACTTACAGTAATAAAGCAATAGTTTTTTATTAAGCTTGATTATTGATCAGTTATCATCTCTTAAGTTAATTTTAAAAGGAAGAATTGAAAAAAAAACCTAGCACAAGATTTACTGAAGAAGTGGAAGAAAAAGTGTGTCAAGTTTTATCAAGAGATCAAACAGAAGGCAGAGAATAGAAAGAGTGTTGATTGCGTCATCAACAAGAGATAAGCTCTTAAATGTGTGTGAGAGAGAGATCATATTACCTTTAATTCTGTGGCCAAGCTACGGAATGTATCTTCAACATTAGTGTTGTCTTTTGCAGAAGTCTCCATTACAAACATAATTTCTGGTACGTAACGGCAGAATGATTGTGGCTCATCAGGCTCAACTTCCCTTTGGTCTGTCAAGTCACACTTGTTTCCAATGAGTGACACTATCACATTAGACGATGTGTACCTTCGGACTTCTTCAATCCATTTTTGTAGGGACAAGAATGTTGATCTCTTTGTTATGTCATACACTGAAATGTAAAAAATAATACAGTCAATTTAAATCATGATGCTTATATTGGAAGTTTCAAATACAATGAAATTTAAAAGTTAACCATACTAGTAATACTATGTTCAATAATGTTATGTTAAGTAAGTAAAAGATACATGTGTGAATATAATATATTATGATAGATAGTTGAATAGTGTGTGGGAGGAAACCCAGCCCCTAAGGCAAATCTGATCAATATATATATATATATATAAATATATATCTACTGAGCACTGTATATTAGACACTATGTCCAGCAGTGGACTAATATATACCTAGGCTGATGATGATGATGACTGTAGATTGCAGTGTGTCAGTAACTTATTTTAAGTTTCCTCATCAGTCAAGATACAAGATTCTGTTGCTATGCATATATTGATTATTTCATAAAATAACAACAACATAAAATTATAATTCTGTTATCCTCCACCATGTACTAATTTGACTCCCATGAGTCATGAGTATGTTGTGCATTTAAACCAGAAAATTGAATATTGTGTGTGGGCGTACATCGCATACCTACCGACAATTACACCATTTGCCGAACGGTAGTAGCTCTGCGTGATAGTTCGAAAGCGCTCCTGACCCGCAGTATCCCATATCTGAAGCTAAAATTATATGTTTATTATTTTATCTGCGATATTACGACGCATATATTATTAGATTATATAACAAGACTAACCTTGACTTTCTTCCCATCCACTATCAATGTTTTCATTGAAAAGTCTACGCCTATTGTATTTCCGTGCCTTTCTATAAAATTACCAGACTTCAGCCGTTGCACAATGCATGTTTTTCCGGTTCCACAGTCACCAATGAGTACTATTTTGAATAAATAGTCAAATTGCTCGTCAGGGACGCTCATTAAGGTGTTAGGATTACGGCTACTCATGGTTTAAATTTAATTAAGCGCTCAATAAAGCTAAATATTTACCTTGTTTACTTGACTTAAAAATTGACAGCCATTTTCTATTTTGACATATTTACTTTTCAATGATTTCCTTTTTTGGACTCTTGCCATTTGAGACTTGTTCGTAAATGCATACGCAATGTTTTGGGAACTACTGCCTCAGCTTAGATTGGCATAAATTTTTATACAATCATCGAATATGCCTTTATTGGTTTCAGAAGGTTGGTTTCAAGGTCTAACATAATTATTTCAGTTATTAGATAGATTTTTCATCTCAACCGGCGATTGGCAGTGGTTATTCTCAACTAAGTACGAAAACTTGCTGATCGTAGTAAATAATGTCAATTTTTGAAAACAATTTCTAAGCAAAAGTCATCACTTTCCTCTATGGCAAACCTAACGCAGTTCTCAGTTGGGAATATATAGTTGATGTCGTAATTCTTACTGCCGTGCATCGAAAACTCAGAACAATATTCTGAACCTAGAATAATTCGTATTTCCTGGTATTTCCAGTCCATAGCTTACCATTGAGTGACGTTTTCGCCGCGACCACAACGACCGCGGTCGCTATGTGGAACGGCTAAAGGAGCGTTTTGATCGTTGTGAACGCGGCATTAGTTTTTTTTTGTGGCAATTGAGCCGCAGTGTGGGACGACCTTCAACAAGATGGACAGACGACCTGGTAAAGGTCGCTGGAAGTCGTTGGATGCAGGCAGCATATAACCGGTCGTTGTGGAAGTCTATGGGGGAGGCCTTCGTTCAGCAGTGGACTTCATTTGGCTGATATGATGATGATGATGATGAGCCGACTGCAGCGCGGCCTGTTATCAGTTGACATATTTGACATCGAGTCATCGTCTCGACATAACTGACATTGACAGCACAGCACAGCAGGCAGGAGATAAATATAAAATAAATAAGTACCTACCTACTTTAAAAAATAGTTTTCTTGGAAAAAAATAATAGAAACAAGTTTTTATGAATTAAAAATGTATCACATTACTAGAATTTACTGTATGTTATTTTCTGTAGCTGCGATCTTATCATGTTCTAACGGCTTAGAGGTATGCGAAGTTTCTAAACAACAAATGTGTTAATCTTAGACATCACATTATTACTGTAATCATCATGTTTTTAGATACCAGAACAATTCGAGAAATCGAACCATTCTAACAACTGGGCAGTATTAGTGGATACATCTCGGTTTTGGTTTAACTATCGGCATGTAGCGAATGTGTTGTCTATTTACCGGAGTGTGAAGCGGCTGGGCATACCGGACAGTCAGATAATCCTGATGATATCGGACGATATGGCTTGTAACCCTCGGAACCCACGCCCTGCTACTATTTTCAATAACGCTCATGAACAAATCAATGTGTATGGTGATGATGTTGAAGTGGATTACAGGGGGTATGAGGTTTGTTACATATACATAATTATATTTGGCTTTAACTTTTTACATAAGAAATGGACCTGTTAACCTATGGTGAGCGGCCCAAAATAGGTTGCTGGGCCTGAGTCTCCTTTCAGAGAGAGAGGGATTAAGCTATAGTCCACCACAGTAGCATACTGCAGGTTGGTAGACTTCACATGCTGTCAAGAAAATCTCTCAGGCATGCAGGTTTCTTCACAATGTTTGCCTTCACCATATAAGTGTGTAATAATTATGTATTAAGACGGTAATAAATGTAATACTTTCATGTGCCTGCGGTTTCTTAATGTTTTATTTAAATGTTATTAGAAATATTATTTTTATGGTTTTAGGTATATAAGATATTTTATCATTTTCTCTGTCTGTTAAAACAATTCATTGGCCTCACAGACAAATTTTGGTGGTACAGTATAAATGAACAATTGTGATTATGTTATACAATGTCATATATTAATAATTGAAATGTTTTTGCAGGTGTCAGTAGAGAATTTTGTGCGTCTACTGACAGGCAGAGTGCCTCCCGATACTCCTCGTTCCAAGAGACTGCTGACAGATGAGGGAAGCAACATTCTGATCTACCTCACAGGACATGGAGGTGATGGGTTCCTCAAGTTCCAGGACTCCGAAGAGATCACCAGTCAAGAGCTAGCTGATGCTCTTGAACAGATGTGGGAGAAGAGAAGGTTTACTACTTATTTCTTTTCTATTACTCATCTCAAATTGCCAACATATGTTGGTAAAATAAAAAAAGTCGTCATGGATTGTGTGCCATGTCTGCCGTCTGCCATGGGGATCAGGGTATGTCAGACTCATACTGACTAAAAACCGCAAATGCCTTACCTTGCCCTATAGTCACGGCTATGGTATTTGTGACATTCACCATGACCATGGATGGAATGTAGTCCAGTATTCACTAGACCCCTTTAAATGACAAGCCCTTGCCTCAGATTCAGTTGCCCTATGTCCATATGTTTGCATCCATGTGATTTGTTTATCTGCTTACCCTTGTTTCTGAGACAACTCTGCAATAAAGTGAGGGGAGAGGGGGACGGGAGTTGCTGTTCTGTACATATCTAATTTACGTTATTCTGTGATAGTAGAGGGTCTTGTATTATTAATTATTTTCAGGTACAATGAGATATTTTTCATAATTGACACATGCCAAGCTTCATCTATGTATGAAAAATTCTATTCTCCAAACATATTGGCTACAGCTTCCAGTTTAGTGGGAGAAGATTCACTTTCTGTGAGTATTTACTCTGTAATGATTGTATGAATTAATCTTAAGACCTACATATATATCTATATAATATGCAAGTAAGTATATTAACAAATATATTATTATTATGCATATTGTACTGTTATCCAAAGTATGGAATATATCTCATTCTGAATGTATATTTAGAATATATATGTATCCCATACCCATCATTAATATGGCCTCTTATTTGCATAACATTATTTTATTATGTAAATATAAATTTAATTAATATATTCTATTTATTAATGGTCTATTTAAAACTGCCTCATTAATCTACTGATTCTACACCTGCTATTGGCGTTTTCCATGAAATTCTCAGCAGCAGTTCAAAGTCTGGATTTAGTCCCCAAATTGGCAATAGGCTTGCTAATAGGGATTACATGGGACCTTAACATACTGGCGATCTGTGGGTGTACATTAGTACACCCTGCTTAACCCTTCAGGGAGTTCATAGCATAGAGTATGATATGTTATTCATGGTTATGTCTCTTTTAATTCACAGCACCATGTAGATTCGGCCATCGGCGTGTACATCATAGACAGATACACATACTATGTGCTGGAGTTCTTGGAAAATGTTCTCCCTAACAGCAAGAGAACCATGTCAGAATTTGTAAGTAAGATTTTCCTTAACATAGAACATTTATTTTCTATACCAAAGGAGATGTGGAAAAATTGTCTTAGTAGTCATTAACTGGACGGCTTCTGGTAGGATTGGCCCAAAATAACCTTAAACCGAAAAAGGGTAGGGAGGCCTTTGCCCTGCAGTGGGACAAAAATGGCTGAATAATAATAATAATGATAAATAGTCATTTACTCATTTTATAAAAGACTAATATTGTTTTCTTTTATGTCAACCATAAACTTTCTAATGTGTCAAGTTCTTTTTCTACTTACTGTACCCAGTTTCGTTAAGCTTTCGATTATTTATATTTGAGACAAACATCCAAGGCACCCCTTGGATGATTGACTCAGACTTTTCAGTCATGTGCGTATTAATAATTAATAATCACGCGCTTAAACGGTGAACGAAAACATTGTGAGGAAACCTGCATGCTTTCTGGTTCTAGAAAATCGAGAGATTTTCTTAACGGCCTGTGAAGTCTGCCAACGCGCAGTAAGCCGCAGTAAGCCCTCTCGTTCTGAAAAAAGACCTGTTGCCCAGCTGTGGGACGATGGAATGGGGTGATAATGATGATAATAATTATGGCCTTAACTCAGTAAAGGCCGTTAGGATTTTGTGTTGGCTGTAATTAACTACTTGAAGGGTTTAAAAAAGAGACTGACTTGCAGTATTTTATGTAATAATACATGTTTTTTTTTCAGTTGGCTGTGTGTCCTAAAAGCTCCTGTCTATCAACTGTGGGAGTGCGTCGTGACTTGTTCAAACGCAATCCTGATAAAGTGCCTATCACAGACTTCTTTGGCTCTGTGAGGCCTGTGATCATCACCACAGACCCTATTGACATATTAGACACGCCTAAGAGAAAGAAGAAAGCTGAGTAAGTATTTGAAAACTGTACGTTATTAACGTTGCCTCAGACAGACAGACTCAATAGACTGCCTCCTTAGTCTAGTAGTCCTAAGCGCGACTGCCACGCTAGAGGTCCTGGGTTTGATCCACGGGTTGATCAAAGTGCTATTGGGTTTTTCTATGGAATTCCCAATAGTAGGCTCGCCCCCTATTACATGGGAACCTAAACATACCGACGAAATGTGGGTGTACATTAGTACACCTCTGCCTAACCCTTCGGGGAATACAGGCGTGATGGAATGTTATGTTATTAACGTTATAGTATGTAAATACCTTACTATTATTGGACCCAGGCATTCTTATCCCGCTTTTCCATTGATGACAAAACATGTTGCTAACAGCTGCCTATCCTACTCACTCTTTGAGAGTAAATAGATGTTTGCAACATGTTTTGTCGACTGTGGAAATGTGGAGTAAGGGTCGGCATGGACTGGTGGAGAAACTTTGAAGGGTAACTTCCCTAAGACAAAAACAAAATCGACATCTGTGCGTTTTTTTTATATAGAAGATATAGATAGAAAGATGCTTTTAAACACATTGGCATACTTAACTCATTTGAAGTCTTTTTAACATAATATTAAGTACTTACCTCCTACATTAAATACCTACTAGTGTCAAATAATTGGCTGTCATAGCCACTTATTTGACAGCTACTTATTTTGATAATTTTGTTTGTTTCAGGAACAAAACCAAAGTGCCAGTGAAAAGAGAATATCTACCTCAATTTCCGATGCATCTAGTCCAGAACTCGAGAACCGGCTAGTATTAGTGTTGTTCATATTATTTATATCAATTAAAACATAATTTCAATTAAAACAATTATTATGAGCTGATTTACCTGAACCTAAAATATTATAAACCGGATTTAAACAAATCGAATTAATTTTGATATGGGGATACCTTTTTTATGGCTTTGTCACGTCTTTGGCAAGCCTTGGAATAAGCAATCTTAAATCTTTTGAACACGGTTCAATTTTCATTGAATTTTCTGAAATCGACTTAATTGTCACGTACCTATATAAAGTTAATATTATTTTGTGTAGGTAGTATCATCTTTTAAAGTAATATCATTTTTCGTTTCCAAGTTGGTACGTAGGTGTTAAACGGCAATATCGTTCTAGTGGAAAATACGAGTTCATACCCGGTCTTCGCACCAGCTCGGCCAAGGGTTAATAATTAAGTTCAATGAAACAAATAATTTAAATATTCAATTTTATTTTTCTATAAGTACTAAGAATAATTCTTTCAACATTATTATAAACACAACCGACTCAGTTACCGCGGGAATCTATAACGTTTACGTAATCAACGATTGTGCATGCATTCGAGTCTCACATTCAGATATGAGATCAAAACTATAGGACTATAGCACCATAACAGTTACTTTCATAGGCCATAACTTTTTGGTCTAATTCATTTCGTATCAACTATAGTATCACTAAGTAAATCTCACTAGACCAAATTACTTTTTGGATTACTATGTGGAAAAGAGTTTTTTAATGGCGCATGTAACGCTAATTAAATTTTATCTACGACTAGTGAATTTAGTACTTCTACGAGAAGCTTAAGAAATGTTTTTTTTTTTATATCAAAGGATGTAAGTGTAATGTAGTTGCTATTACATTATACTTATAAAAAAGTTTATCGCTAATGAGTCCTATAAAAACTATCACAATCTTTTCGTGCATAAAAAGCCCGCCCACTGGCCAACCCATATTTATACATCATTCTTTTAAAAAAATCAAATTTGGAATTTAATCGTTCTCGACTGGCCATTCGGCAGAATCTTATATACAATGCATAACCTGATGCAATTTTCTTGTTTACTGTTGCCATCGACGATGTATTGTAAGGATAAAAGGCATAATTTCGATGTAACAATGTTGCAAACATGAATATATTCATAAAACCAGGTACCTACGTAGGTAATTATTCATAATATATAGTCTACCTAAAACGACCGTGACCGAATTATAATGCTATTGAAATTCATATAGGCTCTATGGTAACTGGGGAATTCTTTGTCAAACTTTATGATTGTTAAATATATAAATAGGTACGATTATTACAACTATTTATAAATATGAACTAAAACAATTCTTGATTTTTTATCTATAAATTACAATTTGTACTTAATAATAATAAGTAATATTTATTTATTTACAACGATTTTTATAGTGGTACTCGGAACTTTTTTATTAGTGAAATGTGAATTGTGACGGAACTGTATTTGCATTAAGTCATTTATCTTAAATCATGGTCACAACTTATTTTACTACACTAATTCAGGCAATTCTTATTTAACTGTCGATTTACTTACACACTATGCGTAATTTACAACAGTTTAACATAAAGTTCAATGTTAACAACATAATAAATTAAAATATACTTAAAACATTATGGCATAATAAAATATTACTTATACTAAGATATAGCTTACTGACACAGTTTCTTTCGAATTAGGGCTCATTTTTCAATAATCGGGTAAGTTAAATCGGATGAATAAATTTGACGTATGACAGCATACGTCAAATTTATCCGTCGGATAAAAGTTAACTGATAATGGTAAAATCGCCCTTTAATATAAAATAATATACATATTATGAATTTTTAACAACCATCTATCTTGATTCAAGTAATAAAATATATCATGACAACAATAAAAATAAAAAGTTTAAAAACTCTTTGATTCAAATTATCACAACAAATAGACTAAAGTCATAAAATGCAACGGTAACAATATTTGAATTCCAATAGAATTGCGAACTTGACATTGCCTGTCACCTGTCAGTGAAAACAAAAAGTGCAAATGCAAAGGTAACAAAGTTAGCCTGCATTAAATTTCAATGCCATAACTATACCTATTTAATGACTTCGTTTATCAAAAGGTACATATATTATTTCCATATTTCTATAATTTATGGAAGCACTAAGGAATTTTGCGTTATAAAACTTATTACACTTTGTCCTATGCGTCGATAACAACTAAATTCTGCTATAGCTCTACTTATAATTTCGATTACTTCAACAGTTCATATTCTTTGTTATCTTAACTCTCACACTAAATCTAACAAGGTGATTGATGAGACACCGTAAGATAAACCAGCACAATTTAACACTGAGCCCAATAATAGTTGTTCAAGTATCTTATCTATTACCCTTATCTAATTATCTCATCCTCACTGGCGAAGGCTTAGCAGTTTACGAGAATTTAATTTAATTTTCGTAAAAAAAACTTTATTTTTTATTTTTAAGGCAATGATTACTCAACTGTGCCGAATTCAAACTGTATCACAAAATATATATTTGCAGTGATAACAATTTCGAAAATTGACGCAAGGGGCAAGTTTTCACTCGACCGATGGATCAATAATACATCCATCAATCATTTCTGTTCAACGATCAGTCTTTCCAGCCATTGATGAATTATTCATCATTCATTCATCAGCCTTCGATGCTTTGCTGCTTGTGTTAATGTTATAATAACTTGAAGCGTTCAAACTGGTTTATAGAGAGTTCATCCGTGGTTGCTCGTTTCATCCTTGTCTATTATATCGTAATAGTTGTCTATGGTGTAGTTGAACAGCTGAAAGTCGTACCTGAAACAATGTTTGATTATGTTATAATCTTTATATACCTTTTTAACCTTTATACTTTGGTGGTAAAAGTTGTGCCAAATAGGTAGGTATTTGTCAAAAAGAAATAAGGGTCGATCAATCAAATCAGCCGATCACCGTCCACTATCGGAAATTTGCCTCACCTAAACCATGACTGTCAGTTAAAACATGAAAAGAATGACAAATAATACTTACTTATACAAATTATAGAGGCCATCAAGTTGCTTCTTCTTGAGTCGCGAATAAAGATGGCTGATATTATGTAACGTGTTGGTGCCCTTCCCGCTGTTCCGCCACTCAGGCTTCACAATCTCTTGGAGGCGAGCCAGTTGGATCAGGTACCGTTGGTCCTCCTGCCATAAAAATATCAATATCAATGTCAACGCAGAAACAAACTTTGATATCGAGTCCCGTTTGGCAAAGATTTTTTAAACAAGCTTGGATTCTGATTCTTGAATGATTTATGATCATTCCATGAGTTTTTATACCGTATCCGCTATTTAAATAGAATTGAAAATGCGTCTCGAAACGGATGTTAAACCGCATTGGCAAAAGTGGCGTGCGGTCAGGATCCACTCATTATTTATCACTCCGACACCGACCGCTGTCCAGTTGCCCATTTCACGCTCACTTAAAAACTTCGGATTGCGCGATGAATTCAAAACGATTCCATGAATTTTCACAGTGCAATAAAAATAGAGTGCGGACAAATAGTTTGCAAGAATATATTTCCAAATTGATATCGATATCACTTCAAAAGCCAGGCTACATGCCAAGTTGTATCATGAAAATGTCGCTATTCATATATCAAGTATGATAGTCTGACATGGATTCTTTTGCTTATTATCTAGACTACAGTAATTGTTTCGTACTTACATCCAATGTTTCAAACTTAAGAATGACGTCGAAGTTGAATTTGCACGGCGTGCAGAATGTGGTGTATGGTGTCCAGTGCATGTCAAGCGAACGTTTTGCTCTGGCTTCGTCGAGCACGTACGAGACGAACTCTTCAAATACCGGGTATTTCTCTGTGAGGGGCGTGCCCGTTTGCTGAAAAGACAGGAATTGAATAATTTAGGGATATAGGGTGTGACATGCGATACGCGGTCTTAAAGGAGGAAAATCCTTATACCTTTCTATATTTCTTTATGATCCTATGGCCCATTTTGTCGTGAAATGATTTAGGCCACGCGTGCACAATTTTGTCGTTGTAAGCGGATGCCAATCTCTCCAGGGGATGTCTGACTATGAGGAATGTGATGGAGTCCCCTTGGGCCTTCTTAATCATCTCTGTTGTGGGCCTCGCATATTTCCTCCTGGCTAGTTCGAGAGGCACTTCTTTTGTTTTGTTTAAGAATGCTGCTGAGTAGTTTGCCATCAAGTTGAAATTGTACATCCATGATGTGGATGCTGCTTTGAATATGTTGCACCTGAAATAAATTATTTCTTGGAGACTTCGTTTTGAATACATGTGGACGATAATATTGTTAAATTTAATGCTAGCACGCAAATACAAATTTAAGAAGCCATTATTTTAATTATCCACTCTGCCAAAGTGATGTCGTTTACAGCCTAATACCTGTGTCACAGCGACATATTAAACTCCACACCTTCATCATAAGGCATCGTCGTGGGAACTCTCTTTAAAAGTTCTTTGATCTTTCTGCTGTCGGTTTGAAAATAAATAGCTATACGTCATTTTATTATAGAATTAGGTACCTATACGCTGCTTACGCTACCAATAATATTTCCTATATCTTTCTATCCTTTCTCCTGATTCCCTAATAGTTATCAGAACGAAGACTTCTACGATTTTATAGATACCTAACCTGCCGGCGTAAATTTATTAACGAACAAAAGACATCACTCGAAAACTCAGATTCTTACCATATCACATGGTATTGCCTGTTAATCAGATATTCCCAGGCGTTGGACTTCTGGCTGGATGTGTCCAGGCCTAGCCTGGAGCACTCTGCTCTCATGTAGTCCCGTCGGACTTCCATCCTGGCGTTGACTTCCATGAACTTGTCTCTGGTCAACAGACCATCGTCGCGGGTGCCGTTGTCGAAGATGTACTATAACAAAAGTTTAAAGTTAGTTGTTGAGTAAATTGAGACATACGTATTACATACTCAAAGTTTTTCCTTGGAATTTCTTCATTATTAATATCAAGCAGTGCACTTTTTGTGGCAATTTTTAAAACCGTTCGATATTAGCTACATCAGGAAAGAACATGTTCCCTAAATACAATTTTTTCATCATAATTATTAGCGCTTGTAAGCGATGTAAATTGATCCTATAGAATAAAAATTCAATGGAATTCTCCAGGATTTCACTGCCTATTCCGTGTCACATAGCGGTTTGTAGAAGGCGATGGAAACCAGGTCAGGAGTACTGGGTAATCTAGAAAAACATGTTGTAGGTAATTATGTGAACTGTTAAACCTTCCCGTGTTAGTTAAAAGTATTTCTATGTTAATCTAGTACTTCATCATCACATAGATTTGTTAAAATGTTGTTAAAACCCTCTTATAACGAAATGTTCATTTGGCATCTCTACTAATATTGTAATTATGTTTACTGACGTTTCTTAATATAAAACGCCATATTTTGGCACTTTCAGTAATTTTCTTTTGCTAAGCCTACTAGAACAATTTTGATAAATAGATTCGTTATCGTTCCGCCGATGATACAGTATCATTACGATGTCTAACAATGACATCGATATTACTTTTCGATACATTTATTGCGATGAGAGCGATATAGTTAATCCTCTTTCGTCCTCATAACAAGAGATGCCTACGCATTGCGTCGTTACATAAGTAGCCGACTCGTTTTCGCCAATTCTGTGGGAATTTTCACAATTACTTTCGGAGAGAATGTCGAAGCTTTATAGTTTTTGTGATTTCGTATTAATCAGTAAGTGAATCGTATTTGCTGAATTCTTCCATTTCTGCTCTAGAAATAGTCCCAAGCTCGTAAATGTCTCTACGATGCTGGAACACTATGGACGTAACCTGAACTGAGCCTACCCGCTGATTTACGAATGACAAGCATTGTATTTAAATAGGAGATAAACATAAAACAATTTCATGAAATTACAGTATAGTGAAAACTTAATCTGCAAGGTATTATATTACCGTCAGGACTCATGCGATGCTAGCTTAAGTGCAAGTTTCATTAAACGCAAATGTTCCTCTTTAATTACCGCCTGTGAGCCAAGACATTCCGTGATGGATGCTTAATTAAATAAATATCTCGGCGAGTGCTCACAATCCTTTTATTTTATTAAGATTCCAGCTCCCTCCGTTTGATGGTACAACGCTTGTTTGGACAGCGTATCAGAAATAATAATGGCATATTTTCTTTAGTTAAGTTATGTTTTTTCTTTTATACTACAGTTATGGCACAGGAAAACATAACCATTGTGATGTTCTAGCTTTATGATGTTCGTGATCTGTGAATGTGGCGCGGAAACCTCTCATAATGAGAAGATGTACTAACATGAAGTAGTATTAAAAGATATATTCTCTTTTATTGCTAGAAATGAGATAGCAATTGATACGAATTACAAATATTTCAATTTCAATACATGTGCTCTTTGGTATCTTTTTGAATTATATAGGCCTATTTTATAGAGCTTAGACAGATGACAAGCAAACAAAAAACTTGGTGTAAAAGAGTTCGTACGTTGGTGCGTAATACAGTATTATAAAAAAAAAACTTTATTTCGGGTGGCATAGACCAATACTTAGGTAGAAACCTTAACCTAGTATATATTTCTACTACTCGCCACACTTATACAAGTCATGTCCATGATTTTGAAAGAGACATTCGAATCAGTATACCTACTCATCAAGTGTAGCTGTGCCTATTGGTAAAAAAATAATTATATTGAATATGTAGGTACTGCTTATATCTACTGAATAATGAAAAAAACCATAAATACTGTGATAGTTTTCTTAGTTCTAAACATAATGAACCGTTGAATTTGTTTTTTACAAATTTGCAGTGAATTTATGGATCAGAAAAACTCGGTACCGTCTAAATTTCTGCCAATCTTCATGCGACAAGTGACTGACATTTGCCAAATAATACGCAACTGCATTAGAAAACTAGATGATGCCTAAATTGTTTGTACGTATGTACGTCTATTAAGCTTGGGAGGATTTAATAGCCTTTTTGTAGAGGAACACTGCGATCGTAAAGTTTTTGTAAGACTTTTTTTTTTGGTAGGGTATCCACTTTATGTCAACATGTTATAAACTCCTTTATCTTTTGTATTTCAGATTGAATCCCCTTTCAATCTGAAATATAAAAGATAAAAGAGTTTATACACTTTCCTATTTATTCATTATTCGAACTGTATTTATTTACCCATGAGGCAACCTTCTTTTGTTTTGTCTGTAGGTAACTTCTTCGGCGCTGTGCGTCGATGGTTGGTCCGTATTAAATTTTAACGTTTTTGGTTCTGGGATATGATTTATCTTGAGAACTATAATAATAATTATTTTATTCAACATATTCTCTGTAGCTTTCTGCTATCCAGTATATGAGCAGGTTTTATTAAAACTTAAACGGTAGTTTATTGTTGTGAAAAAGAAGTGATAAATATGAGCTCGAACTCAGATTCAGAATTGGGAACTGGATCGGTTTAATGAGCAAATAATAAATCGATATCACATTTATTTAAATTACCAGAATAAGACAATACATAGAAAAACCCAACAAAACCGCTAATATTTCAGGAAAAACCGGCTCAACTATCTCGCTAACAGCATTTTTGATGTAAAAACATTGCGGTAGTTATTATTTTTATAATTATTTT
Organism: Subacronicta megacephala; assembly: GCA_958496365.1. NCBI lineage: Eukaryota > Metazoa > Arthropoda > Insecta > Lepidoptera > Noctuidae > Subacronicta > Subacronicta megacephala. The sequence continues at coordinate 6,388,605 of OY292530.1, read as the reverse complement.
AATCATGTCATGCTTTATTGCTTGTAGTACTTACGTACAGTAATGGTTGATACTTGTATACGACCGTTATCGCTATGCAAAAATAGTTTTTATTCACATTATGATTATGTGCACGACACGAAGTACGTACCTAAATCCCGTTAGGTAAGTCCTGGCGTATCTAATAATGGATTACGTTAGAATGTGTTCGTTTATATAGTATATTTATAACGGAGAAACATTACGTTATACATAGTTTTCTTATCAATTAGTTCCGTTAACATAACATACCATCACGCCTGTATTCCTCGAAGGGTTAGGCAGAGGTGTACTCAATGTACACATACAGTTCGCCGGTATGTAATAGGAATATGTGAGCCTCTTGCTATTCACCGGGCATATAGGTATCGTAATTACATATAACTAACTATCCTAACAGCTGCTCCTAAGAATGTCATAGCAAAACTCATAACACTGCTCGACCTGTGAAACTAACCCAGATCATTTTTTCATGAAACTGATCTCTCGAGGCTCTGATCAAGCGTTGCGTACAAGTATCCTCATTCATGGCAGTCATGGCACTTATGGCATGGCATAAATTTGACGCTGGTGCACTGCTAGTATTTATGAATGACACCCCCTGTCTTGTGTCCCCTTGGTGTTCTATGCCCATCTGTCATTAACCAACCCGTTGTCGCGTTGGCGTTATGACGGTTGCCATTTTAATTTTCTTGTTAATAAGAAAACTAATACAAACAAAACGAAAAATGCTGAAGTAATTTGTGTACAAAGAGTGAGCTTCGGTTTCGGACCGATTAACTCCCGAAACTAACAATGAAATGTGCGGAGCTTAGAGTTCAATCGCGTAATAAAGCTTCCAAGAGCGACAAAATCGTCAAACGTTCACGCAAAAGGTATCGTGTGTGGAATAATTAATGAGATTCCTAGTCATGGTGTGGCATTTCGTTAATTATAATGGCTGATATTAATTAATTACTTTAATTTTATTTATCAAACGTGTTTTTATATTTACGTGGAATTGTGTTTGTTAAATTTTAATAAATTTGCTCGTTTATTCCAGTGAGACGTCACTTTATTTATGGCAGTTCTGTTTGACTGTAGGTATGTTTATAAAATAATTTATTTTCAACATAGGTATTCTTCGATTTCCATTGGTAGGTAGATCTGTTAATCATTGCTGTAGTATACTGTACCAGTAGAAAACATTATAGCTACCTCCTAGATTTGCTTTAAACATCACAAATATTTAAGTAGGTAGGTAATATTAAATTATTTACTAATCGTCAACATTTTTTATGAATATTAATTACCCACGTAAATCGCGTTTGTTTGGAACGGTTTCATATAAAACATTATTTAGTATACAGGGTGGAAGGGACATCGAAGCACAACCGCTTACTGTGAATTCAATACCTACATGATTCTGAACCATAATGTATTGTACTTTTGTAGGAAAAAACAGATTTCTTTAATAACCCACGAAAAATATCAATGCAGTGGGGTCTAGAATCATGTACTGAATTCATGGTAAGTGGTGCTGCGTCGATGTCACTTCCACCCTGTATAAGAAGGTCTGACTCTTGCCTATCTATTTTTATACTAAAGTGACACTTTATTGACAAACAAAATAGTTTATAAGCTTTTTGGAATAAGAATATTACAAACCATTTTCTAATAATAATATCTATCGCACAATATTTTAAATTGTTTATCATGTAATTCTTACTGTCAATTATGTTACATAGGTACGTCGCGTGTAGCTTAGCATGTGTTTTTTATTATGTTGTTTAGATATAAATACTGATGTTGGTTTCATGTTACAAGTCTGTTTTCAGTATGAAATGCACGACAAATGTCATACAATGTCGATGCGATGGGCCTTGTTTTAAAAGAAAATGTTGGCTCGTCACGATACGGAACATGAGATAATGTTTTGCGTAATATACATAAATGACAATTGAAATTCAATTGTATTTAATTGCCTGTTTTGCACGAGATGTCCATAGGATGGAGGATAAGAGCATGTCCAGAAAGCCAAAGAACATTAAACAGAATAATAGTCACATAATTTATTTCTCAAAAATAACCGATGTTTAGTTAAATTAACAAAGTACAAATTTGAGTTAGAATAACTACTCATGTTAATAAAACTACCTCATAAGTGTAGTGGCTCTTAGCGCGACTGCTACGCCGGAGATCTTGGGTTGGATTCCCTGGTCGATCAGTGTTATAGACGTAGGTATCACATACTTATATGAAAGTGTGTAAAGTGCATTTAATTCAACAGTTCAACAGATGTACAAGACAAAAGATTTGGCTTTGTAATACTTGAAAGGATTAAAAATCTAAAAACATAAATTACACATTTATTTAAGTTCCGTTGCAACTTTAATCAATATTTCATCCATACATATTCCCATCAAAGGTAAGGAAACCATAAACTGCAACAGTCTTAGACAGTTATTGGTCATTAAACCCGGAAGAGAATTATAAAAATGACGGCAATATAAATGTATCCTATTCCATCCAATTTGGAGTCTATCTCATAATTTATGACATCATATAAGAAGTTCCTGTTTAATAATTTTAAATTGAATCACATAAACGCACGGATATTAAAGTTAAATACTTTTGAATTAATTCCCTCAGATGAAGGATGAGTTAATTTCCAACTCTCTTATTGTCACCTTCTTCAGTTTAATTGGGAAATAAGTTCAAACGGAATTGGAGTACCTAGAGGAGGTTGAAAATGTGAAGGGCGCGCACTTAAGACACAATTCAATTGTAGCTATAGGGAAGGTGACTGAATCAGTAGATCATTAAAAATAAATAAAATTCATAGTTAAAATTGCGTAATACAGGTTAAATTAAAAAGTACATATCAAAGAATCTATCAAAAATCCAAAAAAACTAAACACTGACTGAAGAGGGGATAGTAAAAACAGTCTTTTAAATGTTTATTAGCTGGTTTTCAATCTGTTTACTTACATAAACACGAAAACTACAAAGACAGACAATCGGAACACATCCCCTTCGCGAAAGTGAATGCATTTGATGAAATTGCTTTCCATCAATGGGAGTACGTTTTATCGCCGCTAGAAGTTATTGGATTTGCCGTATAATAGCTTCGAGGCACGCGAGCTGCCGGCGAAAACGACAGAACAATTCTGTACAATACAGTGCATAAGACATTGTAAATGGAGTTCCGTTGCGTCCAAGACTGACGCCTTTCGTTTTTAATGCTCATCAAACCTTTGTGCTGGTAAAACAGGAGGTGTTTAGAGCTGGGTTTGCTGGTTGGGACTTTTGGAAACCTTGTATGTACTATATGGAAGCAAAAATGGAGCAGTCTATAGTTAGTTTCTATATGCAATTCTTGTATTTTTATAATTATTGTGGACCCAGGCTTGCAACATCTCAAGTCACTGTAATTTGTAAGATGAAAACGATTTTTCAATATGCATACCTAGATACTTATTAACATAATATACAACAATAATAAACCATCACGCCTGTATTCTCGAAAATATTTCGATTTGTACAAAATCGTAATCGGTTAACCATTTAGTCATCATTGGGCTTATGACTGAATTGAGGACGTACCAATTTAACATTCTTGTTAAACTTCAATAATTCGGTTATTTTATGCATTTTAGACGGGTTTTCGTTACTCGTACAGGTTCGCCTACATACTTTCTTAATTCATATTCAGATTTACCGTTATTATGTAGCAACGTAAGTAGGTAGGTATATGATAATTCTGTCCATTTTTAATTCCACGTAATTTCCTGACCGCGTGAAGTCCTGTTCTTATCTACCACACAAGAAAGGAGCAGATATAACTTAAATATGTAGGATTACGTAACCAGTAACACATACATTTTTAATTCAACTTTCACTTGCGAAACACGACTCTGTTTACTTGTCTTCAATGGACACCTATGCGATTTTAAAGGTGTCTTCACAAAATCTCAAAAACTATAAAGTAAAACTTGAAATTTTGTAAGATCCTCGGATGATAAAAGGAAAAGTGAAAATTCCTACGGCAAAAATGAAATCAATGCTTGCAACACCGCGAGGCGTAGCCCCCATAAATTGAAATACGAAATTGATGTTATGTATTGTGTCGTTTCTTATTACAGGAAACATAACATCATGCTTGTTTACCCCGAAGGACAAGGCAGGGGTGTACTATTGTAGGTTTAGGTCCCATGTAATAGGGGTTGACCCTATTGCCATTTACCGGATATAAACCCTAACTCCTGAGAAATTTATAGAAGAACCCAATAACACTTTGCTGAACCTGAGAAATGAACCAAGGAGGACCTTTAGCGTAGCAAGTCACTCTTGGGACTAGACAGTTAGTAAGTACTAGTATTTAATTGTAGTGTTATGCACTTTTTTCCGTGTCTAACATGCGAAGCAACGTAAAATTTACGATCCCACAATTAAGTCACTATCTATACCAATAGAATTTTACCACGATGTTCATTAGTAGATAAACGGCAATTTGCACATTTTAAGTTCAATCAAGTGCAGATAAAAAATCTTAATAGCACTTACATATGGAATGAAGAATCCAGTTACATTAGTTCGTTCTTTTGAATGTCCACGCGAAAATTATTGCGCGACGCCTCAAGGAGACCAACTTGGTCATAAAATGTGAATAAATAAACATACTCGTACTATGAATTTTATTGAGATGCTATTTGCGTGCATCCGAATCTTCGCGTATGAATGGGACAGAAAAATTCCAGTTTGACATTGAAATTGGTTGGGACCACCTGTGTGCCTTAATGGGGACAGGGAGAGTCCGTATTGGGAAAGTACAAGTGAAAGTACTGTCGCTGATCTTCATAGTAAGTAAATACTAAGATGCGTCTAGAAAGTGTACTGCAATGTCGCATTTTCGCTCCTTTTTGAGATGTTATGACAGCTATTGTACCGTACTCCTCACGTATGGTAATTATCACAGCATTTACAAATGCATTTGAATATGTCCTCTTAATGACTGTTACCAAGGAGTACAAGGAGTATATAAGATAAACACCGTGTCATTTTAGTCCTTACACGCGAAAAGGGCCTCGTTGTATTCATTATTACGGACAATTTTCACTATAGGACCAACCCTGAAATCTTTAGAAAAAAGTTTGCAGTTTCATAGAATAGTGCTCTTCGACACAGTGAAATGTAGGGAATAGCTGTTCCCTATTTTAGGGTTGGTCACACAGTAGAAATTGCTAATAATCAGTATCAAAACAAGCTTTTGGCTGGCAGGCGACTATAATGTCACGGTGTATATGCATATATGAAAGCGGAAAAGCTCATTGACATAACCACCAGGTTCCAAACTTAAATTTAATAGTGCTTGGCAGATAGCTGCCTTATGGACGTTGTAAATGTATTCACGAATCCCGAGGCTTTGACTACTAGGTCGGTAGGTAGGTAAGTAGGTAATCTTATATCCAGGCAATCCATTGACTCACCCAACTTCAGATAAACAAGAATAGTAACTTTCATACGTCATAGGCACCCACTTAGCCATGATTAATGGGAATTTCCACACGAAACCACAGCAGTGGTAGCATTTCATAAGGTTGCGTATCCTAAAATTACTGAGATAGGTGTGTCGCGTGTTTCAGCTTTAAGGTGATCTTCGAAGTACATCATCATCATCCATAGCCTTACTTCACCCACTGCTGGGCATAGGCCTCCCTAAGTTTGTCTCATCCACCACGGTCTTCATCACCATGTTTGGGATCATTATATGAATTAGTGGGTAGGCCTTTGACCTATCCAGATGACTTAATGATCATAACAATCTCTAGCTCTATTGTTTCACGCAGTATCTAATTACCATATAAACACTGCTGTAACCTAAACTATTGCCAAAAATGTTCTTCGAATAATCCAGGACGAAGGTTGCCAACCTATGCATCGAACCCTATAATATAAATATTCCAGCTAATAAATACGAGATGAGTTGCAGCTGTTGTTATTAATGTCATTACAAGGTCCACGTGGAAACTTTCCAAGAGAGATTAATGTTAGTTTTAACTAACATTCAAGACTGGATTCAGATCAGGTTAAGCTATGTTTCAGGTTATATGTGATTCTTGAGTTGAGAACTTTCGTGCCTTAATAAGCACGTTAAGCTCTAGTAAGTGTAAGTCGCGTAAGTCCTAGTTGTCATACCAACACGACAATAATTAGTGGTACTTGGAATTGCGAAGGTCTCATTTCACTGCAGTCGCGTCGCTGAAAATACTAAAATTCAGCCGTTCCTGGGTTGAAAAAGGTTTGATAAGGGAAGGTTGGAAGGGTGATGATTCAAAATCGAATCGAATACGGCAAACTCCGCGTCCTCCGTCTCGATTTAGTATCTTCATATTATGATCAACATGCAGATTGCCGAAATGAGCGAATCCTCTGATGATTGGCTACCCGATTTTTTTTTCTTTAAAAAAGCTTACTAGCAATGTGGGTCACACATTACTAGTATTCTTGTTAACCCCCCGTACTAAGCTAAATGCTTGTATAACGAGTGGGTTCACGTCGGTAGTGCAATGGGTGGGGTTCGAACCGGCAACCGGATGATCGCAAGTCCGACGCCCTAGCCATTAGGGTACCGCGAAAATGATGGTCATAAAGTCAAGACTCACTGACCTTTCCCTGAATTGGTACCACCAGTACAAATAGTTACTTGTACCAATGATAACGAATACTAGTAGCTGGTATTACAATCATTGGGACTGCTAGACCAATGAGGCAGTATACCTCAGTAGTAAAATATTATAAATTACATCCATCTGGTCCGACAATGATTTACAACTAAACATAATTTACGGGTAATACACAGACCGAAGGCCAAATAGTAAACTATTTAATTTATGCCAAGACTTCGTTCGTATAATAGATAATATATAAGTACTTTTTAGTCCCACCGTAATCACCCGCGTTTTTTTAAATTAGTTTAGACCTAAACTGTCGCCGAAATGCTCATCAAACTCCGTTGAATAGCTTTTCCATGATGGTTAATTTATCAAACGAAAGCAACAACAATTTATGAATGAGTGAACGAGTTTATCACGGTATTATAAATATCGTTGCTCTATGATCGTTCTTAAAAAAAATGTTTGTGTGGTTTATATTCAGAACATTACGGGTCATCAAGGGAGACCGCACTGCTCTGATGAAGCGTCAATGTGTTAAATTAACCGTGACATACCAATGTGGGTGTTTCTGTGTCACTATGTTGTTTGCTTTGATGTATTAGCGCGGTACACTTACGATGATACGTTTATCTGGTTTATTCTGTGTACGTATGTTTTTTATTTATCTATACTAATATAATAAAGCAGTAAAGTTTGTGAGGTTGTAGGCGGTAATCTCTGGATCTACTAATCCGATTTTGAAAATTCTTTCACCAATAAAAAGCTACGTAAAATGAAAAGAAAAACTAGCCTTTAATATATTGATGATAACTATGTCACACTCGTACCTTTATTTATCCTTGAATCTAAAAAAACTTAACTTTAAAATGGGGCCAACATTGTCATTAGCTTTGCATTAGCATGTCGATAAAAAGGCTGATCGCGAAGGGTGCGACGGATCCGGGGTCGTGGCGAATCACGTTTTCCATGGGTAAGGCAAGGGAAGCAGTTACGATGAAATGAGTCCGAAGTACACCGCTGTTTACCCTGGCGACATCCATAAGGATTTTCTTCACTATGAAAAATGGGTAAGATGGTGGTCATGTGTACAGTTACCTGTGTAAAGACAGACAAAGTCCTTAACTTTTACACCCTTATTTGCGAAGGTTAAAGAGGAGAGCGTCAGCACTTATCGGAAAGCTTTTTAGACCCATTACTTACCCATCAAGTACCTCATAAACGCGATGCTTTGATCGTATGAATAGAACCTTATCTCATATCAGGCACATAACGGAAGAGCATTTTTTCATGTCTGGAGACTTGAAAATGCTTCATCTAAGTAGCTTCCATGATGTCATGTGTATACAGGAGTTAGAAGCGAGGACTGTCTACCAATCTTACTTGATCATTGATTTAGTACTCAGTGTTTTTCTTACATATTATAAAAACAAGGCCCCCGCTGCGTCTGTCTGTCTATTCACGATAAACTTAAAAAGTACTGAACGGATTTTTATGCGGTTTTCACCAATAGTCAGAGTGATTCAAAAGGAAGGATCAGGTGTATAATTTATGACCATTTAAAATTGTTTGAAATATGACGATACCTACGATAGCTTTCATCGAAACCGCTGCCATGCGACCCTACAACGGACAAAAACATGTAGGTATAATATGCTCTGACATATTATTTTCTGACATGGTCCAAAAGGAGGCCGCGGAGCGGGATCGTGAAAGGGCTAATCCCGCCCGGAGGAGAAGACGCCGACGCCGTGGTGGCAACCGCGCCGGTGTCTAGCCCATCAGGGAGCTTAATGGAGAACCCCCTGCCTATTGTCACTCGAACGACAAGCGGGGGCCTCTGAGGTCGTGGGCGCTTAGGGTGGGGACTCTGAGTGTCCATTAAACGACCTTAGGGATGACGGCGACACGAAGTGGTCACGTGCCGCTGTATATAAAGAAGGGCTAAGAAAGCATAGCTGAGACGGGCTATATGCGTGGCACTGGAAGCGATCCGGAAGAATAAGATGTTCCCGGATCCTTTCCAACATTGTGTTGAAGTGGCCAACGGGGACGTTTTAGTGAGGTAAAAATCCCACACACCCTGGCCTGTACCCCCAATAGGCCGGCAGCCTTTTGAAGGTTTCCTCCTCGCAACAAAAAAAAAATAAAAAAAAAGGTATAATATGCTCTACTACCCGTGCGAAGTCGGAGCGGTTCGCTAGTTTATAATAATTAATTATGAATGCTTTAGAAATGAGACAGGATTTACTAATTTTGTTACGCATTTTTAGCATTGAATTTTTTAACGGTTAAAATATTTCTTAACGTTCACGGATGAGTAAATTAATTACTTAAGTGCACACTATTTATTACTGAGCGCAAAATACTGTAAGACAATAGACATGCCCGAAACAAATTGGAAGAAATTCATCAAGCCTTATGAGACCCGCATGTTGGAAAACGGCCCTGTGACGTTTAAGTCATCTAAGTCTTGGGAATGGAAACATTCGTTGAGAAAACAACATATTCCTTCGGCAGACCGATGAAAACCAACTTGTCAATGCAGAGTTATGCGGATGCATTTGCATTTTTCTTTATTTGTGATAGGATTTAACTTTCCGTCTGGCTAGTAAAGAGAGCTAGTTAACTGAGATCCAGAGCCCGGAAGGGCATTTACTTGAATTGTGTGCTCTAATTTAGACCCTGTTTGTGCTTTCCATCAGGAAAAATATAGCAAAGATATATGTATCTGCTTGGAAATGTTTTTCTAGACTTAAATAAAGTATCATCAAAAAGATTGACCGTTTGCGGAAGTTTTGTAAGTGAATCTTATGGATTGATCTTTAGTTTATTCCAATTATCGGTTACTTCGACGATAAGTAGCAAGTTGCGTGAGGAACTGTTGAACGGGAAACAACACGGGAAGCTCGTGAGAAGGGAAGTCGTTAGTCGGGAAAGCCTTCTTGATGAGCAGTTAGTTATTAGAGGAGATCGGGTTTGGGAAAACCTTGGTTTAACACTGAAAATACAGCGTCACCTTGCTAGAGTTATTGAACCAAGAGCGTAAGTTATCTAAAAAATCTATCGAAAAGTGAGTTTTTGTTTTGATTGCTGTGTTTTTATCTACCGAAAACATCCCAGGCGCGTGTTATTATGGGTTTTAAATTACAATCACATTTCACAGGCCTAGATAAGTATAGCAGCATATTGATTGTTTTTGATATTTCTATCATATTCAAATTTGTATCATTTCCAAATTAAGTCACATAATTAGCATCAGGCACAGATTTGTACAGTGATATAGCACTTATGTGAAAAGATTCCGATCGATACAATCATTAATCGCTCGTAACTTACTCGATGAGACATCAGATAACCGCCAAGAAGAAAGTGTAGAAGCGAGTAAGTATAACATGCGATTGCAATCAATGCCATTGATGCAGTTTTACTTATTTCACATCAAATAAGGACTAATAGTGCGATGTTACTGGTTTACTTGCAATTATAACTTATTATACCTACTTAGGTACATTCATTTCCGCAACATAAGTTTCTAGCGACCCCGATCGGTTTGTAAGAGGTCGGTCAGAAGCCTTATGAGTATTCTTCACACTAATTTGCCGTTATCTTTAACTATACTAAAATTATAAAGAGGTAAAATTTGAGAGTTTATGTTTTAGGGGGTAATCTCTGGATCTACTGAACCGATTTTCAAAATTCCTTCACCAATAGAAAGCTTCATTATACCTGAGTAACATAGGCTATATTTTATCCCGAAAAATTAAGGTCAACCTATACTTAACCAGTGTAAACTGATCTCGCATTGTATACAATAAGAAGCCAGCGTATAGCTTTGTATAGCTTGATGTGTAGCCGTACATCTATTATACTATTAAGCAAATTAAATAAAAGAAAAAGGTCTTCATTGCGTATATAATGGGTTTAACCTACCTATCATAAGCTTAATGTCTAACTGAGGGTACAAATATTATAACGTTCGAAGCTCTTATCTTATGACTATCACAAAAAGAGGACAATATCTAAGTACTTATTCTTTGATACAACACTACATTTAATTACCCATAATTTTTCTATTTTATTTTCGTATGTAGGTCCATTAATAGTCTTCCTGTTACATGTTAAACAAGGTTACATGAATTGCTATGGCTGCTGTTAATTGACAAAAATGTGGGGTCCGGTAATTAATTTATATGAATAAATGCCTAAAACAGACACCCCTATAACAGTGTAAACAAAATTAAAATCTGTTCAGTAGTTTTTGCACCATTCCATAACAAACAGACACATAATAAATAACACATAATAGTGTAGATTATGTAAGCTATTTAAACAACTTATCTAACAAAAATGATAAATGACGAAGTCCGGCTTAAGCTCAGGGTTATAGGTCCGATCCCACATGACAAATATTTGTATGGCCTACTGCGTTTGGGCGTGTATGTTATTTGTATGTGTCATGTTGACCGAGAGACAATGCAACATGCTTGTGAAACTATTTACATATAAACTTCTTCGATGATATTATTTAGACCAAGGATATCGTAGACACGAGTATTATTTATTCGTAGGTAGACACTATTAGTGTGTGGTTATTTTTTTTATGAAAGAAATTCTTCTTTCCAATAATAAAAAAATATCTGCGGTCAGAATTCCACATAGTACATGTAAGTAACTGCCTCATCATTAGTCTAGTGGCCCAAGCGTGACTGCAACGCTAGAGGTCTTGGGTTTGATTCCCAGGTCGACCAAAGTGTTATTGAGTTTTTCTATGCTCGGAGTTTCGATATGTGCCCGATGAATGGCAATAGGCTCGTCCCCTATTAGATAGGACGATGAACGAACGACGAACTGTGGGTATACAGTAAGTACACCTCTGCCTAACTCTTCGTGGAATACAGGCGTCATGGTATGTTTCAACATAAAAAATATGACAGGAAATCGAGAAACTAGCGTCGATATGAATGTTATCAGGAGTCGACCCTGATGTGTTACAGTGTTGGATAACGAACGCCTCCGAAATGACTTGACCTATTTTTATGTTTTTTTTTAATGTATATTTGGTAGGTTTGATAATAGGTCGTAGGCTAAACGGCCAAAGACTATTAATTTCTTTGGTTGTACCCTACCCTCACCCCCATTTTTTATCGCGATTTAAGTATGGCAGAATAAAGTTTGCCAGGTCAGCTACATAGTCTACTACACTATAAAAAGTTTCCAGTTCACAAATATATTCGGTAGGATGTTATGATATTATGTATGTAGAATTAAAGCCAGGTGAGATAATGCAGGTAATTGCCCAAGCTGTGATTCTTATGGATGCTTGTTTTGATAGATATCTGTAGCGGGATTTGTGAGTGGTGTTATTATTTATATGCACTAGAGAGTTTCCTGCGGCTCGCCTTCGTAGGATTTCGATTATCCCGCGGTATATTAAATAGTAATCGGGAATAATGTAGCTTTCTAGTGGTGAAAGACATATTAAAATTCATTCAGACGTTTCAGAGTTTATGGATTACAAATGATTACAAACAAACAAATCTTTATATTTGTATAGATATAGGTATGTACAGTGTACACACATAGCTAGCATGTCTTAAATAACAAACAAACAATTGTCAGAATTTTTGAAAGGGCTGAAAGTCCAACTAGAGGACGTATTATTATTATTTGTATGCCTTAGTCCCCGCACTATGGCAAATGATATTCTTAGGTGTGCTTCGTGGAATAGAAAATTAATTGTTTGAAATTTTTATTTTAAGCCCACCATCGGGTGTGCTAAGTAAAATGCTTTAGGTGTGCTTCGTCTGGGTGTGCTTAGTGAAATACCTCTCTCTCTGGGTTTGAAATTGAGGTTTGCAGCGGGTGCTACCGAAAATCAGCGCCCTGCGGTTTAAGTGAGGAATTTAGGTATGCTAAGTCGTAGTAAGAACTAACTACTAACTAACAGAGGGGTTGGGCTATAAAAAGAAAGAAAGTATTAAAGAGGAGAGGAGGAACGATGACAAGTATAAAAATTATAGTTTACAAACAAAACTCAAGTCTGTTGAATCATTTTATATTCCCAATTAAGAATTTAACTTGAAAACCTCCAGCAGACATAACAAACACCGAAATCTTTCACTTCATCTCAAAAATATCCCGTGGCAATATTTTTGCTCAGTGTTCAGGTTTTATCAAACCTTCTGAGCACTCACATAAAAACAAAAATGCAGATATTAAGGAATTTTAACGAGGAGATTGTACTCAAAGCTGCCGTAATGAGGGTAAACATTTTTATCAGACATTATACTTCCCGTAAACAGACGACGGACGAAGCACTTAAATTATCTAAAACTGCAGAGTTTACGTGTTTCACATATCAGACACCAACCTCAAAATAATTGAGTTTTACGCAGAGTAGTGGTACGCACGGCTACACATCAAGCTATACAAAACCAGTATAGACTGGCCTTGAATTGTAGGGAAAAACTTTACAATGGGAGGTCAGTCTAAACTGGATTTGTGTAGCTTGATGTGTAGCCGTGCGTACACGCTACAGGCTACAGGTCGCTATACGTGTCTAGTTTAAGCTGATAAATGGTAGTACCTAATGAGAGTATTATATTATCTACTATGAGTGATGTAAAATTTTTAATTATAAGCAAGTATCTATAATGGACAAACTGGTTAATCGGTTCAGTGATATTTTATTAGTATAACTGTTTATTTCACATTTGCCTATCAAGTCGCTTTTATGGCCATCGTCTTGACTTGCTAAGTGTTTAAAAGCGGTCCATAAATCGGTGTTTGATTTTTTTAGAATAAAAATAGCTTTTATTCGATGATGACATACCGTCACGCCTGTTTTGCCGAAGATGTAGTCAGAGACGTATTACACCTACCCCGCGACGGATGCAAATCCTGATAATTTTATAGAAGAAATAAAGAACAGTTGGGAATCTAAAATCTATCTAGCAACGACGCCCTAAACCACTTAACCAGTAAGGTATCTTTTTTAATATTATAAAGAGGTAAAGTTTGTGAGTTTGTGACGTTGTAGGGGGGTAATCTCTGGATCTACTGAACCGATTTTGAAAATTCTTTCGCCAATAGACAGCTACATTATTCGTGAGTGACATAGGCTATTTATATTACCCCGTAAAAGGAAAAGAAAAGTAGGTATACTCCACGCGGGCGAAGCCGCGAGCGGAAAGCTAGTCTTTAATATTTGACCTTCTAGGTATAAATTTGAACAATAGGATAGTGAAGGGCAACATCGTCCTATCTGCTATTACGTAACAACAAACTGCGTGTGACAAGCGAGGTGATCACAGCAATTTATCCTTTATTGCACCGTTCATTTAATGTTCATTGTCAGGTCTTCTGTCCGTGGAACTTTTACGGACAGATATAACAAAGCAGGATCTGGGTATGTTAATAAGTAGAATACGCCGCAATACGGGAACTTCCGTTGACATGCGTTTGCGCATCCTATAGCTGTTTTGTATTTTAATGAGTGCAAGGCTTAGTTGTGAGTATTGGCCAAAAACATTTAAATACGAGTGAATACCTATGCATTTTAAATAAAGAAGTAAAGTTACTTTCTTGCAATCAAGTATGGTAATATGAGTGATTAAACGAACTTACCTGTAAGTGAAGTTCAATCATCATTATATGAAGACACTGTCCTTTAATGATTGACCATTATGTAGTATCCTCTATTTTCATCCACTGACGCACGATTTCAAAGCAATGCAGAAAAAACGCTTGGTTTTGTATGTATTATCTGTGTGAATCTGCTGTCACTGTCACGTCACGGACTGTCACCTGGAAGTCATTCTATTGAAAGCTACACAGTTTTTACAATTTTATATCGGGAACACAAGAATAGGTTCTTTCGAATGGGCATGGGTGGGTTGCTCCAATCATTAAAGGACAGTGTCTTCATATAATGATGATTGAACTTCACTTACAGGTAAGTTCGTTTAATCACTCATTATACATCAGACAGTCCTTTAATGATTGACCATTATGTAGATGTTTAAAGCTTCACTAAAATTGTAATAAAATGTGTAAAAATAAATACATTATTATGTTAATGGAAATTCAGTTTCATTACTTTAAATTATAAGATTATTAACTATATTTCACTGTGTATTTGAATACTACAGGTTCTTTTATTTTTAGTATAATTATAACTTATTCAGTCTTATTTCGGTTTTAATTTATTAATTTATATATATATATATATATATATATATTTTTTTTTTTAATCACATTACTATGTTATAATATATTTTTATAGTAATGTAGAGCCAAAGGGCTAATCATTTCCTATTCCAACCTTTTACTCTGTGTCTGACTTAGCAATATGGAGTTGAGCAAGGAATTTTTTACAAAATCTTGAGTGAGCCTTCATTGAGTAGGTGCTTACTGCTCTTGTAAAATTAAATTTATTTAATACAGCATAATTATTTCTGCGCAGTTAAAGTTGAAGTCAGTTAAGGTTGCAGATCTTTGAATTTATCGTTCTGATTAACTTTCGGCATCTGTGATTGCAGGACTAGTAGGTACTGTAAGTATTGAATAAGAACGCTTTTTAAGTTCTGTAAATAGTTTTAATGCTATCTCTATGCTCCCTTGTTCTATGCCTATTCGATGCCTGCAGATAAACTACGACCTTCTAAGATAAATCTTAGGCTTATCTTGATGGAAAGAGATAGTTTAATTTGGAATTTTATAAATTTGATTTATGATTGGTTAAGATAAACTAGATATACTAGGTATTGAGGATTGAGTAATGAGCTAGTACGTAAGTAAGAATATTTAGTAAGATTTATTAAACAGATATTTTATTATAGTTACTATTTTCTTTGTCCTAGGTTCAAATTATTATTAGAAAAGGCTATACCTAGCTTTAAGGAGCCACATAAACATACCATCAAAGTCACATTCAGTTATTGTTGGTCTAGTAATTTAATCTAATATGGGTATTAAACTAACACCTCTCTCATGTCTCAAAGAATCTTTAACTTATGAATATTTCAGAATTTGTATGGAGATACTTATAAGTACATATTTAAGGAATCAGTGTGAGCACACCTTTAGCTTAATAAGCTTTTTGTTTTTTTTTTTTTTTTTTTGAAACAAAGGGCAAGAAGATATAATTTTAAGAATAGGATCAATCTTGCTTGAATTATAGGACTCACACTAAACCGTAACGGGTGATTAGGATTGTTTTAGTTATGAAATTCATTATAATAGCTGTTAAGGTCATGATTCCTCTCATGAATATTAGCATTCGGAGCGCTAACGCATCCGGTTGCGAACTCTTTGAACACGAGATGTTATTTTACTGAGAAACAATCATAGCTTGTGAGACAAGCATCGACATAAATGAGTATTGGGTACTAGGATTGAACAATCCAATATGGCACTCATACAATTAATTTCAGGTACATTAAGGGAAATTGCTGAGAAGGCCTAAAAAGAAAAATGGCCCGTAGTTTGTAAAAGTATCTATTGTATGAGCTTCTTCCATGTCACCTTATATTTTAAGCATTTAAATTTCAAATAATTTTGGTTGTAATCATTATTATTATAAAATCTATTATTATTTCTGATTCTTTTTATTTATATTTAATTTTTATATTAGGCATAAGTAATCTTTACAAGTTATTCCTAATTAAGTTAAACTTTGCAGCTAATGTGTTAAGTAAATATTTAATTATTTATATTTTCACATTTCCATACCATATACAATTCTATTGCCATTGGTACTTATTAAGGAATTGATTGGAGAATATAGAAATGGTCACCAGTGATTCTACATAAATCAGAACTATACATTGTGTAAAATGTAATGTTATCATTAATAATATTATTATCATAATTCATATTTATGATTTTAATTTTAATATTTAATTTTCCAATATTACCTATATCTCTTGAGTTCCTATACCTATTAAATTACCTTATTTACTTTTCTAGCATAATATGCTAGAAAAATAATTATAATTCATTAATATTATTAATTATATTTAAATATTATAAAATTAATTAATTCTAATTAATTAGTAAGATTGTAATGTTAGCATTCCAATCCAAAGGTTACATTCTATAATAGGTATCATTGATATAATAAAGGGAAATGGTGTTTTTAACATTTGCTACAGATTCATAAATCTAAGTATATTGATTTTCTGTTATATTAAGTACTATGGTTCAATTTCATATTATATGGGACCTAAACATGCCAGTGAACTGACACTTGCACACCTCTGCCAACCCTTCAGGGAATACAGGCATATATATTATGTATGTATGTAGGCGGGTATGTTGTTTTAAGCTCTGAATATAGAGACTTTTTATAATCACTGTGACATGTAATGTAGGAACAGTTCCTCAAAGACTTAGAACCTCTAATCAATTACAATGATTAGGTATATAAGAGGTTAGGAAACTTAAATCCTTACCGAGTTGTTTGTCAGTGTAAGAACTGTTTTTGTAAATGTCAATTAAATAATTTAAATTATGATTTCTCTTTTGTGCAGAAATTAGTACATATTGTTTTGAATTAAATATAAACCTGTAAATTAGTCATTTCATGGTGTATAAGGCAATTTTCTGGTTACTTTACAGCACTGGCACAATTGCACTGGTAAGTTGAATTAACTATGTATCTAGATAAGGTGTTAATTTTTAGCCTTAGGATCTCAGAATAGTACAATTTGTTTTAGAATTAAGTGAAGATGTAGTTGTACAATAGATTAGCAGAAGCTAAACTATTAAATTTATTTTAGTTCTAAATATAATGCATCTGTATATTCTGTGATAGGTACTTCCTATTATCTTTGATTATTACCATAATGCAGACATACTTTTCATGCAAGTTATAAGATAAGTTTCTGCAGTGGTATTTAAAACATAAGCATATTATTTAAAATATTCTTATATAATACGCTGGGTAAGTAATTGACTCAACATAATCAGTACTCTAATGTTAAGAGTATTCTGGTTGCTTACTACAATGCCCTGAGATCCTCATCCTTATGGATTCAGATATAATAACCCGCTGTAACAAATTTTGATTTCCTTTGCTTTTTCTTCTTCCTGAGGAGCTAGGTAGGTACCAGATGCTTGTTATAGCCAAACTGGTTTTTAACAAAATGATAGATATATCATTTTCCTTGTCCCAATACAATGGTAGAAGGTCTTCAGTGATTTTCTGTTGGTTATAATAAAATATTTATGTTATACCTGCCAGTATGTCTGTGATGATACTGATCACTGATTGTTGAAGTAGGTATGCTCTCCGGCAACCACCTGGATCTGCTACTGGTACTGCTGCTACAGACTACCTTCTCTCATTGTTGCAGCTTGCTTCAGAGATGTCATTTGATGTGCCTGCTGCAATTCTAGTTAGTATAGCATTCGGTAGACTTAAGTTTATGGTATTACCTTCTGACTTATGTGTCCTACAGATTTAGCCATTATAGAGAATTTTTCAGAGAGGTTATCTCCCAATATATATTAGTAACAAAATTACCAACAATATTTTCCAGTGTTGTACAATACTACTAGAAGTGTCTAAGATTAATTATGTTGCCTCTTCTGTTAACACGCTTTCAGTTGTATGCAATAGTATGCATGTCCAGCATAGGTTAGGTAAATCAATGGTAAAATCAATCCTCATAGTTGATGCACATTCCATGACCAAACAAGATACAAAATAGTTTATGGAGATAAGTAGTTAATTGGGTGATTAACATTGTTACCGTATAATGACTGATAGAAGAATGTGTTGTCCTTCTTGTCAATACACCTCTGTGAGATATTTTCCTGCCTCGTGACCATCTCACTATTTAGAGTAGGTTGCCCTTATGGCACCACACTGTTGACCTATTTCCTGGTCATTTGTTCAGGTTTGTAACATTATTGTATGTACCAGGCACTTTTAGAACATTCTTATGCAATATTTTTTCCACATCTGAAAAATAAAACTATTTCCTACTTACATACCTTATTATCCCTGGCCTGGTGTACTCCCCCCCCCCCCTTTTTTCTCCTTCTTTATATTGTAATGGCACGAAATTAGAACACTTCTTGAGTAGTGTGCACCTTGTTGCATCAAAATATTGCCATCGAATGGTCCCCCAGTACCAGTCCTAGGCAGTGAACAACGCCGTGAATGACCCCAAAGTGTCAATCCTTGGCGTGTTAATGTCTTCGAACAACCCCACAGTGTTGATCCTAGACATGGTAACGACCATTAAACGAACCCACAGTTTCGATCTTAGGTCTGATTGTTTATTTCGTGCATTTTGAATCAATAGCAACTGTGTTGCATGTTCCATGTAGGAGGTTATCATCTACCTCAATAAGTATCTTGGATCCTGCAAAAAACCTCTTCTTTGGTGATACTAGGTAAGTATCTGTATAATAAATCACCACTGAAGTAAGGAACAGTCTTCTTTGGAGGGCGAGTGTAACGATATTTTATTAATTTACGTTGTCGTATCTTCAATCCTTGAAAACTTCTTCAAAATATACACATCACTATTACTTTGCATTTAGGCATTATTGTTAATGCCTTTTATTGCTTATTTTAGTCGTAAAAACATTTTAAATCCTGTAAGAAAAGTTTTTACGGTGTGCGTCGTTGCACGAAAAAAAGGAATGACTTCCAGGTGACAGTCCGTGACGTGACAGTGACAGCAGATTCACACAGATAATACATACAAAACCAAGCGTTTTTTCTGCATTGCTTTGAAATCGTGCGTCAGTGGATGAAAATAGAGGATACTACATAATGGTCAATCATTAAAGGACTGTCTGATGTATAATTATAAAATTATGGTTCCTTACGAAATTGACGGGGACCGAGAGTGAATCGTTTATAGGACTGGAAGAGAACACTTTAATTATTTAGTGGGCAGAAAAAGTTTTCCCTGATTTTGAGATCAGTTTATGCCTGGGCATTTATTTTTTATGTCCAAAATGCCTGGGTAGAAAACGATCTAATAAATGGGTTTCGACGAGGCAATTTTAGCTAATAATCCCAAAAAACCCTCGGTATAAACATTCCTCTATCTTATGCAATAGGGTAGTTGACTGCTGTTTGATTTAGTTATAGTAATAACTACTACATTAATAATTTAAAAAACCCCCGACAGTTGCATAATATCTCGACCGATTTTCATCATTCATTTCATAAGAACCGTCTCGACCTATTTACCTTTCAAACAAAAAAAACTAAAACAAAATCGGTTCATCCGTTCGGGAGCTACGATGCCACAGACAGACACACACACAGACACGTCAAACTTATAAACCCCCGTCGTTTTTGCGTCGAGGGTTAACAAAGTGAAAAGTAAAATTAAATATACTGCATGTACTGAATTTCTAATCAACTATAGTAAAAATCTAAGTTTTTAGTGGGGATAGAGGGATGCTCCGTTCTTTTCTACCAAAACACGTGTTAGTATAGAATTTGCAGAACGCCCGCACGGTTTGGCGTCACATCGTGCTATAGCACTGTCTCTGTCTGCGTTATATTAAAATGCTTGTAACTTTCTTATTTTTGGACTGATCTTAATTTTCATCTATATTAATGGACAATTTTTTTATGAGGTTATAAAAAAATATCACTAAGCAGGCCCATTGTTTCGCTAATACTTGCAGAAACATTCTACGGAACCGCAGTACGCTTGTAACATTTAGGTAGGTACTATAAACACAGGTGTAACAGCAACACTACAAGTAGGTCACTGGATGTGCAACAAAAGGGTGCTCACGGGCCGGGCTTGCAAGTCTGTGATACGGAACCGCGTCTGGTCTATTGTTCGCTGCGGGCTGTGGTAGCACAGTCACAGACTATTTGCGTACTGTTACGTCACCCGCTTTGTTACCCAAAGGTCAAGTGTAATCGTCTCTATTTTTGTTAAGCTGTGGTCTAGCTTTGATTGTTGAACTTGTTATGTAAAAATGTTTTTTTTTTGCTTTATCTTGTTCCCACGTATTATCTATTACTCTGCATTCTTTATTACATCGACTATGAATGTGACAATCTGTTTCCGGAAAAGATAGGTTACAGCATTCTTGCATGCACGTAATAGTAGGGCGCTACGTACCTACTACACAGAAATAATTAACATACATGTTATGACTAACATTATGAGTACTTAGTTATTCGATTTCAATTGTATAAGTTTGCAGCAATAAAGTTGACTTTCGCTGAAGTACATTTTTAATTTCCAGTAGGTATATACTTTATACATAATAATATATTATAATGTCACCTCGACCTGAACTTGACCGTGCCGTCTGTGTGATAACATTTATTCTTTAGGTAGAACTGGAGAGACTAGAATGGGACGGTGACAACCGGGTAGAATAGAAACTTCAAGAACAAAGATACATAAATCGAAATAGATTGCTTATACAAAAGCACTTCGAATAAAAATTATTTAATAACATATACAAAATAAATTTAATTTTAATCATTTTATTCAACATTAAATTAAGAACTATTAAGTGTAGTTATTAACTGCGACGTTTAATTATTATAATTTCGAAGTGTCACCATTTATTTCAAAATGTAAAGTACTACTTCAATGAAGACTATTTTTATTTTTTTGACATAGATTAGGAACCTATATGTGTAACTATGTTTCAACTTTCAAAATAGAAATGATGACAACTAGTAAATATGTAGGAATACAATGCTACTAGCTCTATTTTAAACTGAAGTGTTGCTGTTAGCATCCAGGAATAGCCAGGTATTAATATTATGCACCTGCTGTTGCTAAGTTTGCTATGTGTATACATCCTATTTGTGCTTCTTGTTATTTCATACATCTACAACGTAAAATCAACATAATTGTATATATTATTATATACTCTATTTATTAAATTATACCTAACAATGTTGCCCGCGGCCTCACTCGCATCCCAAAGGATTTTTTGACTACTATTAGACAAAAGACACTGGATGTCCATCTCCTTCTCCAAGGTCCAATCTATACGTTATCCTGATCGTCAGCATCAACATACTCGTATACCTACATAATATTGTCCCACTGCTGGGCACGGGTCTCCTCTCAGAACTAGAGGGATTAGGCTATAGTCCGCCACGCTAGCCTACTGCGGGTTGGCAGACTTCACACGCCGTCAAGAAAATCTCTCAGGCATGCAGGTTTCCTCACGATGTTTTGGTTCACTGTTTAAGCACGTGATAATTAAATATTAATAAGCACATGACTTCGAAAGCGCGTCTTGGATTCTAACTCGTGACCTTTGACTTGGTAGTCCAATGGTCACACTACCTACCTATTAACTCGATCAATACCTATTAAACATATAAAAATTGATTATTTTTACAAACTAAAAGCTCTGAAAGTTATCTTGATTTCTGACTGAATATATGTAGGTGCTTATGAAGGTAGGTAGGTACTTCACTTATACATGCATTCTTGGTTAGTTTTCTTACTGTGTCTTAGTTACTTGATGTGTTTTCTTTGTTCTTTGTTGAATCCGTTGATAACGACGTTTTCGTGTTAGAAAATACGAAAAAAAATATGAAAAATAATATGAAAGAAATTCTTTGGTTTATTTTCTTTCTTTGTATACAATTTGTATTGTGGATGGGTTAATGTGCGGCCCAGAATACAAAACTATGTAGGTATTCATACTTTAAAAACATATAAGTATACAGCGTGAACTGAATTTAATGGCATGTTAACAGCTTTAAAGAAAAACGGGCAGCGTTTGCAGCGGTTAAATTGATAGTTATCTGTGGCCCGGGGCCTAAAATGGCTACACCGAGCAATTCTTCTAATTTAATTCGTATTTATAACCCATAGAATTCCTTAGCATATTATTGTTATATTATTACTCGTATTCATATCTTATTGCTGAATACTACTTCTTAGTGTAGCAGTCGCAAACGGTTTTTGTGTATCGAAATTTTAAAGTTGAGTTAAATAAACCATTTTATGCAAAATTTCGATAACTTTGCGGTATTTTTTACAGTGCCTAGTGGCGTCGCTAACGTTGAATTCGGCATTAGGTAGGTACAATGTTCGATTCCATCGTGCAGTAGTCTCATATAGTGAAATGCGGTCTAAAATATCATTATCAGCAGTCGCGTTACGATAACTGGACTAATGATGCAGTAATAAAGTATTAAAAATGTAATGTAAATAATGACTGCCTCGTTAGTCTAGCGGTCCCAATCGCGACTGCTACGCTAGAGGTCTTGGGTTCGATCCCCAGGTCGAGCAAAGTGTTATTGGGTTTTTCTATGAAATTCTCAGTAGCAGCTCGGAGTCTGGATTTGTGCCCGGTGAATGGCAATAGGCTCGCCCCCTATTACATGGGACCTAAACATACCGGCGAACTGTGGGTGTACGTTAGTACACCTCTGCCTAACCCTTCGGGGAATACAGGCGTGATGGCATGTAAATGTATGTAATGTGTACATAAATCGATATAGAACTGGGTGATATAAATACGATAATCCACGAGGGACCGCAAACTGGTATCGTCGCCCGTAACATGAAACTGCCATCTCGTTTTCTCTGAAAAATACTTGGACTTTTTTGCAATTTGACGGGAAAAGGACGAAGGGCTTTACGATGTAGGAATATAATAGGTCGGTTTCGAATGATATATTAGTAGTACTTGCAACCGGGTATGAAAAATCTATGAAATTGGAAGAAGCGAGAGAGGTATACAAGAGTCGTAGCAAGTGGCGGTCTTAAGTTTCTGCCTACTTCTGTGGGAAAAAGGCATGAGTAGGTAGGTAAGTACTTACATATTTCTATTCAGTCTCACTTAGGTAAATCCATTATTTCTTAACTATGTAAGCTGACAGTCTTCTGTTGAGGTCGCGGAGGAATGACAACTCTCTTCGATAGCCCCAACAAAAACTGGTGAGGCGAAACACCCGTGTGGTTTTAGTAGGGAGGTCACTCACCATTGGTGGAGTCCGACACACTCCATCACCTTCCCAGGGCGACGGTAGTTCATGAGGATTTCCCCACGATACCAAAAAAACGGAATGAATCAAACCTATGCAAACCAATTTCTGAGAAATATCCAAGGAATTTCTCAAAATTATCAACAGTTAATTCAAGGCGAGTTTAACACTGTTTTCAACCGACTTCAAAAAGAGGAGGTTCTCAATTCGACTGTATAATTTTTAATGTTGGTTTTATGTTGGTTCATCACCATCATCATGGACAGCTGGTGATAAGCCTTTATCTTAACTTTCTTTTACTTATCCAGTTACCTCCTACCCTTTTTATGCCATAAACCCACTTAATTGTAAACTTATTCTTAATTATCTCTTTCGCGTATTCGCCTAGACTTTCCCTATTTCATGGAAGTTTCCCAAAATCCTGCGGATGTCTATAGTCAATGAACTTATACGTCAAATTTCAAGTTGCTGAACCTTTTAGGTCTCTGAGAATTCGTGATCAATCAGTGAGTGAGTTGTTTCGGCTCTACTTAACTGTTTGTTTTAATAATACAACACTTTCACTTAAGATGTGTGTAATGTACGGAGATGGAAAAAGTGTTCTAATTTTTTGTACGATTATTATAAAACGAAACTTTTTATTGAAGCTGTTATATACGACGCGGCGACGTGGAGCTCCAACATTTCGTTCATTCTTCATTCATACGAAATCGTTGATTGAGTATGAAACGGGAACGGTAAATGCGATGGACTTGCGGTCTGCAATTGTGCTTAATTCTTGAGGTTTTGGTTTCCACCAACGTTCTTGGAATGAGAATAAAGAAACGATTCGGATTTTCTTTTAAATATGACTTGGTCATGTGTTCCGCTGTGATAATACCAATCCTACGAATATTTCCATCATATCTTATGGAACAAAAATCTAAGTTTAAATTCAGAATTTTTTATTGAAATCCGTTGAGCCATTTCGGAGCCTATTCGCAAGAAAAACCAACTTTAACTTTATTTCTAATCGAATTTTATATTCGGAGAAAATGAATTCGCGGGAGCAATCAATTTCATATAAGGGTACATCCCTATATCCGCGATGGTGCAGTAAAAACGGTGGCGCATTGCGGCGCGGCGGCCGGTCTCCAAATGCCAGAACTCGCCTTATTTGCCTTCGGGATGTGTAGATACTTATTTCTTCCTAACCTCTTGTTGTTGTTGTTGTTGTTATATTTAGCATCCTTTATAAAACATTTTCGTAACTTTTCCGCAGTAAATTACAAACTAATCGCATTATATCTATGTTTATAGCCCCCTGAAACATGGTGCATTGATAGCCTTGTGATATGACCATTGGACTGCCGAGTCAAAGGTCTCCAGTTCGGATGCAAGGCACGCACCTTTGTCTTTTCGAAATGATGTGCGTATTAATAATTAATTATCACACGCTTAAACGGTGAAGGAAAACATCGTGAGGCAACCTGCATGCCTGAGAGATTTTCTTGACGGCATGTGAAGCCTGCCAACCCGCAGTAAGCTAGCATAGTGGACTATAGCATAATCCCTCTCGTCCTGAGAGGAAACCCGTGCCCAGCAGTGGGACATTGTAATGGGTTGATGATGAAACATGGTGCGCTTAACTATCGAAATATAATACAGAATATTAATGTATCTCCCATTAGATAAAAGTATCAGTTCCAAGTAAGTAGTTAGTAGTAAGTTCAGATCTTTGTATATGGTATATAAAATAAGTAAAATAATGATAATTTAAGCCGCAAGTACTTACAAGTAATCCACCTCTTATAAAAAAAAAGCAAATATTTTTTATTAAAAAATAAGCCAGACAATTTGTTTCCGTAGTGTTGCGTGACTGATGGATGATACTTTCGATCAATTTGAGTTAGTGATGGAAGTTTCTACTATATCAACACAATTGTGTTTAGACAATAGAATTGAATAATGTTTTTTAGTAGCCAGTAGAGTAAAATCGAATTGAAAATTGAGTAGCATTTGCAGTGTTGCGTTTATTAAAAAATGCTAGTTAAATGTCAACAATAATGCCATTTCGGTAAAGCATAGTTATTCTGAGGTAGATACTATTTATAACCGACTTTTTTTTAATAAATATTATGCTCCTCTTGATATCAAAATGTCATTGATAAATATCGATCGATTCTTGAGTATCTCCGCTTTCTTTAGATTTCTTTAGCTATCCACTAAAATTAAACGGTAAATGGTAAAGATGAAAGATTTTATATGAAGGATCACTAGCTTCTTTAATCTTTACATTTATATAAAATGTTTGGTTCTACGTAAAACACAATGAGAAGTTGAGAACCCATTTCTATTTAAAACTGGATGACGATTACGTTTCCAATCTCACCAAATTCTTATCACACTAGGTACAGGTATCTCTGTCCTTAAAATATTGTGAAAAAAAAGAAACAAAACATATTTAGAACTGCCAAATGAGCCTTATTAATATTGATCTATATATAGTTAACTACCTATAGTTAGATAATGGGATTAATTTAACGTTGAAAACTATCAAGTCTATTAAAAATATCAGTGTCAGTGTCAGTGGAGCTGTCGGGAGGGACGCCCTAGAGAGACACACACCGACCTTATTCTCGAGGTCCTTCAAAAAGGTCAGATGCGTAGGTAGTACCCGAAATCGGCGCGTGTGCATGACAAGATTTACGAATGTAGACGAGCAAGCAAAGAATGCAAAAATCGTAGCAAATGACATTCTGTAGTTCTGCCTATCCCTATGAGGAAAAGTCGTGAACGTATGTATGAAAATATCCGCGTCTTATGTTTATCATACGAAAAAGGCTAAACGAGTTAAGTTTGTAAACAACATAATCAGTTCCAATGTCGTCCTATAATAATATTGTCTCTACAATACGAAGGCTTCCTTTCCCTTTTCCACTCACTCGAAGTTCCAAAGTGCAACAAAAACAGTGAACGTGGGAAGTATCGGAACTGTTATAGCAGAACTGTTCCATTTGCGAGATAAATGTGTTGTACGATGTCACGCACTGCACGAGCGTCACGTTCCAGGCGTTTAATTTCTATCTAATGCACTTACCTCGGCTAGTGACGTACCGACTTTGCAATCTAGATGTAGAGACAGATTTTAAACGAGTAATGTTCCTTTATTTTACTCTTTTATTTTAAGACTTTCTCTATAGACGGGTTTAGCAGCGGTAGATGTATCAGTTTAAGTAAAATGGTGTGTCTCTGTGCTTTTATTAACGTTTGTCTCCATAGCGTAAGATAGCGTAAAAAATATCCATTATTTCGTCAGTAGGTAAAGTTCGTTGGTGATATGTATACATGACAAATACTAACCTAACCTAACTTATAAGTATCTCAGATTTTTAAATACTCATACAAAAACCAAGATTATTGTTGCTATCATTTAAAAAAGACAGCAAATCAGCTCTTTGATGATTAGATACCTAATGCCAATTAATTCGTGTAATGATTTATAAATCTTAGGTCATTATCAAGATAATATGCACATAGATTAGAATTGAAGATATGTGCCTTGCTTTTTAATGCAAAATTCTGCGAATTTATCTCAAATGTATGCCCGCCCGGAGCTTACCTCAACCGCCACGTTCACTCGCGTGTTCTGAATTTAAACGATATCGTTTCTTTGTCTAACTATTCGTGAAGAAAGCTTTGATTGCCTATTGGTCGAAGGGTTCTAACCAAAATTAATAGATTGATTTAATTGGATGAGTGTGCTGTTTTACCGACAGCTTCTACGTGAAGAACTAAGAGTTCTTGAGTCAGTTGTGCCGCTGTTTCCTTTTCCTTATGTTCTTGGGTTCTGGATTGGATTTACCTACTTACTTAATAATATTGTTATAGATGTGGTTTTATATAGATACTTGTACCTAGACAAAGGTTTGAACCTTTCTGACCATCGATTCAATTGTGACGTGTTGTTGCCAGTACCAAAGTAATTGATGTTATTAAGTAGGTATTACTTAATCTTGCAGCTACAGTTTCCTTATATCACACACTGTATACCTCTATACTGAATGATGTAGGAAAAACCATGATGTTGGACACAAAAACCAGTGTGCGTGACTGAAATTAAATTCGTATTAAAAATACCGTATGATTTTAGAGCGAACTTAGAATGGCGTTAGCATATGTGTATGCACACCCACGGTTCGCCGGTATTTTATCTTAAATATATATAACTCAAAGGTGACTGAGTAACTGACAAGTGTTCTGTCAACGCACAGCCCAAACCACTGGACGGATCGGGCTGAAATTTGGCATGCAGGTAGATGTTATAACGTAGGCATCCGCTAAGAAAGGATTTTGATTAATTCTACCCCCAAGGGGATAAAATAGGGGATAACAGTTTGTATGAGACAACACGCGGGCGAAGCTGTGGGCGGTAAGCTAGTTTAGTATATTTAGGTACCATGTAATAGGAGGCGAGCCTATTGCCAGCAATCGGACACAACTCCAAACTAAGAGATGCTACTAAGAATGTCATAAAAAAACCTTATAACACTAACAACTACCAGTCAAATGGCGTTTAAATAAAAGTATAACATTTATAACACTTCTTAACACGATTAGACTACAAAAAAGATATATTTTTTAATGGACACGTATGTCCGTTTACTTTAATATTATAGTATGTCAAATAACTGTCATGTTAACATTTTTAACACTTCGCTGTAAATTGGTAAAGTAGGGCGACGCCCCAAAAGGCTTAGTTTCCAAATAGTTCAGTAACACGGCACGGGTATTCGCGGTGCTAAAAGCTTTGAGCGAATTTTATCGTCTAATGCCACGCTACACCTAATATACTTTATTGTTTCGTTGTACAGACGCGAACAGAAGGCTTCGTTGTTCAATTGTTTAAGTTATAGTTAAGTATTCTCTGAATGTAAACAGTATTGAACGTGAACGAAGCTATGATCGAAAATAGGTCAAAACTTCATCGAAGCCAAAAAGCCAGTATCGAAATTTTCCCTTGCGTGCTAAGGTCCCGTACCCAAAATTTCTGGTAAAGAAACAAATTCAAACGCTTATTTGTGGTTATTGTAGGAAAATATGCCAATTATATTCAGAAAATTACCAAAGGTTTTCCTTTCGGTGCGTAAAAATGTTTGGTATTTGTGGGCAATTGAGTTTTGTAGGTAGCTATAACAATATATTTCAGAACACGGGCTTCCTAATAAGTGGACCAATGAAAAAAAAATCTATTGAATATTGATATTATAGAGGCTAAGTAAACCAACTGTTGGAGACAATAACTCCTTTAGTAATACGTATATATTAGGTTATTGGCACAATATATTTTAAAGAAAATCAATATCAAAGTACAATCGAGCACACTCGATGAAATAAATCGATAAATAAATGAATCACCATTTACCGAATAGCGTATTATAAAATAATCAACCAATAACCCACATGATCACATCCCCTGATGAGACGCTAAGTCTGTTAATCCGATAAACAAAATTGATTTACCTACTTCAAAGAACCTCGCAATAGCTTAGTCGTACGTGACGTTGCAGATATACGTAGCTGTAGTGTAGGTAGTGCAAGAGCATTGAGTCTTTGAGATAGTTGAGCCGTGTTGCACGTACTGCCGCAAAGTACGTGATAATGTGTGTTGAGTGTAGAGAGTACTTAGAGAAATCCTCGTGTGAGAAATGGGAAACTTTGTCGACTTTCGATACTTCTCTGCTTGACTGTAAAAAATGATCCTAAGACTAGATCGGTGCGTAGGTACTTAGGAGTCCTTTTTTTTTGGCGTGCGGAAATCCCCACGGACTGCTGCCGTCTGGTAAACGCGACGGGGCGTGTCGGACTCCATCCAGACTGGGTGACCTATCGACTAAAATTTTTCACCTTTTTCACTTATTGCTGAGGTCACAGTACCAGCTCGTTCCTCCGAAAAGGTTCGGTCGCCAAGCATATCAAGTTACCACAAAATGTAAAAAATTCTCAGTCGATTTTTTACTTAATCATGAACTTTTTAAGGTTTAAAATCATTTGGAGAAATTTGACAGTTTTATATAACAGGATGTGCTGGGGACTGTACTTTGGAGTCCTGCCACGACCGTGGTGAATGTCGCTCAACGCCTTGTAAGTGCTAGTCTTGCACTGTCCAAGGGAATCAAAAAAAAGGTACCTACTACGGTATGGGAGTATTTAAGTCGAATGGCGAGTGTCACATTATGCATTAACACTTCAAGAATCGATACTAAATTGTCATTAATTAACAATGTCGCGGAGACCTCGCTTACGAGTTCGGTTCCAGAGAAATCGATTAAGTTGCAAGAATTATTAATATCCAGTAAGTATTAATAGAAGTTATACCTACGAAGTACCATAGGATAATTTCTATAATACATTCTGAACTTTTGTTCAGAATGTATTGCCTACGGTTGCCAGTTTTATTATTATTTTAAGAAACCTTATCAACATCCACAGCTCGCCTGTATGTTTAGGTGCCGTGTATGATGGAGCGATCCTATTACAATTAACCAGGCACAAATCCAAACTCCGAGATGCTACTGAAAATTTAATAGAAACACTCAATAACTAAACAACTATGCTCAACCTGGGAACTGAACCCTCTGTAGTAGTAGTCTTTTTTGGTATAAATGCAATTATAACTACTTATTATAAAAATCTTTAATTTTAGAATAGTTGGAGTGCAGTACTTAAATGACGCTCAAATAACAATAATTTAAAATTACAACACCGGCATAGTGAAACAATGTAATGTTAAAATTACATGACAAAGCAAAAATACAATTTCTTTCTTTTTTAAAGCCTCAAGTTCAAGATTGACGGTTATCAAACAGGATGAATCACAGCGCTTTTTTCTTGGGAAAGATAAAAACTGCAAACCACTGACTTCGCAGAATTTAAACTCACGTTTATAAATCGTGATTGTATACTGTAACTGCTTATTAACCGTCCGTCTACTATACGTCAGAATGAGCGTTGGCAGACAGGGCCGAGGGCGATGACCAAACGGGTGTTTTCCTTTCGCCCATATTTGTCGAATTTCGCCTTTTTGTTTAAATGCTGTGGGTTCAAGTTTTTTGTAGGAACCAAATATAAACAATGAGTTAGCCATGCTTAAGTAAGACCTCAAACATTGCATACAATTGTCATTTAAGTAAATCAAACACATTTTTATATTTATATTTTTAAGATTAACGATAAATTGACGTTCCTTCTTTCTAATAACTCTTGATAATAAAATTATATAACCAATTCCGGACACAACCCCCATTACAAATTTTAAATGAGATAACTAAACTCAGGCCAAAAACATCTTAATCTTTTTTTTAAATCAGGATTTTTCACAGCGCATATTTAGTAATATTCTCCGGAGTATAAATTTCAAATAACATCATTTTCCTTGAATGGAAAGTCAATTTCCTTCCATTCCCGAATATCTTATCATATCTTATGGAATGAAAAGTTATGTTATTCATGCAGAACTGAAATGTAAGATGGTAACTGCATAACTGAGTAGTTAAGAGGAGTCTCCCTCGCGAACGCAACAATGTTGCACTGTAGTCGTTGTCTCTATTCCTCACGATGCCAACGCGTGAGGTGAAATAGCAATACATTTGCAACATTTTCGCGCGTATTTCTTGTTCCGAAATTTGGAGATTACTCTTCTAATATAGTTATTACGTA
Organism: Subacronicta megacephala; assembly: GCA_958496365.1. NCBI lineage: Eukaryota > Metazoa > Arthropoda > Insecta > Lepidoptera > Noctuidae > Subacronicta > Subacronicta megacephala. The sequence continues at coordinate 6,357,273 of OY292530.1, read as the reverse complement.
GATATTTTTTTTTTGTAAAAGGATATTCATTATATTATCTAGGTTCCTTATGAGTCAATATGGTTCTGTATTGATACATCATCTTGAAATATTAGCATAAACTGGGTCGTTTTCATAGAAAATTACCAATCTTTGAGCTCGTGTAACTTTTTAACGATGTATTGAAATGAAGTTTTACATTCAAGGAACATCTATTGTAATGATAAGATTGTTACAGCAAAATTTCAATGGCTTTCGTTGGTTAAAATTCAAGATAGGGCCAACGTTTGTATGGAGCGCGGAGCGGGTACTATCCTCTTAAGGCGATGAACTATCAACCTGTCAGCACTTTAGTTCTAGTGCAATGTAATACGAAGTGACGGCGATACAAGTATAACATACACATCTTTCGACCCCTTCCCACGCTGGCCAACACATCCTGAGTAATAGTTTTAATCATAATCCACTTTGAATGGCCATTGAAATTATAAATAGGATAATAATGGGTCCAATCAGATGATTATTTTGATAGTGCAGGATAGAAATGGGCTGGTTGTACCCCTGAGTTAACATAGATACGAGTATATTTAAAAAGTCCCGGAAAAGGACTGTAGAAAATATAAAAATATATAAAATATCAATCTTCAATTTGATATAAAAATGAGTGAGATTAATCTGGAGCCATTGGTATGCTAGGAGGTATACTGGTTTCTCTGACCATGGATGCTGTAAAGGATCCGAAACGTCGGGAATGAAATACTATGAGCATAACGCGGTAAAATCTCTAAAAAGTAGTTTTAAGTATTTCAATAGCTAGGAAGTTGCTCCATAACATTTTCAGAGGTTCTGGTTTTAATTCAAGCGGCGGTAGCCTAATGGCTAGGGCGTCGGACTTGCGATCATGTGGTTGCCGGTTCGAAACTCACCCATTGCACTACTGACGTAAACCCCTTAGTACGAGGGGTTAACAAGATTACTAGTAATGTGCGACCTACATTGCTAGTAAGCTTTTTTTTTAAAAAAAAAAAAAAATACTTTCCCGAAGCTCTTGGGTGGGTACCAGACCAGCCCGGGCTAGGGTATGATGGCATTGACCCATAATCCCATAATTATTGCTGTCTGATGATTCTGAATCATGACCATCATCGACCATCCATGATTCTGAATACTCCCCCAAAATACCTGATGTCGTTTTTCTTTTTATAACAACTCGTGATTCTAAAGTTTATAACAGTATAACTAACTACTTACTAACTGTAATACTTCTTATAAAATAACTCCAAATTTCTTACCATCAGTTTTTAGATTATGTAAGAATGTAACAAAAGACGAACTGTTGCTTAAAAAATAGTAAACAATCGGTAAAATTTAGTGCAATGTCATTTTTTCCTTTCAATACTACAATCATTGCCGCATCATTGTCTTTGGCAATGAACCGTTATGGCACGCACCAGAGATTGTCACTTGCATACAAATACGTGGTTTTATTGACATCGACCAAAGCTGGTATTCAAACAATTTATGGAACAGAGTAACTGTTACTTAACATACCATGGGAGTATCTCTACTTTAAGAATAAGTCTTTATATTTGAATTGTACCGATATCCGAAGGATAAACTGGTTATCAGGTTTTTTGGTCTTATGAGTACCACTAAGATTGTCATATTCGTATGTCAACCGAAACCAACAGCTTAACGTTCTTACAAATACCTAAATGATGAGTCTGATTGATCGACGAAATTATAAGCTATATCATATTCGAGATAAAGGATTTTTGGGCTTCCGTAGTAGTCAAAAGCCCAAAGAGCTTATATTTCTAAGAACCTGATAACTACGCCGAATCATCAATAGCGATTGTAATAGTTTGGACGGACCAACGGCTCGAGTTAAGCCTTATAACTTAGCCTTGAGCCCTCGAGTACTTAGAAACATGCCTGAGTAGTTATTACAAGCATAACATCTCATCTCATTCTTGTCACATAAGTTTTTGCTTCAATTCTCGCAAATTCAGTTTTCATCAACTTAATAACCGTTACGGCTTTTTCAACTTCAATTTAAATTTCGTACTTACGTGGTCCATTCGCAGTAATTTGCCATTATAAAAAACATAATGACCATTGGTAATTTGGACAGTTTAGTTAGTAACAAAGTAAGTCTGTGGTGTTACGAATGGTCGTGTGGTCAGTCAAAGAATACAGTTATCTAATTAGCACATGACTTGAAGGCAGACAATAATGTTACGGAGTATGCATAACGACAGTTACAATGCATTACTTAGTCAAACAATTTAAAATTTTTGTTAGAAAAATTGCGTTTAAATGAAGATACATGACTCTTCTTTTTGTTGTAGATGATGAAGTATCCAATCAATAGGTACTTAGATGAATTGTTTTAAGGTGAAAAATAATCCCAGAATAGGTACCGATTCAATTATACGTAAATAATCTCTTTTTCGATGTCTCTATTTATTTGTTGACAAAAAATATAAGATTAACTACACACAAATATCCTTGATAAAACATTTTAAACTTACCGAGGCATCAGTGAGCATTAAAACTACGTGTTTCCTACTTAAAATCGATATCTCTGATACCGATACAGTTGAAAGAATCGAATCTATGATTATGACGACCATCGATTGTAGATGGATTGTGTGGGAATCAGCATTGGGTAGTAAGCTCGCGTGTCGTGAATAAGCGTAGCAAATCCTCTTTTACTATGTTACTGGGTAAAATAGAAATATAACCTAAAAAACATGGAAGTCTCAAACGTTTTGATCAAAATGAATGAGCTCTTTTTGCCAAAATTTGATAATGGATCAATACCTTATCTTCTTTCGAAGGTTTAGATTATTCTATCAAAATAACCCCATGCATTAAAAACTAACACACATGATACCTTATCTTATCAATACACCAATATCTATATTATACCCAACACTCAACAGTAACCGATACAAGTCACAAACACGTCTACAGAGCTTCAAAAGTTAATTATGTAGGTGTCATGGACGCTTCCATTGCGTTTACGTTTAAACACAGTAGCTGCGTGACTACCTACACAACTTACGTTCGAGGCCCAGGTGCTCAGTAGCTCTCCCATCAACAGGGATAAGTAATTTGTTTGTTAGTCGTGCACAGCCGTCTTTAGACCTTTGCATGTTTCTTAAACTCTGTAAGTAAAGCGTGGGGTGCGGTGTGTGGCTTTGGCAAACAGCGAGATGAACGAGACGTTAGCGGGACGCACGTACCGTATTCTTGTATTCTTGGCGGTTAATAAAACTGTATGAAAGAAATCACACACATAACTGTGCATTTAGTAGTCTCGTGACAACTTTCACACATTTTTACCTGTATCGGTACTTCTTTGTAAAAAAACAAGTATCTGCGATGTCAACACGAAAGAAAGAAATTTACATAGTCTTTAAAATAAAATACGATCTATCAAATTATATGTAACTACTTTAGTGTTATTAAATTTAAAAGAAAATTATATTGTTTGATTTAATTTTTTCTTTCTTTATTTTAATCAACTTTCAATAATTATTTTTGTAAAGGCGATTATTTCAAAAGTTTAAGTATACGGTACTATGGCGTCCCATTCAACGTCACGTACGATTGCTCGCTAGTTTCCTTTGCCCTTTGGCTCGGCTCGGTGAGTACAACTGTTACCTTTGTCCTGACCATAGTAGGTGAAGGTATAGTAGATGCAGGCGCGTAATATGTTCCATTAATTTTATAGAAGTCGCTCTGCAAAAGAAGAAATTTGACCTGAATTCACTTTCGGTTGTTTCGGGTCAAAGTCTCAAGCTCAGAATTCTCTCAACGGCAAGTGCCAAGACCAATTTATTTCTCTAGGCGAAATAATTGCAATTGCATTTTGAGTTGAGCTCTTTTAATGTTGTACAATATTTTGTCTTTGCTTAATCTTCCAATTCATGGTAGTACCATTCGAGTATCTTTGACATATGACTCTACTATCTTATGTCTTGTCGAAAGGTCATCATAATGTTAATTATTTTAACTTATATTAAGATTATCAGAAGCAAAACCAAGGATTTACTTATTTAGTTTTGGTTTATAGAATCTTAGTAGTATCCCGCAATATGGAAAGTTTGACATTAACGATCTTGTAAACTCACTCAAATCTTAGTTTTGATTGATGATATTAATTGTGTTTTGAGATGAATTTAATTTCCGTCATCATTCTATCGTCTGTGATATTTGGATGTGTGTCGAGGAACAGATAAGATTGAGAGAAGTAGTTACTAATCATTGAATACATTGATATAATAATGTTTGTTGCTAACCTAGCCTATCGTATTTGAATTTCCGATTGTGAGTCAAAAAGTGTTGGTTAATTTTGTTAGGAATTGTGCAGACAGATTCAGTATGGTTTTTGTTTATAGACATTGACGGTTTTCAATCGATAACGATCAAAGGTAAGTCAGCATTGTTATTGAGATTCAAGTATTATGTACATTACTTTTTGTCTTAAAATTTGACAATTGTAGAAATTATCGTAGTCAGAAGTATTTGAACACACACAATAACTTTAATAAGTAAAAGTACTGACCTCTTGATAGAATACTCTTTTGGAGCTGTAGGTCAGGTTGTACTGTTGGTCTGCCACCATAAGCAGGATAGTGAAGGGCAGCAGGAAGGCCGCCGCGGCCAAGAAGGCGACACACCTCCCCAACCGCATCATGCTGACGTTCCTACGACCTACTACCATTTTGACACTGGGTGACCACCGGAGTGCACTCTCAGCTGTCGGCACGTACTTCATGTGTTCAACCCCCGATAACTTCAGACATTACCTGTAAATTAAAAAAGTTTTGATTACATATATATTTTAAGTCTGATCTCTGTATGGTTTTAATTATAGAAAAGAGCATCAGATGATGAACACTATTATAATACATTGAAATGAAATTAGAACATTGTTGATTTAGGCAGGAATATAGTAATCGAAATAATGAATCGAATATAGGTTAGGTTAGTTTCGACATGATCAATGTAAATAATTTCTAATCAAATATATTTTCTGACGTGTTAGGAGGAATTCGAAATCGATGTCACTGTATATTTCGCGATTTATTTAACTTATACGTTCAGAACGCAAAGCGATAGTGGTCACGAATACATAAATGTCGGGAAATGTAAAAAGTTAAATGAACCGTAACATTTCATAAAACAAGTAAAATACAAACAAAAAAGATGAAATCGCACGCAACTATGTTCGTTCACACTCGATAGTAAAAAATGTTTTAAGCGTTGCCCCCACATGATTGAGGTTTCTCCTATATCGTATGAGCGTTTACAAACACTAATCTCGCATACACTAGCACATATACCTATACTGAGGCAGGAGGCAATTCAACTAATTTACCACGCTGTCGATTGAGCTCCCTTTGCGTAACACTTCCATTGATATTCAATAACTTATACCTATATTTTAAAATCGATACTTAGTCTTTAGTGGATCATTAAATCGTTGTAAGCTTTCATATAGTTACCCATAGTACAGCTCAGTACATTTGCAGTTGCCATATAATTTAGCTTCAATAAAAGATATAATGCGCGTAACAGGTAGGGACAAAATCTTTGTTACGTCTAGTCTGTTATGTTCTCGAGTTACCGGCTTTCGTCCTAGTGTTGTCTAATGAGCTAGAATGACTACACCAAACAAAAAGAGACCGGACCAAGGATAGGTCCCTGATGAAATCTCTTAACTTAATGTAAGTACTTCGGGCGAAAGAAATTGTAATTTAATTGTAACTGTCACTTATCTAACTTATCTTATTATTAAACTGATTCTATATTAAAATATACTTTGTTATTTGTGACAGCTCAAAGACAAGGAAAGAAATGTTTATGAAGTCAAACGCACAGGGAGAATCCAAAAGGATATATTTTTTACAATGATAGTAGTCTGTAGCCTTCATGTTGTTTGCTGTACTTTTTATCGATTCTAGGTACATTTATGAGACTACAAGTACATAATACATTATAAAGGTAGATAATACACAAATTAACTATGCAAATTACAATGGGTGTCTGTAAGAAATTGCATTTAGCGATTAAACCGCCAATTGTACCTGCTTATGGTAACATTTGTTTTTTTTTACATTTTTTTCTTTTGGTATACCTAAAATAAAGAATAATCTATCGATCTATTGATCTAACCATAAAATAAATTCCATTTTTTATATATTTTTCAAGAAGTATTATAAATAGATTGCATTGACACCACAGAAACGAGTGTGCCAAATGTAAATGTGACGAAGCTAAATTTAGATAATCGCACCGATCTAGATAATTGAAAACGGCACTTTTCATTAAAAGTAGTACCGTAATGTTGCTGCTAATTACACATCTAATAGCGTGACAAAAGGCATATAACTATACACACATGGGAAAATTTAGCGGAACATTATAGAAAATTAACTTAAATATTTCAATTAAAAATCCTTAATCAATACTAATTTTCATTAAAAATAACATGCCCTGGGGATTATTGTGAAAAAAGAAAACGGATATTTCAAGGCCGTTAGGCGAGGAAGTTTTGTAGTTTTTAAAGTAGGTAGGTACATGCTTTTTTCATCTGTGTGATCCTACGAATAAATATGTGATCTTTAGTTTCCGTATTAATCCAGTTTGACTCTATATCCATAAGTACGTAATAAAATGGTGTTTATCGTTAAATTGTCATAATTGAGTAAAAACAAGTAAAATACCCAAACTCTTACGTTAAAAATTTGGTTAGAATAGAAAAAATCTATATCGCATTTCACCCTCCAATATTTCATATCTTTTACTTCCACGATAACGATGATTTCTATCAAATTATCGCCACCTGATAGTCGCTGAAATTTCTCAATAGCTGAATTTTGTCATTACTTATAATGATTACGGATATATAGATCATGAATCAGAGCATTTTTTCTAGTCACATTTTCATTATCTATATGAAAACTATTAGATATACCCACGACCTTACTTTTCTTCGTTTTAAACATTTCTAACGAATAAAAACGATTTATCTGTGCAATTGTCAGTATGCTTCATGGTAATTTCCTCCGATTTATCTAAATTGAGTAAATTACATACAATAAGCACAAATAGGTGAAGTCATTGTTACTAATGATGGGTATGACTGTAATAGTTGCCATACACAAAGGCATGAGTTAGATACGCTTGGCTATTATAAAATAAAGAGTATGCTTGAGTTGGCTTGGTGTAGTTGAATATATTTCAGAATTGTTTATTTCCTTATCATATTTAAAAAAGGAATTATATTTGTTCGTTCTTTATGCGTAAGTTCGTACGTTTCGAATGAAACGAGTTTCGAGTGAGTTTTTGAATTTTCTCATATAAAAACATGTCAGGAAAACAGGCACAGCTGGATTTTGAATTAATTTTTGAATGACTTTATCTTACATTACCTCATAGTACCTTCATTGTACAAATATAAGAAAGAAAGAAAGAAAGAAAAAGAAAAATAATTTATTTAGGGTACCCATCGTGACACATACTATTAAATACATAAGAAAAACAACAAAACATTTAACATTATTGGCCATAAGTTAGAATGTCTCTCTCTCTAAATAGGACCTGGTTCAGCATCTGCCAGACATGTGCCTGGCGCTGGTTTTCAACCAGACCCTTGGTGACCCCCGGATGCAAAACTTGAGTAGAATATCACAATATTCTTTTATTGTACCCTATTTTATGTACCTGCGATCTATACAAATAAATAAATTAATATTCTTTTCTATTCAGGACATTAACCGCTTTACCGCTCTTTTGGTCGAAAGCGCAGCGAGGCATGAACAATTTTCGCTTCTTATCACTATCATTTAGCAATCTATTACTATTAACAAGTACCTATTAGTATTCTGTCTGGGGAAATATCTAGTACTTGTTCTATTTAAGTAAGTACTGATAAAGTATGTTGGAAGCACTTTCGCTTACAACGAGTTTCACAAGCCAAATATTCTAAATAATTCATCTAGTTGACCCCAAAAATTTAAAGTTTGTTTTCCATTACAAACTATGACTGTGCGATACTATTGTCCATCGATACGTTGCAATGCCAAATCATCGCGTTATAATGTTTCGCACAAAAACACAAAAAAGGTCTTAAAAGCATAACAGAACCGCAATGATTTATTATATCAGAGCTAATGACGTGCTCTCAGTTTTTGTCCTCATTTTTATTTTTATTTACATCAGACGAGGGTCTAAATAAGGCAGTAAAACGCTCAGGGCTACCATCTTCTGGATTTACCCAAATTTTTTATTGAGTCAAAAAATTTAGACATGATTTTAGCCACAAGCCTGCACCTCGCTCCAAACAAATCTGACGAATGTAGTGAGTAGATCTTAGATTTTTAAGCTGAAAAATTATTGTGTTTTACACACACAAATATTTTTCTTGATGGCAACCCTGTAATACTGTATATTGGTTGTGTAGATATATCAGGGTAGTAGGTACGTAAAATAAATATTAAAAACAGTGAATAAACACAGTTTTGTTTCAGAGCAATTTATTAGGAATACGGTCTGTGTTTAAGAAACCAAACCCTATATTTTTCTGAGATAATTTAAGCAGCAAAGCAAAAAAGTTGGCATTTCTTTGTAATGACAGGTTTAAAACTTTAAAAGTGTACCTATGTGTTGTTTTTAAAGTAATGTAATACAGACTACGTTATACATGTGAAAGCAGCATCTAAGCTTTTAATATTTCTTAAAATCAACGTTATCTTTTTAATGTGGCAACACTTGCTGGTCCTTCTCCATAGACTAGAACCACCTTCTTAGAACGATACAACTAAAAATGACCTTGCTTGGATTTTGTTGCCGAGGTCATATTTCTCATGTTACGTGCAAATTTTTGATAGTCACATTTGGTTAGATCAGAAGCCAATTCTAGCAAAATTTGGGATGTTTGTGATTTTTTGTTTTATTTGGCGAGTATTGCCCGTTCTTTTCGCTCGGACGGATGCAGATGATTAGGTTACGGGTATTATACTCTGTAGGTATACTGTCTACTGTATTTTGCATAGAACTGACTAGAATTCGAACGAAGCGGAAAAAAGTTAGGATGTTGATAACGTATGTGCATTAAGTATGTAGAATTATCTTAATAGTATAAACTAGTATAAAGTATTACTTGTACTAAACTACTTATATTTATATGTTTCTAGGTAGTAAATATAACTGGTGTTTTATTCATTGAAAATAACAAAATATTATTAAATATACGTTATACTCAATACTAACTCTCTAATCAAAAACTAATTTAAATCGGTTATTTCTAAAATTCTAAGACATATCTAGCGTTCTTGATAGAGTGAGAAAGGAAGCGTCCCTTTTCCGAAAAACGAGTGATTGTATTGGATTTGTATGACACACCGAACAAATGACGTCACTTGTTTCTAAAATGCGCTCTCCGTCTAGCAATTTTTCAACCGATTTAAATTTAATTTTTGTTTCTTGGCTCTATTTATGCTTAACTTTACCTTGAAGTCATCATAACTCATTTGCCTATGTAACTACTCCCCTATAATAAATACATTAAAAGGCATCCCGTTTCATAACGTTACAGTTACTCCGACTTGATACAACTACTTATTTTCCGGTTTCATCAACATGTTTTACTAGTAAGAAAATTAATACAAAACTGGTCTTAGTTGTCTATTGATTTTCGTACTTGTAATGGAAATAGCATAATTATTATTAGAAACTATAATAAATACATATTCTGTTTTCGTTATGAACATTAATAATTATGTACAGCGAATATTCATTATTTAGTCATGTTTCAATCATTTTTAGTGTCCTAAACATAATTGTATTAATTTGTGAGGCATCTAAAAAACGAAGCGATCTTTTTATATGACGTCAAATAAAGTCTTCGTACGTATTAGATATAAAACATCACTAACTATAATCGAAATAACTGCGCTACGTTTCTAATTTTTTAAAGTATTTTATCTATTTCATAAATAACATAACATACCATCACGCTATAGTTATTGCTATATACAGAAAAACGATGACTGAATGTGTTCAATTACTGAAAAATTTAATAAGAAAATGAGTCGTAAAAGTTTACAACCCCGAAAATCCCATCTAATCTTGTAAGGAATCCAAAGATAGGTACTGTGATATAAGCAATTTAATTTTTAAGGGATTATCTGCCTTCCGTAGCGTGGAAAATTGGTTAGCCGTGGATCCATTAGGCTAAGCCCTCGTATTGTATGACCTCATCTCCAGAAAATTGCTACGAGGTTGCAATTTCAAGATATTGTGTAACAGTATCTAATAAATGTACTCCTGAATATTGTATAGAGACGGAGAAATTAATAACTTAATGCGTTTTTAAGAATTTTAACTTAAAAACCCAATAAAACCTTGCCATATAAAATATGTAGTTAAAAAACAAAAAAACCGGCCAAGTGCGAGTCGGACTCGCGCACGGAGGGTTCCCTATCATTACGATTTATGACGTATTAAAAAAAACGATTTAGGGGGGGGGGGGGACACACATTTTACCACTTTGGAAGTGTTTCTCGCGAAAACTGTTCAGTTTAGAAAAAAAGTTATATTAGAAACCTCAATATCATTTTTGAAGACCTATCCATAGATACCCCACACGTATGGGTTTGATGAAAAAAAAATATCTCTGGATCTACTGAACCGATTTAGAAAAATATTCCACCAATAGAAAGACACATTATTCCTGAATCCTGAGTAACATGGCTCGCGGGCGGAAAGCTAGTAAGTTTATATTTTGTAATCATTATTTTAGGCACTTAGTATCTGCGATACACATGTTTTAGAAATTAAAAGTTTATCAAATCTGGAGTATAAGTAATATTCACTCGATACGATATTCTAGTAGACACAATCATATTCATTATTTTATGATTCTTGATTAACTACTTAATTCACAACCAATTTCCAGGTTAGTTTATTACTTCTGTTCATGCATAATTTATAACGATAGGTTGACGAGGTTCTCGCGTGATCTGGTGTAACTCATTGTCGATAACATCTATAGTGTTACCCACTGTAGGCTCGTGACATCTTTGAATAAACAAAGTAGGTTATGTTTTACTATGGGAAACTATTTACAATAACAACGACATTGCTCTGTCTGACAATAAAGTCTACTTCAAGACTTATTAACGCAGTTACTTATCGGATAGATGGGTGATCATTTACATAATCTGTGTATGTCTTTAATAATCTTTTAATTACTCGTATATATTTAAAATTTCTGCTTGACAAAGAGCGCATTATAAATAGGAATATGTGACGTGCGGCATACAAACACTCGTTTTGCGAGAAGGAACAGTGCGACCCCTCGTAATTTCCACCAAAAACATTAAACACTTATATCTATAAGCGTTTATAGTCTTATAACTTTTAATATTTCGTCTTTTATTTAAGTAATAATATTTTACACAAGCCTGTTATTTTCAATAAGCTCAACTCCAGTCAACTACCCTATTGTGATCTTAAATTTTTCATATCATATCGATTCTTAAAAAAAAAAATTCTTCGAAAATTCTATTACATTGACTTTTTGTGGCGAGTGGACGTGGACGACTAAACACAGGCTTTCGGCGAAGGTCAATGCCATAACCCGATCACGGGATCGCAGCTTGATGTTCTTAAGATATTTCCGCGCCATTGCAGACATACAGTCGCCAATTCGCTACACAACAGTTTGGCAGTGCTATTAGTGAGAAGGGGAGAGTGATCTTTTTAAAAGGAGGAGGAGGGAAACTTTTTAATCAATTATTTCTATTCCATGTGATAAAATAGTTGATTAACTATGCTGTTAAGAATTTGGTCGTTTCTATGAGGATTACAAAATACATCAGATCACGCCTTTAATGCCCGAAGGATTATTAGATAAAGAGGTACACTTATGTACACCCACAGTTAGCCGGTATGTTTAGGTCCTATGTTATAGGAGTTGACCCTATTGCCATTAACCAGGCACAAATCACAAATCCAGAGTCCGAACTGTTACTGAGAATTTTATAAGAAACCTAATAACACTTTGATCGATCTGGGTATCCAACACAGGCACTTTAACGTAACAACCGCGTTTAGGACCACTACACTGTTGAGGCAGCCTATTAAGATTATAGTGAACAATAGAATGGTTGCTCTGGCAAATTTGTATAGTGTGCTGATATTAGCTCCTTAGATGCTATCAGTGCTTTTCATACATATAAATGAACAAACACGATTCACTGAATTGTTGGGAGTCAGAGCTATAGATGAAGAACGCAAAACCGTGAATGACGTGTAAGCAGAATGATCATTAAAGATGGATGGACTACAATAATATAAAATATAGTATTAATATGAAACATACGTACGCTTTAAAAGAAGGAATCGAGATGACATCTAAAAGAGACATAAAAGATGTTATGCTAGGTAATGTGAGGCAGAATTTTGATGATTCTTATTCTAGTGTTAAAAAAAATTGGCAAAATACCAGAATTCTTCTCAAAACCCAAGAAACAAGCGGACAATTTGAGCTCCATAAAAATAAGACTTATTCGAGCATTACCTGCAATGATATACCAAGCGGTATTAACGTCGATAAAATTTTACACAAGGAAGAGTAATAATTCGTTTACAACATAATACAAAGCGTTATGGAACACATATCAATTCAACTAATCTCATTATTAAGATACGCTCCACAGACATGTAGGAAAAAAAAATTGTTTTTTTCCTACATGTCTGTGGTCATGTCTACAGGTTGTGATATACTGATGGACACAAAATCTCGCCCTCGACGCACACTGAGCCGAGTGTGCGTCGAGGGCGAGATTTTGTGTCCATCATGTTATAAATATCCAGTGTTTTTCATACAGTGAGAAATCAGCTTATACTGGAATTATATGTGGCCATAGAAACAAACATATGCCTCTAATTTAATAGAAAAACTTAATAATATTTTGCTCGACCTGGGGAAAGAAATCTGGCCCTTTCGCTATGCAGGCACGCAAGCGACCATTAGACTAATGCCGCAGTTATACTGCCTCCCTTATAAAAATATAGCCATAACTCAAACATTCTTAGGCCTCGCATTAGCCAGAATTAGCTAATTGCCTATTATATATAACTGACGTCACAATAGTCTACAAACAACTTAAGCACGCTTTTCGTCGAATTAACAAAGGTATGTAAATCATCAGAAATATTCGACTGCTTTGGCATGCATGATCAATAAAAAGCCTCCTTGGTTTAGTGAGCGTAAGGTACTAAGTACTTGGTTTGATATACAGTTTGAAAAAAATATATGTAACTGAGTTTTTCTTTTTCTCTATTTATCTCTGTGTCAAAATTTGTTCAAATCAATTAAGGAGTTTGAAAGCGCTACAAACACACTTTCGTATTTAAAAAATATTATCTAACAATTCGTACTAATAAGTTAGGATTTAAGACGTCGCTATTAATTATTTTCTATAGAACCTTAATGTAGTACTAGTGAGGAGCAAAAATTTTTGATTAAAAGAAGCTAATGTTTTCGTCGTATAAATCGATTCAATTAGCAGTTAACTGAGAAAAACTCGTTGGACTTAATCGAATTGGTTCGTCGCTCGGTCTTCCCGGTCTTCCAGATACTAATCATTACATTATGACGCTAAATTAGCTGAATAACGTAATAAAGCCCGCGGGCGTCGCCTCGGGAGTGTATTACACACATACTTAACAAAATGACACGAGGGTGACTAGGATGTTTTATCTTTAACATAGTATACAACAAAGTCGCTCCCGCTTTTGTACGCTTAGATCTTTCAAACTTTTTAAACGCAATGAATTTTAATACAGTTTTCAGCAATAAATAGAGTGATTCAAGATTAAGGTTTAGGTATATGTAGTATGCATGCATATTAACATAACATACCAAATAAATAAATAAATCACGCCTTTATTTCCCGAATGGTTAAGCAGAGTAGTCTACCGAAGTACACCAATATTTTACCGGTGTGTTAAGGTCCCATGTAATAGGGGGCGAGCCTTTTGCCATTTACCAGGCACAAATCCAGACTCCGAGCTGCTACTGAGAATTTTATCGAATTACCAATAACATTTTGCTTTCGACCTGGGGATCGAACCCAGGATCTCTAGCGTAGCAGTCGCGCTTGGGACCGACTATTATATATATTATATAGGCATGCACATTATAGGTAGTAGAGAAAAGCCGAGAACGCGGGCAAAGCCGGGGGCGGGAAGCTAGTTAGTTATAGTTATCACAAGGAGGCTATTCATATAATTTAGTTTTATGGTAAAGCCGTACTTATTTACTTACTGACAACATTATTATGAGTCGTGGTGCTTCAGTTATTTTAGTTTCTACTTTGAAGCCTTTCAGTTGTAAATATTGGATTTAAAGGTTGTTACAGTTCACTGTTATAAGGTTAACGTGTGTTCTGTGTCTGTTTGTTGCATCGTAGTTCCAAATGTAATAAACCCTTCACATATAGTATCGCCTTTTTCGCACAGAGGTATGGAGAAACTATACACAGCCACTTGCTACGACTCTTGCATACCTCTTTCGCTTCTCTCACATTTATACATCTTTTCATACATACGCTAGTTGCGACGACTATAAAGATAAAGCCGACAAAGATGTATTAAGTTGGTTCATCATAAAAAAATATAGACACTATAAATACCGTGTCCTTTTCATTTTCCTATAAATTAAGTGAAAGAAGAAAAGAGCATACAATAAAATCATTAAAAATCTTATGAATAAGCCTCAAACAGTTTTCTTTACAACTATCCACAGATAACTTATCTAAGATCTACTAAGAAAAGAAAATTCAATTCGGCGGATAAATATTTATTTAAGGTTTTAAATTGCTGTACCGTTGATTAAACGAAAATATTTACTTTTTTATTATGATGTTTTTCTCACGTACGCACGGGTACACATCTTGATGTGTACATGATGATGATGATGATATAGCTTGCTATATCATCATCATCATCATCGACTGGGATGAATGGAGGAAAAGGAAATTTGATCGACCATATTCCGTCGCAGTACTGAGAACTGTTGTAGTTCAACTGTAAGCTGTAAGCTAACGTTTTGTTAGAGTGTACTTAATATAGAATTACATAAGTCATACAAACATAAAAAAGGTCATAATATGTACAGTACATAAGTCGAATTTTGCCTTCACTAAAATAACTTTATAATCTTTGCATGGAAAATGCCTAAAAAATACAAAAATATAGTGTACCTACATAACATAAATACATACATAATCACAGATCTTTCTTGAAGCAAAAAGCATAACTCTAGTTGTGTCTCGCGGTTTTTGAAATAAATAACGAAATATTATTGAAAACTGAAACTGAATTGACAGTGGTAAGTAATGACTGAGTGAAACTGGAAGGGTACACAATTTGGCACAATTCCAAGGTTCCTGATTGCAGTGACAACATGTGACAGAAGATATGCTTTGTTGCTGTGTATCTTACGCCTTATTTATATTCTATCATTTGGTTTGTCATAAACGAATAATACGACTAATTTGTTTTATTGTAAAGGAATTAACGAAGGCGTCATAGTATAAATGTTTTAAGACTTTTATCTTCACCGTGCCATTTAAGTCGTTTTACACGCGAAAGGACCTCGTGAATTATTTTTTTTAAACAGCTTACTAGCCTTGTTCGTCACACATTACTAGTATTCTTGTTAACACCTCGTGCTAAGCTAAATGCTTGTGTTACGAGTGGGTTCACGTCGGTAATGCAATGGGTGGGGTTCGAACCGGCAACCACATGGTCGCAAGTCCGACGACCTAGCCATTAGACTACCGCCGCTTATAAATTCTTCATTATGAACAAATTTCAATATAGGACCAACTTGAAATCATGAAAAGTGTTCTTGTGTAGAGAAAATAGTAGGCCTACCCCTATTACATGGGACCTCGACATTCCGGCGAACTGTGGGTGTACATTAATTAATCCTCTACACCCTTCGGGGAATACAGGCGTTTCATTAATAATAAAAAAAATACTAAAGGCGTAGGTGTTTTACATAAAAAAGACCTATTATTAAGGTCAGGATCCACTTTCTAAAGGGAGAGGCTGCAACCGATATTATAAGATGCCTAAGATATGCGTCGATGAGCTAAGAGTAGATTGGTATCCTCTTTATGGTTATTTACGATTCGGCCAGTTTTGTTACCGCACCTTGTGGTTCGTGAGGCAACCTACGTATGTGTACATTGTATATAAGTATTATGTATTCCATTGTCACGTGTTTGTGTGTAAATTTGAAAGGAAAATAAGCAGGGCGGCACGACGAGAGAGGCATTTCTAGCGCGAGTGGGATAGTAGAAAAGATTAGGTTTTATTGTCATTTATGTCATCATCAGAATAAATACTGATGTTGCGTGAATCGATAGAGTTCGAATATTTTAATGTCTTGGGATAGGGGGCAATTCACAGATTAGACAGTCCTTCAGATTTTCTATTAGGAAATTCGCAGTAGTACTTAGTCCAGGGCTTGGGCTAGTGCCCAGTTAATGGCAATGACTATACGATGGGTGTAGCCGATAAGATGGTTAACCTCGCCACTGCCATTGCGCCGTGTGTTGTGGATTCGATTCCCGAGGCAAATATTTATGTCCACAAAGATATGAATTTACTAGTGATAGAAAAAATCCTCAGGCAGGATTAGAACCGTCCCTCGTCGTCGACGTCGTTTACAGAAGTACACTTCTGTGCACCGCTGCGGGGATACAAGCGTGATGGTTTGATTTGTTTATGTTATGTGTATAATAATGCAATTTTCAGAACCTAGTTAACGGAATATAAATAACAGTTCTCTGAACACTTCACAAAATTTGTATGTCAAGTATATTTAGCGAATTTTCTCATTGCTGACTAAAATAGACCATCTGTAATTTAACTACAATTTCATTTCATATTCAGTCTATTTAAAAATGTGATGATTAGTCGAGTTTAAACTAAATCGAAACAAAATCCATCTTCCTTGTCAGGTTTTATAAAACAAACATTTCCCGCATAAAAAGTAAGTAAGTATATAAGTACTAAGAATTAATAAATCTTTTATTAAGAGACAATTGTAATACGATTCTGGTTCCAAGAACACTAACAAATTGCACGTTTCGATCGTAAATTACTGTGTCATTTAAATACTGAATAGTTTCCTTGAGTTTAAATTATACTGAAGTCACTAGACATACTTATTTGATGAGCTAGGCGAATCAAACTGAGCCTGAATTCTTAATGAGTGGCGATTGTAATCGCGATTTGATGGTCATATTACAATTAAGTGCGTTCATTTAAAATATTTGATACGTAAACGTATCGTGTCATAATTCACGTTCTAAGAAGCAGTTATTGTTTAGAAACAAATTTTTCAATGAAAACAGTTTTTTTGTTTATTACAGCTACGGATAATTAAATACACTCGTTTTGTTTTTAATGTACTTATTTACTCGCAATTTTGTTGCCTGACTTTGCCCTCGAGATGTATAAGGAAGTATCTTTTTAAGTAAGTATGCTTTGCCGTACTTTAAACAATGCAACATTTAATCAATATTAGTTTAGTAGTATATAAGTGAAAGACGAACAAATAAATTTCGTGTAATCTTTCCTAATCGTTAACACGACACTAATGGTAGAACAATCAATGTGCATAATATGACGTCATACGACAAATGCTATGCAAGACATATTTATTTCCATGAAATCTTAATCGTGTTATTTATTAATTATAATTTTATTAATATTAATTATGCCCCAACAAATAGCTAACACAATGAAAAACACTACCCCGCAAGACCAAGACTTTCTTGACATCCCTTAGACATCCCTATATTCTTTTTAATCCGAATACTAACCGGCATCGACATTTGAAAAAAAATACTGCCAGTTATAACGAGGTATGAATTTTAAGGTTGTATCTACTGGCTTAAAATACCTATGTTGTCATCGATGCTTTTGTCCCTTTCATTAATAGACACTTGTATGGGGACTTTGGAACCCAGCTCTCAGATTTAGTAACAACTTGCCACCAATTGTCTATGATTGTGATCTTTGACCTCAACACATAATACGAAGTTATTATTGTCATTACATCACAGGTCGGTGTAATAGTTGTAGTAGCGTAGGCTATTTTGAGAGAAGTGTTTGTCGTGCTCTTGGATAATATTGTACTACGAAGTAGCAGAAAGTACCTGAGAAGTAGAATATACCTGTGAATTTGAGAGCCCCAATTCTTTGCCTTTTACAGTCTATTAAGAAGGTTTGGAAAGATTACGGGTTACGTACACAGTAGGAACAAATTGTTAAGGAATCAAGTGTGTCATTTTCAAATTCGTCGAGTTTATTTTAATTTTGTCTGTGTTACCTCATTGTTATTTCTGAACCTCAACAGACCATTTGTATGACTATTTTATTTTAAAATGTAGTCAGGTTAGTCCCCTAATAAATATCAAGGTTCTTTGAAGAACTTGGGAATGACAGAAACTTCAAACTTGTGAGTTGAAGTGTCAGATTAGTGGGTTCTCTCTCTTCTTTTACAAAGTCTGTTATTACTCCAAGATTCTAAAACGCCTTTACATTACAGTAGGACAATTACCGACAAACTATAATACTTAGTGGTACTTTTAAACGTACCATCGCGCTTGTATTCCCCGAAAGGTTAGGCAAGAGTGTGCCCATTAATGTACATCCACATTTCACCGGTATGTTTATGTCCCATGTAATAGGGGGGCGAGCCTTTTGTCAGTAACCGGGCACAAATCCAAACTCCGTACTGCTACTGAGTATTTCGTAGAAAAACCCAATAAAACTTAGCTCGACAAAGGAACCCAGGACCTCTAGCGTAGCAGTAGCGCTTAGGACCACTAGACTAGACTAATAAAGCAGTCACAATGCTTCCGTTGACGAAAATACGTCTAGAACCAAAAACTACCGATCTGCGTTATTATGGATTTAGCAACACTTCTCGTAAACTATACAAATGTAGAGCGAGTATTTCCCACGATTTTTGTTGTGTAAACATAATGTTGCAAAGCTATTCTATTCCCACGAATATTATCATTTAGTGTCTATTTGTTTGCAAGCTAGCGAACCTTGTAGATTAATATGTGACTCTCAGATCACATAATCAGGATCGGTTTAACCAAAAGACAAAGTAGGCAAATTCTTATCTATTGGGCCTCGTGGCTTAGTGAACCCGAGTTTTTACCGTAGGATGGCAGAAAATGGGAGCGGCGCTTCAAGATTGCATTACTTAGGTTCCTCTTTATTCATAAATGCGATAGAAACTCAAATCGGTCTGACTGTTTGTTAGGCGTTCACGCCTTAACCGGTGAAACAATTTCTTCTCTATAGGATCAACGTTTTGGAACCGTGCAACTAGAGTCAATAACGTTTCGTAAACGCTTGTACCTAAAAGCTTATTTGCAATAAAAACATTTGATTTGACAATTTTAAATCTTTTGGGGTGCTAATGCAACTGCGTTGTATTATGGACCTCTGCAATCATAACTGCGATAGTAACGCTGTCTGTCTGTTTGTTAAGTTTTCACGCCTAAACCGCTGAATAAATTCCCAATTCCTCCCTTAGTCACCTTCCTTCTCCTTTTTCCTTTGCCTTCCTTTTCCTTAAATAGGCTCGGCAACGCATGTCAATGGGCGGCGACGACTACGTACCATCAGGAAGATCGCTTACTCGATTGCTGAGATATACCTACGCTCCATAAAAAAAAATTCGTAAAGAGATAATTATTATTCCAGTTACGTATGCGTATGATATATTGTTTTAGTTACTTGCCAGTTTTATAGAAATATTCCTAAAAATGACGCACGCGAAATATATGACGTAGACGGTTGAGCTCTATGTAATGAATGTACCTAATTAGCTTATTAAAAATAATCTCTCAAAACGATAATGAGCTTACACAGAACTGATAACCCTAGAAATACTCAAAACATAACCATTTCAAAGTTAGGCAGGTATAGTCTGTCATTTTATGGAAGTAGCTACATGCAGATAAATAATTTAATTTCTTAGAGATTAAACCATAAGCCACGAACATTTCTATGCCGATGAACATTACCTTTATTTCATATCAATCAAATCAAGTCACATATCATAATAATTTTGGGTTTAGCAACAAATTAAGCCATTCATTTTTATTTATATAAAGATTATAATAAAAAGTAAGTATGAATAAAGTTGAACAATGCGATGCGAGTATGTCTTTTGAAGAAAGTGATGTAAGTACCATCTTTGAGTGAAGTTGTCAACGTTTTAGCAAGCAAGTGTAAAATGACAACTACAAAATTAAACCAACCAACCACACGAAGAAATAACATTATCCGAATCGGCAATAAAGTAGTGCGTGAAGTAGTATAGCCCATACAACTATTTACACGGACCGGAACTCGTCAATATAATACATAAGGAGCAATCGATCGCTCAAACCGTATCAGACAATTGATAGATCTATATGAAAAAGTTTACACACTTATCTGTAACAGTACGAAAAACTAAACTATTACGTCATAGTAAGACGTTTGGCAGCTCTTTATAAGTTGATTGGTGCTGAAATTGGGAAACTGTCAGCAGAGATAAGATTAGAGCCTTTTGTAAAAGACGCACTGCTATAAATATTATTGATGACAGAAAAGATTACTTAAGTGGTAAAAAATATGGTCTAATTTGAATATGATGATAAAAAATGTTGTCCAATAGTGACCGATAACCGAGATTGCTTAATTTAAGCCGTCAATCAGCTTAATAATGTAGTGTGATAATGTTATGACTATGTTGTAGAAGCAAATAACCAATAAGCGAAAACTTTTGAACACGAAACATACGAGAAATGATGTTGCAATTTCGGTAACAAAGTGCTTTTTTATAAGGTTCAACATAAAACTATGCAAATATTGTTTCTTGATTATACATATATGATATAGTTATGTGAGATAATTACAATACCCATTGACGATGCTATCATAATCATAATTAGGGACTTGCATAACAATGCAGTATTCAAAATTCAAAAGAGTTCATGTGGTCAAGGCATTGTAATACAAATACAGGTCACTTGAAAATGTGTTGAATATACAAGATTAGAATCAGGATTTATTTATTGTATGGCCCAAACCTGTCCATTTTATGGTCTTATTGAAGAAACTTATACCATTTCGATAAAAACCTGTAAAAGTACCACTACTGGCCTACTTGAATGCTTAAATAGTTATGATAATACTTGGAACACAGTTAATTATGTCATTATTAATTTCGGAGCCTCATAAGATATCGCCGTACACACTTATAATGAGGAGGGTCATAGAAAAACTCGAAAAAAGCTACCGGTTCCGATAATTTATTCCAACATTCTGAGCCAAGCCACATTTACGTAACTTCAAATTGAAATTTTATTCTAAATCTCAATGTTATAATCATCATTATATAATATTGCATTTGAATCAAATCATTCGGATAGGAATACGTTTATGGAAACCCATTTTACAAATTTTGTATCTTTATTATGTCCCAAGTTAATATGTACTTAATTCATAAACAATGGAAGGACAGACAAGAAACCAACATACGTATTTGATAATTGATAAACCTTGACATATTTTTCATGATAAATACCAAAATTTTATAGGCAAACTTATATGACTGTTAAACTAATGATTTGTTTTGAATATAAATCACAGAGTACGCAATGTTGCATACGATTAATTTTCTAGTACGTCTGAAAGGTGAGCAGCTAAGTGCCTACTGTTTGAAGACACAGGTTGACCTCGTCAAAATATTGTGATTCATCGACAGCTATTCAAATGCATCATCCACGCAAAAAGTGAATTTGTGAGAGGCGGAATTTAAAGCAGCAAACCTAATTTTTTACTCTATAAATTATATTTTCAATATGAGTAATTTAGAAAATAGACATTACATTACCGAAGATGAATAGACGAAAAAATCAATATTTAACCCAAAGCTTTGTTGATTGAACGGTCAGGAAAAAATAATGGACCGATCTATCACGTTGTTTGCTTATTTCTTTTAAGGCTGTTTATATTAGAATATGAAAGTGAATCTTCACCCACGATACCAATTGTAAGATTGGTTTTATTTAAAAAACTCGATTCAAAACAAACCATTTGACATGGTGACAATAGGATAATGATGGATATATCGTGCTTTGTCATGTATATCTTACAATCATACTCATCATCGTCATCAACCCATGTACTGTCCCACTGGGCACGAGTCTCCTCTTAGAATGAGATGGGTTAGACAGCTAGACGCTAGCCTACGGCGGTGGGATGACTAATATATTAAAATTGTAACTGACCGATATCGATATTAGTACATAGGAGATATTGTAGGAAAATCATATGAGTGGCCTTTATAAGAGTAATAGAAGGTAAAACATAAGGAATAACAAAGCTTGTAATACTAGACAGAATTATCAACAAAAGCTCGCACACGCGAAAAGAACATTCACATTTTACTGCACGTATCTTATGTAGATCTTATTTATATTGTCTTTCCGACAATGTATAAACGTTTCTAGATCGCTTTGATATTTACTCTAAAATTAATTGTATCATTATTTGGATGCTTTAAATCAACCACAGCTATTGGATCATCAAATTTATCATCAGTCACGTCAAATTGATTAGATTCAGGTTAGAATGCCTCAATGATGCGATTGTTGTAATAAAACGCTATTTGTGAAGACGTTTTAGGGATCTAAAGTTATTTGAAGAATAAATTATCGTCATCGTAAAAATATCGTATCATTTATGAATGATGTATCTTTCCTAAGATTCTTGATCGTATTACTGAAAAGTTACTATTGTCTTGTAGAATTTCGTTTCATCATTGTTGTAAGACCTCTTAATTTGATTTACAAGTGTGTAACCATGTTTAATCTGTGCCAGAGAATCTGTGGGTGTTTGAACGTGTGCTCCTACATAACCTATGTTATTGGGAATTAATTTATTGGCTTGTTATAGGTAACATATTATCTATTAATCATTATGTAATTTTCTCATTTCATTTCCTTTAGATATCTTTCATCAGATTTTAAATAAGCATGTAACTTATCTGTATCGCTCTAAATTTCTTCTCCCCATCTTCACCTATTGCACAAATTGCTGGTTTTTCTCTTACCTTTTTTTTATTTCAGAAAAATTCTTAATATATAATTTGAGTTTCAGATGCTTACAATATCGATGAGTACTTACTGGTCAATATAGTCGCAAATAAATTTGTGTCCATATTATATACCATTTATGTATTGTCTGTCGTCACGTGTGCTTTCACATAAAACAATCATATAAATACGTTATTTATCATCTTAATTTTCACTATCATCTTATTAATCGCATCAAAAGTTTGATTATGAATGATACTGGCGTTATAAAATTAATTAAAAGCACAGGCAATTACAATTTGTTTATAAATAAAAGCTTCACTGTCGATATCATACGGTTGCGCAGTGCTCAGAAATGTCAGAGGAGCGACGCGTACCGGCGGATGGTGGACTACGACCGCGCACTACAGAACGCGCGGCGACACTGGCGACGTATCGACCTCCCGCCATCAGAATGAATGGTGAGCCAGCACCGCAGTCTGCCGCTGCAAGCTCACTACTGCACTGCAGCTTTATTTCTGGCAACCACCCCGATACTTAGCACAACGGAACCATACTATTTTCTTTGCAAAAATGTGCCAACAACACAGTCCGTGACATGCGAAATTGCGAGCCACTGACCCGGTTCTATAGACCGCGTTGAAGAATTCTGCGGTAACATTTGTCAGCAACTTTTACATTTCTCTACAATATTTTGTTATAAATTCTAGAGATGTTTGTCAATACGCATGCGTGACTCATCTATCATGTAACTCGTTTGTATCAGCTGATTCATTGACCTTGTTCCCACATTTTGGTCCACTGATATATTTGTTGTCTTTGTTGTTAAAGACTAACCCAATGATTACTTTTGCATAAAACATGCATTACTTTATCAGCGAATGCTTGCGTGAACAATGCTGTGTATTCTTAACCTTTAAAAGTTTACTCATGAAGGTCTTATGAGCAGAAACCTTCCAAGATTGTCGTGTTAGGTTGCAGTGATCCCACGAGTCAAGGTATGAACAGACATAAAAGATATCGTTAATTACTTATAACGTAGGTACTGACGATTGAACCCCGATTCAAAAAGTATTAAAACGTCGTCATTCTTTACATAATAATGTTACAAAAATGGTTAAGTTCAATATTTATATTTTATTTTCTCCGTCAGTATCCAAGATGGCAATATTTGTGTATATACTTAGGTGTGCCTGAATAATGTAGGTCGAAGTAACTTGAGTATGTTGGTTTTTCGCAAATTGTTCGTCTATAATACATTCTAGGGTCATGGTAGTAAGAATTGCGACATCAATATAAATATTATATTATTTATCATTGAGTACCTACTAAAACTATTGCTTCGAAATCGTTATCGTTGCAGATAGTAATGTAAATTGTTAGTTTTATATATAACGATACAAGTTAGTTACAATTTACAAAGTCATGTTTGGCGTCAATTTTCGACAAAATAATTTGGCGTCCAAGATGAGACGTAGTCGTGATCAGGTGCTTAACCAGGATATAATAATTAAGATATTAGAGTAAGTTGAAGTTAATTTAAGATATTGAAGATTTAGTTTAGTTTTTCGATGACATCAAGAAATTCGTTGGTACCACGAAACACAAGGTCGTGCCAACTACCAAGTGTCGTTGGGTTTTTCTATGAAATTCTCAGAACCTAGCAGCTCGGAGAATCTATAAGAGAAGAATCTCTCTCGGAGAAGTTCATTAATGGCAAAAGACTCGCCCCAAGGTTCCATGTAATAACACGGGACCTAACATATTGGCGAACTGTGTTGTAGATACATCAGTACACCTCTGCCAAACCCTTCAGGGAATACAGGCGTTAAAGGCGTAATGGTGTATATGAATTTATGTTGCACAGTTACAAAACTGTGACATCCGTGATTGCATATCTCGAGAAGATCTGTTTAGCCATGGATTGATTGCACACGTCCAACGTTACAGGAAAAATACATTGCTTACATTAGCTTATCACAGACAAGAATGTTAACAGCAAATAGGCAATGAAAATCAAAGTCATTGCTAGCGAGCTAACAGTCCAGTAGTGTTGGCTACGTACGTGAGCGTACTACAAACGAGAGCAACGCAGAATATGATCATTCCTTTGCCTATGAACGTCGATATAAAACGCTTCCTGTCATCGATGACTGAATCATTTTAACTATCAATGGGTTAATAATTTAAATCAATTGTTCCTATTATGGCATTCCTGCTTGCGACTTTTATGAGCGAAAGCTCTGAATGAGTTTTCAATTGATTATGTTTAATTATATCTTTTAATGATATGAATATAAACGAGGATACTTATATATCTATAAACAAAAAATAATTGTTGGTCACGCCATAATTTGAGAACTAAAAATTAAAAACAGATGAATATAGCCATATCGATTTAATTCATCTGTTTTTAATTTTTTCTAATACTTTGTAGAAGGTTCTTACGGTAAGAAAAATTAAGGAGTGGAAGGAGAATGGAGAATGTAGAGATGCCTTTGCCCTGCAGCAGGACGATAAGGGCTAAAAAAAACATAGGGGTTTTATTTGTCCGGAAAGTCATCTATATGATAAAATATATAGGTATTTATGTATCGTTTCAGTGTCCCATTTTAGCTTAGTTATAGCAGTTTTTTAAAGTAAAATATGTTGTTTAATTTTCTTCAATAATTAAAAAGGGCGCAGTAATTGGTTATATTAAACTTTTATAAATACGTTTCACCATCTAGGTACGTGTTCAAAGTTAATTCTACGTATGTAAACGATACCTGTAATTGTAAAAACAGTTTTATAACTGACACTAATGGTCAACTTCCACCATAAATTTTATAGCACTGTATTCTAATAAAAATATGAGTTTCCCAATGTTTGTATGAACTTTATACTGTATGAAATAATAGAGTCGAGCTTTATGGAATGTAATCACGTGCAATGCATTCATAGTTTAATTAACATAAACTGTTACGAAAGGCCATACATCACGATACTAGAGGCCCTGGGTTTAATTCATAATTCATATTATATGAATTATGAATTAAACCCAGGGCATAGAAAAAAACCTATACTCCATTTGGTTAGGTACTTAACTAAAGGTAAACAAATCATAAAAAAGGTTCTTTTATAGGGCCGTTTTTCATCTTGAAACAAAACGTAACCAAAATAAATTATTTAATCATTCAAAATAATTGTCCTTTACTATACTAGCATATTTTACTACTTTGTTTAATATTAAATGGTAATTATAAATTCTTAAGCTTGCGACCAATAAATAAATCAAATCTGATAATTATGTCATAAAGTATTGCAATGTGCCTACTAGAAAGAATCTAAAAAGACAGGAAATCAAAACCTTTTTCTACATAATAGACTTTTGATAACTCGAAAAAATTAAGAAGTAGTAGCGCGAGGAAGCGCGGCAAAATAATTAACCGATATTATACTTAGTCGGGTAACCAGACGCCATTCGTAACAGTTTGTACTTTCGTTCGTTTTTGTGTTTCTTTTGCCGTAAATTGTATTATTTAGTTATAGTTTTGTTTGTTCGTTGTTTTTATTGATTGTTAGATGTGTTGTTATTAATTTCACTCCAAATTCATAAGATACCATTGTAATAAAGGTTGAAGAGCCCTGAACGCCGCCATTTTTATTGTTTACCTTTAGTTAAGTACCTAACCAAATGGAGTATAATCACTTTACTCGATATATGAATCAGTAAAGTTATTAGGTTTTTTTCTATTCTTAGAGCGAAACGAGTTTGCAAGTTCATCCCTTATTACATGGGATCTAAACGTAAATACCGGTCTTTAAAATGTATGTGTACTTATTCTGAGAGTTCGTAAGCCATATACATATATCTAAGTAATGTTAAAAATCGATTTTGTGTTGTAAGACTATTGACCTTCAAGGTAGAAATCTATATGTCCTCTAATAGACTTTCCATACAACTTTCCATGACGCCTGTATTTCCCGAAAGGCTAGGCAGACATGCATTTCGCCGATATGTGTAGCTCCCATGTAATACGGGGCGAGCCTATTGCCTTTAATTAATAGGACACAAATCAAAACTAAACCCAATAACACTTTGACTTTGGAATCGTCTTCCATTAGTGACTCCTGTTATTTAAAACTCATGCGTGTGAGTAATCGAGACCCAGAGCATTAATTTCATTTAGAACTAGCTATTACCAAGTAGCTTTGAACTTGATATATTGATTCTATAACATATTTACCGAATCGTATATAATTATTGTCGGTATAGGAATTCATTCTTGACGAGACATGACATGACATGCGTGGGTGTTTCAGAAAAGCTTTCCACCTTTTTAGGTAGGTAGCTACATAACTAGATTATCGATGAAATGGGTGACTCATCGCTAGTAATTGTGAGATTACACCAGTGCCTATATATGCAATAATAGAACTTTATAATTATTTTTTTATTATTTATTTATTAAAAAAATATAATATTCTAAAAATTTATAAATGGTACCTAGTCTTGTTTGTTGTTCTTGTATCAATAATTTTGTCTCATATAGTTTTTTAATATCTTAGGTCTGCCGTCAATTTTATTTATTTAAATTAATTCCTATCGTGAAACTTTTTTGTTTACTTTCTATGACCTAGGTATGTCCCGCTGCTGGACAAGGGCCTTCTCTTACACAAAATCCAAGATTTTCCATCCCAAACTTTTTCATACCACGTTGGCGAAAAACGATAGAAATCGTCACGATGCTTTACAAATGTTTATTTTTTAAATGAATATGAGTATGTACTTAAATCGTTTTTAAAAAGGCTTAACAAACAAATTAATTATTCATCAGATGATCCAGACTTACCCAACATAGTCTCGGAGAGGTCATACCAATATGGTAATCATCAGTTAGTCGTAGTTTTCGTTTTGTAGATCCGCGATGTTAGTTTTGTTGCGATTGGAATAAATATTTGTGCACTTGGCCTCACGGCCCGAGCCTTATATAGATAACGGGAAACATCAAGATTTAGTCGGACGTAAATTTATGACAATTTCCTTATCATAAACCCTACTAAAACCCTACAGGGTTGTAGGCCGGTGCTTAGAATTTGACGTTATCAGGGCTTTCTTTTACACCAGCTATAATGATTACCTAATCATTATAGATAGGATAGTGGCTGTTATAATAAGTAAGGGATGTTATTATATAAAGCTATAAAGAAAGCTAGAGCTGGGAGCTGGGATGATACTTATAGCTATTAAAGAGAAGACGTCTAATAGAGATTTATGGATGAAAAATACAGCGAAGATGATGATGATGAGTGGCAAATATCTAGAGATAATGATTATGATAAAGAAAAGCTTCCTACATAATAAGCAACCATTTAAAATCATGCCATCAGTCGTACACACATAGTACACAGAGCGAACATCTACGGATTCCTATGACAATCACCGCCAAAGGAAGTAGCCATTTAAAGTAACTATTTTAAACCGTCGCCGTCGTCTCACGGCCACGTTCGCGTAGGTGACAGGACTCCGGAGGTCCTGCTGAGCTAATATTAGAATAGTCTATAGTACTATTACATCAGTGTTGGTCTGGAATATTCTCTAGTTTATTCTGGTTACCGGTAATCTTGTTAGATGTACTTACCTTAAAGATATTTGAACCTAATTATGGGACCATAAGACTAATGAAACAGTCCAATTAGGTATGGATATGGGTTACAAATTATCCATGTATTCATTTTAAAATATTATAAATTTCGTTTAAGTCTTATTTTATTATTTTGATTGTGTAATACTTTATATCCGTATGTCCTTGGTTGAGGGAATAAATATTTTTTCTTTCTTTCTAATGGAAACATTAAACACAGAAACAGACATGAGGTACTCCAAAAAGAGTAGTCAATGTCCATTCTCCCTGCAATGAGTTTTAGGAAGTTGTTGGAGCTGTCGCAAAAGGCAGATCAGGGATGCTATTCTTTTGCGATCAATCACTTCACGCTGTAAAACCATCCACTTGTGCGTCTAGAAAGAAACATACTTGATGCGCTACAAACGCGCGACAATCCCAACAATATCCATTTAGATTTACTTACTATTACTATAATAAACATTCATTAATGTTTCCAATTTTGTGCAGTAATTATTATGTGATGCGCACACAGACATACAGACAGACAAACTAAAAATGTTTTGTTTTAAATTGATCTTATAAAAACCCCATCCTGATTTAGATTGTTTTAATTTTATTGTTAAATTTAATGCTATAATTAAAGTAAGTTATGTGTTTTATTGATACCATTGTGTTCAGTCTTCGATATCGCCGCGTTCCACGACGTTGAATCGCAGAATTTCCTGAAAAAAGAGTCATTCAACCATGATCCGAATCTATTTGTATAAAGGCTTCTGACACGCTTCGTAATTTCACCGTCTACCATCTTCAGACTACGTTACGTCACAAACTGATGAATGTAGAATTATTTTAACAACTAAGATAATCTCATTATTGAACTGTCTCATTTTAATGGTTGTACTGACGCATTCGATTTCTATTGTACAGTCGCCAGCAGATCAAGGTATACAAAACTGTCAAATTTCTCCAAATGATTTTAAACATTAAATTGTTGAAAATAAAGTTCAAAATCAACCGAGAAAATTTGACATTTTGTGGTAACTTGATGTGCTGGCCAATTCGAGCAAAAGGCTGGCCACCGTACTAGCTTAGCGACTTAGCGCAGCGCGGCAGTCGTCTTCCCGCACAAAATCAGTTAGGTCGTTAGTAGTCAATAAGTATATATGTAATATCTGGTACCAGTTAGTAAAGTATCTATATAATATAAAAATGTGACTACCTTCATTCCGCAACCACCTTACATCGAACCCCCATATGGTCATTTAGTGCGACTGCTACGCTACAGATCCTTGGTGGCATTCATTGAAAGCAAAATGATATAGATGGTTGGTGAAAAAGATTCAGTCATTTTGGAAACACAGACACACAATCATCGCTAGTCAAGTTTACGGTATAATAATAATTACCATTTGAAAACGCCTGATAGAAATTATTAGCAAATAAACGTTTAGACGTGCACTAAGACAATGATACCTTTTTGTATCTTTTTTTTAGAATTCAATGAGTAAACGCCGTTCATGATGGTAAGTGGCAACCACTGCACGCCGCCCATAGCCTCTCAAGCCTACCTTTTATTTTGCGAGGAGGAAACCTCCAAAAGGCGGCGGGCCCTCTGTATGAAAAGTCAAATGGTACTTCTTAGATTAGATAAACTCAATTTAGCTATTCACTTAAAACCAGTATAGGCTGGCCTTGAATTGTGCGGAAAACCTTTACAGTGGGAGGGCAGTCTAAACTGGTTTTGTATAGCTTGATGTGTAGCCGTGTGTACAGTCAACTATCCGCCAGTTCACATCTATAAAATTCAAGGGTGTCAGTCTGTGGTGGACTTGTGTTTTATACTAAACGCACGGCTACACATCAAGCTATCAATCCAGTTTATGCTGGCTTCTTATTGTATGGGAAGTCTATAAAATGCGAGATCAGCTTAAACTGGGTTTGTATAGGTTGGCCTGTAGCCGTGTGTATAATTGGCACAAAGGCCTCTGAAGCCATACCAAAAATATTATAAAAAAAGTACTACAAGTACATAATCTGTGGAGGCCGACAGTGGCTGTCATTGATATTGTCAATATTGACATTAATGAGCGGTAAATGACATTTACCGCATGTTATATTGACCGCGTTCCACTTGGCGATCACAACGATCACCTCACGACCGCATTTTTTCCCGTGCCACTTGGGTCACTCACACCCAGCACCCACAGTTGCTGTCGTAAACTCAAGTGGAACGGAATTTAGGATTTTCTCAACGATCACTTCGACCCACATTTTTAGATGGGTCGTCGTGGGCGTAAGCCGCGTAAGTCATGACGTCATCAGTGACGTTTTCGCCGCGACCACAACGACTGCGGTTGCTATGTGGAACAGCTACAGCTAAAGGAGCGTTTTGATCGTTGTGATCGCCAAGTGGAACGCGGCAATTATTAATTGTTTGATTGTTTGGGTTTGACGTACGAGAAAAGATAATGTAATCAAAACAAATGAATTATCTTTTCTTTTTTTAAATATTAACTTAAAAAGATACGTACTGTGCTTAACTAATTCATAGCGACATTTGTAAACCATCACAACGTGATGGAAAACATTCGTCAAGTGTTGGTTCAGCTGGTCCCAGCTTTTGTTTTGAACGATATAAGATGTTACACTTTCTATGATAACCATCCCAGAGACGAGAAGAATATTGATCTTATACTATGTACTAAAGACCGAGAAGTACAGGAGTATTATAAAAGAGATTTAGTGACTTCAATAAAACTTTCAAGCACATCAAAACCCTCAGAAATTAGAATACTCAGGAGCAATCAGTGCGAGCTTTTTTATTTGGTAATTTCAAAGGATGAAATTACCATTTTGTCAAGAAAAGATAATCTTGAGGTACATCAAATAGTAACAAACGTTGACAGGTACGACATCAATGATATCTCTTGTAGTGGTCAAGCTTCTTTGAGAGTATTTTGCAAGGGTGATGCAGTACCTCTCATTTTTGATGAAAATTTCGAGAATGTCACGCGTCCCGACATTTCAACGACTGTTACTGCAGAAAATGATGATACACTGCCAATTATAACCCACCTAAAAAGAAAACTAACAGAAGCTAAGTACAGTGTGAAATGTAACGAGAAGACTTATAAAGACTTGTTGAACATTCATCAAGCAGTTGCATTTTCAACTTATAAAAAGAATCATCCCAATTTAGATGATTCTGTGTTTAAAGATGGTACTAAAGAGGTGGGTTTGCTTAACTAAGTATATACTTAATTTATTTTAGAACAATTGCATACCCTGTCTGTACAGAATGTCCATATAAACAATAGTTCTATAGACACAACATGTTATATTTATTATGTAAGAGTTTTTATTTTACCCACCAGTTAAAGATCTACATTGTATGTCAGGGTTAAAGTTCTGAATGAGAGTCATTTTTATCCTAATTAAAAAAAAGAATGGAATGTAGCAGCTGGCTATATCGGGTAAAAATGTATTCTCTCATTTAACTTTGTAAGAAAACATTATGTGACATAAATACATAATTAACCAGGCACAAATCTAGTAACTACTGTATTTGTGCCCAGTTTATGGCAATAGGCTCGCAATGGCAATTAGATGGGACCTTAACATACCAGTGAAATGTGGGTGCATATTGGTATACCTCTGCCTAATACCTCGAGGAATACAAGCATGATGGCACATACGTAACCATACAGTTTGCTCTTAAGACTGTTTCACTTTTATTGTTGCTATATTGTATTACTTATGTATAGCTTGATGAGATAAGTATTTTTCAATTTTCTGAGCTTCTAACTTGTTGGCATGATTGTATAGTATTATCAATTGTCATTATTATCTTACAGATGGCCAGGGCTTTGAGAATCAATACTCAAACTCCATGGATTAAAGTCTGCAATAAGAAAATAGTTATTGCATTAACTGTGTGCAATATGAATAATGAGTTAGTATTATCGGTTTTATAGTTATGTTGTTTGCTGTTGGATTCTATAAGTACATACCTATAAATGACTGAGGCATATTTTAGGTACTTATATAAGAAATAAATAGAATGAATATGTAATCTTATTTTTACTGGACCTAACACAGATATTGTGAAAAAGAATCACTTGTTCAATACACTCTAATTTCGACTAGCAAATAGCTAATTGTATACCTTATAATTGCAGAGCTCTGGAAGATGTTCACATACTATTACATGGAACAAGTAAACAAGCAATTGAATACACAACAAAGATATTTGAAAAACCAGACAGTTCACCATTCTGGGAGGAATCAAAGACACAAATGCTGAGATACAATGTTAATTCTGCCGTAGTTGTTGTTATAGATCTGGAAGAGATAAAAAGCAACATTGTAAGCAAAATTGAGTTAAGTGGAGTTATATTTTATAGGCAGTTACAAAAGGAATGTCTTTTACCAATTGAAGATGTTCAGTTATCTTCTTTGGACACTATGGGAGTAGATTTTGATGTTCTTTCTAGTGTCCCACTGGGTATGTACCATTTTTTTATATAGCTATTAAATATCTCGCATTTAATCTCTGAGATATTGTTGATATTGATTATCAACTCAAATATTTTGATTTAATTTCACCTGAGGTGGTCCATAATTATGGATAGTTTATGTCCATGTCATTCATAACATCTATCTATAATACTTAATATTATAAAGCTGAAGAGTTTGTTTGTTCGTTTACTTGAACACGCTAATCTTATGAGACTGCCTCGTTAGTCTAGTGGTCCCAATCGCGACTGCTACGGTCTTGGTTCGATCCCGAGGTCGAGCGAAGTGTTATTGAGTTTTTCTATGAAATTCTCAGTAGCAGCTCGGTGTCTGGATTTGTGCCCGGTGAACGGCAATAGGCTCGGCCCCTATTACATGGGAACACATACCGGCGAACTGTGGGTGTACATTAAGTGCACCTCTGCCTAACCCATCGGGGAATACAGGCGTGATGGTATGTTATGTTATGCTAATCTTATGAACTACGGGTCCAATTTGAAAAATTATTTCAGTGTTAGATAGCCCATTTATCGATGAAGGCTATAGGCTATATATCATCACGCTAAGACCAATAGGAGCGGAGCATAAATGAACAATGTTGCAAAAACGGAAAAAAATTAAATGCAGAAAAGCCGAGAAACCACGCGGGCGAAGCCGTGGGCGAAAAGCTAGTTAATAATAAGTATAAAATAAATAATGTTAAAAAAAATTTAGCCAGTAGCTAATAGTTTAACAGATATGTAGTTATCACTACAAATAAATAAAATGGATTGTCAGTATGTTTATAACAAAAAAACAAAAATAACTTTTGAAAATTTTTGTCTGTCCGTATGTGTGCTCCAGCTAATCTCTAAAATGGCTGGACTAATTTTGGCAGGACTTTCACTAGCAGATAGCTGGTTTTATAAGGAGTAACTAAAGCTATTCAACATCACGCTACGATACCTAAACTCCTAAAACAGCTGGTGGAACCATGGGAATGCTAATAATTTATCAATTTTGTTGATGATCAGATTACTTACAGAATAGGCTTTTAAGTTGCTACCACTAGATCATGAGGCAGCAATAAGCAGCAGCATACACTCTTAACCTATTTCCCTTTAATTGCAGACTCTAACATCATGCTCGCTATTCTAGCGACTACAGAAAAAACTGATCTTGTATTGAGACATATTGTGAGAAGTGATGATCAAGCCTTAACTCTTGATATCTTCTGCAAGTATCTTCTAATGGAAAGAGTACCACATTGTAGTAACATAGCAATCCATAGGCAGTCACCTTACCATGTACTTAATGGTGTTATGGTTGTTTTACACAGTGAAACAACAAATGGGAATTACTGTATGATGATGTCTGTTTATTCAAGGTATGTTTATTTATTGGTACGCTCAAGAAATTTGTTGGATCTTAAAATATTTATAGTATTTTTTTAAAGTAGGTTCTATTTTGACGTTACATTCATTTAAGGTTCTATTGACGGCGATGTTGCCTACTAATTCTAATTACTATGAATGTATATTTCTACATAAATGACTGAACATATAGGAGGTTATGGGAGCATAGCTAGATTGATATCAGCGGTATCGGCCCCGGGCGGAAAATTCTCAGGTTCACAGGCCACGCCACTGGCCCTACCCAAGTGCTGTCCTTCAATGATAATAAATAAAGTGTATCTTTAGAATAAAGAAAGTGTATCTTAAGTAAATCAAATATCCAATAAATTCACATCACACCTCTTTCGAGGAACCGCGTGTGACCGCAGGCTTTCCTAGTGTATGTACATTTGGTAAACACTCGGCGGGAATCTCATTTTATAATCATATCATTCCCGAAAGAACACTCCTCAATTCCTCAACTCCTCAAAAAAGCGTTACTTTTACGTTTGAATTAAAGAACTATCTGTAATTTCAGGACGCAATCTCAAGTTTTAGCTCTCATACATTGCATACACGATGCAGTGCCCTTATCTATCGTTATCACGCCCCCGAACTACAAAATTACGGCCAAGGACGACAGTCTATCGAAACACAATGAAGAAATACTAGACGAAACTCAATTAATATACAATTACCAGAACTATGCAACATCTATATTGAATCGAACTGGCTTAGTGTTGAAGTATTTGGATGACTGTATGATAAAGATGAGCGAGTCAAAGAATCCTGTTGTTCAAACCAAGATAGGCACTGAAATCGATCTCTTTGCCGGTGGCGAGGCGAAACACTTGAAGTTCAAAGATAAAATGCGGTTAGAAGCGGCCAGCGGAGTGAAACAGATGAATGGCGATATTCAAAGTGTTCCTAAATCGGAGCCTGAGGCAATGTGTGTAGATTAATGTGAAGAAATAGCCAGATAATTTATGTATTTCGCGAACGAATGATCAATCGCTTCCGAAGCTCAGGATCAAGTCGTAATGGAAAGGTGGAACATAGTCCGACACGTTCCCTGACCTTCCCTGTGTTGTCACTGGGTAAAAAGACACCCATATCCCAAAAATAGTGAAACAAGACAGTATATCGACACCTATATACATGGAAGTTAGTACGGTGGCCAGCACATCAAGTTGAATTTGAACTAACCATCAACATTTTACAAGTTTAAAATCATTTGGAGAAATTCGATAGTTTTGTATAACCGTGCTGGCGACTGTATGTCGAAGTAAATTCTGAATCGCCCAAGCAACATTTATCGTCTAACTTGCATAATGCATATTATACGATGAGATTCGCCTGACAAAACTTCCGCCTGGCCGGAGGATCTTCCCTTTACTTGAAGGGACAAAACCGAAAGCTAAATTTTTTAGAATGGATTTATTATGCAATTAAACTGTACCATGAAAGGGTATGGTCAACCTTCTGTGATTGGAGAGGCACCAATAGAAGAAGAATGAAAGGGTATATTTTTAAATATTACCTTGTGTTAAATAATAAGTCCGTATTACTTTCATTGTATTTAATACCTAATAAAATACACCAGTACATTGTTACAATGTGCCAAATAATTACAGTTTTGGCAAAACAATACATTATTATTTAACTTAATTGTCATATCTAAATTAATAAATTACAACAAATTAGACTATTAAAATAAAGTGTATGTACAAACAATAGCCACTTTTCAATACTGGCTGTAAAGAGAGCTTGTTTTGATAACTATACAAAATTAAATAAGAAATATAATAAATATTGAGCATTTTGTAGTTTCATTTTACTTACACATATTATTATTATGATCATAACTAGTACGCACGGCCACGCGTCAAGCTATGTAAATCCAGTTTAAGCCGGAAAATACGGAATATTACAATAATTAAGGAATACTGTAGGTAATACTACAATAAATAAGGAAAACTACAATAAATACGGAAAGTTTACAATGTGGGATCAGCTTAAACAGCTAGAAATGTATAGCTTGACCTGTAGCCAAATGTTTGTTTCAGTGGCTAGGCAACTTCAGAAATTCCCATTTTATGGAGAACTGAGCTCCATTTATTATGACAAACGTTGCCAGTAACTAAAACTACATCACGGCGCTCGCGTATTCACCAAAATATTGTTAGGCTTTCTGGCAAATAAATTATAGGTAGGGCCATTGTGTGTTCTGGACAATAATACCATATTTTAAAATTTGTCCTGGATAAATAATAAAGTCTAAAATTTACTATTCACTATACATAATTTAGAGTTAGACATATATGACTATGACAATTTATCTTGCAATTTTTGTATAAAGTTGTAAATATGACGTCTTTATGGGCATAAACATCATTGACGCGAATTCACTGCAGTTATGGACCTACAATTTGCGAAAAACCAATTACAATTTAATTTTGGCGGGCTACCCTAGCGCCATATCCTTAATCGAAAACTAATGTAAAACTTAACAGTTAAGTACCCGGTTTCCCCCTTTTGCGTTTTTTAGCACCATTTTATCAGCTACTGCCTAACTAGGTAAGTAAATAACATGTTATAATCTAAATCGTAAAATAATAACCCACAACCTAAAACCCTGACGGTTGGAAACAAACAATCTGACTCACTGAGCGAGTTAACCTTGCTACACATTACAGTTCGTTCGGAAAAAACTGTGCGCGTCGGAAGTTTTGTACTCAATGTAAAGACAATTGGGGTCTCGTAAATGTTTCGCTTTCTCAATTAAGTAATTTCTTTACCAATTTCGATAAAATTATAGAACGAAATTATTAAGTATAAAAGCTCTGATGCAAACTTAAGCTAAACCTAAGCCTTCGGCAATACGCTTTGTGCTTAGATAATGGTAAAAGCTACAAATACCTACAAAAAAAACTGATTCTGAATATTTTATTGATGTTTCCGAACGCACTTACATATTAGCATAATGCGGGTAGTTTCTATATTTTTATTTTAGTTGACAGTTTCAAATCATGTGAGCTTCTGGGAGCCCATGTGTATAGATAGTTCCGCCGGATCAAGAGGAATCTCGCTGTTCTCATTTTCCAATCTTGCGAGAACTTGTTAGTGATTGTGTGAAGTGTACAAAGATGCCAGCACTTAACAAGCGGTGACGGAGACTTGGAGACGGACCCTTTCGGTGAGTTGATACCTTTATTTTGACCATGACTAATATTCTTCTACAACGCTTTTGCTCACCGAAGGCCCGCGGGGAGTGACATCGGGAGTTGGAGTTAGTGTTAGTGTAGCATGAAATACCTACGTAGCTAATAATTAAGTATGATCAATTTTCATAAATGTTCAAAATATTTTATTTTATTTTTGTATAATTGTTGGCAACAAAATAAACTACAAACGCAATAGGATTGTCTTTTGTATAGCGTTGCGTTGCTAACCCAAATTTTACAGGCTCCTTCCCTCAGAACAACTATCAGTATCTAGGCGATCCATGACGCAGCATTCGATTCCTCGACCACTGCGCAAGTGAACTCTACAATACCTTAACGTTATAAGTACCTATATACATATTTTTAACTTATTACCTATATTCATTATTATTTTAGGTGTAGAGCCCGGCAAACATCTTGAGCAATGAAAGAAAGAGATGAAGTATGACAGTTCATACTACACAGCAGTAGGCGTCACTTTCATTTATTTTTCAAGATGATTGCCGCTCACGTTAATGTTTACTTAGGCGGGATTTGGAAAAGGATTATCTATATATAAGTTTAGTGCGACGTTTTTACGCAGTTCGTATTGATATTTAAAAGTGCTTAACTCGTTTGTGGGCCATTGGTGTTCCACCCAGAGGCGGCATCATATGCCTTACGTAGGAACGATTGTTTGTTCCCAACTAAAGTCTAATTCCATAACCAAAATAATCGTGCTCTTTAAATTTTACAGACAGGACGAAAATTGCATATCCTGTCTGGAGCACACGTATGTAGTCAGGTACTAGGAAGCTAAACATTGCTGCCTGACTCTTCACTTTTAACCATATGTACAGTTAAAAATGTATTAACTTTAAACTTAAGTTATAGAATATAAAATAAATATTGATACTTACACTGTACATCTTAATAAATTAAATATGTCACTATTCTATTCTTGCATTGCACGTCCGGCCTCCTATTTGTCTAATTATTCTATTATTTTCTTATTATAAATAAAATCGATGTTTTAAGAGGTATTACTATAGCTAGGAATTTTGATTGTATCTTACTCTCATTGCGTCAAACACGTTTTAAATTCTGATACTTATCCTAATTTTTTCATAGAACTATGAGCTAACAATGGTATAGTTATTTTATAAATAACGCAACAAGGAAATGTACAACAATCTAAGTATAAATATTATTTATAAAATATATTAAAATTCTAAAACCTTCAAACTTAAACTTATAACAATTATTATAGAATATTGCACCTTATATTGCACATTGTTCATTTCCTAAATATACTTTATTGCACCAACACTACTAAAATTAATAGGAATGAGTTATAAACAGTCTTCTGTGTGTTTACATTTTTCGTTAACGTCACTCAAACTTTTGCTACTGTAACTGAAATTGTCCTCTACTTCAGTTTGCATATTTCTAAAACTGTCGAAGTAAACAGAATGTGTCTCTACACTTTCGGCCCCAGATTCACTACGAGCTTCATTTTCAGTATCATCACTTTCACTACAGCTCACTATTTTTGCCACAACTAATTTTCTAGGCAATTGTCTTGAAGAGGTTGAGTCACTGCTCAAATATCCCGAGTCTTGTATATTGCAGCCTTTCTTCCTTCGGAACCTAGCTTTAGAAGGTCCATCTATCTTTATTCCTTTAACAAAAGTACCAGTGTTAATTTGATTACATCTTTCTGATCGCTTCCTGATGAAGTTCCTGCTCAATTCACCCGCTTTTTTTACTGTTCCGCTCACGGACTCCATGTTTTCATATTCCGAGGACGGTGATTGTACAGAAGCACTCATTGGACTGCAGGAAGGTCCATAAAGCGATTTTAGAGTAATAGAACTATCGTTTGAGTCAATAGTCACATTCTTCGTAAATACCCTCGGACTGAGGCTTCTGCCACTCACGTTTTTTGGATGAATCTCATTATTCGGGACAATATTCATCTCAACTCTTCTGGGTGGAAATGATGGTTGCTCATATATGGGATCATCATCAACCGGAGGCAAAGGTGGCAATACATCAGGACGGGCTAGATTCTTTAATTGTTTTATCGTTGGAGGTGTGCTTTGCCTTTGTCTTTTGGAATGTCTTAGCTCTAACGTCAAAATTCGACCTTCCTCCGTTGTCCACTCTTCGGCTTCTTGCAAGTTGTCGACAGTGGTACCTTCGAGACTTTTTGGTCCAGTATAAATACCTGCCGACAACTTTGGCCGCTCATAAATATTTTTGCGATGTTCATATTCATATCTGAGACTGTTAAATTTTGTTGTATTTTCAATCTTATCACTCGTTTTTTGGAATGTGCCACTACTTCTGAGTTGGATACGTTGTTGACTAGGTGGACTATTGTTTGTTTCAATATTTTTTATCAAATCTTTTCTACTGAATTGTATATCATCGATAGCTTCCTTCTGTTTTGGATGCTTTCTATCTAAAGTGTCCGGTTCAAAACCATCAGACTCGTGGATTTTTATATAATTCTCTGGGGGATCTTTTACTTCAATAGTTAGGCAACCGGGCTTTAATTCGGTGTTGTGAATAGTTGTTACTAATTTTCGGCTTCCCATTGAGCAATCGGAGCCACTGGGTGATGTTGGTGCACTCCCAAAGTCGTAAGTGTTATTAACGTACACTTCACTTACTAAACTAGCTTTTGGTGCCTCAAGTCGCGGAACTAGTTTTTTTTCTATTGTTTCATAATGATCTATACAAATGTCTCGATGTGGTGAGGGGGTGTTGCTATCACTGCTAGTATGAACTTTGTATATCGCATTTCTCATTGTGAGTTCTTCTTCTAATGGTAATGCAGTACTCAAACTTGGGCTAGCTTGCGATGATGGTATATCGGGATACTCAGTGGGGGTAGACAAGCCTTTTTTTGATGTGCTTCTTTCTAAGCTATCCGTTTCGTAATCGTTTCCCAAAGGACTCTCAGAAATATTTCTTGTATATTTATTTGAAATTGGAATGGTTGGATTTTTACTGCTCAATCTTTCTTCATCGGAACTACTTTGATTGTATGACTTTGTGCAATGATCAAGAGCTATGGCCTCATTCACCATATCAGGCAATGTGTTTTTATTAGCGAAAGTTTTGGTGATACTTGGATTTTCCAAGTTCGCCCTAAGACTTGCAGAGCCGTAATCATTTAAACCAATAGGTCTGAGGTCATCTACACGTGCAACTGTTTGACGGTACATGTTAAAATCCACGTGTTGACAGTTTAAGTTGTCAAACTCGGGTAGTGGTAAGTTATAATTTCGCATCATCGGCTCCGATTTAACTGAGAGGGTAGAACACTTTTTAGGGACTGTAAAATTATTTGTCATATACATAGAATTGAAACTTGAGAAACTGTTTTGTTTTTTTACTTTGCGCCGACTTTCGTTGATAGGGAGTGATAAAAGTGTATCAGCCAAACTGTGTTGATTTGTTGGTAAAAAGTCGTTGTTCAGCGAGTGTTGTTTTATCGTGGGAATGTTTTCCAACCACTTTCGTATACTGCTTTGCTTGTCGCCTTTGTTGCCGAGACAGTTAACACAGGCTGGGATGTTGTATTTTGCAATTTGTGGTATATCATTTTCACCATCTACTTTGCATCCCGGGCAGCCAATGCAATTTGCCTTTCTACTATTTTCTCGTTTTAAACTGACGACACTACCACTTCTTTGGCTCCCCATTCCTTGGTAAATGTCTATACTATTTCCATTAGATGGAAAAGTTTCTTCTTCAGGTATTTCATTCAGGATTGGTTGAAAACGTTTAGCTGCCATTTTATGTTTTGCGATTGCGATTACTTCTCTTATTTTGACTAAAAATTCTAATGCTGCGGCTGGAGGTTCCTGTAACGGGTAACATATTTTTTTATCGACTTATTTTTTTTTTAATGTTATCAAAAGTAAAATGGACAGACTTGTCTACTTACAGCCATTAATTGTGGTTCGAAATATGCTGGATTGAAGTACAACTTCCTTCGCGTTGTTCCAAC
Source organism: Subacronicta megacephala (assembly GCA_958496365.1). Lineage (NCBI taxonomy): Eukaryota > Metazoa > Arthropoda > Insecta > Lepidoptera > Noctuidae > Subacronicta > Subacronicta megacephala. The sequence continues at coordinate 6,315,354 of OY292530.1, read as the reverse complement.
TGGTCGTGCAATTTCTCTATCATCTTGCGTTTCCACAATCGACACATGTTCGTCTGGAAGTCTCTCAATTCCGGATTCGTCCCGATGAGTTACGTCTGTATTACCATTATTAACTTTGTAATCACCATAATGCTGATGGATAACTGCCGATGTTGTTTGATTCTGTAGAAGAAAAAATTTTATACATTTCTAAAACTCATTTATAAATGATTTGTACATAAGCAGCATATAATATATAACTTACTGTGTACAAATTATCTTCGTTTCGTACACTACTATTGCCAAAATCGTCTGAGTCGGATATATTGCTGCCTGAATCGCTTGTGATATTTTTGGTTTCGTGAAGTTGTCGGCTGATATTTAATAATGGATTTTTCTTAACAATCCCATCATCCTGGCCCATCGCATTTGGTAGAGTTTGCATTCGTTCGTTGCTTACGCGGACGATATCACGTTCAGTTATCACAGACCCGTCTTTCTTTTTAAGTCCTTTTGGTCTTCTGATACCATCTTCATCAGACATTGCCTTTCGGCGTTTTCGGATGTGTAGGAATAGGAATACAGATGCAACGTAAATAAGACCAAGGAGTAGAGAACTGATACCAATGGCGACGTATTCTGATACTGACAGACCAGAAGTGCTGGAAGATCCGGATGTCTGTGCGTTTGGAGCAAACTGAACTTCCGTTATATCTGCAAGAAATATTTTTATTATTTATAAAACCGATCTAAACAATAATTTAATGCTGTCTAACCAATATGCTTAAAACCTACTGGAGTGTGGTTTTAGTGGAGTTCCCTGCACCCTGAATGCGACGCACGGTGTGAACACCCCTCGCAAATCAAGTGGCGACGTGGGAGCAGCGGCGACATCACGACACAGCAATCGAACCACCATTACTCGTCCAGTCATTCTTGCACGCACATCGTTCTCGCCGCTCCACTAAGAATATTAGAAATTGATTAGTATTAGAAAATTTTAAATTTCACAAGTACCTAAATGAAGTAAAAATGTGTTACCTGTAGAAATGTTCTGCCTTCGTCACGAAATAGATTGAATGGGACATCAGCATCCAAAGTGTTTCGAAGATCGAGTAAGCCTTTCCTTGTAAGAAATTGAGCCCCTGATACTGCACATATAGGTGTTTTGACATCTGGAAACATGATGATTGAAATTTTAGAGTAGTCAAAACATTAAACTTATATTTTATTATAATGCAAAATTTATTGTTCCGGTCTCAGGCCGGTACGGGCGACTTTGAACAAACTTATTCAAATTATGTGCTAAAATGAAAGTGATTAAAATATTCATAAAACACTCACTTTGGAAAGTTATCTCTTTTGACGGGTGTATAATCTGGCCTTTCAGCGGTAAATAAACGAACGGTATACGTTGAACACCACTGCCGGTCCCAAAAGTAGCTAACGAACATTCTGCAAAGCAAAATATTTGTATACTTAAAACAACTTGTGAAGATCAACACATGGATAATAAACATAAAAAAGCTTCCAGTGACACTGGCAATTTTTTTTAATACAAATATTTGTCAAATTCATTAAAGGAGTAATGTGATCAGAGCCGAACATCCGTAATACTTTATTTGACGTCTCATTCGTAAAGGAATTAAGACTAATTTAGTACCATTTCGTGAAATAAGCGGGTATCGAAAATCCGGCATGTTATTAACGGTGTAGGTTTATTTAAATCTCTCACATTCTTCAGCAAGTGTCGCTAAATGCAGTAGTTATCACGCGACACAGCTCCTACCTAATTAGTCTTCGGACCCAAAGTGTAATGCCCATTGATACGATTCAAAAGTAAAAAAATATATCTGGAAAAGTTATAATTTCAACGAAATTGGAACGATCTGAAGTAAGGTACTTACAATTAAGTATATAGTTATCGCATTACGTGTGCTTAAATTTCATACGAACACGAAATTCTGATGCTGTTGTAGTACAATTTTTATGGACATTTATTCGCTACAGTTAGGTACGGATCGAGAATACATGATACTTGAATTACGAAACGAAAGTTAGTGATGTAATGTAACAGCAAAGTGATATTTAAAGATAACGTCGGAAAATGGAGATAGCTATTCAAATGTGCTATGAAAGAGGGTTTATCTAATTAAAACTAAGGAAAATGGAAAGCTATTCGATTGTTTTTATGGAGTAATTTCCCACAACAGGTACCAATGTAACATAGCCATTGAAAAGCAGTCACTTTGTTGCGTACTTCCCACGGGCTGTTATTATTTTTCTCTCGATTACTAACTTGCTAGTCGCTTTTCCTATAAGTTAAAGGTAATTAGTAGAGAACCTATGTACATATGTAGGTAATTATTGCCTTCTTCATCTAAGTCAGAAGGGTACAACAAATCATCTAAGTAGTATCAGATGCTTTCTTTTTAAGTTAATTTTATTTAAATTCGGTGTCAAATTGAATGGCATTTTAAGACGATACAAATTCGTGAGTTAAAAGGAATGAAATCAAATGCATATTTATAAACCAATTCATATACTTAACAGAAACTAATAGCTATGTTTTCTAATTGCAAAAGAAATATCAGAATTGATAATCATCGCCAAGAAAGTGATCTGTGAGATTCAGCAGAATCAATGTTCAACGGTAAAGTTATATTTACTTCAACAATGATTAAGCAAAAGTGATATTTCACGTTTGTCAGACATTGGCACTTTCGCAATAAAACTTTTAAGACGGTAAATTTTACGGAAAGAAGCATTTTTAAAATGAGATTCGTATTACTTATCTACGTATTATCTCTAGATCTGCCACAGACACAAGAAAACATTGCAAATGTTCTGTTTTACAATTTGTAGCTTCACCAAAAATATCTTTTACTAGTTTTTGCGGCTTCTCTCCATGGACGAATAGAAAGAATTATATGGATCTGCATACAACAAAGGAATTGTTGAACTATCTGAGATGAGACGTACTTAATACAGTTTTTAAGTTGGAGGATACGCTTTCTATTTGTGAAAAAGAAAAAATATAGGTAGTCAGTAGTAGTTGTTTTTTTTAATATCTTCAACAGTATCAGGTTTTTTGGAATATCGGAATCTTTACAGTCAAAATATATTTAACCATAAACTTTACCGCCAAGCATGATTTGCCGCTTTTTCATAACGTTTCCAAAAGTCTTGGCTTTCTACGTCTACAGGCCTTTAAGCCACTTACAGAATGAAAACTTGTCAAGTGTTAGTCAAAGCTCTTTTCTACTAAATTATTTACCGAGCATGACGGTCAACTAAAATCTGGTTCGACACTTATTAAACTTGATCTGTATGTGATGTATGTCTTGCAATTCATTACCTTCATAACTGTAAGCGAGTATTAAACTCCGGTATAACTACATACTGCCTAGGACATCATTATTTTAGTTACTATAGTAGTTAGTACTACATACCTACTAGGTAACCTAATAAAAAGGAGATGCGCGTTAAATTTGTCTCAGACTATAAGAACGCAAATCAGAAAATAGTATCTAGGTGGTCAAAACAGGCATAATGATGAACGCTATAAATAACGGGAACATTGAATATAAATTAATTAGGGCATTTACAATCACTTGAGTCAGCGGTTAGTCATACTGTCTTGGGGTTGAAATGGTTTTTCCTTGAACTAATGACCCCAAACTAAGCACTCTACTTAAAAATACTTAAGTCGCAATCTTTCAGATTAAAATGTTTGAGTGCCTTAGGTTGCCTTCGTATTGTCAGGAGCTCATAATTACCTGGTAGATCATCGACACACAGCTCTCGGTCCTCCCTGAAGAGCGGCGCGCGCTGCGGACACGCGCACGCGCACTCGCCGCTCGCATCCGGAGCGCGCGCACCTGCTCCGTGCTCTGCGCATAGCGCTGAGCTGCATTCGCCTCCTGAACAATTATTATTTCTTAACGAGAAAATAAGAGTTGTTCTCGAGATAAAGAAGAGCCGGGTTCCTTTATCTTGTCTTCAATCGTAAAGTTATTCCTGAGCAATTTTTTTTTAAGTTGAATCACTGTTTTCTATTGCTCTTTAGCCAATGTGAACTTGATACTAAGATTCTTGTTGAGTAAACCTTCTGACGTTTTACTTTCAGCGTTTATTCGCGAATCACTTTTTAACATCACCGAAATATACTTAGATACATGTTATTTAATATAATTGAGTTGTTATTGGGACTGCCTCATTAGTCTCGTGGTCCTAAGCGCGACTGTTACGCTAGAGGTCCTGGGTTCGATCCCCAGGTCGAGCAAAGTGTTATTGGGTTTTTCTATGAAATTCTCAATAGCAGCTCGAAGTCTGGATTTGTGCCCGGTGAATGGCAATAGGCTCGTCCCCTATTACATGGGACCTAAACATACCGGCGAACTGTGGGTGTACATTAAGTTCACCTCTGCCTAATTTATTTTACAAGAACATCCTGTTACTGGATATAGTGAATCACATTAGTGTATTTTTGCTGGGCTGGCAAATCACAGAAGTGAATCGACGAAGACGCGTCTTCAGTTGATGTTATGATTGTGTTGACTTGGATAAATAACTAGGCGTATGTTGTAATGGCAACTAAGTATTGTATTTACGATGTAATTCGTTCGGTCTTGGTCAGACAATATCTACTACCGGTGGCCATCATATACTTAAGTGTTATAGCCACTAGTAGTACTTATGTAGATTGAAGTTAGCGTTTAATAATACTGCTAAAGAGACTACATTTCAAGAGCTGCGAATCTTTTGAGATGTAATGAAACTTTACTGTGAATAATGGACTTATTTATTGCGCTGAATGCTCTTATAGTTTTAAATTTTTTGGAGGTACCGTCACAGTTACCATAAAGGGCTAAATGACAGAAATCTTCCTTAGATTGGGGGCCAGCGTTTCAAACTATAATTTATAATTATTTGTTTAACAAATGTAATTTTAATAAATATTTCGTTCACCTGTTTTATCGAAAGTTAATGTTATTTACTTACATTTTGTTTCTATTCGTTTGTCAATTCGAACGTTTACGTGGCAACTTTTCTAACCCCCACAGAATGAATAAACCAAGGTAACTTTAACAAAAAATATTTTACAAATACTTATCTACAACTACAGACGGTATAAAAATTCAAATTTCAACTGACCGATAATCGTGAAGATGTCGCCAGTGTCGCGGCGGGCTAGCTCTCCGAGGTGCGCGCCAGCCGCGGCCGTGGCCAGCAACAGCAGCAGCGTGGCGGCCATCCTACCCCCCGCCGCCGCCATCCTCACGCCCTCCCGCCACCTGCATCGCTAGCACCACCTGGTGACCAAAATATTAAACAAATTATTAATGATAAGTTAAAATTAGACTGCCTCGTTAGTCTTGTGGTCCCAAGCACGACTGCTACGCAAGAGGTCCTGGGTTCGATTCCCAGGTCAGTGTTATTGAGTTTCTCTATGAAATACTTTGTAGCTGTTCGGAGGCTGGATTTGTGCCCCGTTAATGGCAATAGGATCGCCCCCTATTAAATGGGACCTAAACATACCGGCGAAGTGTGGGTGTACATTAGTACACTTCTGCCTCGGGTATGATATCCTTAAATTTTACTGTTTCTCGTTGCCCGGCACTATTAAATAGGTATTAAACGTGGTACCTAATAACTTTCTTGCAGAAGATACCTACTACTAAATAGATGCAGGCATGTAGATATTATGATTAATCTTACGGTATCCCATAGAAACAGCTATCAGTAATCCTATGCACCTCATCAGGAAATTATTACTCAAATAAAATCATTAATAAGTAGGTAAGCACTATGAGAAAATTTTACATCACGTGATATAACTTTGTTGCTAGAGTAGATAAATATATTTTAAATACATCATGTACGAGTAAAATTAAAATGTAAGTACGAGTATTGCCAAATGAATGTAGGGAAAACAAATTAAAGAGTTCTAAAACCGAATTGAAATACCTATGTAACGTACATTTAAAATAGAGAAATCATAAAAAATAACATATTTAGAGAAAATAATAGATCTTACGAGATAAAATATAACAACAGTGGTGAAAGCTAACGCATTGGTGCAAAAATTCAAGCGCATTGTTCAATGTTCAATTTCACTTAGTTCACATAATTTCTTTCATAGTTATTGGTTGTTTGATGTCGGGAAGTTTATGGAAAATAGAAGGCACTTGTTTTATTATTTATTGTTGAGTAGATCTAGGTACCTACTTAGCGTAAAATATCATCCTCCTAGCCTTTTTCCTATTATGTATGTTAGAGTCACCTTCAAGTCTAACCAGATGCGGCTAAATATCAGTATTTTCAACCGACTCCAAAAAGGAGGAGGTTCTCAATTCGTCTGTATGTTTTTTTTTGTAAGTTTGTTACGCGATTTCTCCGCCAATTGTTGATCGATTTTAATGATTATTCTCGGCTTCTCTGCATTAAAAAGTAATATTTTTTCCCGTGTTTGCAACATTTTTCATTTATGCTCCGCTCTCATTGGTCTAGGCGTGATAATATATAGCCAATAGCCTTCCTCGATAAATGGGCTATCTAACACTAAAAGATTTTTTCAAATCGGACCCGTAGTTACTGAGATTAGCGCGTTCAAGTAAATAAACAAACAAACAAACAAACTCTTCAGCTTTATAATATTAAGTATAGATAACTTAGCTACAAGCCCCGCTCCAGCAAATCAAATCAACTAAGCGTAAGGCGCTATATAAGTGCAAGGAATGGCTATGATTTTGAAATTCCACAAGGTAGCATGTTCGGTCCATTTAAAATTTTAGTCTACTTTGGGACTAAGACTTACCCAATATGATTTTAGTTCTACTTACAACAATAGTTGTTTTATCAATAAAGATACACGTAGACATCCAATAACAGAGATCGTGAAATACTTACCTTCATTTATATTAGACACAATAAAATAAAATGCAATCAATAACAGTAACATCTTCAAATTCATATAGACTGATAGATTTTATAAATAAAATTAAGATAGCTTTAATAGTATCTATCTATACACTAATTTATATTATTACCTGCAATATTTAATGTTATTGTATGCTTATAAAGTGACAGATTTATTTGAATTTTAATAAGAATTAACATAAAAGAGAAACTGTCTAGGTATACATAGATATACTTACATATAGAGTGATTTATATCTAACGAATAGTCTCTAATAGTCAAGTTAGCGAAATACCAAACACATATTGCATATAATAAATAATAACGCTTTTATTGCCCAAAATGTGTATGCAGATGAAAAATAAAATTAAATGCAATGGTTCATTGAAGATGTATTTAGTTTATACTTTATAAATTTAAAAATTGTTTTGTCAACTTCTTTAGTAATAGAACGAGTTTATTCTAAACGGAGTTAATAACTGTGAATTTAAGAAGTACCTACCAAATATATTTTATGACTATGTACACACGCCTTTACTTTTTTGACTTGTGTCAAATTTCGCTGTTACGCCACTATCGACTGTATCAATCCATAAAAAGCTGCTATTTGCGTTTGTTTTACTTTTCATCCGCGTGTGTTGGCACGCGTCAATATTGTTGACTCTTCGTAATTCCGTGTTTCCGCGCGACCAGCTATTGGTAGATATTTACCTAACTGTCCGTCAAATCGCACTTAAAACTCGAAAACGGTATTAAAATTTATTATTGAAGTGACAATGTTAGCATCTAATGACACTGACAAACTCGCTCAGCGGTGGCCCCGTATGCAGAGACACCCACTTTGTCGATTTAAGCTGGTGTCAGACCGCACCGTCAATCATTTCTCAGAATATCAGTTACTAACATATTAACACTGAAGTTTGAAATATGGACACTCGTACCTCCGTTAGACAGATGTCGATTTATTGTTGTTATCCATCCATTCCGTACTAATAAGTTTCCTTAATCGCCGCAAACCTTTAGATAAGTACCTAGTTATTTAATTAGGGTGCAGTACAACCATTCACGTTTTAAATGAAAATATTTTGATATTTAATGGAACTGTTACAATTGTTTAAACTTCATCCAATATTTATGGAAACAACCTACATATAACGAGATTAAATACTACTTTTAGATACGCAATAAAAAAAATGAACAGGCGACCCGGGGTGGTGGCTGATTTTATAGAATATGTACAATAAATATGAATTATTTTGTAGTAGGTAAGCTTGTATAATGATTATAAATAATAAGTTAAATAACACGAACTCAAGTTTGTCCAAGCTTTGGTTCAAAGTCGAGAAGTCGATTCGTTTCAATTTGCAGAGCAAAATATACCTTCCTATCAACATTCAATTGCGTAGACGCAGAGGATACGTCGAAGCTTCGGCTAAATAAATAGTCTATTGTTATAGAGGTTAGATATTTTTGCGTAAACAATAAAGACCGCGAGTTTCATTTATATTTTACTGTCCGTCATCCTGTAACAGTACGAAGTTTTCAGTAAAGAAGAGGCAGTTTGTGGCAACAGATGAATAGTTTGAGGGCGAATATTGCTTTGTGGGCTTAGAATAGAGGTAAAGAATTAATAACGGGGAAACTGTTCTTATAATAGAAAACCATTGTTTTTGATTTGCCATCAGTGATTCGTGTGTTTCGGTTAATATAATAGTTGGTGCCTTTGGTATTAGTAACCAACACTCCTGCTTAGTAGTCATTGTTGTTTAACAATATAATGCGAAAGTTTTTACGGTAAGGTATCAGCAACATACGTAGGCACGGGAATATCGACTTATTTGCTGATGGATTTATTTGAAAGCCAAGTGTAATTTCCATTCAATCGACACCGGTCACACTGTAGGGGTTCCTTTCAAACCTGATGGACCTGATGGTACAGTACCTTATGGAGAGAACAAAGCCATGCAGTTGTTTACTAAAGTCGTATGTTGAATTAAAAGCTGAACTAATAATAAAACTTGCAAAATAATCGGCATAGCTCCTTGCTTTGCGGAAGTAGAAGTTAGAAGCGAAATTGACTCGACAACAGTGCCTACAAAACTATCATTTAAAGAAAATATACCTACTTAAGTGCACTATTTATTTTAACTTTTATGCAAACCGATTCTTTTTCCTTTCGTCAAGCGCTCTCAAGATCTGCAATATTCTCCAATAAAACCGTATCTACATTTGAGTAAATATATCTAGCATCCAATAATTACAAGCAGCAATGATCAACGATGGCCTTATCATCAGTGTAGTTAATGTTACGCGCCAGATGCCACTTAATATTACTGATTATTACCTAAACATAGATTTATTCATGTACTCAGATTTATGATTGCAGTAATATCGCCAATCCCGACCCTGATTGATATTGTCGTGTGTGAGATTATCATCAACATCTGACATTTGAAATCTTGAATGTACCTAGATGCATCGCAGTGCTTAAGATGGAGCACGAGCGGATAATTTGTGTTTTTAAGTACTTACGCGCTTGCGCTTAGTGGCTCACATATTGATTTTACTCTGGAAAATGGCACCGAAGTGCAGTTAACGGAATATTGCTTTAGTGATATTAAACTAGGTGGCGCTGTTTCAGATTAATTCTTATGATGGCATATTGTCGCTTGAAATTAGCACATACCTAGGTACAATGTAACAGGTACAATGTGGAGACAGGCGAGGCGATAACAGTGCGCCTTCAATTTGCGATAAATTATTAGGAACATGTTTGCAAATAGGTACAAAGCCATGATTTTTTATAAAAAAGGAACCATCATAAATTATGTAGGCAGGTAGAGATATGTAATTTGCACTGAAATTATGTAAGACCTTTACCGAGTAACATTACGAGCAGCCACGCCTCCGGAAGTTTGCCAATGCAGATGCATCTATTGATTTCGCACGAACAGATAACGATTGATCTGTAGCCATTACCAAGACTACCTCATGTTTGTCTAAACACACATATGAGCTCTCACTATACATTAAAGCTTTAATTATATTGGTCAAGACATAGGATAGGTGCAAAGGCATTTAAGTCCTTAACAAGTTGCGTTAAGGTTTGGTGTGAATGCAGCAAAAATTTGGCCGTGCGTGCCGAGGTACCAGGATCGCAAAAATTGTAGAGGTTCGTTCTAAGCCCAAGGCGCCGGGGACTGACGCCGGTCGAACTGGTTAATTGTCAGACATTATTTACTAGTAGCAGCTCAGTACTCATATGAAGATTGATTACTAGGTTAAAAGACTTCTAATTCGTAAGCAGTGTTTCTACCTCGAAGGCACGTTTAGTATCTACGTATTATGGCTAATTTAACAAAGTTAAGATGGTATTTGAGCTTCCTGAAATGGTAAGGAATGCTAGTTAGTATTAGGTGGGTGAATTATATGCGAATCAGGTTGGGCGGCCCTTGGGTACACGGCATACTCATTAAAGAGTACTAATACGCACTATTCCTTATATGCCCTGCGTTTGTAAGTTACCATTACCTTCATTAATTATTAATAGGGACAGATGTAACTTCTTAGATCTTAGATTCAGGAGTAATATTTAAGGAAAAAAGGGTTGTTTTGCAGTTACAAAATTGATACTGCATAAAACCCCGCTAAAGAATGGAGTTGCATACGTATCGGTTAATAAGAACATTCTCTGAGCAACTTTTTGTCGAGATTCCTAATGGTTTGATAAATTAGCCTTGTCATTATCATGTTATAAGCAATTTATTACTTGAAGTTGAGAGGCACTCGCTACAGTGGCCACACAAGGTGTCGAGGTACATAATTATGATCCGATTGGGTTTGACCGCCATTTATTATAGTCTAGTATGAACTGTACTCTACCGATCAGGTCAGGAGTTATTGGACCGGATACACTTACATCGTAAATGGCCTTATCATAACGCGGAATGGGCTATTAATGACATTGTATTTTGTTGCGATTTTATAAAGATAAAATAAATTGTAGCTTGTAACGATAAACATAAAAGGCTACATCCTCTAATTTTAAATCAATGACTTTATTTTTAAGATCGCTCATTCATGTTCTAGTAGCTTTTGCTATTAAGTAGGTTGGTATACTTAACTATACTTTTCTAAATAAGTCGTTATTTTTGTTAGTGTAGGTACTATCACTGTTATTCTAATCTGTAATAAGTACCTATCTGTACGTATGTAAAGAGGTAAGGATGTAGTTAAACAAATCGACGAGAAGCCATGAAAAACTGTTAAAACAAGATTGCATTTCGCACATTTCGACCTCCAATCAGCAGCTTTTATTGAGCTCAAAACGGAACCGCGATAATGCAAACCTAAAATCTTCTGCACAGAATAGAAATACAATATTAAGAAAACCCAAAAAATAAAGGAGAACAAAGCAAAATCCATTTACATTTAAGTCATGCAAAGCCAAATACTTGAGCGGGATCACAAACAGAGCTTTGCATGCTATGTCTAATGAGGTCCTCCAGAGAAGAGCGCACTTGAGACAGTTGGGCCGGTCAGCTCAGAGGGTCGCAAATATTTGCCACACCACTGGATAGACTCCTGTAGATAGTGTATTGAGAATTTACCGCTCTAGAACTTATTTACTGAGTCCCTTACAGGAATATTAAGTAGATTTTTCACTGACGACCTTGCACAAGCACGTAAAAGTTTAAAAAACATTATTGTAGTTTGGTTGTCTATAGATTTGGGTTATGCAGAGGCATTTTTTTATGTCCAAAATGCCTCGGAATCCAGCTGTAGTGGTAATAAATAGTGTTATAAATTAGTTCTGTGTGATCGTCGTTTAGGAAATGGTTGCACGCCTGTATTTCCCGAAGGGTTAGCCATAGGTGAACCTACTTTTGTAAATACACCCATCGTTTGCCGGTATATTGGTTTCCATTAATGGGTAGCTAGCCTTGAAACGTTGATTAAAAGCTGATTAAAATTGATTCTAATACTTACATAGGAAAACCCAATTACACTTTTGCTTAACCTGTGAATCGATCCAAGGACTTAATGGGTATTATTATCTGTGTTTATATCCTCACTTGAATGAATACAAATTCGATTTAATAATTTGGTTTGTACTGGTCATGTCCGATGACATCATCCCTTTAACTTTAATCCAGTTTTCATCCATTAGGCTATCAAGTCTACTAGGTACGTCTATGTGCCGATACACTGAACGGTCTTCCGTTAACGGAATATTGTCGTAGGTAATTACTTCACCTGACAAATGGATGAATGATTGGAGTACCTGTACTATTATTAGGCCCCTAGAGAAAGTCCCCAGCCGTATGTATTTCATAATATACCCTTAATCATCGTCTATGCAGGAATCCAGGAACTTAATTGCTGGTTATTAGTGCCTCATTAAAAAGTGGATAAGATCGGGTAGTTGCAAACATTCTTACATTTTGTTTTGGGCAAGCGTCGTGTGGGACGTCCTGCGAAACGATGGACCGACGATTTGAAGAAGATGGCTGGCAGCGGATGGATGCGAGCTGCCCAAGGCCGGGAATAAAGTTTATTAGTTTCAATTCTATGTAATTAAGGAAATTTGTGCGGTGCTTAACGCATAGTCATTTAATAAATATAGATAAGCATTTTCTATAATATCTACTTAATAGATAGATACTTTCTTCATAATTGCTCTTTACGAATTAAAATTATGAATTTTCTATTTTATTTGTTCGCAATACATCATAATCAGAATATAGGAAACAAATAACCACAAGAAAAAGAACTTCTGTTATTCAGTTATTCATCATTAAAATTTCCGCTCATGGCATGATTGTAAATTGCCAAATCCTCACAAAATTCACTACAAATAAGTACTAATTTCTTAATTTATAATCATAAACAGCTATTCAGATCGGACGCATGTCAATGGTAATATAAGCTGGTAGAATACAGAAGCGAACAAATATCTTAGGTTCACATACCTCTTAGGCAAATAGGGACACGTGCCAAGTACTAGGTATTATTTTTATTCCTCTTAATATCCATTATAGCAGACATTCGGTCTAGTAAGTTACGGCGATGTAATATTTCTCAAACATAGATCGTCAAATAGTGGTATTTGCTCGCCAAAGATTGCCACGCACCATTAGACTTGTATGAACTAACCAAGTAAAGATTTCGGTGAAATGTTTGCTAGCCCTGTCCCTCTTCTTTTGAAGAAGTTGTTGAGCAACTAATATTTAAGAGTACTCATAACTACAAAATATAATACATGTTTATACACTTAACCTTGCTACATTTTTAACATGGTATATATTTTCGGTTGAAGTACCAACCTAACGTGTTCTTCGCTTGGAAATTAGTAAATATTTTTGGTCGACTTTTTCAGTTTTAGTCGTAATACGTACTTGTAATGTAAATTAGAATCCGTGAGTGTTTCTCGGTATGCATTTTACGGTAATTTTATGAGATACTTCGTACACATAAGAGAATTCAATAATAAGTGTCACCGGGCTATGCCCCTTTTTATGCGACACCCAATACCCTGATTATGGACTGTTAATTACAGCAATTTGTTTACATTATTATATGACATCTAACGTCGCCATTCATTGCTCCTTAAAATATCAATAATCTGGGATGAGGTTTTAAAGTTTATCGATAATACAATGCCTAAATCTGAGCTAAGTTTGGCCAAATGGTAAAACCTTATGGTGTCATCGAAATGGAGGTAATCTAAATTTTAAGTTAATAAAATGCGGAAAACCTTATATTTCTAGTATAAATATGTAGGATTGGTATCATAATATCCTATGGACCAAGGCAGGATGAATATATTATTAATTATTTTCTTAGAAGTAGATTAGTACTAATTTATTCGGCACCTACTATTACTACTAAAGAACGACCAAAACATAATATTTATAACAAATCAATCACTCTAACAGATGCGTTCGCACAGTGCAGTGGAACTGATCACAATTAATCACCTTGACGTCTAATTATTGATGCTTACCTTTCATTGATTCTTTATACCAAGTTACTACTCATCATTAAAAAAAATCTACTTGTTAATATAGGTAGAGAAATGGTTGTAATTATCTACATTGATGCAATTAAACAATATCCATAAATCACTAATATTACCAGTAACGTATTTAATGTTTAGAAATCAGCAATAGATATGAGAAAACAAGTCGATGCAGTAAATCGTTAATTAGGACTTATGTATCATCGCTCGTCAACACAACTTCTTTGTCATAGACAAACTTAGCGTAAAAGATGATGCTTTCTTGAACTTTTGGAAATACTTCACAGGAAACGCCTCCAGTCTCCAATACAGTTATTTCAATACAAAAACTTTAATAAGATACAAACAATCACTGCTGGCTGTCAGTTCGTCTAGTTATTATTTCTGTCAAAGTATGTGAAGACGTTACCGTGTGAACGTTGTTGGTCTGATCGTGACGAGTGACGTCAGAACAATTGTCGATCGCTTGTTATTGTGTGGGGTACACTGGCGAAGAGGTTCTCATGGCAAAGCCGAGATTTCGCGTATACATGTGACTTTGCGACTCTTTCTATTGCCGAGCTGATACATTCTAATTTTTGCAATTATTATTGTTAATTCAATTCTATTGTATGTCAAGAAATGTATAGATTTATAAGTACAATTAAATAATAATCTTTATTTATCGTGCGATAAAATTGTATGATTAACACTTCGAAGCTTTGATGGGTATAATGTTGTAAGTGAGATTACCAAAGATTTTGTAATCGTCTTACAATGTCTAGTAAGATAGGAACAATAAGTAAAGATAAAACAATAAATAAGTAAGAAAACAATGTTGACGTATGATACGAAAAACATAAGTATATTGGATGTTGGCCAGTTGGTTCAATGAACATTTTCAGAACTAAGTCATGAACTTTCTCTTAATAATTCGAATGGATTTTCCAGGTCAATTCTTTTCTAGCTTTTCGATTCAGAAAAGTACTTCGAGTGTTTGCGCCTAAAAGAATTTGCACCGTTAATGCTCAAACAGAACTATGAAGTGGAACTATTCATTCAGATTTTCTGTCAACTCATGGTATCGATAAAATCTGTAACCTCAAATACTGTTTATACCTACTTTATTCAATGTTATATTTATAAATAATAAGGTGAAAGAAAACATGTGTTGAAAGCATACTCATGCCACCTTAACGAATAAGAAAAAATGGTCTGATCTCAGAACTGCGGTGTCCGTCTGTTTGGTGTATTCTATGTATTAACCTATTGATTTATAATTTTAGGAAAACGATATAAATTATGAGTAAAGAGACCAAATATAAGGCAAAATAAAAATAAAAATTTAGAGAAATGCGAGATAAAATTCAGAAAGTAAGTAATAATATTATTTTATTTCTCCGTAAATCGTTTACCGCACGATGTGGTTAAGCGATGTTTGGCAAACCAATCAGTGTGGAAGGGCCAGAAATAAAATTGTAACGATTTTTTATAAAGTTTATCACTGTTGCGGCAGTAGCAGATAATTTACATCATCAGGTTCGATGTGTCATATCGATAAAAGTCAAATAAACTTGAAATTAATGTTATTTGTATTGCATTACGAGCAACAACTGATTTTACGGACCATCAATTATTGGATATTTGGTGTTAACGACCGCAGTTAAGAACAAATTGACATGTCATGTGCAGGTACTTGTAAATTGTTGTATTGTGCAAACTGTTGAAGATGGAGATATTTGTTGTATAGACCTATATAGGTATATAACGCCAAAAGGGAACAATCAGTATATCCTCAAGATCTTGCTATCAAACAATTGTGTAGTCGAGGTCAGGCGGCAGTCACTTTTTCTAAAATTCTGATATTCACTAGCATCTATGGGAAAGGCCACTTGAATTATAATATTATTAAAATTAGAAAGAGGAGTTTCTGTGTGTTATTAATATCAATTAATTCTTGATGAGATGCTAAATGTGGCCTATTTAGACCCCCTTAATAGACTCAAACCTCAGTTGGGAAAAAACCTAAGATGATGGTAATGTCCTACGCGTGATGAGCCCTACGTATCAAGCGGTGAACTACGAATCTGCGATAGGCTGTTCATTGATCAAACTAACCTAGTTAGAGATAATTACAGGAACGTACCTAAGTGTTTACTGCAAGTTGAATTGCACGACTTTAATATTCATTATAAATCCTTTTTAATATAATTAATATAATCTTTTGTCAACAACGTACACAAAATAAAGGTTCACCGTTAACTATATTTTATCTCTTGATAGTGACATGTAAATTAATAATATTATATATACCATACAAAGATGGTTTGATATCGGCTGCGAACTACCGCTTCTTCGGCAAGCACATAATTCCTTTCAGATTTACGACCACTAAAACTTTTATGATGCTAAAACATATATAATATATTGAACATATTGAAAATAGTAGATGACGAAATTAACACTTTACTTGAGACATTCTTTCATAATGGTAGTAGAAATTTCTAAGACGTATCCTCATCAGCGTAAACATGTATCTTTAAAATATTGTATAAGATCTATTTCAAGAGCTGGAACTTCTTTCTTCCATTGCGTATAAGTATCTTCTTCCGTGAATTCTTTGATTGGATAATTGGTAAGCGTACCTATACCTAGTATCTAATGCTCTAAAAGGATAAAATCTATATTTGATAAACTAATTATAGTTGCATCAATCACATAAAATCAAGTTGTACTGACAATCAATTAAACTTGATCGAGATAACCACGCGCATTATTTGCCTTTATAATAATTGCTATGATTGGATTCAAGATGATACTCACATCAAGGGGCTATTTTATAGAAATTTGATAGATATGTTTGTCGTTTGAACTTTTCCTTTTAACTATTTTGAACGTTATATTACACATCAATAAGTATAAATTTTGTGTGTTGAGAAGTGACGCTATCAAGTTGTGCATCCTTATTAGCTTAATCGATCTAAGCCGCAAGACTACTAACTAGGTAGAACAAGAATAAATCTGAAAAGCTTGATTGTATTGACCTTAGAACTCAAATCAAACCATATTATATTGATTTCCTACTAATGTTGGATAGGTACTTGAGCTGTCAAACACAAAACGCTAATCGCAGTCCTCGTAAATTTTCTGAAGTATTTTGTTGATTTTTTTGGCAGCCGCCTGTCTGTAAAGGTACCTAGTTTGTAATGTTAGTAACACGTGTCTAACGTGTTTGTCAAGCTTGCAGTGGACAATGGCCATCGTTAAGCTATGCCCCGGACTTCGAATGTGCCCCGATGACCCTCTAGTAGGTATTACTTGGAATTCTTTGTCGACACGTCTTGACTTTTTTTAAAGTATGCGAACATTACACTCAAAAATATTCAGTTTGATCTTCATAATATAATTATGTGAACTATATAACATATGTACCATTGTACTTATCTTCTTTTTTTGTTTTGGAGGAAATGAGAATGAACTAAAGTAGTTTTAATGCTGCGTGTCAAATTTAAATATAAGTATAATTAGTTAAATTTTCTCAGACCAATTTAATTTTAATTTAACGATAAATACAAGTCTAGACACTATACCTGGTTGTCAACCCTGGTTTATATCATTATATATTTATTTCAAGACAATGTTTGATGTGTAGTTATGAATTGTTTCTCAGTAAAAAGCTCTTCAAGAGCTGACATGGTTTTACAGGTTTGATGTCTTTCGAAAATTGGATTCCGTGAAATAATTCTGGATTTACATATCTACTTTAAAGATTTCCCAAAATTTCTTCAGTATTGTTAAATGTTCTCTTGAAATAATGAAAGAAAAATTTATTCAAGATTGACGCCAACGCAATACACAGAATACTGTTTTAAATATCATGATGCTTTTTAGTATGTTTGTTGCGCAAAAATAACGCTTAGGAAATATACTCTAGACACTATATTCGATCTAAAACCTATTCAGAATAACGATCAGTGTACTGACAACCGATTACGACTAGGTACAGTTGTAATTCTCAAATAACTTTAATTCGATAAACACCGCACGTGGTCAAGATAATTGGATAGACATTTCAATCAAACTTATTCTATTAACATGTAATCCGGATAGTGTGCGTACAAAATGAAACGATTCGTTTCGCTCTTGAATTTAGTTACGTGTCGTTATTAGTAATATTCATACTGTTCATATTCTTGGTGGAAAATACATGAATAGATTGTAGAAGGCCTACAGCTTATTTAACAGAGGCCGTTGAAAAAAGAGTTTTTAGGTTTTGGGTGAAGGGAAACATTGCGAGGAAACCGGCATGTCCTAGAACCAACAATTCGAAGACATGTGACATCTACCAACCCGCACTGGGCCCGCGTGGTGGATTACGGCCCTCTCAGTGAGAGGAGGCCCGCGTCCCAGCAGCAGGAACATTATGGGCTGGTTATGATTATGATGATGGTGAGGTTTTGGCAAAATCTTTTATAAGTTACAGAACATTTAGCGATCAAGGTACATTCGGAATTTAATTTGACCATATTTACGCGTATTATTGCGACCATTTTAAGGTTTTGAAAAAGGTATGGCATTATTTAATGTTTAGAGCGGCGATGTAGATCCGAAAGAGCATGGCTCTATTTTCACGTTAACATAAAACTTTTTAATCTCCACCGACCGTGTTTACTTGGATTTAAACTTTAGATGGATGGATAAAATATTCTTTATGGCACACTGAAGAAATTAAACATAATTTCTTAAATTGAAAAAATTAAAAACATATAAAACATAACATACAATCACGCCTGTATTCCCCGAAGGGTTAGGCAGAGGTGTACTTAATGTACACCCACAGTTCGCCGGTATGTTTGGGTCCCATGTTATAGGGGGCGAGCCTATTGCCATTCACCGGGCACAAATCCGGACTCCGAGCTGCTACTGAGAATTTTATAGAAAAACTCAATAACACTTTGCTCGACCTGGGGATCGAACCCAAGACCTCTAGCGTAGCAGTCGCGATTGGGACCACTAGACCAACGAGGCAGTCTATAAAAATTAGAGTGGTACAGTTGGTATTATTGCTAACAGCGATTTAACTTTAATATTTCGTCCTCTGATCTAATAATCCTTATCCACCAAGCTTGTGAAATCAAATATGCTAAACTATTTGGTCTTATCGTTGGATAGTTTATTGAGTTCTCTCACATTTTCTATTTGGCTCGATCCTTTGCTTTATTTTCATATAGCAAAGTTAGCCTTCTTTAACACATTTCTGCATTCCCGTCTCAATGTAACGGGTGGGTGCGCGTGAGTGTGCCGGTTCGATCCTCGAGTATAATCGACTGTGTCTAGATTACACACGCACCGCATCTCGACGTGACGCGACATCGGGCGGCGCAAGCGCAGATGTCTGCTCCTATGCAGATAAATGCTTATCCTCGTTTAGATATCAATGTAGAATTAGTAAGACGTTGGTTGTGGACAGATTTGTATGTAAGTTGATGGAGTGACGGTCTTCATGCATCCATACTTATATTATAAATGCGGAAGTAACTGTCTCTTTGTTTGTTACCTTCTAAATAGCGGAACGGATTTCGATAAAATTTGTATTTAAGTTGATGGAGTGACGGTCTTAGTGGACTTATATTATAAATGCGGAAGTAACTATCTGTTTGTTTGTTACCTTACTCCTAAATAGCGGAACGGATTTGAATAAAATTTGTCAAGGAGATAGATTGTATTTTGGTTAAAAACAGGCCTTATTTTTCTCCCAGTCTTTCGAGATGCAAGTGAAACTGCGGGCAATAGTCGCTACAATAATAATTTATGTTGTATTGTAAAAGTAGTTGGAAACTATTTTTCTTAATGAAATGAGTACTTACGCAATCATTCGAAGGCCAATTCTTGTAATTTAAACTAGGCAAAAAGTTATAAATCAACTTTGGGTACTTACCTATATTTCTCTATCTCATTATAACTTTCATTTATCTCATTATGACTGCCTCATTAGTCTAGGACTGCCTCATTAGTCTAGTGGTCCTAAGAGCGACTGCTACGCTAGGGGTCCTGGGTTCGATCCCCGGGTCGAGCAAAGTGTTATTGGGTTTTTCTATGAAATTCCCAGTAGCAGCTCGGAGTCTGGATTTGTGCCCGGTTAATGGCAATAGGCTCGCCCCCTATTACATGGGACCTAAACATACCGGCGAAATGTGGGTGTACATTGTTACACCTCTGCCTAACCCTTCGGGGAATACAGGCGTGATGGTATGTATGTTATGTATGTTATTATAACTTTGTTAAATATTCATTTTTTATACCTATCTATTGTATGATAGATCACCTGGGAATCGAACCCTAGCACAGCTGTCATGACGATCACTAGACTAATGAAGCAATAATTTATGTTTTAATAATTCAAATAACATACCATATCCTAAAGTACTATAGATGTTTTATATCAAAACCAAAATTTCGTGTTGATCTCACGATAATTAAGCGGAAATCTTCATCAGCAAATCGTATACCTAAATATGATATATCAATTAACCTTTTCAAAATTCATCTCAGTACCTTGAACTGAAATTATAAGTATAAATTAATTCACTAGTAATCCGTGTAGACTACACATCAAGCTATACAAAACCAGTTTACGCTGGCCTCTTATTGTATAAGAAAGCCTATACAATGCGAGATCAGCTTAAACTGGTTTTGTATAGGTTTACCTGTAGCCGTGTGTACGTTAAATGCGAATTCATTCAATTAATAAAATCGAACGTAGACGAGTTTCGTCATTAGAAGTTGTAACCTAAATCGATTCGTTGCAATAAACTATACTAATATTGCCAAATATTAAATGAACTGCAGAAAATTATAATAGACATTAATGTTAGAAGATGTCCAATAAAAGAGGACACAAAATAAACCAGATGAAGGTATATAAAGTCTTAATTAAAAATATTTTAGATGTAACACAAATACTGATGTTTTTTTAAAGAAGAGTTTCTTTAAAAAAACATCAATATATATTATTAATTTAGCACTAATATTTTCATACAGGTAGTGCTTCCACGCTTAGGGTGTAAATTGTGTTGGTAAACGATACAAAAAAAATCCTAGTTTTGTCGTATCACCATCGCGAATCTTTAACTTTTAAAAGCAAAAATTTACGCATATGTTTGTTTATGAGGCATTTTTTTATATTCAAGGGAATCCGTCATAAATAAATATAAAAAATAGTTTTCACTTAGTATGGCCTCCATATCACCTGCATTATTACTTGGCAACTAGTAAAAGGTAACATTTTTCAAGTGCCATGTTGCATCACACTTCTATGATGCATTGGCATCGACTAACGGCTTGACGTGTAATAGGGGAGTAAGACAGAGGCAGGCAGCTAATGACTTGCTACTGAGAGCGGCTCTTAGATAAGAGCCGACGATACTGCTATAATACTAAGTATGGAATGGATTCATTTACTTAACCCCCAGGGCGAATACTTCAACCACTAAGTACAGTATACAAACACGGAGATTACTTTCAACTTACATAAAGAATTATATTCTATAAAAAGTGTTGAGTTCCTACGTTCGAGCAATACAAGCAAAATGTTTTGGGTATTTCTATGTAATTCTCAGTAGCGGCTCGGAGTTTCGATTTTTACCTGATTAATGAAATAGGCTCACCTCCTTACATGCAACATAAATTTATATCATAACATACGATCATGCTTATGTTACGCAGGGGTATACTAATGTACACACGCTTCGCCGTTATGTTTAGGTCTCATGGTATATGTATATATGTAGAGTCGACTTAGCCTCGGCTTTTACACGGCATAAGTTTATGGGTAACTAAGATAGTTAGCAAGTTATTATTTCTTTCCTTTCAATGGTATATTTGATTACTTATGAAAATGTTATTAATTTATTTAATAATACCCCTTATTATGATGCTGATTAAGTATTAACAAAAGGCTTTTTCAATTTGCTACTGCATCTTTCAAAATGGTTTTACGCATTTCTATTTCAAAAGATATAATATGTCATAAAAGGCGTCTACGGTACTTCTTAGGAAGGTTATTCGTAATGGTTAACGCCTAGTTGTTCCAAAAGATTTACTACTTTTGCGCAATTAAAGAGAAATGCGTATCTATGCGCAAATGGGAAGCTGATTGAAATTTTGAATGAATTCTAAGAAGCTTCGTGGTATGAATGAGTTATAATTTTACAGATAAATGAAAGTGAAAAGAAAGTAAGTACAATAAGTTCCTAATCTTCTGTTTCATAAATCCTAATATTCAATTACCCATAGCAAAATGACAGTGTGTTTTGTTGGTAGTGTGATATAAACGGACCACCGTCGAATTTGTTTTCACAGCACAGCAATGAATGGCTGTTGATTAAGTACATGTAGGTAATCCCCAATGCTTGATGTTGAACTTACTTCCATATTTACAAAACCTCCATGACCTTTCTTTTACAAAGATAAGTACAAAAGCTCTTGACCGATTAAGCTAACAAATTACATTCTAATACTACGATCACGATAACAAGTTCCATCACGCCTCCCAAATTATGTAAACACAATTCGAATTGACGTTAAACTACGTTTAATGAGACACTAACCAGCACTTAATCGCTTTAGTTGTACGATTGCGAGTAAATTAAAGGTTAAAACGAATGCCGAATATCGTAACGCCTAACTAATAGATATGATTTGGTAAACTATTTACACACTCAAATTGCTGTGTAAAATGCGTCGTTTGAATCTATTAGAGATGGAATGTTAAACGTGCATATTGACAACAAACAACTGGAGATGGACAGAGACGACAATTTACGTAAGTAGGTACAAAACAACAATACATAATGTACAAGACTTGTATACAATTTGTTAGCATGAGTCAAGTACCTTGTGTTTGTAGGACACATAAGATGAGACTATTTTGGGAATACTTTAACGTTTATGTAAATATTTTTCCCAGCGCACGCCAGTGGTCATCCTTCCAAGCCTTTTCTACGTGTGTGTTACAATAATTTCCCTATAAATAAAGAAATTATTCCGACTTACCCTCTAGACTTCGGTCTTCGAGCTACATCATGCTAGCACAGGGTGGTTTGACGACTCACAAATACGAATAATAAAGTTCTAATTGTCGCCGTAAAATTATACTATGCGTTAAATTCAAGCAGAGCTTTGCACTTTGCCAAGTAAGCTACCGTGGTTATGAATCTCTCCTTGCATAATTAAATTCGTCTAAGTTACCGGTGAGTAAAATGTTTCTTCCTCTGTGGTTGATGAAGATATGGAATAAAAAGAATAATTCAATAACTATATTATTCGATCGATAAATAGATATTAAAGTAACAACTTAAATAAATAATGTAATATTAATTTTAACTCTCCTAATTGCAATGCTTGTTAAAGGACGCTAAGTAATAATAACCTAACATGTATGAAACACATATATTTGTACACTTAGTATGCAATAAATATTTGAAACTGAATGTTTCTTTCCGTAAATTTGTACGTCTAGACTATTGTTGTTAAACATTTTTAGCCTATCAGTTTGTTTACAATACTTTTATACTTTTCGTGAATTACAGGTAAACAATGGACATTAACTGTTTCTACATCTACAGATTCTATAATAATAAATCGGAGAGATTGACATATATATTTTTTTGTTGGTACGAGTAGATATCGCCTATCATCAATAACCTATTCTGACTTTGATAATTGAGTTAGAATTGGTAGTAAGAATTTAATATCTTTGCTGTTGTTTATTTTACATTCTCACCTTAACGCCTTCAATACTTTTATAGGTTTTAGTAATTGCCGGTTTATACAGGTAATATTCCTTCCCAAGCTATGATTGCAATTCTGTTTTACGTTTTCAGCTAATTGTCATTTAATAGGTAGTTTACTTAATACTTGCGTTTATTAAACCGTTCTTTAGTCTTTGAGGACGAAGCGTACTGTGTGGCACATACAGTTAATTTTATATAATAAGGTAATCAAATTGTTCCTAATAGAGATTTAAAGATCCTGTCAGTTAATTACTTTATGACTATTTGTTTTACAGTAATAATACAGTTGTAACTTTAATCATTAATATTATTGTGCCTTTAACAGTACCTAAAGTAATATCATTTTACAATTATTGTCGTACGGGAACATAAACAAATATACGAGTACCATGGTTAAAATAAAGTATTTATTTTTTCTACGAATAATAATAGATTTTTTCATGGTGCTCGAAGGTCTGGTAGGTACATACTGAAGTTGCCCAGGAGGGGCGGCGCGGCATGGCGTCCCGCGATAGGTAGAAACTTGAAGTATGAAAAATCAGGACTTTTTTAACCTTGTCTTATTATTGGATTTATCTTGAGTCGTGTCTGCAAATAAATCATGACTTATTTGGAGTGTGTACTAACACCGCATATACCTTCGATCGTCTTCGGCTCTTTATCTTTCTCACTAAAAACGTTGAAGAGGTACAAAGATTTTTAAAAGAACACATTTTCATTTAATCAGCGGTTATTAAAAAACCATGAACAACACGAATAAGAATAATAAAAATACGATCATGTCTCCCGTCATGTCCTTTCATCACTTTAAAGATATGTTCCGTTTTCACGGACGTCCAGGATAAATCACTAAACTTTCTAACATGGCAAATGACAACTAACTCAACTAAGCAGCAGGCTTAGTACTTAAAGCAGTAAAGCATACGAACAGGTGACAATATGGTAATTGGAACAAGTTGACACGTTTAAACTTGTTCCAATTTACCGGTGAGCCGGGGCCATAAGTTGAGGCACGTCGACGCCTCGGGTTCGCCTTGCACCTCGTTTGTGCTACCGAATGTCAACCCACTTTGTTTATGTGGCGGACGTGATGCCTCTCTGTGTTTTTGATGCATTTGACATGGAGCATGATGTAGAGTTTATATCAGCAATGAGATTGCACTAACTTAAACGAGGACCACTACTTGCTGGCTATCGTGTCTCAAATATTATTATTTTTATTTTTTTCCTTTCACGAGTTGACTGAGTTGCCTTGTAGGTCATAGTTATCATGCATAGTATTATTATTAATGTACACTGTACCATACAAAATGTAAATGTGAGTACTATGTCGGTTTTAACTCGTATAACATTTATTTATATTAAAGATTTCTGAAAGTTTTGAGTATTTCCCATGACCTACGCAAATGTCTTGCTGATCTGGTATCGTTGTGCGTCGGGTCGTTGGGCTCCCTAAAAAATGGTTGAGCTACACGATGACTGATGTATGCGTTCCGTCAGTTAGGACAGGTCAACTCAAAGCTGGTATGGTTCTTTCTTCAAAAGGCCTGTTCAGATTTTGCCCTACATTGAACTCGCATATAATATAACTATTGTCTGGACTTTAAAAGAGACCATGATTCTCTGAGTTTGTTTCGACGTTTCTTCTCAGAGGTCGTCAGATAGGAAACGTCGACGCCATCTAGTTAAAAAAAATATGTAAAAAAACGACTTGTAAAAGTGTCTTAAAAGATCTATTTACAGAAATAAATATCATTTCATTTCATTTCATTTCATTTCATTTCAACTACTCATTGACACTCTTTTATGGAAATTATTAAAATGGTATTTATTTTGTTTTTTAAAGTTTCTTGCTAATTTTAGCGGGCCGAGACACTGAGAGTTGGAAAAAAAAAGAAAATGTATGTAAATAACAATATTGTATTACTAAAAATCAATTGCCGCATACACCTATGAAGGATTATCACTTGAGAATGGTTCGATAAATCTATTAAATCTAAATAAAAAAAAATTACTCCGAATAACCATTAAAGGAATGAAGGATTCTTTCGAGAAAAACTGGAAGTGGTTTTTCCATTGAGAATTTTGTATTTCTTAATTTAGATAGGGCGTTCTGTCGGCTGTAATATCATCCTTCAAACATATCTATTCTATCTTTCTTATATACCTGAATTAAAAAATCTTAACAAAATTTTGGTTGTGCACCTTTCTAAAGCTATATGGAAACCTTTGTAAAGCTTTATGGAAATTATTGATCATTGAAAAATTTATAAACTGAAAACATGAAAAAGAAACTTGATTCATATTTTTAATGACATCAAATTTAATTTAGATGTGCGTGTACCTATTTGTTTAATCGTTATTAAAGTTGATAAGTATATTATTATTAATTGATCAATTATGAAATCAGTGTCAAGTCGGTAGTTAGATCAATTAAACAGCATGCACAAGTGATTAAACCATAATTATGTATCGTAATCGCCTGTCAATTTTGACATAAATGTCAATTATTAAGATGAGTTTATAATTTACTGTTCTCGTTACATTTTGTTCCATAACTGGATGTATTACATCTACGTAGCCGTACCCGTAGTTGATGGGCGTCAGTGAATTAAAACCGGTTCAGTAGTTTCAGTTTGTTAATTGCAAACAAACAAATCTTTCTTCTTTAAAATGTTAAGTATAGATATAATGTGGTGAATTACGAACCACTCCCTCTCGCTGAGAGGAGGCCTGTGTCCCAGCAGTGGGAACTTTATAGGCTAATTATGTATGGCTGAATATTAGGCTAAGCTAAGTCGAATTGTATTTTTAGCTGTCATTGGTGACAGCTTGATGTATACGTACGAAAACGTGCGTGCAAAATGGCGGTAAAAACTTACGGAATCCGCCATATGTATTCGCTCACATCCGTTTATTTATTAATAGAATCTCCAGTAACCCACTAGAAGTATAGAGCAATGTTTATTCCTTTATCAGGGTTATGTAGACCACGCCGTGACCTCGCATACAAATTAGAAATGAATATGTTTCCATAGAAAATTGTTACAGCGACAATAGAAATGTTTGATAGTGTCTGACCTTTTAAAATGATATGATATAAAATGAAAATAAACAAAAAGACGATCCATGTTCCTTTGTTCCAGTTTTACTTTAAAAGGTTACCTTGAATGCAATCCAAGCAAAATTCGAGAAGTTAGAATAAAACAGGATATCATAATTCCCCGTCTTTTTGTTCGGGCTATAGCTTAACTTATATTTCTACATCACTTCAAATTATATTTCTACA
Organism: Subacronicta megacephala; assembly: GCA_958496365.1. Classification (NCBI taxonomy): domain Eukaryota; kingdom Metazoa; phylum Arthropoda; class Insecta; order Lepidoptera; family Noctuidae; genus Subacronicta; species Subacronicta megacephala. Next base: position 6,288,371 of record OY292530.1, on the reverse strand, counting down.
TCTAGTTGACTTCAAATATTGTTAAAAAAGGATAGGATATAGCTAAGGGGTCGAATACCTATATATTTTTTTTATAATCATAGTTATATATGTTAGGCCTACGCTTCACCGCAAGTTCATGAACCCGATGTTAAGTATATCAAGGAAGTCAATCACAAATGCGGAATAAAATTGTAATAGTAGATTTTAGAAGTGTGCGGTTTTTTTTTTAATAAAAAGAACATTTTAATATTAACGTCTTCAAAAACGTTCCTACAAAAAAAAAACTTAGGTAAGCATATGAACTTACCCTTCCATATTATGTGAAATATGTATGTATGAATTTGGTTAACCTCTCCCACGATTAGAATGCAACCTATGCAAAAATGTGCAGTATGCATATATGACTATTATTGCCATCCTTTTCGTTTCCCTACAATTTTTGCAAATTAGAGCAGGAAAAATATAGTTTTACGAATTTCTATGATAAAAAAAATCGCATTCACACTACATTTACCGGGTTAAGACGGCAAAGGAGCTGAGGTGCTCAGAGTCAAATTTCAGTATAAGTAGGTACTATCTTTTCCGAGTATACCTAAGCCTTAAGGTGTTGTTAGCACGCGCATATCCAATAACTATAACTATGACATTTTGAGTTTTCAGAAGCCCCTCTGCGTTACTTCTCAGGTTAACTCTTCAAGTTCGATGTTACGTTACAATGCAAAATCTATTGTTCCAGTCACCAGAGGCCGTAAAAGATCTCGCTGAATAGTAGATATCATAAACAATATTTCAAAAATTCATACAATAGATCAAAATTGTTACAGCCGAAAAATATATCCGAGCTTCCAAGAGCGGAAAACTATTATTACTATATAGTGAATCGACTAATTATTTTCCAACTAATTAAATTAGCCGACGTATCAGTCAGGCCAGGCGGCGACTGGCGTGTTGCCGCTGGATCTCAATTAAACCTGCTAATGACTATATCTAAATCACCGACCTACCTGTCTTTAGATTGTATCGAGTGAGGATAATTTGCATCCGCTTTATTACCGCGACTCCAGCCTGAGTAATTTATGTTCGTCTCATGTTAGTTAGGTACTGGCGTGTTAAAACAATACTTTAATACCCTTGATCAATAGTTTAGGCCTTTCTTTTTATTCCGAAGCTTAAGGGTATTAGATATTTTGCATATTACTTTTAATCCGTGAGATCGGCAGTCCGCAGCGCAGTCTATTCTTCATTTTGTTACATTGTATTCTCACATTTTTTTTTAATACATTCGTTCTCATGCAATATCTACCTACTTACCTGAACGTAGAATGATATTTAATTATAAAGTGTCAATCACGTAGTTGCTACCTCTCAATAAAATTGAATAAAAAGCAATTAAATAGAAATACAACGTATTAAACATGTTTACAGGGCTTTAACATCGATTCAATGAAAGGCAACCTCTCTTTTCTAAAGATGCAGACGCAATAAATATAGTTAAAAAAAGATAATTAAAAGAATTTGATAGCCGTTCGTTGCTGTACATTATGACACTGACAGTTCAGAACGTCAATCAGCCGCCATTGAGACTCCATTAAGAGGAGTGTCCCTCGCGAACGCAACAATGTTGCACAGTTGTCGCTGTCTCTATCCCTCGCGATGCGAACGCGTGCCCGAGAGGAGAAACAACAACATTTTCACGCGTATTTCGTATGTTCCGAATTTTGGAGATTACTCCTATAATATTGCTAATATGTAAAAAAAAAATCTTGTAAAAAAATATTCACTATATTATCTGGGTTTCCTTCGAATCAGAACTTTTCTGTATTGATACATTGTCGAGAAATACTAGCATAAAGTTGGGCCGTTTTTCAACGAAAATTGCCAATCTTTGAGCTCGTGTAACTTTTTAACCGTATATTGAAATGAAATTTTATATTACAGGAACACGTATATTAATGATAAGATTGTTACTGCAAAATTTCAATGACTTTCATTGTTTAAAATTCAAGCAAGGGCCAAACTGCGTTTGTATGGGGCGCCAAGCGGATACTATCCTCTTAAAGTTCCTACATTGATTGTGACGGTGAAGGTGTAGTTTGCAGAGGTATCTATAGATTTTTTTATTAGATGTTGGTTTATTACTTCTGCGTTATGAGTGTAATAAAGCTATATATTTAAGAATAAAATAATAAATTCAAATGGACATTTAACAACGATTTAATGTAAAGTAGCTTAAATATCTTAAAAAAATAAGGCATTTTTATATTTTAAAATTAAGTCGGTATTTATTATACCAACTGCTGTCATTTTTTTATTTTTAGCTAGTCATGTAACGGGGGTTTTTTTAGTGTTTTCTGAGCTTGGCTAGATTCAGTGCGATTTAAAATTACTAGACATATATTAATCCTATTTTATGACCGCTATATCCGCAAAAACGATAGCAACATTGTCATTATTTACCTCGTTACAATCCTCGTCTCGATACTATGCAAATAGGAGGTACCTGCATGAGGTTATTACTGTATCTAGTCTATTACGGCTGATTGATGAACCGACTAGCCGTGGGCTTCGAGACACATCATCTTGTTTATGTTCATTGGCCGCACTTATCACACATCTTTTAGATACAACCGCTGTAATTAATGATCCACTGATACACGAACTCCTTAGATTAGTCAGTAATAAAGCCTTAACTAACACGTTTGTTTTATTTGTTTAAAAGATTAGTTGATCGAGAAACGCCTTCTCTTGTAGTATCTTCTACTTTATTACCAACGACCAATTATTGGTCTTTGGTAAAACCAATATTCTTTGATACTTTTCTAGATTCTTTCTCGGGTTTTTCGTATAAAATCAATAGGTATACTGAACAAACGCCAATTAAGGTCCTGTCCATCCAACAAAATGTATACTAGAATATATTAATCGAAATGCAACGGTAAACAAGCATGTGTAGAGTGAATGGAAGAGACAATAGCGCATTCATTATTGTGTTAGTCGTAGACCGAAGAGCTTACTGTGTTCCGACCGGTAAAAACGTTTTGTCACTTCACTAGACACTGTTACCCGATCTCGCTTCAGGTTCAGACAATTTCGACGTCAACTTTTTACAGCGTTTGGACGGACTTACGAAGTTTCTTTTCCAGTACCGTATTTTAAAGTAGATATAAATTGCCCCTGGAAGTAAATCGTTTCAGTTGCGTTTTAAGGATAATGGAGCAGAGGAATTTTCTTGTTTAGAAATTCAGGCTTGCAACGAATTAGAGACAGTTTTTGTTTTCGGTCACGATTTATTTTATTGAGACGATAATATCTACGCTTAATTCGATCGATGAATAGCTCTAATTCGATCAAGTATGGACTTGTTTCTAGAATTAATGCATTTAAGCTATCGTAAATTTTAGTCTACAGAAAGTTTTAGTAAGAAATCTTATGTTAATGAGATTTGATTAAAATTTTATTACTATAATCTTTATGTTTCGCACGCGCGCATTTTAATGAGTAAGAAATAGAAGTATCGCTTTTAGTTCACTTTTTTGCTACTTTCGGGGTCAAGAACAGAATTCAAAATGATCGATCTATTGTTTTGAGAATATAAAGAAATGCGAGCAGGAATAATATTTTTTCCGCATAAGTATAAATTTTATAAGACGGCTGACAGACGGAAGTATTATCTATTATGAATATCACAGCTGATGGTGGTCAGCAAAAAATACGTTGTTTGAAAGGAGCTATAGGTTCAATCGTTCACAGATTGTGGTTAACCAACGTTTAGCTACAAAATGTGTAGAACGAAATACTTAGGCGTTATCTAAATTTTCTGAGATTTTCGTTTTTTTTTGTTTTGTTTATGTTCCATGACATTTTAATAAAACTTACAGTTTTGTTTTAGGCGCAAAACGTCCAGTTCGGACAATTTTCTATGCTTTTCTAAGGGGATATTTCTTTATTACATAAATATTTTACGTATATATATATTTTAAATGTATTTATTTCTTTATTTTATATATTTGGTATTTATGTTTTGTATAAATATTATATAGGTATTTAAATAAATTTCTAATGGCTGATGCCTGCACATGGGAGAAATTAAGAAAAAAATACATGAGGGGTCTTTATTAGAGACATAGAAGCCAAAACAATTAAGTATGTTTAGAATTTTTGTTTGTCCGTCTGTATGTTTGTATCCGTATCACGCAAAAACTACTGCCCGAAATTGGATACGATTTTTACAGTTGTATCGCTAGAGATTAATTTAATGTAAAGCTAAACTTCGGTAAATAATAATTATCTATTACATATTTATTAGTTAAAAAATTTTGGTGCATAAATTAGCACTTTTTAACCAGTTTAACAGTTACCTACACTTTTTTTTACTAGTATCCATACGGTGCGCGATTTATCGAGATAATGAGATGCGCTGCGGGTTTAGCACAATGACCCATCATATGATCTTGCCTAATAGTTGACATTTTAATCAGATTATGAAACTCAATATTTTACATTATTTACTGATTTTCGAAGTCTTGACATTTCACCTTCGATGTTCTTGAATAATTCTTGTTATGGAAAACTTTCATTTGTCCGGTTACAAATGCTAACATGTTGACTTATTGCGAGACAAGTTCTTCGTTGGTAGCCACAGTTTCCACACGCGAGTTCCTTGTAAGGATATAAACAGCGTAATAAGCTTGTTTGGTTGAAAGCTGTCAAGTGTAAACCTTATTCAAAGTTAGTGTGTGTCAATGTCGATGATATTATACACTTTCATCTCAGAATCAAATTGAATAATAAAGGGGCTTCGTATGTGTCGTCATGCTCTTCTCAACGACAGACAAGAGTCAAAGAGTAAATAATTCAAAATGTCTGTATATGGAAAGTGAAATCTCCGAGATGCTACAGACAAACCGATATAAATCTTTACCTTGTCCAAAGCATTCTCTTTAACTAAAAGTGTTGATATCAGTTTAATCGCTTGTTTAATAAAGCGAGCTTGCAAAAAATGTGCCAAATAAAAGTACGAAAGGACTTAAAAGGTTTCAACCTTGACCTTTCTGGTTTCACCATCACAATCAGCGTTGGTCTTTGTCTGTATCATGGGTCGTCATCACCGCGTTGCTATTGTGCTGCGAACAATATTGTCAAACCTTGTTAAGAAAGCGATAGAGGAACAATAAAGTACCCATCTACTTTGTTCAAAAGATATCATAAAAAATATATGTACAGTCTAGCTAACATTGTCGATGATGTTGGCAATGTTATAGCAGACGGCAATTTAAGACGTAATTATACTTATATTATCGATAAATGCGAAAGAAACTCGGTCTGTTGGTTATGTTTTCACACCTAAACCTCTGAACCAATTTTGATATATTATAGATTGAACCTAAGACAAGGACATAGGTTTACTTTTGTTTCTAAAAGTTCTTTGGGATGCAAGTCAAACCCCAGGAAATAGCTTGATTTAAATAACGAATACACTGCATGTCATGAGGAAGTATGCATCTAACCCAATTTTGCACTTAAGTCAAAGCGATTTTAAAGGCATCTGTTTTAATTTTATCTTTTTAATGAGCACTTATACCATATCTAATACAAGTCAATACGATTTAAAAAAATATCTGTTTTAATTTTATCTTTTTAATGAGCACTTTACTAGCTAATACGTTTTTAACGGTCACCAGAACAGTTTTGTAGCTGTCGCTTTATTGTAGCCATAATGTTAAATTAATAAATTAAAAAGAAAACAGTTACAACGTCTTTTTGAATCCGGTCGCTTGAAATCTTTTGATGAGCGTGGGTTGGTAAAAAATCGTTCTTCATTTGTTGTATACAAGGACTCCGTGGAAGCACCGCCTTCACAAATGGAAGATAATTCAATCTAACCACTGACAGCAGCGTCTAGCCATTACAAAGATGTATAATTTAATTTATCAATAACGTTTCTACTTTAGAAAACAGTATAACTTGTTATAAACACCGATCTAACTGCTTCATATGGTAGTGTAATTTTGAGATAGTCACTAGTGTTTCATGTAATTTTCACCTACTTTCTTCATTACATGCTAGTACTAAGACACGTATTTTTAAGCCATGTGTGAACTGACATGAAGCAGGGCTATAAAACACGATATAAATACATTCTCATCGCTGCATTCTACCTCCAGACACACCGTAAAAAGGCGAGCAATGCAAACACGTACATACACCTGAGAAAGTATTCTTGTTTCCATTAAAGAAGTCTAAACGTCGCCTCCGTACCACGTTAGCGCTGGGGGAAAGCTTTAATAGTTTAATATTGCCACAATCATAGGTAATGTAGACGGCATATGGCGTCCAGGCATTCGTATGTGCGCAAACGGCGCTTTTATTTGCAATTTGCTGCAATTCCCTCGTCTGTCACAGCGCACTCGATCGGACCGTAATTGCGTTCGACGAGGCGCTAGGGACAGCCTTTATAAGGGTAATCACATCACGCCAACTTGAAATACCGCATGATAGTTGATAGACAATTATAAGACGTTACATCAAAACAATAGACTAAAATTAAAATATCTTCTAATTTAATTGAAATATTTATTATAACTTTAATTCGTACTAAATAGAAAATGTATCTGTATCTTAATAGAGTTAATCTTATCTTTGAACAGTGTGGCATGTTTAGTGAATATAGTAACAAGAATAAACTTCAAATTAAGTTGTGACTTAAATCCACATACTTAATTTACACAACGGTAATGACTAGGTACAGAATATTAAACTAATGCAGTGACTGTTAAATTAACATAAACTCTTAGAAGCTAATTAAGTAACGATTCTATTTGTTTTTAATATATACTTAAGTGTTAAGTTGAAGTTGAACGTCGTACCTTTTATAGTTACCTACTGTAAAAGTATAATAGTACTTAATCTAAATTGAATTGCTAAAGAAACTATGTGATTTATTTAGTCTTAGCTTGTTCACAGGAGATCATAATCTCAGATCAAATAAAAAGTAAAGATGGAACTTTGCGAACAAAGAAGTGAGGCTAAAACAGGCTAAAACTACGCCTAACGGTGTACAACACACAATTACAATTATTAGTAATTAGTTTTAGCCGGCCTCACTTCTTTGTTCGCAAAGTTCCATCTGAGATCATAATATGCGCGAAAGATCTTTCAAGAAATTGTCATTAATCAATACACCATCGGAGGAATCTCCATAATATGAATCTTTAATCATCACGGAAAAACGTTACTCTAGGATAAGCAGAAAAATCACACCTTACTTCAACGTACTGGGCGTAGTTTGATTTATCATTCTCGTTAATCAAACGGCAATCAAAGATCCATTATTGTGATTTTATTATTGGAGAACAAATAGCAGACAAGTTGGTCTTTTAACTCGCAGTACCTTACGAAATGACTTTTGACCTCCATTATTTTCAAACTGGCCAACCTCGGACATTAAAGAAACGGACAGTCCTAGTTGCTTAGAGATTTGCCGAATCATTGTCGCTTGATAAAGGTATTCGGCGAATATGAGTCGTGTATTATAAGTGTGACAAGTGTTGACAGACTTTAAACACGTTAATGTAATGTCTTGGTGTCAAGCAATAATATCGTTTTGGTTGAATAGATTTTCTTATCTTTTAAATCTGATGTGCAATGCGTGAGAATGTGAATTTTGTGAGATATGAAAGCATATTTATTTTTTGCCTGATAGGATTTTATGGGGATGATAATTATTATGATTGGTATTGCTATCTATAAATAAATACGCATTTAAATGACCCGATCGCCTTCGGTTTAGTAAGTATAGAGACACTTTTCTGTCAAGTGAGACTTAGAATTAGCCAGAAAACCGCCCCTCACAAGTGCCAGCTGATTACTAAGGTAATGTAAGACAAGTATATAATAACAGTTCTAAGTATGCGAATGATGTTTTCTAGCAGCCATTTCCTCTCCCGCTTCGTATTGAGTGTTACAGGGTTGCATGTTACTCAATTATTGTCTGCGGCAGGTACCTAGGTGATGTGAAAAACCGCATACCGCAGAGTCGTCGGGCACACGGCGCGTGCGTCATCCGCGATCTACCAACCACATCAAACGCGCATCAGTTGCAAAGACGCGTAACTTTTTTATTGGAATTTCTGCGTTATTGTTACTATGATAGATATATAATTTACGATTACGATATAATGGTCTAGTAATACGGAGAAATACTGATGGATGAAAACGGTCTGGTCATTGCTATTTTTATCTAAACTCTTTTCTCAGTATCACGTATTGGATTTTTTTTAATAGCATCCACGGCAACGGTAAACAAACAAAAGCCAAGTAAAGTCCATTCACATCTCTCATACATGCTATTGGCTGCCTGGAACGCGCATGATTGTCGGCGCATAGCCGCCATGACAGATGCGTATGACATCGATCGCGTGCGTAGCCCGTGCGCGAATAATGCAGGGCCATTTGCGGTTGGATACAGCATTACCTTTACAGCGTAATGGTCAGCACTACACTTAATGGTGGATGTACGAGCACTTTAAACGATCTGAGCCGCTCTGTTTACTGAAAAAGGTATTAAAATAAATGTGGCGTGTTATGAAGAAAGTAAAATTGTTGCACCTATGATTCTGCACAAATTTTAAAAAGTTATTTTTTCTTTTTGTTACCTTGTCACGCCTAAACCTAACAAATTTTGATGAATTTCGACATAGAGATAGATGGAACATTGGAGAAGGATATACGCTACCTTTTGATCAAAAAAGTCCTTTGTGATGCAAGTTAAATTGTGGGCAAACGCTACTAAAAAAAATTGAAATTGGAAGACGTCGCGTCCTGCATCGCGGTTGCCAAGGAATAAAACTGCGTAGATAATCATTGTATAATAATTAGGAAATTGAAGTGCCACTTGTAGTTTAAATGCAAATAATCGTAGCAATTTATCGAACGGTGATGTCGTGTGAGTTAGCTAATATTGATATCAGAATATTCATTGAATATACATTAAATAGTTCCCAAAGGGTACAGCAGACGTGTACTGTTATAAATCAATCTACAGTTCATCAGAAATACTTATCACTATAAAATCTAGTTTATATATACTCTCATGGCCCACTTTGAGAGGAGAGCCGTGCGCAGCTTTGGTACTGTAAATGGGTTGATCGTGATACCACAGTATATATATAGAATATATTTATACTGTGGTAATACTGTCATGCTAGACATCCAGACATCGCCATAACCTTACACAGCGGCAAATGTAGGAGCTAAGGGGCCAAACGACCCCAAAAACATCTGGGATCGGTGTCCACCCAAATCTTAAACTAAGCTTAATATTGCCCTACTTATTAAAGCCACTTCTAGCTATTAAACTACTATATTTTAACGGAATCATATTCGTTTTCGATAAATTGGGACAGCTGCAAGCACCATTTTCACGTGCATCCCGTTTTACGTGCTAATAACTATGTACTTATGTCTTTTAAAAAACTTGACGGAAAAACCTCAATAATATTTTTCCCAACCGGGAAATTGAACCCAGAACTAGTAATAAGCTTACGTCGGTCATCTAGATTAGGTATTTACTGCGAGATTATGTCAATCTACCTCTGCCTGCCCTTTTGCAGAGCGTACAAGTATGTGATTGACTCGTATTATTTTGTTATATTTAATTTTTATACGTTTATTTAATTTATCATACAATATAAGCTCTATGTCCTTCTAGTCGCTTATTTCAGTAGTCAGTTCTCATCGGCCCATTAGCTCAGTTGGTTAGAGCGTCGTGCTAATAACGCGAAGGTCGCGGGTTCGATCCCCTCATGGGCCACTATCATCTTTTTGTTTTCTTTTTTTAATTTCTTTGGGTTGACTTTTATTTAATTTCCTCTACAATACCTTCAAGGTATAGTGGTTTTTGGATAATTATAACATTTTTATTTTGGTAAGTAGCAGCAAAATGTATTCAGTTAGTCCAGAACTGCAATTTAGTCGAAAATGGGGGGGAGGGACCCCTTTTATTGGCTCGTGCTTACTTCTTACTTTGTGTAATTTCTGTCAAATATAAGTTTTACAGTCTATCAGCTTAGAACAATACATAAATTCAAAATTGTACTTCCTTATATAAAGAGATGGCGCTAGTAGTATCAAAGTCACAGACCGTATAATTTCCATTGGTCCAGTATTTGCTATACTTATTGGATTTTCTACTACTAGGTAATGTACTAGCACCGTTTAGATTAAAACGGATCCAAAGACACCTCATGTGTTAAAATGGAGTTAATTTTATTGTTTTTAGGTCAAGCTTTTATCCATCTAACCTACGTAAAGAAGGACGACTCAAAATATGATCAGTAGTTTGAGCTACGAGAGATCTCCTGTTAAACTCCCAACTTTCCCTTTTTCATAGTTGGGTAACCGACACTGGAACACAGCTTCCAGTGTTCCAGTGTCGGATGGGAAATTAAACTAGTTACACGGCTCAACGGTAGTGGCAAGGTACCTTAACTGTTACAAAACGTACCTACCTACAGTGAAATGTATGCAAGGAGGTAAAGCTATTGTTTACAACTCTGGCTTTGCCAATTCAATTTCGCCTGATCGTAAATACAGCGTCACATACAACTCATACATAATTTACTACATACATGAATTATGTTACGACCTTTTAGGAGGCACCTACTTTCATATCCGTTAGACAGGGTACCGTCTTCAATGGGACAATATTATTAAAATATTTGGGATGGTACTGACCAAATAAGTAGTTTAATTAGCCTTTCAAATTAACAGCCTTGCCTTGAATTAAACCTTTTTTTTATGGATTCTATCGCGTTATATGAAATCCCAAATTTCGAACACTTGACAGCATTCATGGGATTCCCCTGAATAGGCACAGAAATCAGTATGATAGCCTAGGTTTTTTCTAAACAGAAGCCTATAAAACATTCATCCGATACCTACGTCTTAGCTCTTAGGGCTGGAGGCCTAAGGCCTAAGGCTATGGGCCTTAAGGCTATGAAATCGCACCGGTGCTTAATACGGCCCTGCATAAAGGCATTCAATATCAGAAGGGTAATTCTATTACTTAATTAATGTACAAAATAAATAAATCCAATCTAATCTCAATGACGTAAAATGTCAACATTCGGTAAGTGTCATTTCATTTATTCCTATACGTTGATTGATAATTGAAAAGAGTCTTCTAAATTCGATATTTATGATACATTGAGACTGGATTGAAATTCTATTTTGAATGGTTTTTAGCACCAGAATTACCCTTCCGAACATTGTTAAGCACATTTACGGTTACGGTGCCTAACTTAATGGTTCGTTTTTATGAGCTTGTAGAATAACTTACGCACTAAAGACTGTGGGTTATTCACTTATGCCTGACTCATTACAGAAATAAACAAACGCTATTTTGTGATTCTAATACCGATTGGGGGTAACTTTGTATATAATTTCTCCATTACTTTAGCCAAAGACTATTTATTCTCTTTGACTTTAGTAAACTTTTGGATTTAAGGCGGGTCATCTTGCCTTGATGCCAAATTCTTTTTTTTTTGGTATTGTAGCAGAACTAGCACTAGATTCTGCCAAATTGACCATTTAAACTACTATCTGCTACGAAAACCATTATTGAGCAAAAGTTTTGGTACTTAATTTAAATACATTTATGTCGCAATTCCTACCAGTAGGCATGACCCTAGAATTTGTTATATACCATCACGCCTGTAGTCCCCGAAGGGTTAGGCAGAGGTGTACTTAATGTACATCCACAGTTCGCCGGTATGTTTAGGTCCCATGTAATAGAGGGCGCGCCTGTTGCCATTCACCGGGCACAAATCCAGACTACAAGCTGCTACTGAGAATTTCATAGAAAAACCAAATAACAATGCTCGACCTGGGGATCGAACCCAAGACCTCTAGCGTAGCAGTCGCGTTTAGGACCACTAGTCTAATGAGGCAGTCTTGAAGAATATGTTATAAACGTACAATATGCGAAAAGCCATAAAAAATTGAGTGATGATACGTTACCTACACAATGTTTACCTACTCTAAAATCATTATTTAATATGTTCTACGAGTAACAATATTTGGAAGTATTAACATAGAGGGTTATTTGTACGTTTAGATTTAATATAATTAAGAGGTCACTTTATACTGGCAATGAATAGCTTCACGTGTAGTTCTTTTCATTGTCCATGTTGATCATAACCATAACAATTATATTCTTTCTTAATCTCATCATTATTATTAAAAGGAGTATTACTTAGCCCTTAATTAAAAAATCCGCTAGCTTCATTAATTTTAAGACCATATTCAAATTAACAAAGTAGCTTTTGAGATTATAATTTTGCAAAATTACATGAGATGGATATAATAAACTTCTTAGCAACTTTGTCATTTTAGCACTTATAATTTTTATTAGCTATGGGCACTTATAGTTTATGGGTCTATTAAGTGGTGCGACTGCGATGGTAACCGTAATTTAGCCATGGACCAATAAATTAATGATATATAATACGTAGCTGTAGAAATTATCATGAGTATCCTATTACCTACTTTACCTAAGTGATGTTATATACCTAAGTAATGTGCGCTTTGAGAAACAGTGATATGATATTGAGTGTGTGATATGATTTTTTTCTTACAATACAGTTTCCTGTGCTCTTTCAGCAATATTTGCAAGAAAGCACATCGTAGCAATATGATGCTAGTACCTATATCCATCTGACATTGGTATGAAAATTTTGTTATAATTAAAACAGTTCTCTCATCCCTATAAACCAACCTTACATTAATTTCGCTTCAGAAGACTAATCGCGGGTGTATGCTTCATTGTTTGTTATTTTCATCATCATCAACCCATTACATTGTCCCACTGCTGGGCACGGGTTTCCTCTCAGAACGAGAGGGCTATAGTCCACCAAGCTAGCCTACTGCGGGTTGGCAGACTTCACATGCCGTCAAGAAAATCTCTCAGGCATGCAAGTTTCCTCACGATGTTTTTCCTTCACCGTTTAAGCGCGTGATAATTAATTATTAATACGCACATGACTACGAAAAGACAGAGGTGCGTGCCCTGGATTCGAACTCAAGACCTTTGACTTGGCAGTCCAATGGTCATATCACAAGGCTATTACTGTTTGTAATCTTAATAACATAAAAATACTTATATCATTGTTTACTTGCCACAGCTTGCTACTGTTTAGCAAATAATTTCAAAGCACCTTGACGTGTATGTCGGATACTTATTAAAATAATACCTGCTATCTCCAACGGGATCATTAGGTGTTTCCTTTACATTATTTCTAGTTAGACGGTCAAGTTTTAGAACTTGTTTCTGAGCATGTAACAGGGGAAGTTGGTTAACAATCTGTTGAAGTTCAACTTTGTGTCTTCGTATCAATGGTTATTTCCTGTAAGAAGATTTTTAATGTGATATTAGTCATGACATACCATCACGCCTGTATTCCCCGAAGGGTTAGGCAGAGGTGTACTAATGTACATCCACATTTCGCTGGTATGTTTAAGTCCTATGTAATAGGGGGGCGAGCCTATTGCCACTAGCCGGGCACAAATCCAGACTCCGAGCTGCTAATGGAAATTTCATAGAAAAACCCAATAACACTTTGCTCGACCTGGGGATCGAACCCAGGACCTCTAGCGTAGCAGTCGTGCTTAGGACCACTAGACTAATGACGCAGTGATATTATTCATATTCATATAATTTATTTGTTTTCCACATATAGATGGTATAATAAATGCTGAAGATCTGGGGGTAATCGTGGACCCTGTAGGGCACAGCAAATTACAATTATTACATTAAAATTAAGTGACAAAGGGGGGTTATCGGGTGCTCTTTTTAAAGGACACAGTACTCCCGCCATGTGCTGATGGTGACCACCAGGGCTGTTTTAGTGGGTATGAATCACACACTGCCTGTCATTTCCCCGAAGACCCGGTCGCCTTTTGAAGGTTTCCTCATGTAAACAAAACGATCCTCCCTGATTCTATAGAGTTTGACAGATGTGATGGTATGTAACGTATTGACTATATACATATCTATAGTTGGCTGTGCGTAATTCCTACTTTTAATTCATACATCGCACTTAAATATTGATCTTGTACAGTAAACATGAACCACAACTAATTAGAAATGTAAGATCCGGCATTCCTAGCTCTGACAAACATGATTAATTTTAATTATTTACTTATAAAATATTTACAATTAGTTTCGAGCTGTGATAGCTTAGTGATATGGCCATTGGACTGCCAAGTCAAAGGTCTCGAGTTTGGATCCGAGGCTCCTCAAAGTCTGACTTTTCAGAGTAATTTGCCTGTTAATAGGTAATTACTTAATTATAATGCGCTTAGACGGTGAAGAAAAACATCGTGAGGAAACATGCATGCCTGAGAGATTTTCTCAACGGCGTGTAAGGTCTGCCAACCTACAGTAGATTATCGTAGTGGACTGTAGCCTAATATCTTTTATTCTGAGTATGAGACCCGTGCCCAGCAATAGGATTTTAAGCGTTGATGATGATAAGTTTATGCCTTATTATAGTCACCCTTTATAACATCATTACTCGGTGCTTTTAATTACTAATTTTCAATAAAAAAAAAAAAAAACATTATCACCAATTCATGTATTAGTCAGTTTAAGCCCCACTTTAATGATATCGTACCATGAGATCTAGACAGTCAGGCTGCTATCTCTGCATAGAGTGACTTGCACTCATTCATACTCTTGTCAGTATTGACCTATCTATTCACACCACCCTGAACAATAAGGTAGCGATTACACGCTTGCTATTAATGGAAGTGTCCATCAGTCGGCATGTTAAGTTGAACGTTGGAATAAGCCTCGCATTGTTACTGACACTTTTCATTGGCAACGTGCAATTAGTTATTAGTTCACTATCTAGATTTCTAATAGTTCGCATACACAGCTGTTTAGGTCACCCTAGAAATGCACAGGGGGGAGGTTCAAGTGGGTATGGTACGGTATCGTCTTATGTCATCGCGATTCAAGTCGATTCAATGTTGCTCAAAAGGCCTGTTCAGTAGTTAGTTAGTGGCCTAAATTGTAAAACTTACTTAATAGAATCTTTTAAGTCTACTACTGTCTGAACTTTATAAGAGACCAAGATTCTCTGAGTTTGCTTTTGTTCTCAGAGGTCGTCACTTCTGAAATGCCGACGCCTATATTTAAAAAATAAAAGTAAAACATTGACTTGTAAAAGTTCCTTTAAAATATTTGTTCAAAAAAATATAATAATAAATAAAATATTATATAAGAAATAAATTATGATTAATAAAGTCAGAGGTATGTGCCTTGCATTCGAACTCAAAACCTTTGACTTGGGAGTCCAATGGCCATATCACAAGGCTATCAGTGCACTTAGCCATAAGATTAATTAACATAAAACTAGTAAATCAGCTCCTAAATGTTCTTAAGTTTAAATACGGCCTTACCTGACCTACCAGGTAAAATCTGTCAAACAAAATCTGAATAACATACGAAATCAATTTGTTTGTCAATCAGATTGCACACAGTCTAAGAGCTGAATTAATTGTTTGTGACTTCAGAACAGGCAGGTTTATATTTTATTGCAATCGGCCATCAGGCCAAGCAGAACCGGATAGTAGCAACACCCATAAATATTGTAATGATATAAGTAGGTACAACATTTCTATCTGGAGGCTTAAAGTGGTCGGTTTTGGTGAATTATAATATAATTTAGGGTCATACAGCTCCATAGCGTGTTCTACATCACTACTTTAAAACAAAATCCTCCACCGCCTCTATCTGTCTGTCTGTTCCCGCAAACTCGATAACTAAAAGCAAATTTACGGATTTTAGTGTGATTTTCACCAATATACAGACTGATTAATGGCAAAGGCCCATATCTAAACTTCGGACTGCTACTGAAAATTTAACATGACCGGACGATGAACCGCCGACGAACAGGCATCTAACCTTGGACCAATTATTACTTACTAATGTAATATTAACTATAAGCTTTTTATACCTTTTGGAAATCTATTTTGGATCTATTCTAAAAATCTATAATAAAGAATCGGTAGCCTAATGGCTAGGGCGTCGGACTTGCGATCATATGGTTGCCGGTTCGAACCCCACCCATTGCACTACCGACGTGAACCCACTCGTAACACAAGCATTAAGCTTAGCACGAGGGGTTAACAAGAATACTAGTAATGTATTGACTATGACGCACATTGCTAGTAAGCTTTTTAAAAAAAAAAAAAACTTAAATATACCATGTGTAGGTATATCTACGCCATTGTGTGTACTAAGGCAGTTTTAAAGCTATTTAGACTAACAGGCTTTTAGACAGAGGGTACATAGCCATAGCGTTGTGATTAAGGTGGTCACCTCTCCACTGTCGTTGAGCTACGTGTCTCGGGTCTGATTCCGACCCGAGGCAAATATTTGTGTGTTCCACAGATAGGTATTTGTTTCGAGTCTTAGTGTACTACGTGTCTGTTAATTTTATTTTTGTGAAGACATAAGGCTTAGTACAGTGGTATCTAGGGCAGAGTTCCCTAGTGCAGAAGAAGCCTTTATAAAATAGCCTTATAAACGTTGTTGTTATCCTTTTTCGCAACTTCAATACACTATATCAAATCTGATCGGTATTGGCAGCTCTGTCGTACATTTCTAGCTCAACATCGTTCATGTGATTATGATCGTGTCTCATTTAAATTCTCCACATAACTGCTATGATGCAGCCATCGGTACAAGATCGCCTGCTGTCATTTTCCGTTGTGATGACGTATTATGTTGTAACTAGTTGTTAATATTTATGCAAAATTTATTCCCGATGCCATTTGAATATTTATCAAGATTTTTCAAGGTAAACCTAGAATAAATAAAGATTACCTTTATATATATTTTTTCATGTGTGATTTAATTTATTTATAATTCAACCAGGCCAGGCACCAGCATTTTCTATCTTACTCTCTATAACTGAGAAGAAAATTCAAAATAAACTTCAACATTTTTAAATACCTATGAGTATATTTGTATAGGAGACCGAAATTATCCTCCTTCTTTTCTCCCCGAGAGGCAGAGGATATCCATGAGGATTTAAACACGATAAAAAGGGTATATGTATATAAGAAAATAAATTATACGTTTTTCATTAAAAAAAACATTTAACATAATTTTATTGAAAATAAAATTATTCAAACTTGTTTTAGATAAATATATTATAGAACTGAACATTGCATCAGAACTGGCCGTCTATCCGATGCTATTATCACATGCGACATCGAGATACAAGATATTCGAACGCACTCATACAATAACATTGCTATAAAAATTACTGAAAGTGACAGTGCACAACATGCATAATATTGGCCACATTCAACACAAGGTAACTGAATATTTCGCAATAGGTACAATTTTAGTTATAAAATTAAGACAAAAATGCCAAGGCTATAGCAATAATGTATTTTTTTATACTTTTACGTAATATTCCTCTGAAAAAATATCAGAGAATATAGCGTCAAAAGATACAGCTTATTTATTTTAAAATATTTTGCTAAAATGATTAAAAAACAGGTAACAATAACATCTGTTTTCGTCACATCAATTCGTTCGTTTCAGTCACGCCAGTGTCATAATCCATACATTATCAAAACTGTGGTTCAGCTGAAAAGACCACATCTATACTTAATATTATAAAGCTGAAGAGTTTGTTTGTTTGTTTGTTTACTTGAACGCGCTAATTTCAGGAACTACGGGTCCGATTTGAAAAATTCTTTCAGTGTTAGATAACCCATTTATCGAGGAAGGCTATAGGCTATATATCATCACGCTAAGACCAATAAGAGCGGAGCACAAATGAATAATGTTGCAAAAACGGCAATAATTTAAATGAAGAAAAGCCGAGAAACCACGCGGGCGAAGCCGTGGGCGGAAAGCTAGTTATAGTTATAAGGTGCAGTTAGGAATAGGTCTATCTACTAGGAATTCTGGAATATTTTAAATTAGGCTCTATTCGACATGATAGGTGCGGAGTTGAATTGCCTTTCAGACTTTGGAGCCCATGTTTCACCAAATTTTTTTTTTACTAATAGAACAATGTGTTAATCTATTCGAAATCAAAATCAAGCTCCCGCCATTACAGGCCTCTATCATTAATCCATGTTTTGTTTTAAATAGCCATTCCATTTTTTTATGCTGATCCAATTCTTTGTCGAATAGCAATAATATGATAAAGTAATTAAATTAATTCATGAATCGCGTCTCTATCTAATCTTGCTCTAATATCATCGACGCGTGATAAACGCCCGCGACGGTCGCGCTCCAACTCGTTATTGTTGCAATCACAAGCATTGTTAATTCGACATGATGTTTAATATTTCAAAGATGAATCGGTTATTTATGCTTGAAATGTGTTATAAGATAAACCTCATGTCTTACCTTATGCATCCACCGTGTAGGGTCGGTGCTCACTCTGAAAAAGAAAATTATCATGTTTTATATATTGTTTTTGTACCATAGGACCTAAACATACTGGTGAAATGTGGGTGTACATTAGTACACCTCTGCCTAACCCTTCCGGGAATACAGGCGTGATGGTATGTATGTAGGTGTACACGAGAATTTATTTTTTACTTTTTTCATAAATTTCCATTTCCGAATTGCAGGTCATTTATTGAATTTCTAATGAACTTTCAAACTTATCTTGCAAAAATTTTTTGGGCCAATCATAGTTCGCATGAGCTCATTTTTAAGCTCTTCAGTGAATCAAGTGCCTAGGTACTTAGTTATTTTTTTTTCTTCAATCATTCAAATAAATACCATCTCAATCATATCATTTGAAGCCTCTAAACACCCACTCGTGTCAACAGAAGGCGTGTGAAGCTCCGCCCATTGAATGGGCATTCATCTCTATATGATACTGTTATACATACATATTCTGGTACTGTATTCACTAACGGGTATAATAATGTTGTGGATATATTTGAAACAGCTACCGTGGGCGTTCCCAGTTGAGCTGCGCTTCTTTAGATCTGGTCTGCAAGTATAGGGCCCTTATGACGTCCCAAATTTACCATCAACACGCCTGTATTTCCCAAAGGATTGGGCAGAGGTGGACCCACAATTCAATGGTATGTTTTAAGTCGAATGTAATAAGAACATCTAGCCGAGCTGTCGTGGTTGCAACCACTAGACTAATGAGGCAGTCATATATTGTCACGTTAATTAGATTCCTAATTCTAATTTGAGATTCTCAGATTTATGATGGATCGTGCTAAGGCTACAAAAGATAAATATGGCCTTTAATGTCCACAATATTACCACATTAGAAGATATTGATTTTTAGTCCCTATTAGTACGTATAGATTGAGGTAGTCGTACCTTCCTCAGCAAATCGTAGGAAATAAACATATCTAGTAAAAAATCAAATCAAAGCAAAAGCTCACTTCTCTAAACCCTGGAAACACTAGGCCATTTCTTTTAAATCCCCAACAAGATAAAGAGATATCTTACGAGAGCGACAGACTCATTTCCTGCTGCCTGCTAAAGTTAAACATTGTGTTTCCTAGCTCATTTCACAATGAAGTTACAAAGCGGCTCAATTCTACTGAATTCTCAGTCACTTCGCTGAAAAGACTTAAAACCAGGACACGGAAAATCGGAAATATTCTCACGCACATTGTCGCGGGGTGGTCTCACAATACGCGTCCATTCTCTGTACATACATGTTTATTGTTTATTTGTTTGTTAAGCTTCACCTGTACTCATTCAATGTCGTACAGCCAGCTAATGCACTTGTAAACCTTGTAAAATAACGTAATAGCACTTTCGTGTAGAACGCTTGGTTCTTCACTGAAACGTAACCGTAACCGTTAGATTAATTACATAAAATAAATTTACTCATGATTACTATTCAAATAATTAACGTAATAGTATGGATTACACAAGCTATAGTGTGGATACGGAAGTATGAACTACCGGTATATAAGTATGACGAAACTGTGCAAGTAAAATTTGTAGCATATTATAATAAATAAACTTGAAATAAAGCACATTTAAACTCGAAAAAGTAGCTTGACTCTTCTTAAACAAGAGTGCCATAGAATAGATAATGGATAATCATGTTATAAATACCGAGTAATAAATAAATTAAACGTTAGATATTCTATAAACAGCTTCTGCCCGCGACTTCGTCTGCGTCAACTTAAAAAAATATTCCAGCTTATAAACTATCTGTGTGCCAATTTTCATCCAAATCAACTAAGCTGTTTTTGCGTGATTGAGTAACAAACATTCCAACACAACTTTTGCATTAATTATGTTATCAGGCAGCATAACAAAAAAATCTGCACCATAATAGAACTCAAATCCCTCTCATTTTAAAACCTAGCTGTGGAATAGTAATGATAAGACCAGAATTATTATTTTCTTGAACGTTACAAAGTATATCTTCTGTTGTGAGACCACTCATTCCGTCAACAAAACTTATACCGTTAATTATTTCACTATACCTTGTCTTATTTATACTTAAAACGATACGCATTGCCCGTTCATTCACTTAAGGGGCAATTACTAGAGGCCAATGGGTCTGGAACGGCTGTGTACACTTTAGTGCGGGTATTTAGAGATGATTTTCGCTAAAAGTGTAGTTATGACGGGTGCGATATGGTAGGATGGCTGGCACTGGAGCGTGCAACTAACTGCCCACAGCTACGCTACTTTACTCTTCCTGGTTTTACACGCCGGAAATGCTTGACTGATAGATATTAATATTTTTTTAATATTTATTACTTAGAAGTTAATCTTTATGCAATTTTTTGCGAGTGTAATCATGGATCGAGTAATTTATGCTGAGTTTGATTTGTATGGTTAGCATTACAATAGAAAGAATAATTTACACTCCACCATAAATTCGATAAACTAAAGTGTTCCGTGAATTAAGTAAGTAGTTTACTGTACAAAAACTAAGCTGAAATAAATAAATTGCATCTCAAATGTTATGCTCTAAAAACTGGTTGAAAAAGAAAAGAAGTAAAGTTTATCTATCTCAAAAACAAACTAAAATTAATTTGGCTTGTCGACACGTTGGATTTTAAATATTTGAAATAGGAATTAACAAGATTACGTAATAGGTCTTCACCAAACAGTTTGTACTTAGCCAGTCTGCTTACGCGAAAGCTGTTTCCCACAGTTGAATAAATTCAAAAAACCACAGACTGATGCAAAGGGCAACGTATCGCAGCTAATAATATGCTGTAATAAGCATGCTCACCGCGTAGTAATGAGGCTGTATGCTTGACAGTCGACACAGGCATAGACCAGAAGTTTAGCTTCCTAAAAAATTGCAAAAAATGTCCCGAGGCTAATATTCTCGTCTAAATGCGATGCAAACAATTGATAAGCGACAGAAATGTCTTGCGTCCTTTAATCGCATCGTTTTAATCGACTCAAGCACTAATTTATGCGTTAACAGAGATTAAATACTTAGCTTACTGGATTTGTTCGTATTGTGTAGATGTGCTGCCCTATAATTATTGTGTATGTATTGTCCCTTTGAAGTGCAATCAGATATAAGATTTCATTAAAAAAATGGTATATTTGTGCTGCTAGTTTTAATCAAAGGTTTAAGAACCCTTGTCGTATTTTGATAGGGGTTTTTCATTATGGATACTTCTTGCTCTGGGAAAGAGTTATATCGGACTTCTAGCAACAAGAGCCAACCACCGGTTTTTCACATGACTGAAGGTCGATCTTCCGCATGATCATAAATAAATAGGACTTAGCCATATCGTAGCGGGGCATTCAAATAATTAATGATAATTTCATCATTCATCATCATTTATTTATATTGTACCTTAATAGAAAATACTTTTTGTTTTTCTGTCTGTCAGTATGTTTGTATAAGCAACACTTAAAAACTACGCCATGAAATAAGATGTGGTTTTCATGGTGTTATTTCGAAAGTCTAACTTAAAGTCTGGTGCATGTTTCATCTGGATTCGCCGCCTATAAGCCGAATAGTAAGTAAATTCCTTTTAGACGCGAGTGAAACCGCTGGTATAAATAGTTTTATATAAAAACTACCGTCCGTCGTCACTGCTTCATTATGAAGTGCGGCTACTAAGCGTAAGGTGTTGTTCGAATCCAAGAAGGCGAAAGCTCGATTGAGTTTTAGGAAGTAATGAGGAAATTCGCAATAGATGAACTCAGTTTGGATTTGTTCATAGGCTCATCCCCAATTTTTCGTACCTAAAATCTGCCGGCAGCTACTCTGTTGCCTTGCCCTTCGGGGAATGCAGGCGTGATGGTATGTAAGTACACTTCGTATAAAAGGTCGATAAAAAAGTTAGTTTAGCCTTTTACAGGTAAAAGATCGAATTGAATCTTTTTTATAGCTTGCTCACTTAAAAATGTGTTACATCGCAATTGTTCCTTAAAACCTTCTGTCGTCTGTAGGTATGTAAGCACGTACTTTTCCATATATATTTCTTGCTTGGGAATTTCTGGTCTAATCACCTCGTAGTATTTATAATTCAAACCACGAAGCATCGTGATCTGAATCTCATATTCAAGTGTTTAGCTTTACCCTGCGTTATGCTATCATTCGCCAAAAATATTTGGCTATTTGCAAGTCAGAAATCGTAGGCAAGACGATGTCGCAATAATATTGACGTAAGTAGGTGAGAAATAGGTTGAGTAAAAATATTTGAGGAATGTCAGTAAAACAGTGGGGTACAGCTAGTGTAAGATAAACTTTGAAGGAATCTACAGGTGACTCTTTATTTATTAGCAATGCTTCACAAACTTGTATGCATTTAAAAAAGAGTAATTGTTATTTTTTGTTTTTCGTGTCTTAGTTACATCATCAGCTATGATATTATAAAACATACCTATAAAGTCATTGCACCTGCGTGTTATTAAAAGGATTAGGCAGAGATCTTCGCTTTATTTAAATTATTATGTATTTCAAATATTCAATAACTTCAATTGCCAACATTTTATAAAATAATCGAAATCTTAACTTCCGTAAATTAAGAGAGGGGCAGACGAAACAATTATTATCGCATTTGGTATGCGCACAGTGCTGCGACAAAGTCGTGATGTCTACCGACCCGACTTTTACTTTGTCTTACAACAACTAGACCGTGGTTTGTCTAGCTGAACGCTCCTATTCTACCTCATTTCCATTTCTACGGAACACACGGAATTTTATAATGATTGAGGCTCTACTTCCAGTATTAGTAGTTTCAAGAGTAAAGCCAAGATCTTCGCGCGAATTATTTTGACGTAAAGTGACGTAACTGCAGTACACTAGCGTGGTGAACTATATAACCTAATTTCTTTCATTATAAAAGGTAATCCGTGTCTAGCAGTGGGATACTAATCACTTTTCTTTTAAAAGCAATAAACTCTACTTTAGAAAGCAATGAGATCAATATTGTATGTTAGATTATTTATTGTAACATAGTGTAGACATGTATTTTTGGTTTCATTAAAGTGACTTGCAATAAACTTCAACCAATTTTTGTTGAAAAATTTACTAGTAAATTAAATACTTTTTTTTAAATACTACTTAAACCTAGCATTTTTTAAATTAAAATACATACAACACATAATGCTTATTAGATATATATTATACATGTATTGAATACGTATAACGTAAAAAATACTTACCTAGGTACTTTTGTTATATTTTTGAAATAGTTCCATTTTGTATTTTTGATTCAAATCTTGTTGACCTACTTCAACGATTACATCACGTGAAAATAATTTGTTACAAGACATGTTTCATTTCTTTATTGTTATTCTCGAGGCTTTCGTTGTCATTGTTAATTCACTTCTCATTCTCTAAGGTCGTTAATAATCTCCTGGAAATGGATTTATGTGGAATAGAACCTTAAATACCGGAAAAACCATCCTAAATATAAAACCCACAACCTTGGAACGAACCCTTAAATCAAATAGAAATTAGTTACGTACGTCAGTTACAATAAAACAAAATCGTTAATTATTATGTATGAAACAAGTGAAAGACTATAAAATACTTAATAGGAAGTCAGAGGAATCACCTACTTCCAAGGAAGGAAAATTATGCAAGGCGCGTGCGCAGATCGCATACGACTTACAGTTGGTGTTGCGAGTATAATCGTAAACGTGATCGCACATTAGTGTTGCCAGTTAAATAAACATGTGTAATAATATTTTTTTACTAGTTATGATAAGTACCAGTGTACAATCTAATATTAGGTATAAAGAGGTAAAGTTTGTGAGGTTGTAGGGTATGATCTCTGGATCTACCAAACCGATTTTGAAAATTCTTTTACCAATAGAAAGCCACTTTATTTGTGAGTGTTATAGGCACTATCGCCCGACGAAGTGGGCACGGGTCATGTATTATAATATAAAAAGGTTAATCTGAACCGTTCCCCTGTTTTCATTTTTTTTTTTACGAAAAATCCTAATGGATCGTTTGCCCTCTGGGCCTCCACAGAGGAATTGTTTGAATTAAGCAATATTTTTTCAGTTCGCGGTATATACGAGTATACGAAAAAATATCGTGACTTTAGGGTAAGAAAAGGCAAGTGCGATTTGTAGTAATTCCGAGTCCGACACACCCTACAGTAGATATACTATAAAAAAGGATTTTGTCCTATAATAATAATAATAAACTCTTTATTTTCAGACACAGGTCCATAGTAGTGTTAGTAAAACTTAAAATTAGGTTAGTAAAAAATAATAACAATTTTATTTATTTAGGGTACTTAGCTACTCCTACAAGCTTCCCCCTTTAATAGGGGTTTAAAAAAATTATAAATACTTACAAATGTAAGATGATACAAAAACCGGAATGATTACCTCTAGGCCATTCAAAAAATTCGATAGAGCTTTCAATATTTAAGTATATATATAATATCATTAAGTTCATATCCACTCTTTATTAAAACGGATTATAAGAGGTACCTACCATTTATAAAACAATATAAAATATTATATTTATGCAGCAATTACGGAAAGCCTTTAAACTTATGTAGTTATTGTATAATTTTCATAGCAGAGAATAAACCTTACTTAGGCGTTTAGTGCCTTCTATTGCCGATACTAGGAACCGCCGTTACATTGTTTTTATTGTCTTATTATACAGAGGCATTTATAGATTCCTCTTAAGAGTACATCATCACTTCACATCAGTTTGATAAAGAAACATTTTATATGTGTTACGTGTTATTGAATTTATTAAATTCATATTGAAGAGAACACAAAAGAAAATGTTAGCTACATTTTCAAAGGAAATTGTTGTTGTATTATGGTGCAAACTTGAAGTTTTTTTTTGTTTTAATGGTACGTATTTAAGGTGCTCACTCAATGCGTTTATACTTAAGTGGCAGTGCTTTTACCTTTCAAAAAACATAAATATGTAAGAAAAAAATTACAGATTGAATAATTGATTTCTGGTGGTTTTTGGTTCAACTACGATGGGTTTTTGAGGAATTTTACAAAGAAAAAATTAAATCGACATGCATCACTGTTATTTATGTGTAAAACAAGCTTATTCACTTGGTGGATATTATACCTATATTATATCAGTAAACATGCGACAATTTGAATAGCACTAATAATATAACAAGTACTCGAATGGTGAAATCTTTTTTTTTAAGTGTTGGTTTTATTTAACCTATACTACATAAGAGCCTATCAAGAAGATGACGCATGCGTCACTTGCAACGCAACTACTTAAAATCTAAAAAGTTCTTAATATAAATCCTGCATATTCATACTCTAGCGGATGACTTCACAAAACCGTATGTAAAACAGTTTAAAGTAGATCTCTCGATCTACATTCTGAGTGGCAGTTACAGAATATCGCGTGCTATAATAAAATATCGTCCGTTACCCACTCCACGGTGCCGTTACCGAATTGACCATAATAGGTCCGCCAAATGTAACGGCTGCGCGTGCGCAACGATCTCTCTTAATTAATTTGTCACAATCATAATCGACGGCCATCTTTGAAGATTTGAAAAGAGAAAGAATTTTAACGAATTACGTTCGATTGCCTAACATTCAACTTGAGAACATCTGTTTCCTCGACATCACAACGCGAACAAGCAGCTTTAAACACACCTTTGGCGATGGAAATTTGAAATGTAAGCTTGCAAATTGACCGGTAATACTCCGTTACTTCCCGGATTTGCATTGTCTTAAGGGCATCCGTAAGTACTGCATGCAATTCAGACAAATGTTCAATGTAACATGAAAGACAAATGAGCAATTGCAACTGTTTAAGCAATTTGGTCAAGCAACTATGTCAAAGAGGCCGTAACTCGCAAAATATTTAGGCAAGTGCGTACCTAAGTACAGTTTATCGTTCGGTAGCGGTGGTCCAGCTGAGGTGGGGATCGGAACACCTCGCGTGGACCGTTATGACGGCCACATTGGCCGCAGCAAAGTGGTAACGCCTTCTGTACTTCGCAGAGGCGGTACGTGAACTGTACTATGTACAGTTAAGTACATTATGTATGGGGATTTTCATGAGTTTTTGTGCCAATAATCGTAATCAGGTCCGAGATGCTCGTTTTTGTATTGAACGCTTAATATGCGTATGAATGAATAGGCAGTACCTAGCTAAGAATAAAAAATATTTTTGAGTAAGTTAACTTAGTACCAATTTGTTTTTTTTTTTATCAGGGGGAAAATCCTTTTTTGAGACGAATAACGTAAATATCTTGTCCCAGTAACTACTTAGGTTACCTACCAGACGTGGTTAAGTAATATACAGCTAGTACACCTCTGCCTTGGCTTCTGGAGAATACAGGCGCGATTGTATATTTATCTATACCATTGATTAATTGTATATTTATCTTACCAATGATAAGTTACATTAATCTTACAACAAAATAAATTTACCAGGCAGTATTACGATAAATTGCAAAGAAATTACTTCCAACTTACTAGACGAGTTTTTATGAATTAATTATTTAGATAACATTATTTGCCAAACACAAAAAAAAACACTGAATAAAACCTACGTACATTTGTAATTTATGTTACTTCGAAAAAATCTGTGATTCTATTAGTCATACAATCGATAATTTCTATCATTTACATTCGGGCGCGTGCGCTGTCAAATTGTCCGGTTTTTGCTTCGAAAGTTGTCTTGAAAAGGAAGTGAAGCGTCAAGAAATTAAAAAACATATTCACCAAATTGCAATACTACTGCAATCGATACTAGATGTCTACTTCGAAATATGAATAATGCGTATGTGTAGGTTTTTAGATGGAATTATTTTTTCAAATGGCTATGGTGAGACATGAAGTCATTCACCCTGATGATGTCACAATGATGATGAGATGATAGCTTTGCTGAGTTTGTCTGGATTAGTTTCCTCGTCCTCTGCATTGGCAAAATATTCTGCTACCAAGCAAAAATATGTTATTGTATTTGACAATATCAGAACCGTAATCGTCGTTCTCGTCGTTCGTCGTCAGTCTTGCCATCGAGGCAAAGACGAGCTACATATCTTTGCCTCAGCGGCACTGAAGTCAAAAGAGAACCCATTTACTTATCATTTTTTTTAAAAACTACACTCGAGTGCCACTGGAGTTACTGGCATCTATAGTTGCAGTTTACCATCAGGCCTGTTGCTTATTTGTAAGACCTAATACAAAGAAGTATCACACATCGTAACAATTTGGTTAGTCATTCTGTGCGGAGTTATTATAGAAATGGAACACAAAACTATCAGTTTTTAATGTCGCTGTATTGTTAAGCTTTTTAAAGGTTATAAGTTAAAGTTATGCTTCAGAATAAAATGCAAATAGTTTCTGAGTTATAAATATCAGAATCATACAAGATAAAATGTCTTCTGCAGTAGACAGAGGTGCTTCAATGTAAATCATTTCTCTAAGAGGCGAAATAATCATCGCTATTCGAATTTATCGGCAAGACAGCTTAGTACTGGCTATCTTCTCTACAATATTTTAGTCGTTTCTTAGACCTATAATGGAATGTAAGTTTACTGTTGACCTTGGCAATGATTACTAGAAGTCTCTTCTAGGTCTTAAGTTTACAACTGCGGAATGGCATAATACGGCAATTTATATGCGATCTGAATATTGTTGCGTAAACGTTAATAATAATAAATATTTATTATATTAATGTCTATTGCAAAAAATTGCAAATTCGTGTTCCCATCGTAAGAAATATATCAATTGCCTTTTGAAGGTTAGAGAAGACTGGAAATGGAATTGACAACATAAAACAGAACCAGTTAGACATCGTGGAAAGCGAGTCTTTGTTTAAGGGCATCCGTAAGTACTGCATGCAATTCAGACAAATGTTCAATGTAACATGAAAGACAAATGAGCAATTGCAACTGTTTAAGCAATTTGGTCAAGCAACTATGTCAAAGAGGCCGTAACTCGCAAAATATTTAGGCAAGTGCGTACCTAAGTACAGTTTATCGTTCGGTAGCGGTGGTCCAGCTGAGGTGGGGATCGGAACACCTCGCGTGGACCGTTATGACGGCCACATTGGCCGCAGCAAAGTGGTAACGCCTTCTGTACTTCGCAGAGGCGGTACGTGAACTGTACTATGTACAGTTAAGTACATTATGTATGGGGATTTTCATGAGTTTTTGTGCCAATAATCGTAATCAGGTCCGAGATGCTCGTTTTTGTATTGAACGCTTAATATGCGTATGAATGAATAGGCAGTACCTAGCTAAGAATAAAAAATATTTTTGAGTAAGTTAACTTAGTACCAATTTGTTTTTTTTTTTATCAGGGGGAAAATCCTTTTTTGAGACGAATAACGTAAATATCTTGTCCCAGTAACTACTTAGGTTACCTACCAGACGTGGTTAAGTAATATACAGCTAGTACACCTCTGCCTTGGCTTCTGGAGAATACAGGCGCGATTGTATATTTATCTATACCATTGATTAATTGTATATTTATCTTACCAATGATAAGTTACATTAATCTTACAACAAAATAAATTTACCAGGCAGTATTACGATAAATTGCAAAGAAATTACTTCCAACTTACTAGACGAGTTTTTATGAATTAATTATTTAGATAACATTATTTGCCAAACACAAAAAAAAACACTGAATAAAACCTACGTACATTTGTAATTTATGTTACTTCGAAAAAATCTGTGATTCTATTAGTCATACAATCGATAATTTCTATCATTTACATTCGGGCGCGTGCGCTGTCAAATTGTCCGGTTTTTGCTTCGAAAGTTGTCTTGAAAAGGAAGTGAAGCGTCAAGAAATTAAAAAACATATTCACCAAATTGCAATACTACTGCAATCGATACTAGATGTCTACTTCGAAATATGAATAATGCGTATGTGTAGGTTTTTAGATGGAATTATTTTTTCAAATGGCTATGGTGAGACATGAAGTCATTCACCCTGATGATGTCACAATGATGATGAGATGATAGCTTTGCTGAGTTTGTCTGGATTAGTTTCCTCGTCCTCTGCATTGGCAAAATATTCTGCTACCAAGCAAAAATATGTTATTGTATTTGACAATATCAGAACCGTAATCGTCGTTCTCGTCGTTCGTCGTCAGTCTTGCCATCGAGGCAAAGACGAGCTACATATCTTTGCCTCAGCGGCACTGAAGTCAAAAGAGAACCCATTTACTTATCATTTTTTTTAAAAACTACACTCGAGTGCCACTGGAGTTACTGGCATCTATAGTTGCAGTTTACCATCAGGCCTGTTGCTTATTTGTAAGACCTAATACAAAGAAGTATCACACATCGTAACAATTTGGTTAGTCATTCTGTGCGGAGTTATTATAGAAATGGAACACAAAACTATCAGTTTTTAATGTCGCTGTATTGTTAAGCTTTTTAAAGGTTATAAGTTAAAGTTATGCTTCAGAATAAAATGCAAATAGTTTCTGAGTTATAAATATCAGAATCATACAAGATAAAATGTCTTCTGCAGTAGACAGAGGTGCTTCAATGTAAATCATTTCTCTAAGAGGCGAAATAATCATCGCTATTCGAATTTATCGGCAAGACAGCTTAGTACTGGCTATCTTCTCTACAATATTTTAGTCGTTTCTTAGACCTATAATGGAATGTAAGTTTACTGTTGACCTTGGCAATGATTACTAGAAGTCTCTTCTAGGTCTTAAGTTTACAACTGCGGAATGGCATAATACGGCAATTTATATGCGATCTGAATATTGTTGCGTAAACGTTAATAATAATAAATATTTATTATATTAATGTCTATTGCAAAAAATTGCAAATTCGTGTTCCCATCGTAAGAAATATATCAATTGCCTTTTGAAGGTTAGAGAAGACTGGAAATGGAATTGACAACATAAAACAGAACCAGTTAGACATCGTGGAAAGCGAGTCTTTGTTTAAAGATAGCATTTTGAATGGAGTGTCCTTTTACATTATAAAATGTATATTCTATTGTGTCAACATTAATATATTTTTTGTTTATATCGATTCAAAGGCTTTCACCCTAAAGCTCTTTGTAGCAAAACAAGCAATATTGACGAACAAATCCATATTTTATTATAATATAATATGTCTAGACCATCACCGCGACGTTAAGATAAATCTTATTGTTAAATTAATAGAATAGGAACCAGTTATAATCCCGGAATTAGGATCTTCTGACTTTCCAAATAAGGCATGGAACAATTCGCTGATAGCCGATTGTTTTGTCGCAGTCTACTTTTGTCGTGAATCCTGTTAGAAACCACACTTCAATGACATCATATTTGAATACGGATATTGGGATATCCACGAGACGGCGAGCAGAGAGAAATATGAATAAAGCATACTTTAAACACAGGATAAGGTAAACTGGTTTATCTAAATAGCTTCATTCCTATTCATCTTGACTCTAGAAGAAATTTTGCTCAGGATTACTTTAATAATTCCTAAATAAAACAGGAATTTGTGAAATTTCTACGGGATGGGGAAAACGATATCATCACACTGCGTTTATTCAAAATAACTGTGCGCGCATGAAGTTGTACGAATATGGTTAAGCAGTAATAATTGTTATAGAAAGAGTCGGTGTAAAGTCACTGGGGTCGTACCTATATATGTTACGTATTTGTGATTATTTTCTTTACTACATTAAATTTTTATTAATTAAGTGATTTTACCTGTGCGACGACAGTTCGGAACGGCTTACTTCAGTCGCGCGAAGTTATTTCGAACAAACTGTACCTACCGTCGTATTCATACAAATATTCAGCTTCTATTAAACAAATACTAATATAACAGCTTCTAATAAGCCTCCTAGAGCTATATTAGCTTTGTCTGGTTTTGACACGTGAAAATGTGCGTTAAAGAAAATAGTACAAAACACATTATAACTATAGGAAATTTATATGATTTATATTTTATTGAGCCGTCGCATTCATAAAAATATACTAGACTTGTCTTGATATAAAGCTAGATACAATCAACAAAGTAGAAAAACTCCACGTCCTAATTATTTCATCTTAATTATAACAAACATACAATTTGACGTACAGAAAAATAATTAAAGAATATATTATTACTCTATGCCAACGCTACAATGATTGTGGAACACGATAATAATATGCGCATACAGAATATAATCACTGCAATAATTAATTTTAAATTACATAAAAATGTAAAGTACGCAATACTGTGTTCATAATAGATAGTTACAGTGGATGAGCTTGTGCGATCGACTGCAACTGCAACTGCATTAGCTGATTAGTTCGCAACCTAATCAGTAAAAAAAAAAGTCATGATGTTCTTTCACATTTTTTTACTGTTTTGGCTTATGTTTAACCATTTTAACAATCAACGATATATCACTAAGACTTGACTACTTATGTTACATAGATTTTTTTTAGAAATAATTAAGAAAAAATATTTATTTACTATACATACTTAATGAAGAATATTACTATTCTTCTGCCTCATTAGTCTAATGGTCACCCCCTATTACAGGGGACCTAAACATACTTAACGGCGAAATATACCCTCATACATTAACCCTAATCAAGCCTGCCAGGGAATACAGGTGTGTTGGAATCTATGTACATATGTACTAATACATTTTTGAGAACTTTACAAGTAATTATTTATATTTTGTAGACTGTTAGGTATGAAATAATCTCAGAACATTGTTAGACAAGTTAAGATTCGTAACAATGTCTTTCAATTAAAGTGACGTGAGTCAGTTAATACATTTTTAGAAAAATAATCTATAGCTGCAAAACTGCGATCCGTCTATGGACGTCACGGATTGGATAAAGAAACAATTTCACGTAATGTGCAGAGACCACGGCAACTTAGCAAAGCGAATCAAGTATCGATCCAATTTTAAAATCGCAAGGATCGCAAGTTTAAAAACCGTTTATAATTGTTTTTTTCTTTAAAAAAAAACTATATAAGTAAGCTAAACGCGGAAAAGTATAGCTCTTAATATGAATGTCTATGGATTCATTATTATATGTATATATATCGTTCATTGTGAGGTAAGTATGGCCTAAGTCGCAATACACTCCATATAAATAAACCGACTTAAATGCCTGATACATGCGCACTAGTCCATCCGTACAGGTTGATAGGTGTCCGTACATTATTAATCATCATCAATTTTAATACAAAAGTATTTTAAAAATTATAGTAGATCGTATCATTCAACCAATAAATTCATTCAAACGCTTTTAACGCGAATGCAACGAATTCTCTAGCACAATATTTACTTAGGTATATTGTGACTCTAGTTTGCAAGGGGAGGTGAGTTTCACTACTTTACGCTGAAATAGTTACTTTATATTTTGCCTAGGTCAATCTGACCGGAATTATAGATGAAGTAAGTACCTAAAAGAATTCATACAGCCTCATATTCAAGTTATCAGTTTGGTGTACATCAGTACATCAAGTCAAAATATTAGGTTCTTTGAAGGTTTTAATGGATTTGATGAATAACTTTGATGTGACGAGGAAATTATGCAACTCGCTTGAGGCACGTCCAGATACATATTTCAAAAAAAAACATTTCTCTCAATTGGTTAGTTCGCACTTTACAAATCATAACATTTAATAGCCAATTCGTGGAAGTAGGTACATACATCTCTGCCTGAACTCTCAAGGAATCCAAGAGTAATGATTAATATATGTATTTTTTTAAAAGTAAGTAATCATTAAACAACTCACGCGGAGAATACCGTTGTAAATTTACATCTATTTCATGTAATCCCTTGCTTGTTAGCCAAACTTGTTATAGGTAAATCAAATTATACCGATTGACATCGTAACGAGGTGATATCGATAAAACACGAATATGTTATTTACACATACCGAGTCTGTTATTAGAGCTGTCTCATTAAAACTATATGAGGCGCGCGCGCAGGCCTAGACAAATAAGTGTAAGTGGGTTTTTTGAAGCTTTCTAGGTCAACGAACCCTATGAATGCTTATCGGCTGACTGATCATCATCATTACTGGAAGCTGATTATTGGTGATGATATTCAAATAAAATACACAAAAAAATACCTGTGATGCGCGCGCGAATCATTAAATGAATGCTCAGATAATATTCATCCGATATTATTGTATATAGCTGTGATATTTTTTATTCGTGTTACAACTGTTACAAGGTTATCGATTTTTTATTTTATTTTAATACAATTGATATCGATATTATGCATTATTAAGTCCCGTAATCTACATGGTGTTTTCCTTTTTTTATTTATTGGCACTCCTTCGAATGTATAGGTAAGCAAAATCATAAGTTGGTAGCTCAACTACGGGTGAGTTTTTCTATAAGTAAATTCGCAGCCACAATGCAAACTTTTGAATTGTGCTGTAATTCATATACCTGTATCATTAACAGATATTTTTTATAATATCTGATATCAATAAAATTTGGCAAGGAGAAATATACCTATTAATTGGGAATACTGAGAAAAGACAGGCCACCAAGTGTAACCACGGACAATAGCTAGTTACTATTGTACATTTTTATATTCTATATCATTCGATATCTAGACAATTCAGTGTATCTAAAATCAATTTATTAAAGCAATTTCGAGGTCGAGCAGTGTTATTGCGTTTTACTATGAAATTCTCAGTAGCAGTTCAGAGTCAGGATTTGTGCTCGGTTCATGGCAATAGACTCGCCCCCTATTACATCGGACCTATACCTACATACAGGCGAACTGGGGGTGTACATTAGTACCTACACCTCTGCCTAATCCTTCGGGGAGTATAGGCGTGATGGTATCTATGTATGAGACCGCCAATTGTACCTAATTATGTAACTTTGTTCTTGTTTTTTTTTGGTGTACATACAATAAAGAATAATCAATCTATCTATGTAATATTAAATTAACCTTTTGCGAACCAGATAGATGTGTCAATTATAACCTTGCATTATTAATCAAGATGCACCTTGACCTTTAGGTACGCAAAAATGTGAGCGTTTCTTAATTTCTGGAGCATTTAATTATAATATGACATTTATCGTTTCCGTTACTATTAATATGCAAAAAATACTACGTAGATATAATTATCTACGTAGTAAATAGTACGCTATGCTAATGCATAGCGCGCTTAATGTAAAAAAATTGTGTGTGTATGTATATTATATTTATAACACGCGCTAAAACGGTGAAGGAAAATATCGTGAGAATGCCTGAGAGATTTCCTTGACGGCGTGTGAAATCTGCCAGCCCGCAGTAGGCTAGCGTGGTGCCTAATCTCTCTCATGAGAGGAGACCCGTGCCCAGCAGAGGGACATTGTATCGGGTTGATGATATTATATTTCTGGTTTATTTCTTAGAAATCTCATAGATCCTCACAAGAGGTAATGAAATCATACTAACATGAACTATCATCATTTTATAATAATTTTAGACATACCATCAAGCCTTTATTCTGCGAAGGAAAAGGCAGAAGTGTACTCCTTAACTACAGCTTACAAAGATATGAATTTTATAAGGTTAAGTACACCGGACACTTTTACTAACTAAGCTACCGAAACCACTGCCTATTATCTCGAATTTCTCTTATAAATTTTTACTTCTCAATGTAACGCCAGCAATTATTATTTAATGCTAAAATATTATAAAAAATAACCATTACAAATTTCATGAAAACTATTGTACTTCCCTTTAATATGTAATAAATATATATTCGTGGAATAGAACTTGAGTTATTGATAGTTACCTACTTATTTTGATTATAAGATCTCATTAGTGTTAAATATGTGTTTTCAAATAGACAGTATTCGCGTGTATAGTGTCAAAAACCAGTAGATAGGTACGTGCGTATAAATGTTTTTTCCTTAACGACAAATGGTTTCAATTTATCTCCGTATAATTCGCAATCAATTATTTAAAGCAAGTATTATGAATTTAACATTCGTACCCAACCTAAACCTACATCCTCATTTTAATTTTAAGTTAACCATTTCGAAAAATAACGAAGTCCTATTTTTTCTTTTTGCTAAATATTTTAGTGAAAAGTAGACACGAAACGATACGCTCTTAGTGTTTTAATTAATGGTGGATGGTTCTATTTATTTGTTTGTGATTACTACCTATACTGCCTTATTATCAATTAAAACAGGTATCCTATTACTTATATATTGTCTTGTACACATGGCACCCCACAATACATTATATTCAATACAATCCCAGTTTAAGCTAATCTCGTATTGCATATA
The DNA here is from genome assembly GCA_958496365.1 of Subacronicta megacephala. Taxonomy (NCBI): domain Eukaryota; kingdom Metazoa; phylum Arthropoda; class Insecta; order Lepidoptera; family Noctuidae; genus Subacronicta; species Subacronicta megacephala. The sequence goes on along the minus strand of OY292530.1, from coordinate 6,252,682 downwards.
CTTGCCATACAATACAATAGGAGGCCAGCATAAACTGGATTTGTATAGCTCGTCGAGTAGCCGTGCGTACACCCTATATGTTTAGCAAAAATTGATATCGCTAGAATAACGGCATTTTTATTATCCCTTAACTGTTATTACTCTGCATAATGTATTAATTTGTAACATCATCGTAAGTATCTTAATTCTATTTTGCTCTACAATGTAGTATTAGTACCGTGAAGTCTGTGTAGGGCTTACATTGACTTCTATGGGGTTGATAATAAGTACTGTGTTGATTTACGAACACATAATAAAAAATATCCTAGATATTTGTGACATTCTATCATTCAGTTTGATGAGTCGATTGCCCTCATCAAAGTGAAATATGGAATGTCACTTCACTATCCAAATTAATTATCAAGGTTAGAAATATATTGACTGCCTCACTAATCTAGTGGTAATTATTCGTAACGGACAATACAAATGTGACGTGTGTTATCTGAAATCTCTATCAAATACAAAAAAGCTGTTGAAAATTTAGAAAATCCATATGTATGAGTTGAAAAAAATACAGTAAGAAAAAATTGCTTCTTGATAGGATTTATTTGCTTTTATTAACTGTAAAATAAATTGCTTTAATTATCTATTCGATAGATAACTTGGTAATAAAATTAATATGGGCCTTATACCTACCTACATCATTGTATTTCTCCTGTCTGTTCAATAAGCTTACACATTAACACCGAGACTCTGTAGGACATACAAATATTCGTATCGTACGGGAATCGAACTTATAAACTACAAATCGTAACCAGTGTATCTACTTATACTATCTAAGAATCCATTGAAGTATCATTATTAGAGAAAACAATAATAAAGTGGACAATATTAACTCTGCAGTTGCTATGGCTAATGAATATATTCCCTTGGAAAAAAATATAAGTAAAAAAGATATGCGAAATGCGCTGATTATTATTGATTCAACTGTCTGAACGCATAATTAAATAATCGTAACCCTGCTGGGCACCACTGTGTGGGTTATTCGCCACTTAATAAATGAATATGTTACTAGGCCCAGACTTTAAGCGGCGGTAGCCTAATGGCTAGGGTGTCGGACTTGCGATCATGTGGTTGCCGGTTCGAACCCCACCCATTGCACTACCGACGTGAACCCACTCGTAACACAAGCATTTAGCTTAGAACGAGGCGTTAACAAGAATACTAGTAATGTGTGTGACGGTGTGACCCATATTGCTAGAAAGCTTTTATTAAAAAAAAAAAAACCTTACACTTGTGAGGGGAGCCTGCTCTTGTATATCCGACTTCCAGTCTAAATGTTTCTGGTTTCTGCAACCGTGTTTCTGGGAAATACCGATACCTTAAGAATAGACTGATTGTCAGGATTTTTGGTTCTCTGTTGATTGTCACTAACGATTGTGTGTCATAAGTAAGTATCTGTTTGTATGACAACTGGGACCGACGGCTCTACCATACTTTCTTGATGCGTTAAGAACCTACACAATTGTGCAAAAATTTGTAAAATACAATAAATATTTTTTTTTTTTATTTACAAAAAAAAGCTTACTAGTAATGTGGGTCACACATTACTAGTATTCTTGTTAACCCCTCGTGCTAAGCTAAATGCTTGTGTTCCGAGTGGGTTCACGTCGGTAGTGCAATGGGTGGGGTTCGAACCGGCAACCCCATGATCGCAAGTCCGATGCGGCCGCTTTAAAATAAAATCTTATTAAATATAATCTTATTATTTGCCAAAAATAACTAACAAAAATATGACACAGTATACAATTATACAGGATTTGTTTTTACAAATTATGTGATTAATGACCCGCATGCTAGGATATTCCTGTTATGGAGTTATTTTCTAACTAAAACACTAGTCGATAAGTATTTCTTTAGTCTTTAGAAAGCTCTTTGAATAGAAGATAGAATAGGTAATTATAATGTAGGCAACGTGAAATACCGCATCAAAATGTATTGTAGAGTGTGTGCGTCAATTACCTCCGGTTAATTATCCAGAGCACTTCTTTTTGCCTAGCCATCTTGTGGGAACCCACCGGAACAATATTATCGGAAGCATGTGTATGGATAGCACACTGTTATACATACACAGACGTGTATGTCAGTAATTACATGCACATTTATAGGAATACACAATCTTGTGATCACATATGAATATGATTTAAAGGTTCTTAACACTTCCTTTACCGCTTCCTTTTTTAAAACAAATGGAACTGCCAAATAAAATTATGACAAAAAATAGCTAAGCCAATAACTATTGACTAATGTAATTCTCGAAGTGTGTGTTACAAGAGCATTTCCCCGCCAATCTTTAACGAACCTGCTTTCTCAAATGCAAATCATGCTGTTTATGTGAAAAAAATATTTAAGTAAACACTTTCATTTGTAATATTTATGTAAATCATAAAATAATGCGTTACTTAAGTTAACTAATGTAATTGGATGACGTAATTAAGTTAACATTAAGTTACCAGATCAATCCAATTACACGCGTTGTTTTTTAATATTTTAAAAGCAGTGGCTTACCTAACGTTTCGTACGTTGCGGAGACGGTGTGAACACTCAAAAGCAGGAACAATAAGACATTATGATGTTTACTGATGATACTAAATCAAATTAAAATATTATGTTCACATTGATAAAGTTCACTGTATTGTTTTTCTTTCCATAGACCACTTAGAAATAGCAATACTTTTTGAATTTTAAATTTGGAATGTGGCGCGCTATTTTCGGGTGTAATAAGGATGTCCCTTTAAACTATTCGGGAGAACCAGTCCTTTAGTCGATTTTTTTTAACTCGATTATTTCGTTAACACGTGTGTCGCCGGTGAGTGCGCACGCGAGGTGACTCGCCGGTACCGCGAGTGTCGGATAAATGGCGAGTGAATGCAGAGAGCACCTGTGCGACTCATCTGCGAACATGTGGTATTGCACCGGCGTAGTTACACACGGTTAAATTGTTTTACTATTTTCTTTAACTTGAATTATCGAACTTAACTCCACCAGTGCCGCCAGACAATACTAACAGCTTATTGATAATAATTATTTTTGCTTTGATGTGAATTAAGCTTCACACACGTTTCTGTACTCTCTCTGTTCTCTGTTCAATGTTTTTGCTTAAGAAACAATAATACAAATATTGCTATATCCTAATAAAACCAATAGTATTAATTAAACTGCCCAGCTATAACAATAATATTATTACTATATTATTCCTAACAACAATAACAAAAGTTCTTGTACCGCAAACTAAATATCACGGGTAGATATTATTGTAGAGATTTCATAACGAATGATTTCCCCCAATAGTTACGCAGAGGCGTACCTAAGTATTAATTTGATTTGTTTGCGGATGGATGGTCGAAGATTTTATTGGTATTTCAGAAGTACTGTGAGAGGAATTTATGAAAGTGTTGTTAGCCTTTTTTGTTAATTTCGTACAGTTTATATATATTAGTTACTTTAATTGGTTAAAATACCGTTGTAATTAATTAAATAAATAAATTAATTAATTAATTTAGGTACACCCATAGCTCACCGGGTCTGAGCATACAAACAATCAAAATCACAAACCAACCAAAACCCTAGCTGATGGAGAATTTCATAGAAAATTCCAATAACAGTTTGCTTGACCTGGGAATCGAAACCAGCATATATACTTTTATGAAATAAACGGGTAGCAATCCACATCATTGCGATACGATTAACATTATGTGAAAAAAGTGTGATCCGCCACATTATTCCAGAGCATATAATATTAATAAATAAAATTGTGTAGTAAATAAAATAATTAAACATGTTTATCGTATGTACAAATCTCAGATCAAATAAAAAGTTAAGATAAGGCGTAGTTTCGGTATAAGTGTGTGCGTATAATTGTGTTTGTACACGGCAAGGCGTAGTTTCAGCCGGCCTCACTTCTTTGTTCACAAAGTTCCATCTTAACTTTTTATTTGATCTGAGGTCCTAATATTATAAATTACAACGGTACCTACGACTTCTCTATCTGTATGTAAAAATAATCATTTTTAGAAAAGATTTGAAAATCGTCTTTTTTCTTTATTAATGTACTTATCGTATTTATGTATTCTATTCGAAAGTTTTAAGATACAGTTATTTTTTTGGTACCACTTAATTATTATTTTTTTACGTGAGTTTTATACTATTTCAATGGAAATGGAGTAAAAAACTGTAAAGAACGACAAACATTTACGTTAGATAAAAATTACTATGTATTAATTAATTTTACATTTATTGAAATGTACCTACAGTACTAGTATAGTAAGTAGTTACTAATAGTTGACTATAACTATGTATAAATTTAGGTTTGTATCGAATGGCAAACTATTATAAGTATTGTAAAGAGATAATAAAAAAGGCTAGCTGATTGTGTCTTATAAAAAAATTAATTATTCGAAACAGCCATTCAAAACAAAATTAAAATCTATTCAAAAATAAGATTTATCACTACATAGTATAAAACAAAGTCGTACCGCTGTCTGTCTGTCCCTATGTATGCTTAGATCTTTATAACTACGCAACGGATTTTGATGCAGTTTTTATAATAGATAGAGTGATTTCAGAGGAAGGTTTATTTGTATAATACATACATATTTTATTAAGAATTTAAGAAAATACCTAAAAGCTTTTTTTTCTAAAATATATTTATATACACATACGGACACATTTCAATATAATTTATAATGATGTGACTTCACCAAATGAAGAAAATAATGATATAAAAAAAATACTTACATATCTAGGCATTTTATACGTTTATATAATTATATTAATTTGAAATTAAAAATGCTATTGATGATGATTGATGTTCATCGTATCAATTAACCGATTTACCAGTATGAAGTAGCATTGTACTGAGATTATCATAGATTACCGCTCAGAGGTGGGCGTCGCATTAGGAATAGTGATGTGAGTGTCTAGTATTTGTATGATTTTGGGATATCAAAAAAATAATACGGAATATAACAGTGACTAAAAATCAACTGCATTATTATTATACTTCAGTTAACATTTAATTATTAAAAATTAAAATTTAATTTTTGGAAGAAGCGGAGAAGAGGCTTTCAAAAAACTAAGCAAACTTTTAAATAAGTATACATAAAACCTTTTTGAATTGAAAAGAAGAATAAATGAAGAAGTCCAATAGTTCCTTGGAAAACTGAACGGAACGGAACTGCTCTATTGTGGAACTCACTACCGGAATCTTTGTTCCCTGAGACCTACAATTTGGGTGTCTTCAAGACGAGATTGAATAGGTATCTTCTTTGCAAGCGCGCTCCATCGTAGACCACTTCGATGCTTAACATCAGGCAAGTTATGGTCAAGCGTAAGACTATCTATGAAAAAAAAATTTTTTTGTATATTTTTTTTAGGTCTGTGTTATTCCAGCTTTTGTATCTCGACATACTGCAGTTTATATGAAAAACTGTATTTATTAAGCGTTAGTTTTAATGCTTATAGCAACGTTTACATTATAGACGTTATAAAAAGACAAAAACTATTTAAAATAGGAACACTGCATTTATTAGTTGCGTATCACATCACTGTACAATAAGCCCATACTTAGTAAAGATGTAGGGTTACCCAAAGTCAATTGATTCGTCTGAGGTGTCGAAAATGATTGATTACTCGGAAGACTAATGATAAGTATGTAATTGCCATAGAAATTATTACTAATGTCATTTCCGTGGCTAGTTAAGCTACATTAATGTTGTAAATCCTCGCAATACGTATTTGTTTGCTCTATATTGACTTAACGATCACGCCTGCATTCCCCGAAGGAATAGGCAGAGATGTACTAATGTACACCCACAGTCCCCTGGTATGTTTTGGTTCTCTGGCATAGGGGGCGAGTTAAAACGTAGTTTTAAGAGCATTATCTAAATACAATTTGGACAATAGTTTCTCAAAACGTAGTTCATATTAACAAAATATTTTTTACTTAATAATATTTATTCTTGTGAACTTTTTGGCTTAACAAGCAAAACGTGCATAAACGATATGGAAATAAAACCAAAAAACATTTTGGCAGCGGTGGGATTCGAACCCACGCCTCCGAAGAGACTGGTGCCTTAAACCAGCGCCTTAGACCGCTCGGCCACGCTACCATATGACTAGTTGTTCGAAATAGAGGAACAAAATCCCTCTGCTTTTTTTCTCTTTCTATTTTTAACTGACCTCTTTATCTAATAGAATATTTTGGTTCCCTCGTTAATGACTTCGTATATCGCTCAAATAATAATAGAAAATTTAAAAAATTAAACCAGCAATCCCTCCTAACTGCCAATGTTGCTGTTTGACTAATTAAAATATGTAATTTAAATATTATATACTTATATATATTTTTGTAGTTTAATAACTTTTAATACTTATTTCATATTTTTCAAAGTGCAGAGATATTAGCGTTATCTTTACATTTTGATTGAATAACAAATGTAATGAGATAAAAAATTATTAAAAAAAACACTGGAGAGTTTCCCGCGGCATCGCCCGCATGGGAGCCCAGTAATCCCACGGGATAATAAATAGCCTAGGATAATATAGAATAATGTAGCCTCATGACCCGTCAATGCATACAGTTTCCTCATGAGGATATAACAATAGATTTTGCATTGTGTCTACAATATGGCGCTTGACGGGTTAATGATGAAAGTAATATTAAAATTGGTTCAGCAGTTTCAGACTTTATCAATTACAAACAAACAAAAAACAATCAAACATTTTCCAAAATAACAGTTAACTAAAACACACTTAACTTCTTCAGAGTGATGCAATTTCTTACGAGTTTGTACAATATCTACACAATATTTTCCATGGAAAGCTGTAAAATGCGGAGGTGTCACTTTGCGAGATTACTGTGTACTGTTACATAAACTGTGTTGCCAGCAAAACCATCCAAAAATTTCCTGAGGTTCAGGAAAAGAAAATATCAAAATGTGCCTGCTAATCGAATCCCTGTTGAGGTACCTACTTCAGTAATTTTGTATCAAACTTTGCATTGTGAATTATTTTGTAATAAAACAATAGACATAATTTTGTTTTATTTTTTTATAAAAAAAAAGAATTATAATAAAATTATTTATATTGTTTTATAAGTAGACGCTTTGACTTCCACCGTTGCTAGTTGCTCGTCTTACTTAAAGTCAGTTCCCAGCTCTACAAAATGAGTATATGCCCTTAATCTTTTCTCCACTTTTAAAGGACAAGCAATGGCAATATCTTGGCAACCCTGAAATTCTCCACTACTTTACTGAAGTGATCAATAAAAACCGATATTGGTCACAATTTGCATAATCTTTTCAACAAATCAGTGGTTATAGAATCTTCATGGACACTATAGAGTATACTCGTGGAACAAGGTCGAATGGATTTGATATGAGTTCTACCGCGATATGAACTGGTATCAACGTAATTGATTCCCAAGAGTGCGGATATCATCCTGAAATGTTGTAGTTATTTATATCTCCTCTTTACACTAAATAGTTTTGTTTGTCTTGTTTAAACCAACATTGTTTTTGATGTAGAAAACGTGTTAGAAGTAGTAAAACAGAGAGAAATTTGGCAGGGGTTTTTATTAAATTCAGTTTCTTGTTGGCCGTTCCGCTATAGGTCATACAATGATACATATTTCGAAGTGTTTATAGATTGATAAGTAGCAAATTTTTTTCTAATATTTAACGATCTGAAAAAGAGATGATAACCATCACCAAGTCTCCTCTTACTTTTCGTAATCATATGCGTTTTAAAGGGTGAAGATAAACATTGTGAGGAAACTAACACGCCTTAGAGATTTTTTCGACGACTTATGAAGTCTGTTAACCCACTATAGGCTAGCCTATTGTGGGTTGACAGACTGTGGTGGACTGTAGCCTAACCCCTCCCACTTCGAGAGGAGACTGATGCCAGTGACAAAATTGAATAGAATCTTTGGAAAAACTTACCTACTCCTGTTTAAACGATCTAAATGTATAAATAGCACACATTGCATTGACGTCATATCCATTATCAAAGCCCACCCGTTGTGACGTCACAGGTACATGTTCACTTCGAGATACCTACCATTAATTTGTGAGATAAAATCACGAAGTGTTTATTACTGCTATTTCTGCAGAACAGTGGAAAGCTGTTACTGTCTGTCTGTACAAATATTGTCACAGTACCGGTTTTACTGAAAATTAACTGGTACCGAAGTATCTGCTAATTTCTGGAATCGAAAAGAACGATGGATATCAATAGTTCTATCTGTCAGATGTACCTACTTAAAAAAAAAAATCAGACCCACCGTGTCTCGGGAGGCACATAAAGCGCGAAATTAAAAAAAAAAAAAAATGCGCGCGAACGTCGACACATAGTTTAATGGTTATATTATGTATTTGAACGACTATTTCGCGAAACGGTGCCAGACTGTGAAGTCAGTTAATACGAAGAGCAAATTCTATCTAATATTTATTTAAATATACTGGTAAATAGTATTTTAAAAGTAAAGAAAACAGTATTAATGTAGCCGGAAAATGTTAATACGGCCGGACGGTACCAAAGCTGTGCTCAAGTGAGCGATTTTTAAATATCGAATGCTCAAATATTTAATGTGGCTCCAATTTGTTTAATGTGTGTTTTGATTTCGTGCTTCAGCCAACCGTAATTCGTTTACAAAATTAAATATCGAATCTAACACGTGTACTGGTTTCTAACACTTACGCGAATATTAGACATTGAAATAAAACTACTTTTTACGGATTTTATCGCGTTATATTGTTATTTTTAAATTCCCAACGCTTCGGATCCTTTACAGCATCCATGGTCACGGGTGGACTGAGGTGTTGGTCGTCCAAATGTCAAAATTATCAACAGCTACCCTACATTTGTTTGATTATTATTTGATCCGGTCACGCAGAATGAGCTCACCGTATCCTTAGGTCACGCAGTCTTGTGCTTGGATCTGGATGGGGTTCCAAGCAGAAGCTAACACGTGTACAAAATACGCGAGCGATTACGATGAAATCTTCATATAAACTTGTGGTCGCCCGGTCGTCCAAATTCGATCGCATTTTTTTCTGCATTCCTCCTCTATATGAACTTTAATTATTATTACGAAAAATGTTGTACTCCTCCGTATGCCTAATGTGCTTAAAAAGGGGTAGAACGTTTTCTCTTCAGGTAGGTATTAATATATAGATAAATAAAAATGCATTTTTTTGTGTTTTATTGAAATTTGGACAGGACAAAATTAGATGTCAATTAGTTTTAGAAAAAACTTACCAAAAAGTCGATTGTGGCCCATGAGGGGATCGAACCCGCGACCTTCGCGTTATTAGCACGACGCTCTAACCAACTGAGCTAATGGGCCGATGAGAACTCTCTACGAAAATATGAACCTAAATCTGGATAATTTCGGCGAACGATAATAATTTGAGATAAGACTTTAATACAATACATTCATTCTTCCATTACGCCTATGTATATTAATTGGCTATTCAGAGAGGTCTTCTAAAAATAAATTGCGAAGGAATAACAATTTACATGATACAGGAGAAAATATTAGAAGTGTGGGGCAACTGTTACTATTATTTTACTTTGGAATAAAATTAATTTAAATTAGGACGTTTTAACAAACGTATAAAAAAGAAAGTGGATCTGGGATGAAGGATTACTCCTTCATCCCAGATCCACTTTCTAACGCTACGTATAGAAATGAATAAGTACTTAAAGAATATGATTTCTAAATCAGTATTTCTTTTAAGGGTAGGTAGAGGAAATTTATATCAACTTAACATACATACCATCACGCCTGTATTCCTCAAAGTGTTTGGCAGAGGAATACTTAATGTAAGTATACCCACAGTTCGTATGTTTAAGTGCCATGTAACAGGAGGCGAGCCTATTATCATTCACCCGGCACATATCCAGACTAAGAGTTTCTACTGAGAATTTCATTAAAATAACCTAATAACACTTTGCTCGACCCGGGAATCGAACCTAAGACCCAGCAGTCGTGCTTAAGACCACTAAGCTAATGAAGCAATTTGTTAAAAAAAATAACATCCATCTTTACGCTAAAGCAATAACACTGATCTAAACTTAATCTCGATTAACTAGTAGCTAAGCTACTTATTAACTAGACGATCACAGAGTAAAATAGGTTAATCACAGTAATTGTAGGCTCGGAGTTCCGATAATCACGCACCCGTGATTTTCGGGTTAAGCTCCGAAATGAAATCATAACAGATCAGATGCGCACTACTATAATTATAATTATTAAAACATTACACGCTCTAACTTACTATCAATGGATGATGCTTACACAGTCATGTAACAGACAGTCTTTGTTTTTTGTAAGAAAAAAACTTCTACATTTCTTTGTTATTTTTATCAATTTTATGATAACGCAAACTAAGTCTTATAATTCTTATTTAATCAGTGGATCAATTGGCTGATGATCGGGGCCAATATCGGCGCTATTATCGGCTTCAATATTAAATTTCATTGCCTGGATAATATACATTAATTATCACTAAATATGGCCCCGATCTACTTATGCGCGTAGCGTTTTTACTTCCTTGAAAATAGATTTCCTCTCGATTCCGATTATCTTAAAGATTATCAAATTAAAATGCCAGCTCCAGATCCAATTAAATAAAGTGTTTCTATAATTTGTAACTAGATATAGAGTTGTCCGCGGTTTTTCCAGCATGAGATCCTAGCTATCCCACGGGTAGTAAAAAACCTTTGTAAATCTGGAATAATGTAGGTTTCTATTGGTGAAAGAATGATTAAAATCAGTGCAGTAGTTTCTTAGTTTATCAATCACAAAACAGTTGCATATAACCTAAGTATATTCGACTGTTAGGAATGTTACATCACGTTATAAATATCGACGTGAATATAGATCTCGTCCGCAACGTTCTCACACTTATCATAGCACAATAGAGATGTACTTATCTTATATCCATCATCTGCTTCTGGGGCACATTGAATTTTGATTAGAGAACAACCATATTGGACAGTTAACATCAGCTACTCGTGTGTTGTGGCTGTTTATTCTTCGTTCGATTCGATTCGAAGCAGGTTCCTACACATGTTTTTGTTTCCCTAAACATTGTAAACATTTATACAAGGTGAAATTGAAATGGAGAGCATAGTTAATACAAATATTATAAAGAGGTGAAGTTTGTTAAACTCACTCAGGAATAATGTAGCTTAACATTATTCCTGAGTGACATAGGCTATATATTATCCTGTAAAATTAAAACAAACGTATAGTCCACACAAAGCTAGTTTCAAATAAAGACGCTTCTCATGATGGATGACGATCTCATGAGGAAACTACATGCATCATTGAATTGAGGCTTTATTAATATGTAGGTATTCCTAACAAGTACAAGGTTCAATCGATACCCACGAAATCAATTTCACCTTGTATACTATCTATTATAATTTCTATTGAAAAACTGCTATATAAGAACGCATTTTACACATTCTTGATGCGATATACCTAATCACGTTACTACTGTTACTAGTTAGAAAAAAAAACAACCGTTGCTCAACTGTTTTTAAAACTACATACATTGATAATGTGATAACTGTTTAACATTAATTTATAACGAATGAAATCAATGTTAATTATATTTAAATTTACTTATACCGAACATTTTATGTTTATGAAATGAGGAAAATGTCTCGAAAACGGATTGTAAAGTGATCTGAATATTTAAATATTTGAAATTAACATGTCGCTTGTAAAAGCCAAGCAATTAAATTAAATTATCAGTTTGTACGTTTATTGAGTTACTTGTCAACGTTGGTTTTCCATGAAATCAGATGATAGGAGGAGGAAGAAGCAAAAAAAAAAGTATAAATACTTTAACCCTTCGGGGAATACAGGCTCTATTTCCCTTTGTCACGCCATAATTTGAGAACGTGTGTTTTTGTTACTGTTATCTGTAAAAAGAGGTGCTATACAAGATGAATATTATCATCCCTTTCATTGGGTTTGACGCAGCTTGAATGTGCCTGCTGCGCTAATAAGTAAAACGCGTCCGTTCTCCGGTCTGCTTTGATTGGCCAGCCGAGTTCGGATTTCGAAGCAGTTGAAAATTAAAACAATGAAGTAAGTACTTACGTACCTACTACGGCAACGCATCAGCAACTCTTCTGGTGTTGCAGCTGTCCATGGGTGGCGATGATTCCTTATCATTAGGTGGTTTGTCTGGTCATTTGATATTCAGGAATGAAGGGACCTCGACGCAGAACCGCTTACTATGAATGCAGTACTTGCGTGATTCAAGACGCCCAGCTATGAAAATTTTCGTCGGTTATTAAAAAAAAATCGGCTGTTCCATATATTTTGAACGTGTATTGCACTTCTGTAGGAAAAGCATTTTATTTAATAACCGATGGAAAATATCAACGTAAGGTGGTCCAGAATCATGTACTGAATTCATGGTAAGTGGTTGTGCGTCGATGTCGCTTCCACCCTGTATGAATATTTAAAAAAAACTGCAAGTGCATGCTAATATTTTATTGAACTTTCTATTGGCTTTACTGATTTGTTTTCTTTTTTATTAAAATTAGTGACTTAGCGGATTAAATTCATGAATAAAACAGGCTTATTGCCATTCAGATACAAAATAAAAATATTTTTACATGTAATTTTTTCTTATCTCTTCTAATATCCTCAAGAAGAATCTAATCTTAAATGGTTTGGCCTATAGTCCACCTGTCTGATCTAATGTGGGTTAGCACTCTTCACAAACTCACCTTAACAACATTGTAAGTTTTATATTTATTAAAAACCTTAAGATTCTGAAAAGAGAAAATGTGACAGAGGAAGTGTGCAAAAAAATTAAAATGTTATTTCTTAAAAGGGTAAATAGCTTTTATTGTACATTTAATGGGCAGAATTTGAGTCTCAATGCCGTACACAAAAATGAAATGGCCCATGAGGGGATCGAACCCGCGACCTTCGCGTTATTAGCACGACGCTCTAACCAACTGAGCTAATGGACCGACGACATTAATTGTATTCAAAATGCGCGATACACTGAGAAAATGTGCCGTTTATCGATTGCTTATGTTTATAGCGCTCGGTGTTATTAAAGATAATAAACATTATATGGGAGGATCACGTGATACATATGATAATTATCTTTGAAGACACTTTTACTTGAATATAAGTCACGCTTTTTAGTTATAGATGGCGCTAGTGATTCCTATCTAGAAACACGCCGAAACACAGCGGTCAACATTTCAAAGTCGCAAAATTTCTGAAATTGTTCATATTATTGTAAAAGATTTTGGTGTAAATTAACAATTTTAACTCTGTTTACACAAAAATCTTCCACGATACTCAATTTTGAATAAGTTCATATCGCAATTTCTATTGCCATGTAGGTACAGTCGCCAGCAGGTCAAGGTATACAAAACTGTCAAATTTCTCCAAATGATTTTAAACCTTAAATTGTTGACGATAAAGTTAAAAATCAACTGAGAAAATTTGAGATTTTGTGGTAACTTGATGTACCTACCTATGTTCGAACACTGCGCAAAAAAAAACAAAAATAAAGAATTTGCCGCTAAGCGCGAACGCTCTGAACGTTTATGATGAAAGAAAGAAGAAAGGTTTCAAATAAAAATACATTATTATAATTATATTATCTATGTAATAAGCTCTTTGATCCAGTCTCTTATTTCAGTGGGCAATTCATATCGGCCCATTAGCTCAGTTGGTTAGAGCGTCGTGCTAATAACGCGAAGGTCGCGGGTTCGATCCCCTCATGGGCCACAATTTTTTTTACTACTAATTATTTTAAACCAAAATAGGCTTTATATTTTTTGTTCATAGTATCCACTTTTCTAAACGGTAGAGCTTTTAAAAAGTTGTTTATTATATAAACGTAACGAGTATTTTCTTTGATATTATGTGGCTTTTGATGTGGCTCCCACTTTCCAAAGATACAGAATAAAAGATACTGACTTTAAGTTGAAACTGTCTAAAATCTTATCTTATTAATAGCCTAAAACCATGTATTTGTAAATAATTTTAGAAAATTGGTATAACTTTATGGTAGCTGTCGAATAGTGTTGAAATAAAACAACTTTTTTACGTTTCGGATCCTTTAAACCACGTGACCATGGATGCCGTAAAGAATCCGAAAAGTCGGGAATTAAATAATATCAATTTAACGCGATAAAATCCGTAAAAAGTAGTTTTATTTCAATGTCTAATATTCGCGTAAGTGTAGAAACCAGTTAATAGTAGCTAGGTACTTTAAAACGTACAACGTTTTAAAATTTAACTTCCAAAAAGATGTTAGTGGCCCATGAGGGGATCGAACCCGCGACCTTCGCGTTATTAGCACGACGCTCTAACCAACTGAGCTAATGGGCCTGCAAATCTTGGCCTGAAACAACGCTCCACCCGATAATGTTTAAACAATAGCAAGTTTTATCTAAATATCTACCTACTACTTATGAATTGTAATAACGGCAACAAATAACTGATAAATTATATTTCATTTATTTGTGATAAAACTGATTGTCACAACTTTCGGGCTTGAGACTGACCGCTAACCACTGTCATAGAGCTCTCCGAGATACGGAGGAATTCCGATGTAAGAGGAATGTTTACCTATTCAAAGACTAACAGCATGACAACATATTTTGTTGTATAGAAAATCCTTTTTTTTCTTACCACTAAGGTGACAACTGACAAACAAGCATACGGCCCGCTTGATTATAAGCAGTTACCTTTGCCTTTAGCTACTTGCAACACCAGGGGTAACAGTTACGTGTTGCCGACCCTGTAAAGGAAACGGGAAGGGAAGAAGAAAAGGAGCAGGAATAGGACGTAGAAAGGAATTGGGCCTCCGGCGCTCATTATGGGTCGTCCGCATGTTCGCAGACTTCCCATGTCGATAATACTGATTCAAAACCACACTCATTTCGATTCGATTCGTGACATACGTCGAGACCTTAAGCAGAAAGGATAGGACCCCTTCAAAGACACTTGTTATTACAGGTTTTTTTTTTCTCGGTGGAGTAAAAAATTTCACCAAAAATCCTTTGGACTGGTAGATATAGATACAAGAATGAAATACGCTTACGAACATACTATTCAAACTTTGACATGTATAACATTTTAGTATTGGTGTATTAATTAAAATTCTGTGATTCTCTCATCACGGAAGACTATTTTTTTTTATTCGCGTCGCCGCAGCGGTCCCGCGAATTGGAAAACATAAATTAATTTGTTGTCGTGCGATGGAAGATATCGCTCGCCTCCTATGTGTGATTTAACATTCACATTCGATTTAAATAAATTCGAGAAGGCCTAATGGTTGAAAGAATGTACTTCAGCCGCAATCAACGGCCTGAGTTCAATTTTTCAACGGGGTTGTCAAAAAAAGGATTATAACAAAAGCGTACTTATAGTTTATTTTATTTTTTTGTTAATTTATTACAAGTCACTTGCCTTTTGAGATCCATTTTATTTGATACATGAGGTATTTTTATTAAGATGCGTTTATTTAGATGATAAAATGAAACAACAAAAAGAAATAACAATATACATTTATTATTTTATTATTTTATTCATACAAAAATATTTTCTATTATTACTTTATTTATAAAGTCTGAAAATATTATCATACACGATACAGTCCGAAACATTACTGGCTAAAGTTAATGATCACCTACCTACGTTTATATTGCAAATTATTTTGAAATATTATTTAATTCCTACACTTAAATATACCTACATTTTCAATAAATAATTGAGCCTCTTACGTATACCATACACCATAATAGTAACTCCAATCCATATATTTCCCGAAAACTAATAAAAAATTTAATTGCACAACCGGCCGGCTATAAAATTTACAAACTCGTAAGAGTTACACATCTTTATTTATATACATTACAATTAAAAACTGACAATTACACATAAATTGAGCATAAAATGGCATGATAAGGATAAAAACTAATATTAATCGGAACAATATAAATAAAGGGATAAGATAATTTTTTTTAGGCACGAACATCAATGGTGGGTTGCTCTTTAACAAATATAATTAACACTCCTAAATATGAAAATTATAGTAGCTAAGAAAAAAGTTAATCTGTCAAAAGGTAACACCGCAAAAGTTTTGAGGTAAAATTCGGTGACTATTAACTTACTTTATTATACACAGTTACGTAATAACTATAACTAGATATAATACACATAATTAAACACTTAAAAATCTAAAAAAAATAAGTTTAACTTTTAATTCTATTATTTATTCACGTATTTGCTAGATATCAGTTGTTATTAAAACCTATTTACCTACTCGATACGTTGACGATACATTTTGTTAATGGTGTACCGTAATTATAACTTCTAAATATTGACGTAAATTTATTCACAAGCATTATTTACAATTTCATATTTTACATATTCATTCACACTCTATTGAATGTAAATAAGGGGCATCGTCTAATTTGCTGATTGATGCAGCCGAAGCCCTGCCGTCGTGCCCAGTTATTATAGATATGACACTTCTATGTTCCGAGTCACTGTCGCCACTTAAAATTATATTAGTCTCACCCATGAACCCTGAATCAATTTGCTCATGACTTTGCATCATATTATTTTGAGGCTCAAAAGCATTCAGACCCAACTCAGCAAATATTTCTTTCGAATCATCAAAGTTTCCAAAGAATACAGAATCTGTCTCGACACTTTCCCCACCAGATTCACTCCTTCCATCACACAGAGATTCTAAATCATCTGTATCGGACTCGATTTGTGTAACAGTGGTTTTAGTCGCAACTGATCTGGTAGTTTGTATTGGGGCCGGTTCTAGTATTACAGTCTTTATGGGTCTCAACTGCATCAAGTATCTCGCCCTTCGTTTCGATTCGTTTGAATCTGTACTCATGTATCCAGAGTCTTCGGTTCTATATAATTTCCTTAGATCAGTTCTCCGAGATCTGGTCCTAGCAGACCGACGTCCAGAACGTCGAGCGTTTAAGTTATCAATTCTTGTACCCTGTAGGAATTTATCTCTATCCTCCGACATTCTGCGGCGATCTCCTGCCAGGCTCTCGCGCATTGAACTATAGAACTTAGGCGATAAATCAGATCCTCGGCGTTGCTTAGGTGGTATAGGTGGCTTCGGATCTATTTGCCCCTCAATGTGTCTGATTAAATCTGGAGCTTTGCCAGACCTTACGAATGCAGATAGATCTTGCCCAAATGTTATGCTTCCGCGCCTGTTATAAAATTTCATCTCATCTTGCGCCTTAGCTTTAGCTTCGTATATTTCCCTTAAATTCCCAATTTTTCTGCTCATTATAGCAACTGGAGATTTATTACAAGATTCACTTTCCGAAGACGTTGATTTGTACTTAAAGCTTCCAGCTGACTTCAATAATATTTTTTCAACCCGTTTCTTTGTATCACGTCTTTCAAGAGTATCGGGATCAAAATCATCATTTGAATTGCGTCGACTTTCTACTGGTGAACCACGCACTTGTATTGTTAATGCGCCAGGCTTTATAATTTCACCAACTTGGTTGTATATAGGTTTTGAGTTGTCAACAAAAATTTCGTTCACAGAAGTGTTTTGAAGATCTATTTGGGAATCTTCAACTGCCTTTTTTACATCGCGCCAGCTGCTTATTAACCGTTCTTTAGTACCTAATAAACTTTGGCTCTGTTCAAATCTATCATTGTGTAACAATTCAGGGGCACACGCCACAGAGAACCTTCGCCTTTTCAACATGCTGCGTTCTAAACTATCAAAGTCCATAAAACTATCTTGACTACTATACATTGGCTTTTTCTTTTTAATAGAGAGTGTATTTTCATCACTGTAATAATGATTGTCAGCAGCAAATACAGGTATAACTAATTTAGGAGCTATCGGAGCAATAGTTTCCATTTTCATTTCTTCTAACTCTAGAGGCTCCACACGTCTACAGGTATTTAGTTCTCGTATAACTGCCTCCATCTTAATTTTGACCTCAGGTGGAATTGGTGCTTCTTCGTCTTCATTTTCAGCCGGACCTGAAGGATTTAAAGGAGGAGGTGGTGGTGGAGGTAGTTTCTTTCTAATTCTTCTCGATGTGTGACTTGTTGGACTTTTCTTCTCTTGAAGCGGTGTCGGGAGCACAGGTTTAGATATCTTTCCTATTTCACTAAGATTTTGAACGTTGTTTAATCCATTTAGCTCCGGAACCGTGTTTACACTTATAATTTCGATTTCTTTCGGGTTAATTGGCTTATTGATTATTTTCATTTCCTCTAAATTCAGTTCTTTGGTGAAGTTTTCAGTAGAATCTTTATTGCGTATAATATCTTTTGAAATGGGCTCAGTTATTTTAGGTTTAGTTTCTATGGTTTTGGGTTTTATTTCTGTTAATTTGGATTTTTGATCTACGACTTTTGGTTTACTTTCAGTGATTTTAGATTTTGATGCGTCGGTGCTAATAAGTTCAGCTAACTCATGACGCACATCTTCTTTCTTTTTAGGTTCAATGGCTCGTGGAGTCCCACTTACCTTAGCGATAGATTTCACAGGCCGCGAGCTAACTGTTGGAATCGGTACTTCATCTAACCATTTTCTTACAATTTTCTGTTTATAATCTTCACTTACGCATGTCTTACAAGAATTAGACCTGTTTAGAGCTATGTTATGAGCCCGTGTGTTATTTTCGCAGCCTGGACATCCTCCACAAATTGCAGTTTTACGACTGTTTTCTTGTTTAAGACCTATTGCACTAAATCTGCGACCACGTCGGGCACACGGAATATCCCAGCCAAGATCTATCGCGTGATACATATCTTCTTCCGGTATATCGGACAACATTGGAATAAATCGTTTTGATGTCATCTTTTCTTTAGCTACAGACATTACTTCTCGAATTTTAATTAAAAATTCGATAGCCGCGGGTGGTGGATTCTGAAATAAAATATAATAATATGAATTGTATAATTAACATTATGTTGTTCAATTAACCAAATGGTCACTTAATCTTCTTACCTTGAGGTGTTCGGTTTCAAAAAACACTGGGTTAAAATACAATTTCTTTCTGTACGTTGCATCTCCATTTGAAGATGGCAATTGTTTATTTGAGTTATAATTATTTTCCACAGTACAATCAACAATGGATAATTCTGAATGTGGCACTCTTTCTAAGGTATCGGGTGATGCTGAACGTCTTTGGCGGCGTTCGTTCATTCGTTCCGGTGAATTGCCGTTCCTTAATGATGGTCTGAGTGTTTTCTTTCTACGAGAATGTACCATTGCTGATATAACTGAATTTCCACTCATTTTCTGAAACTAATGACATGCATAATAATTAAATGTATATTTTTTTACCATTCATGAATTTCATATATTTCATAATAGCAAAAACACTGTTTACTCGTAAAATTACTAACCTTATGACTGTTGTTGGGTGACGAATCGATAGTGTCATCGGTGTGCTCACTGGCATCAGAAAAACCTGGATCATGTAAAAATTCACCCCCCATACTGTTAAGATTTAACAATGGATTTGTTTTCAACATCTGAAACAATCGTTAAAGGATTATAATTTTGAAGTGTTAAGTATCGCGTATCGATGTCTTTATCAAGAATTCATCTTACCACATTGGACATATCAATTCGTGAGTCAAGATCGAGGGACCCGTTATCCGTAGACATGGTGTTTGAATGATTCTGTTCGGGGTCCTTATCTTTCCGTTTCTGTTTTTGCTTGTAATGAACATAGAAAATAATTCCAGCCGCATACACGAAGATCAGTAGGAGCACGCATACACCGATCGCCAATGACTCTAGAACACTGAGTCCCTGACTCTGCGATGTTGAATCGGTGGTAATTAGTTCACCCGCGTGGAAAGGTATTGAACGTACATCTGCGGATGAGTCATGATAGTGGTATTTAGTATTCAAAACGATTAGTTACATTAATTTTACACATGATCATTCCAGTAGTAATGGTATGTGTGACTCACCAAGCAAAGCGTTTTGAGTTGCGCCTGCGATACGGAATGCTGCGCAGCTTGCAGCAAGGCGTGAGGATGAAGACGCAGAGCAAAGAACATGTGCGGCCACCAAACAGCCTTCCAGCCGAGTATGCAGGACCGCCGACCCACGCCACTGTCAAATAAATTGCAAAGATTTTCCATATCATTTCAGATTTCTGTTCCGAAACTTTATAATGCGATCTAAAGATTTAAAAAATTGCGTTAAGCTTTGCACCTTTATTTTCTTGAACCGCAATTTTAAGCAGATTAAATCAACAGTTATCAGGTGCAATTCGTTGCAGCATTTGTCACTAAGCAGACGTGAGTTTTGGTTACAAATCACTTGATAAATATAAAGCTTAAAGAAATAAAAAGTATGAATCGGCCAAAAACGTTTGTGTACATTTGTTAACATAATGTCGAGCCTACTCGAAATTTACCTGCAGAAAACAAAATGGAAATGCAAATTCATCTTTTAACTTTATCGCCGTGAACAGATCTAAATGTGGAGTATTTGGACACATTATACAAATCGCTCCTTTGACGCCTTCGTCTTTATCTGGGGCTGCATCGGGTCCGTGTAGCATTTCAACACGCGCCCGTCCGTTGTAGACATTTACTCGATTGATGGATCCAACAAACTGTAGCGTTCTGTCGAGACCGCCCAAAAATAACTCAAATTGTGAGCACGAGATAACATCTTCATGACGATATTTCCCGTTGCCGACCCGATTTATAACAACAAATTAAATTATTATTTTTATATGATATTTAATTACATCGATTCGCAATTGCTACGCGATAAACGTCTTTTTATTTCAATAATGCTATTAAAACTTTTAACGATGTCACTTCAGTAATTGCCTCGACAAGTGTAATAAGACTATTAATTACATCAAAAGTTTTGTTCGTAATAAAAAAACAGTTCAATGTTTATCACAACGTTATTTATTTCAATCTTGATATCGACATCAGAGCAATAAAGATTGGGCGATGAAACTGGATTATTCCAATGTACCTACATGTTAATTTTCAATTTAATGCATTTCATTGATTTCAATAACAGAAATTGGCTCGTGCCGTTTTATGCTGAGCATCGACCATGGTTTATGTATTTGTATTGATACATTTCTTAATAAAGCGTTTTAATTAATTGAATAATTATGTCCAAATCGAATTTAATATCGAGACTAAATCGTTTTGTTACGGATAATCCATATCTATCTTGCATGCTAAAACAGCAGCTGAAAACCCTAAAATTTAAACATAGGCGGAATTTTCTTCGAATGTCTAACATTATCTAAATAAAAATGACCCTGCCTTGTAACAGGACCTAGTACTAGGAAAAAAGCTAGTAGGTAATACATATCTGTCAATTCTCAGTACATGGTCTGTTCAACATTAGAGATAGCATCTGAATACTGGAACGACACCAGATGTCCCGACATTTTATCTTAACCAAGTAGCCGTAACTAGTATTTCAGGAATATAAATGTTTTAATGTTAGCAAACCTCACACGTGGAGTCTTTATTACTTGTAAGATTATTTCCGTAGATATCCCAAATATATGGAACAGTCGATTTACATGATACAGTAATTATTGTCGTATTTGTCTCGATATCGTAAATATGAGCGGTTTTAATTCGAATATTATGTGTTTTGTTGAGTTGAAGTGATCCAGATTTTGATCTCGTTTCGTTAATTTAATTAGTTAATTTTAAGATGTGTCATACTTTGTTCATTCGCGCCAATGAAAAGGACCACACAACGATTCTATCAATTTTCATTTTGTTCATATGAAGGTTTATTTCTTTGCATCTTATTTTCAGTAACAAAATGTCCACACCTTAACAAGTCCTATCACATATCTACATAATCAGTTTTGAGTAATATGTTAATTGAGCAGTGAACTGTTGACATCTTTAATGTCAATAGAATAGAATAGAATAGAATAGAAATATCTTTATTTGGTAAGTGCAGAGAAATTCAAATACATAAAAAAAAAAACAAAAAACGGAGTAGGTTCATACTTAAATTTAACATAAGGAGTTATTATCGTTAAACAAAACTTCGCTTTAATTATGATACATTACGTCTCCCGGCACAACCAAATAGGTATCCAGGGTCAGCATAATGTCAAGCTCATTGAAGATCTTGACGCTGTTTTTCACCTGGACCCTTTATTGCTATTATACAACTAACTTATTAATTAATAATAACGTACAAATATGTAAAAATAATAATACATAGCAAACATGTAGTAAAGTGTGGATATTGTGTGAGTAGGAGTAGGGTGTGAATAAGGGTGTGGGTGAGATTATCAGTGAGGGTTATTGTGTGGGTTATAGAAGTGTGAGAGTGTGCGAAACGAGTACGAGGGTGTACGAGAGGTTTGTGGGAAGTTGAATATGTGTGTATGCGGAGTATGTGAGTGTGTGTGTACCTCCTAGTAAAACTGATAATTTTTAGAAAAAGTTGGTAAGTTTGAGGTCATTCCAGTAATTATGTCTCAGATTTTCTGCAGCTAATTGTTTTTTTTAGTAAGGCTTGTTTATATTTGAGTTTAAAACTGTGAGCACTCATCCTAATTTTCATAGGAGGAGGTAGATCATTCCATATACTTGCTGCAGTAAATCTGAAGCCACCTCTGTATCTAGTCGATTTATGAGCAGGGATCTTCATTCGATTTTGAGTAGCCTTAACTTTATTATTGGTTTTCCGTTGTTTGCAACTAAGTACGTCTAAATGCTGTATCTTCTACATTAAAGCTAATTGGATTAATCTGATGATTTGTTAGTTTTAACTTTTAAAACCGTATTTTGGTTTATGGTCTTCAAAACACTTTCCATCAACAGTTAAGGTGCGAATGTCAATCTTATTCCTTCCACTAACATATAAGTGTTTAAGTCGTCCTTGGCTATCAAAAGGACCGGTCTACGGTCCAGTACGAGATAAACATTTTACGAGCTCGACGCGTGTGCATAACCGCGTTATGGATTCAGTATAGCTGCCCCCAGATTGTATCACGTGCGCTTTGAATGCAAGATGTGGCACACATTTTTTAGCTTTTTAGAGTATTTAATCAATAAAACTTTTTTTTCTCGCTTGTGCGTATCATTGGATAAAGCTATATTGATGGATTTCTCAAAAAACTTAATAATGTTTTTCAGGTTTCCATCTGTTTTAACAATGAAATTATTGACATGATATAACATTATTCCTCGTACTTTTGTATAGGACTATATTAAAAATTAATAATAAGACGTTATTTTGTAAGAATTTATTTTAAATACGATATAAATAATATTGAATCAATGGCTAATATGAGCTTATTTACTAATGAAATCTTAAAACTTATACATATTTCAACTTTTGGTATCAACTTTTTGTAGATGGGCGTTAATGACGGTTATAAACTAATGCAGTAGTTATCGTACACTGATTCTTTGTAAATTGAGTTTAAGTTCCAATGAATAATTTTTATTTTTTCAATTTCACGTCGTCAAGTGTCACACACATGTCGCCAGCTAGTGTACTCGTAAATTTTATTTGCCTTTTACAATTTTGCAGCAAGTCCCCAAAAAGTTAGTGTAAGATTAAAAGTCAAGATATTTAAGGAAAGTATATCTTGCAATACAATCTCTTTATCCGTGGTTACCCTGTGCTGCTCCGTATCATATTGTTCTGGTTCACGATAAAGATCTCTGTAAAAGCTCCGGTTGCATAAGATTTTGTAATTTTCCAAAATTTAATTAACTCCCGCTTAGGAGGTATACGTTTAATTTCATCTTATAAAATTTCGAATAAATATGTGAAAATAATTGCCTTATTTTGATAAGTTTTATGTTCTTATTACCGTTCATATTGGCTGTGGAGCCAAATATTGTTATGTTCCACTTGGGTGGCAAGGTAGGATATGTTTGGGAAAGGAATGGTATTATGCTCCTGGAGAATTTCGCTCACAAGTACGTACTTATATATTTTTATCAAATTGGTGTTTTTACTTTTAGCTTCATTTGTTTTGGTAAAAGACTAAGTAGCCATAATATCTTGGCTCACTTGGTAATTAAATGAGTTTAAAAAGCTCTTTTTAGCTGATAATAAAAAATAAATAGATATATTACGGCATTATAGAATTTAGAAAACTTTATCATACTCGTACCTACCCAAAAAAATGACGCTACGTTTGGCGTAGTGGATATGTAAGCTGTTTCTGTGCCCAATTGAGGATTCAATTCATTAATATTTCTTTGACCTATAGGTAGTTGTTTGTGTTAATAGGTCATGAGGAGATAATCCTATAGTTTGGCAATGTTTTATTTAACAGAAGCAGGCAATATAATATCATACCTGTAAAAAAGTGCTGCCTTCATCCCGGTATAGTCCAAACGGAACATCATTGTCGACCACGTCACGCAGGGTCACCCATCCAGATGACGACAGGTATTGAGCGCTCGTCACTGCGCATATGGCGTCTTCCACATCTAAATACAACAAATTCAATAGAAGATTTTCTCAAAGCGTGTTGTATTGTGTTCACCATACAGTCGTCGCATCAATATGCGTCATATAGTAGACGCGAAAATATACAAACTAAAATCGTACTTAGGCATAAAAACCGTCTTAATCTACCAACTTCTAGACTAGAAATGCATTCCTCAAGCCCTTTGGTAATGTCCATAAAAATATTTAACAAATTACCTGAACCCATAAAAAATGAAACTAGAATTAACATATTTTGTAATAAATTAAAACACTTTCTGATAAAGAAAAGCTACTACACCATCAAAGAATACCTTGAAGATAAACTTTAAGTAGGTACACATCTCAGAGATATATTTGCTCAAAATTATAAATAAAACTCTCCGGCTTTAAAATAAGTAAAAAATTAATGAATATACATATAGATTTTGTAACATAACCAATAACAATTTATATAAAATAATAAGAACTAAAAACAATAAATAAAATATACAATAATAAATATTATATAATAATACAGTATAATAATTATACTTTTCCTTCCCTTAAAATACGGCAAATAAATAAATAAAATAAGCATGCAATAAATATTATATGGATACATACAAAATATAGGACTAAATATAAAATAGTAATATATTAGTACATATTAAGATATAAATAGTGCAACATATAATGAATAGTGTAGGCATTATATAGTTAAAAAATATACTTAAATTAAATTATCAATATATGTATGTACAATTATATAGGTACATCTCCCTCTCTCGTACTGTACTGTGCTGTGCCCATCAGGGTCCATAATTGATCCTTAGTTTTAAGCTTACCATCTGTTTTAATTTGTATGTACATTATGGAATGCAATAAAGAATTGAATTGAATTGAATATCGGTTCACAATTATGGCATATATTAACCCGATTTTCACTTTTTTATCTAAATAATAGAATATACATACTTATAAAAGTATAAAGTATAGTAGTATACTTAATTTTCTATAAAACTCAGTACCTAAGTAGCAGCTCGGAGTCTGGATATGTGCCCGGTAAATAGCAATAGGTTCGCCCTCTTGTAGAACCTAAACATACCGGCGAACTGAAAAGTCAATATCATAGTAAATCTATACAATGATTTTGACTTTTTATCTACATAATGGTAATAAAATAGTATTTGTATACATATGCATATATTTGTATTAGGTATATCTAGTTTGTAAAAAACAATTCTAAAGACCTTTAGGTAGGTACCTACTACACATAAGTATTATTTGAAATCGGGTTTTCTTCTAAAAAAGTTAATTTATGGGCACAACATTTCTAATGGAGGCTTAAAATAGACGGCCCAGAAATAGTCAATGTCATTTGCATTATTATGAAGCGACTGAGTCTATTTTAAGAACAGTGGGGCAATATGGGCAGTCCGGCAGCTCTACCATCATTTTCACTAACCAGTTTTCCAAAACCAAACCGGTAGATATCGTGACCGAATTCTTCTTATACCATATCATTCATGGTAGAAAATTAGCCATAAATTAAATCCATTATTTTTTTATTACCATAAGTATTTTATAGGCCATTTTCCTATAATTTATGTAAAATAAGAAATTGTATAAAACTTTAAGAGGCAAATTAAGTATAAGAGAGGATTTCTATCCAAATTGGAGAAATTTCGCTTTGTTTTTAAGAGGATAGTATCCGCTCCGCGCTCCATACAAACGTAGTTTGGTCTTATCTTGAATATTAACAAATAAAAGTCTTTGGAATTTTGCAGTAACAATCTTATCATTAAAATACGTGTTCCTATATTATACAATTTCATTTCAATATACGGTTAAAAAATTACACGAGCTCAAAGATTGGCAATTTTCGTTGAAAAACGGCCCAACTTTATGCTAGTATTTCTCGACAATGTATCAATACAGAAACATTCTGATTCGAAAGAAACCCAGATAATATAGTGAATATATTTTTACAAGATTTTTTTTCACGTAGGTATTAACAATATTATAGGAGTAATCTCCAAAATTCGGAACATAAGAAATACGCGTGAAAATGTTGCAAATTTATTGTTGTTTCTCCTCTCGGGCACGCGTTCGCATCGCGAGGGATAGAGACAGCGACAACTGTGCAACATTGTTGCGTTCGCGAGGGACACTCCTCTTAATTATAAAAAATAAACATAAGATCAAAATTATTATCGGTGAACCTATATTACAACTAAGAATTCTATTTTTTTAAATTGAACTATTTGAACTTTTAACTGCTTTTTTCGTCTATCTTACAGTGGCTGAATATAATTAATAATACTTACGTTCTAAAGACTGACTGCCTCGTTAGTCTAGTGGTCCCAATAGCGACTGCTACGCTAGAGATCTTGGGTTCCATCCCCAGGTCGAGCAAAGTGCTATTTGGGTTTTTCTATGAAATTCTCAGTAGCAGCTCGGAGTCTGGATTTGTGACCGGTGAATGGCAATAGGCTCGCCCCCTATTACATGGGACCTAAACATACCGGCGAACTGTGGGTGTACATTAAGTGCACCTCTGCCTAACCCTTCGGGGAATACAGACGTGATGGTATGTATCTAGATAAAATTATCTAGATATGTATAATTCGCTGATTCATGCATCAGGGCGTCGACATAATTATTATAAGTTTAATAATTAGTGAGTGACTAATAGAATTATGTCGTAAAAATATCAACAACAGACCTTTAAAGTTGCGATAGTGATATCGTAAATTTATGCAAATAAAAAAAAAGATTAAATTATTTATACCAGTCCAATCAAAGTGGTGCTTTATAATTGGCTAATTCAGCATTTTCAACATATCCGATATGGTCTAGTGGCTAGGATACCTGGCTCTCACCCAGGAGGCTCGGGTTCGATTCCCGGTATCGGAAATATCTTTTTGAATTATGATAACTATATTTTTATTTTCTTTTCTTTTACCATCACGCCTGTATTGAAGGGTGAGGCAGAAAGGTACATAATGTACACCCATAGTTCACTGGTATGTTAAGGTCCCATTGCATTACGCCTGTATTGACCGAAGGGAGATCAGAGGTATACTTCATGTACACCCACAGTACGCCGATAATATGTTTAGATCCCATGTTACATGGAGGGAGCCTATTACCAATCAACGGGCACATATCGAAACTCCGAGCAGCTACTGAGAATTTCATAGAAAAGCCCAACACTGCTCTGAGAACCGAACCCAGGACCTCTAGCGCAGTTGGTCATTAGTCTAGACTAATGAGGCAGTTATTTTCTTATTTTTATTATAATAAATTAAAATAGGTAATTATCATAAAAACTTACCAGTAAATATAATTTCCTTTGACGGGTAAATGATTTGTCCTTTATGGGGCAGGAAAGCAAATGGAATTTGAGGTTTCGTTGCACCACGACCGAAGGTGGCCATCGGACATTCTGAAAAAAAAAGGAAGAAATGTTTTTTACTACTTATTTCTACTAGGTAACACTGACAAAGACATAATATAATGTGTACACAGTGGACTCCGTCTCCTAAGTTTTATTTCAGTAATACCTGGGGGATTTATAGCAATTCCTCTACAATCAACTCATATTTAGAACTCATACCAGCTCTTCAGCTATTTCTAGTGTGTGTGAATCATAATATGATTCATCAAATTCGGTCTTTATAGCCTAGCTGTCATACATAGCTTACAATCACATACCATCGCTCCTGTATTCCACGAAGAGTTAGGTGTACTAATGAAGACCCATATTTCGCCGACATGTTTAGGTCCCATGTAATAGGGTGCAAGCCAATTGTCATTAACCGGGCAAAAGTCCAGACTCCAAGCTGCTACTGAGAATTTGTTAGAAAAACACAATAACACTGCTTGAGTTGGGTACCGAACCCAGAACCAGCAAAGGAGGCGCGCTTAGGACCACTAGACTATTGAGGCAGTCACGCATGACTTAATAAAATATTCAAGTTCAAACGCAACTCCTCTGACCCTATCTCGTCTCTCATCGTCTATGCAAATCCCATTAATGACATATTGTTCCTGCAATTTCTTCGAACCTGAACTTGACCTTTGATCGAGTACAAAACGTCATTATAATTATGTGTCATTATTTCCGCTGCAAGGTATCGTCATTGCTTACCTACCTATCTACTTAAATAATATAAAAATATACCTATTGGTCCTTTTGGCTGAGATAATAGAATCAATTTTGAAACCAATTTATAACTAGATACTATAATTAAGCTTGGGTGAGCATTAATTATTTATTTTCCCTTCTGTTCCATTTGTATTGCATGATTATTTATAAAAAAATTCAATTAATTTTTAAATGCGTTACGACGTAAATTAGTGACCTAGATAAGTTGTTTTAGTACCAAATATTAAGATATTTAATGATTATTTATTAAACGAGTTGGTTATTTGTTTTGTAAATCGATTTGAATACGTCCGCTGAAAGGACCATTTATCTACTCTAGATAATAGATAACTCAAACAAATAATAAAGTTGAAATAATCTCTGGAACTACCAGTTAGATTTGAAAAACTATTTTTACACTTGATTATACCCAATTTTATGGAATTGCTATTTGACATCACGCTACGACACTTAAGAGGTCGCAGAGCAGGTGAAACTGTGGGGCACACCTAGTTGATAAATATTTTGATTATAATACATAATTATGTATTTTATATATATATAGCAGGTACTTACCTACCAACTTAGTCACAGAATAAATCATAACTACAATTTCCTCCGCGAATAAAAGGACCAATATTAATCGGTCCTTCTATTCGCGGTCTTCTATTGTGATATTATAATGTCTTACCCTCGATATGGTTGACGCAGACTCGTTGGTCCTCGCGGAAGGCAGGGGTGTCTTGTCTGCACTGGCATCGGCAGCCGCTGTTGTCGGCACCGATGGATGCCAGCGCGGTACCGTGAGACCATTCCATACAGCGGGTTGGCCCGCAGTTTGACCCTGTAAAGATCAAGATTAAAAAAACACGTTAGTGAGTGCTTTCTGAAGACAACTTCAGTGAATCTCAAGGCATTCCATATATTATTGATAGGTACGGGATAGAATATTTAATGTTTATTCTTCGTTTTCATTTGATCATTTCATCAGCAGCCAGAAAACTTTTATTGGCAGTTAACCATCAGATAAAAAATAAGAAGTAAGTAACTGCAGTACATTAGTAACGTAATTGACAAAACAAAAGTTTTAATAAGTGACTCTTGTCATATACCTATATCTATATTTAAATATAAAACATTTTAGAAAAAGATCAAACTCACCCGAGAGATAAAAATAATCTCCGTTTGCCGCTCTAGTTACATTTGCCAGCGCCACCTCTTCATCAGAATTAGTAGCCCTAACCCCACACACTGCCATGACTAATATCAACACAAACGCCATCTCGAGTATTTCCAATGAACCAATTTTAAAATTAGCTTTTTTTGTCATTTTATGTTTGCCCGCCAGATGGCGCTGTTCGGGCATAATTGTTCTGTTCACCCATCCCTCGTTCTGCTGTTTTCCTCATGATCTGGAAAATAAATTTATTTTTATAAATAAACTGGTTGCTGAGACTAGGATGGCTTAGTAATAAATTTACAAATATGTACATATTATCATACTATTTATAAAACGAAACGCAAAATAATGATTATTATTATTTTATACTAGAAACATAAAATATGGACGTGAGAGAAAATATCACGGCCGAATATTTTAAACGCTTTCGAAATCGTAGTCATAGGAGCAGGTATTAATTATTCATAATATGAACTCGGGAATTAAATAAAACCAGTTACACGACACCGAAATTACAGTTTTCGCTAAAAATCCACTTTTACCTAGCTTAAAACAAACTTTTACAATGAATCTGCATATCCACATGAAACAACTTTCGACTGAATAAAAGTCTGACTGAAATGTTTTTAGGCTTATAAAATACCTAACCCATTTTTTTATTTTAATTCTATATTATGTACGTGCTAGTTAATATCAAAATGATCAATAAAGTACTAAGCTAAATTAAAGCTACTGTGTGATTAGGATTCCTTGGAATGATAATTACTTAATACCCTACTTACACACTGACGC
Source organism: Subacronicta megacephala (assembly GCA_958496365.1). Taxonomy (NCBI): domain Eukaryota; kingdom Metazoa; phylum Arthropoda; class Insecta; order Lepidoptera; family Noctuidae; genus Subacronicta; species Subacronicta megacephala. The sequence goes on along the minus strand of OY292530.1, from coordinate 6,222,042 downwards.
TTTTAAACCCGTTTTCATTATATTGATGCCCATACAATGAGATAGCACCAGTTTTTAGTTAATGAACGTTTCAGAATAAGTAGGCAAGAAGGTATACTATACAGTTTTTTCAGGGGACTTAAGCAGGCGTACGAGGCCATCCAAAGCCTACTGTTTTTACTGTTACTGTGGGTATTCTAACGGTTGGTAAACAATCCATTGCTCATAGCAATATTATGTATCTATATACATAGTTCTGGGTTCTGGCTATGAGATAGGTACTGATTATAACCTAACCCTCTGACTCTGAGAGGAGACTAATAACTATTACCTATCTTCTATCGTGGATCTAAACTGATCGAAATGCTAAAACAATAAAAATAAACCCACCCAACTACGGCGGAGAAATATCACAGATAAAAAATTATCACTGTATTCAACAAAGGACAAATGGTCAAGCTTTTACCATAGTCTCATATTAAAACCCCATCATTCATTCTTAAGCAGTCATCAATGATCAATAGACTTATAAACGTATTATCGATGTGTACAGGTGTGAATTGTCTCTTCCAACAAAATGTATGGGAGGTCAAAGGCTTTACCGCCTTACAGAGGTAGCGGTGTCCAGTATATCTAGGTACGCGGCAGAAGAGGATAATAAAATTCAGTTGTCGAAATTTGAAGTCTAATGTTGAGAGCCACGCCGCCATCCGAGGCCAGGTTATACTAGTTTCTATGCTATTATTTTATTAGCTTTAGGCGTAGTTTAAAGATTTTTTTGAGATTTGGATCCTTTGACAATATAACAGATGTTCGCTAGGCCGTGAACAATCGTGCGTTATTCATTTTTATTGTTTTGATGATGGCAGGTAACTTCTGAATATTAGCATATTTTGTTTGTGCTTGATTTATTATACAATGGAGTATAGGCACAGTCATTTGTTATTCTAAATGTTAATATATATCTATGTATTCATCAGATTTGTCAAATTGTCTACCTGATCCTACTACATTTAAAAAAATACATATCTCTATTCAAGCGTTTTTGTTTGATGAATATTTATCCAACAGACCTGAGAAAAACGAAAAAAATGGACAGGTTTTGTAAAATTGCCTATTAGGTTTTATTGTTCTCGTTGCCTTAATTATGAGCTAGGCAGGTAGGTTTCTTTTAGTGTCTGTAAATATAGGAATATATTATTAGTGCCAATGATTCAGTGGTAGGTATATAGCCACAGAAGAAAGTTTAAATAATAGCCAAACATTAGAGATATATAACTTGTGCCTTTCCTAAATAAAATTGACAAGCGTTCTAAGCAACTGTGTACTTATCTAAATTCAATCAATCAATTCGAACTGGTCAGTCGCCGGCTTGAGCACAATTCAACCACACATTACTTACGCTAATTATCACTCTTACCGGTGAAGCATTAATTTGTTTAAGAATGAGCCGTCAGAGGTCTCGGCAGCGAGAGTTCAAAGAGGTCAGATAATTACAAAAAAAAACTTATTTATCCGTCCGGTCAGGGGCCACAAGCCCCGGTACAATCAATAAGCAAGTTGGGCCCGTTACCATACCTACATATTGATACCGCAGTTAAATTTCACGCCGTTAAAAAACGAGAGTAGGTATACCGGTTTTCTATGATATGGAGAAATTAATAATACATTAGTCTGTGACGCGAGCCCACATCTGAATCCATAATGCACTCACATAAACATTATTCCTCGTCGTATTAAACGTCGTATGGATATGTTAAACTGTTATAGATGACTCGCATTTCCGAATTTCCCATTATAAACTTTACTGATTAATGGGTTTTCGTAAAATTGAAAATTAATCATTCGTTCGGAAGCTTAAGGAACTGTTACGCCTACTTTTAAATGGTTTGACTGAATTAAGATGAATGTTTACTAACAATATAACTATGTTAATAAACGTGTCATCAACTAGGTCTTACGGTATAATATTAACATGATTTGGTTTAAAAACCTGAAGGTATAGTTAAGTAAATTATTGTTTAACAGTTAAGTTTAACTAAATAGGTACCATAATCATTTGAAATTTAGGTAAGTACGATAGATTAATAATAAGATGCACATACCTATCTACATAAAGCTATTTTTAAATAGCTTAACAACTTGTGTTATAAAAGCTACGGGAGAGTCATATACAAAATACTATCCAATCAATGCAATAAAATATCCCTAAAAATATTATGGATATAATTTTATTTTACAGGGGAGGAATCAGTCAGTCGTTAAATGTCCCTTGGAAAACAAACACCGACCTTATTACTGGAGTCCTTCAAACAGGTCAGAAAACGTGTACTACAACAAATATATTAATAGTGTAAGTTTACGCACATCTCTCTCCGACTCTACTTCTGCTTACAAAATATTATGTGAAGTTACCTGCTATAGGATGCAGAAACAAGAAAAGAAACACGTAGCTAGAGTTGAAAAGTATCTATGATTCGATACGATTAACTCTAACTATCCATACTTTGCAAATCATTAGTCGAAAAACCTCGTATACGCTTCAGGCGCCAGGGCTGGCACACAACTATGTTGTTAGCAACACGTTACCGCATTCACCACTTGCCCTTTATATTGAGGATACCAGTTACTCCAGTTCCTAAGTGTTTACGCCCTATACTTCTAAGTGGTAGCCCTAAGGTAACCCCTATAGTACCCACATAATTCATAAGTATCTCTATTTAAAAATAATGTAAGTCATGTCAGTGTGGCCATTGCCTCATTGGTCTAATCATCACCATCGTTACTGCTGGCTGTAAGGCCGCAGGTTGTATTCCCAGTATTAATGGATTTTTTATATTAGTTGCAGAAGCAACTCAGAATTGGATTTGCAATAGCCTCAGCCCCTATTATATGGCCGCTAAAAATATAGCCGGACAAAACATACGTAAACATAGCCCGTTAAATTATGGAACTCTTCCTCCATAATAAACAATATTGTCTACTATTGTATTACTAAGTATATCGTAAAGAAATGGGAAGAACTGGATCCAATTTAATTCGTTAAAGAAAACGAGAAAAAGAAATACAGATGTAAGGCCCACAAAAGTAAATTCAATCTAATATCTAAATTCTATTGTTATGCGGATCTTTAGTTAAACGCTTTATTATCTAAGAGTACAAAGCTACCGACAATTTTGACCACACATCAATATTCATTCGACATTTTATTGACGGCAAATGGGCAATAGACAAGAATAATGACCATAATCTTTCAAATCGTTCCAAAGACTGCCATCACAATAAAACAACAGATATTTTGGACCAATCAAATAATAGAAAAACTCCTTTGGTCTATCAATAAACATTTTCTAAACACCTTAAAAACTCACTTGTAGCCATAAATGAAACGGAACAAGTAACGGCAGCTTCCAAAAGGTCAGATCAAAAGTCAATCTGAATAATAAAAATACCTACTTAACATCACCGAAGATATCAAGTCTTACTTACTGGAAAGAAAGAGAAAACCGTTAAGAAATTGGTAATGCGATTGATTAGATACTTTTTGCTGGGGTCGATGTTAATTCCCGATATTCAATTCCCATTGAAAATGTCTATCAGTCTAACATTTCTGTTTGTTGTTTAATTGTTGCTGATTGTTATCATCTTGGGGTATTGTTGTTTCTGTGTGTGAAAGGAAGCTCAACTACGCAATCTCCATTTAAACTTAAATTTCAATGAGTATTTTTTGAGAAAGAAATAATTGGTAGTAGGTAATTGGGTTTGTAAGTTGCTATCGGACCTCCTTTTCCCAGGCTGCAATCATGCATAATTTGTAGTAAGTATAATTTAACTACATGAAAAGTATCCGAATACTGCCACTTACGTTCTAAATTTATCTATCGACCAGTTTTTCTATCAGATAAAGTAATTTAAGATAACTTATATGGAATCTGTTAAATTTTATTTTTACCTGGTTAGTTTGAACTTTTTAGGAGACGACAACTGACTGAGAATTTTATGGTGTATGTTTGGATCTAATAACATCAACATTTGGATAAAGGTATAAACTAAAAAATATAACAAAAAATAAACATCGAAGTTACACAATCGGCAAAGACATCGACAAAAATAGCCGAATTGGGAACCTCCTAATTTTTTAATAAATAAGATAAACAAAATATTTTGTTAATGTTATGGAACTGGGTAGGTCTGATGTCAGAAATCAATGCTTATATAATATTTAATTAAACAATGAAATATGTTAAGGACACACACAACTATTAAGATTCAAATTGAGATCAGAAAAGCAAAGAACATACGTTATCTAATCTAGTAGTCATCCTTTCTCTTGATGACACACCGAGAGTATGAAATACATGAAACAAAAATAATGCAAACGGTGATGTAAGAGTGGCGGAAGGATGTTCTGACAACAATTATATAAATATCATAACAGTAGCAAGTAAGTTGCACATTAGTGTTGATACACAACATTGTGATTCTGATTCATAAGACAATCAAAGCTGCCGTTGGGAAAATTAGGACTTTTAAGATGAATATTAAATAAACCTAGGATTAGAAGCCATTTAGATTAGGGAGCTAGATAAGGGATAACTTCGTAATGGTGAACGTAGAGTCCCTTTCGTACCAGACATATGTATAGATGACCTAACTACCTAACTCATATGGACATAAAATTTAAAAATGATTATGTAAAGCAGCCCAAAATAAGTGTAGGTATGCAATTAAAGAGTATTCAATTTCGCAATGAACTTTCATTTTCGTAAACAGTTCACCTTCGATCAGATGAAACTTCTTTCACCGCACAGGGTCGATTGTGTAAAATATATCTACATGAAAAAGCATGTTCAAAAATATTCTCCACAATTTCGTCTTTCACAATCACGTTAAAAATATAAAAGTAAATGAAGTAATATTTTTACCTTGATAATCGGAATTATTATTATTGTCAGTGTCTATAAAATTTATACTTTTAAATATCTATGTATATTTTTTAATTATATTTATTCTGAATTATGATTTCACAACTTATTATTCAATGTTATTTTTTTATCAAAAGAACATTATTTTTACCTTCTCAATATTTCGAAATTCACGCCCTCGCATAATTATATCTAATTAGTGATAATTTAACTATTTTCATGGACAAGATATATGCGTGAAATCAATTACACTAATTCTATTTTTGGTATTCTAATTTTGGGCCAAACAAAGTATAAACCTTTTTATTTTTTATGTATACTTTCTTGGTTCAGATCCGGCTCTAAGGACCAAATTGTACATTCTTGAATATTTTTGAATATTAAGTACTTATACTGTAAAAAAAAGTTACAATGTTGAATATAGGACAGGATAATGGCTACGAGATGGTTTTTTGCTTGAGTTCTTAGGAGCGAGTTCATCTGAAGCGATTATGTTGCTGCCGTATAGAGTTCATGTGCTTTAGGATTTTGTGTCGTTGTCAGGATGATAGACGTACCTATACATAGTTGCATTGATACATTCGCGTGTTTACATCGATCGTGCCTATAGTGATTCACAAATCTGTTTTTAAATGGCTACAATGACATAGTGAAATTGTATTATTGTTTACTATTTGTTAATATGTAGCTCATCAATACGTAACAGGCTTAGGTACATGCGTTTGTCTATTGTTTTAATATATTAATCATAGAAAATCTTAGAGCACAGTAGTGCACCTGCCAAGACAAATGAAATAAACAATGTTTGTATCAATGTTTGTGCGTAAGTAGATAGAGACCATCACTGTACTCTCTCAATTAGGCAGACGAGTAATATTAATGTTCATCGTACACTCATGATTCGCCGGTGGTGCGCTTTGTTCTTTGATCCCATTTATTACCTACATTTCAGAACATACCATCCCGGCTGTTTTCCCCGAGGGTTAGGCAGATATTTAGGTCCCATAGGGGATCCCATTTACCTAATATTGATAACCCTATGTGAGAGAGAACCCCCGTTAATTTGCGAAGTGCCAACACCTCTGCTTAGCCCTTCAGGAGATAGAGGCGTGATAATATGTTATGTTAAATAATTCATAGATACTGAAAGCCACAAAGCATATAATTATTCCTCTGTTAATTCTGACAAATTGCAATGTAAACGTAAACATTACGCACATTACATACATGCGTAATGTTTAATTAATTAACAAACTCGTATAAACTCGTTGAACCAGTTAAATACGAGAACTTGATCGAGTTAAGTCAGAACTGTGACATAATAGACTGATGAAAGTAGTGCAAACATAACTTATTTACTACTTGAGAATAAGGCCAGTTACACACTATGTTTATTGCTATAGTTGAGAAAATGGTAGGACAGTGGCCCGGCTCGTTTTCCTAAATAATCACTCATTCACTTGAATGTTTAAATTTGTGGTATTATCCGTGGGGAATGCCTGTTTTGAAAATCAATAAACCTAGCAAGCTTGGTGATAGATCAATGAACCGCACGGCGAATACTCACAATCATGTAAGACCGACTCCAAGCAATTACTATGTTTAGTCATGCCTGTGAGGACCAAAATTCTAAAACTTGAATTGCTTGCTCCACCCTAGGCCTTGTTTGTCCGTTTCAGTAGGCAAGAAGAGGGTCAAACGCATTCTAGTCAATGATAACGTAAAATATTCAGTTTCAAGAAAGAAGTTTTTTTTACACGTAATATTTTGTGACCAAGATAAGAAGACAAAAAACGTTATAGCTATCGGAAATTTGTTGGACGTTTTACATTTTAATGAATAAGACTATTGATAAATTAACTGTCAGATTTTCGTGTCCAAAAACTAATATTATTCCGCGCGAATAATTAGATTTTTAACACATAAGGTAGCCCTTTACATGTATAAAATCATGTTTGGATAATTTACAACCATGGCCTGCCATAATGGTCACAGTAGGGGACTGGAAAATACATTAATCAATATAATATTTGCGAAAGAAATTAATTACAACGTCCTTCTTCGTATTTGTATTTATAGACGAGGTTTTAATTATGTCAATGAGATTACGTTGCCTAATTTATTCTAATAATCTAAAGTATTTAGTATACATTATTATATCTATTTATTATACAAAATTACATATAAAATAAATTACGTATTCAAAAATACGTCGATCTACAAAGATACACGGCGTTGTCAAATACTTACATAAATCTTTCTTCTTTTTGTAAGGCAAAGATTGGCACTAGAAATTTTCCAACATGTAACACCAAATACAACGTTATTTATATATTATTGCGTATATAGTAGTTTTCCAAATCGAAAACAGCTTAGCGGCTTCTTTTCAATTAATATAATATTACTAAAAAGTAGACGTACACATACCTCGTTAAATCACCTGGTATAATTATTATTAATTATTCATAATCGACTATAAATCATTGACCGATGCCGTATAGCGACCAAGAGGGAGTGGCTGAAATCGCCTACTCATCAAAATATTGAGGCGTTTTTTAACATATAGTAAAAGTTTCGGAGGCAGGTACTTAATTAAATTGTGTTGAAGCTTTCTTTCAAAGGTAGGCTAGTTATATAAAGAGTCATTAAAAAACCTAATACACAGATTATGCAGAGTTAATTAAGTATTTATTACACTCTTATGAAGTTATTACAGATTGAATGATTGATTTATTGTAAGCTTTTGAAAAGTTTACTAAGTAGGATCGTCGTTTTGAACTCTTAAATTTTATTCATTTTTAAAGTGTTTCAAATCTAACTCTCAAATCCATCAAAATCATACTACGAGTACCTATATTGATAATTTTAATTCTTGATAGAGTATTTGCTTGGTATATATTAATTTTATTTTGTGTGAGCTGTGTACACTGTGAGAAAAAGAAAATAAAAGTACATTAGATATTGAAGAACAACTAGTATACAAATTTTAAAATTGTGGTCTGTCTGTCTCTATGTTAGTACATGCATCACTCGAAAACTACTGCACGAAATTGGATGAGGTTTTCACAGTTGTATTGCTGGAGTACCAACTTAAAATCTGGTAAACCACATTGCTAATAAGCTCTGATTTGGAATCGGAATGAGAATGAAGCCGCGGGAAAATAATATTTTTTATGTAATAATTGCCATGGTTAATTATTATTGCCATGCCAATTATTTATGCCATGGTTTTATTAAATACAAAAATATATAAAGACGTTTATACCGGTCAAGGAAGTATTAATTTCAGTATAATTATATTGACTACACTTGTATTATTTGAAGCTATTTATGTATCTCGATTCTAAAATGTTATGCGACGCTTCATTGCTCTGCGTCGACGGACTGTATGCCTAGTCTCTTAGTCTCAAATGTAAAATGAATAAAACATGAACCATTTAGAAGCGCCGATTGCTGAAGTGACAAGATAAGTGTAATCCTAATTTTTATGACGACAGGTAATCTATTTTCTCGATCCAACTGCCATTTGTTTTGTACGTAAAATAACAGTGAGATATAGCGTCACCGATTTTTAAAATTGTCATAGATTTAGAACTACTAAACGATAATAATTTATATGGAGACATAAAATAAAAAGGTATTTTTTATTATTATTACAGATAACAAACCGTTGTCAAAACTTTAATTAAGTCATAAGTGACGTAATTTTATAAGTTTTCTCTTTTTCTACGAATGTGATATCGATGTCACTTATAAACATTATTTTATTAGAATAGGGTGAAGAAGAAAACAAAGAATGTTATTTTTTCCTTTAGACTTATTTTATTATTCATAATTGGAATTGGCTGTCTGTATTATGCTTTATTACGCAATTGTTTGTTTACCTTAAGAAATAAAAAAAAAAAAAAATGTCTGCTAGCACAACGGAGCCTTTCAACGTTATCATCAATATATATTGTCCCACTGCTGGGCACAGGTCTCCTCTCAGAATAAAAGGGATTAGGCTGTAGTCCGCCACGCTAGCCTACTGCGGGTTGGCAGACTTCACACGCAATCGATAAAATCTCTCAGGCATGCAAGTTTCCTCACGCTGTTCCTCTGTGAATAATATCACAAGGCTGTACAAGCCGAAAAGTAAAAGTGAAAAAAGATCAAAGATTTTTATTCATGGAATCTGTTTTCGATGGACCTTTTTACGGTTGCTTAGCTTCGTACCGTCCTTTTTACGGTTGTTGTATTATCTTCTGGCGAGTAATTTAATGATATACGATACGCTTTGGCGTCCTGTCAAACTGTTATTTTTAAGTTTCGCTGCTTCTAATAGTAACTTTAACGTGTAAAGTGACACATTCTACGCAGTAATAAAAGTCTGTGGCACTAGTGTCGTAAAAAGTTATTAAGTATGATGAATTTATGGTTAATCACCATAACTCCTACTTAGGGCAACGATGAACTCGTAAAAGTAGCAGGAAGTTCGTGGGAGATTTAGAACTTGTACATAACTGACCATCTTGGTGTCTTATTTGACATATATACGAATCTCATTCCAATTTCTAGCAATACAAACCAACTTACAGTAGAAAGTAAGAAGGACAATCACTTATTAACGGTTAAATAAAACATTAATCCACTTTGAATTATCATAATTAAAGCCATTTCATACGGAAAATAAAGTGATTGCGATCATTTACTTAATATAATTTGGTCTTTAGGCGGCGCATCAGTATGAAACATGCACCCGATTTTAAGGTAGTCCTCCGGCAATACAACTGTGAAAACCTCATCCAATTTCGTGCAGTAACTCCCATATGAGTTTTTCTTCAATAACCATAATTCACAGACATCGTTACAATTTTACTAAATGTTTACATTCAAAACAACCAGCTGTCCAATCATACATTGAATTTATTACTAATAGGGGAAAGCGAGATATAAAAAAAATGAAAAGTGTTTGTAGCTAAAATTAAATACTTTCGAAAAACAAGCGGTTTTTACTATTCAAGAATAATCGGGTCAGTGATGTGATTATCTTTGAGCGCTCTGTGAATATAAACGAATATATTTTTATTTCGATCATAGAACGATCGTAAACATCCGCGTGAAGTATGTCGAATGAATCTAATAAGACACGAAATTTATAATATCCATGAATGTTTGAAAACTGTGCTAAAATTTACATCCTCTAATTTCTTAACTAATAAGTTGAATTTGTAATTTCGACAAGAATATTCATTGATTGCTTAATATTGAATGAAGCATAGATTTAAAATGGAACTTTTTACACAGGTATTATCTATACCAAAAGTTATGCTATATAATAAAGTGCTGCTAAAAATAATGCTTAATAATCGTTATGAACACGATAATACTCCAGTTATGGGAGCTGCGTTGCATAAACTGATAAGACTAAAGACAGTGTTCCTTTTTTAAAGACTACAAACATACAAATTCCTTATCAAGCTATACAAATCCAGTTTACGCTGGCCTCTTACTGTATGGCAAACCCATACAATGCTAGATCAGCTGTCCATAGGTGGACCTGTAGCCGTGTGTACCAACGTATGACAAGGTATTTTAAACATTCTATCTCATAAAGGGATTATTGAAATTTAAACTTTATATCAATGACACAAAAGTCTTTATAATTATTGTAGAATCTACATTGGAAATCATAGAGCATGAACGATACTATTTGTTATTTTTTATTCACCATATGTTGCTCTGTCCTATGAACAGGGTTCCAAAAACGACTGAATATTGTAAGGAAATTATTCACCCTAAAAACCGTTTTATCTCCTAAAATAGAAAGGCACCATAAAAACGTGAGCTATGGACGGAGAGACAAACATTGACGCTATCCATACTACTTATAAAAAAGTAATAAATGCGAAAATAACTTTGTTTGTATGGCCCCTTTTCACGCCTGAACCACTGAACAGATTTTGATAAAATAAGGAAGTAGATCGAAACCTGTGGAAGGACATGTGAGCTTGTGTCTCTATAAAAACATTTTATCAGTATATATATATATCGCTTTCAGATATACCTATCTCATATTTTTTTAAAGTGAATCATTCATAACTTTCGGTAAATCAATCATAATGTCTAAAAGGATAAGTAAACGGTTTGTAACAACAACATTATAATTTGAATATAATATTACACGGTGGAATACTTGATTACACTTTCTATAATTGGACGCAAAAAATGAGTACGCGTATCATCGCTTTTATATCCTGATAGATAAATGGAGATGGGTAATCGTTTGGGTATGTTAAACACTCAAAAAGTTAGTGATGTTTACAAAGAAAACAATATAAAAATGTTGTCTGGCTGCGATGATAAATGGATAAAAACTGCCTCATTAGTCTAGTAGTCCTAAGCGCGACTGCTACGCTAGAGGTCCTGGGTTCGATCCCCAGGTCGAGCAAAGTGTTATTGGGTTTTTCTATGAAATTCTCAGTAGCAGCTCGGAGTCTGGATTTGGGCCCGATTAATGGCAATAGACTCGCCCCCTATTACATGGGACCTAAACATAGTGGCGAAATGTGGGTTACATTAGTACACATCTCCCTAACCTTTCAGGAAAAACAGGCGTGATGGTATGTTAAATATAATGACCACCAAAAATGTAAATACATAGGTACATAAAAAATCAACCAAAGAAATAATGAAAAGCTAAAATTACAATAATTCTAGTTATTTTAGTCATGACTGCACTTTAAATTGTAATATAAAACCAAATGTAATAAATTGGTTACCCAATTTTGATACATTTTTATTATTGTTGTGTAACTGTGTGTACATTAATTCTTAGTTCCAGAAGAAAAGGGCTAGTTAGGTACGCACCTTTTTTACCTTTTTTTTAAAGCTTTCTAGCAATGTGGGTCGCACATTACACTATTCTTGTAAACCCCTCGTAATAAGCTATATTATGCTTGTGTTACGAGCGGGTTCACGTCGATAGTGCAATACGTTGGTATCGATCCGTCAACCACATGATCGCAATTCCAACGTCTTAAACATTAGGCTACCGCCGCTTCATATTATTAGCATTAATATTAATTTAAAAGCTAGTACGGGCGGCTACTGACACATCAAGCTATACAAAACCAGTTTACGCTGGCCTCTTATTGTACGAGAAGCCGATACAATGCGAGATCAGCTTAAACTGGATTTGTATAGGTGTAGCCGTGTGTACATACTGTTTCTATTCTAAAACCCATTGCTGATGGCAGTCATTCAGTTGTTGCTAGTTGGCTTTAGCTGAATCATAAATAACTTTAATAGTCTATAGATTTTTGAGAAAAATCTTGAAAAATCTTTTAATGAATGTTCATTAAAAGATTTTTATTGGTAATATAAGACAAACATCATTGGAATTTTAAAGCGATGTTCAAGCGTTATCTAATTCTTTTATCGATACGTTATTCACTTATCAAGAAATTTATGCGTTTCGCTCGCGTAACATGCGCACCACGAAATAATTGTCGTTGCTTATCGAAACTATAGTGGCAGACGAGATAATCTGACGACTGTAATGTTATGGTCTTCTTAATATTATAAAAAACAATACTTGTATTATTTAAATATTTATTAATATCTTCTTAGTATTATAAGTTTACAACTTACATTACAAAAAATGGAATTCAACCTGTCTTGGTCGACGAGCTCGAGGGGAAGGGGAAGTGTCTGTTTTGTCACCAAAATTATGTATACCCCACTGAAAGTAAGCCTTTACGCGACACGGACATAAAAATTGACAAGTCGCGTGCATGGCATGAGAGTTGGCCGTGACAAAGTTATTAACTAAGTTCGTGAGTGCCACGAATATACTTGGCATTTTCCATGGGAAATACGAAGCTTGTTGATTCCTACAAAATGGTCTATAATAATTCATTTTAATAACCAGTATTCCCCAAAAGGAGGCAGAGCCATACTTAATGTTCACCCTCAGTTGGCCGGTATGTTTAGGTCCCATGTAATTAAGGGCAAGCTTATTGCAATTAACCGGGCACAAATCATAACCCGGACCTGCAACTAAGAATTTCATAGATAAATCCTATAACACGTATCAGTCGCACTTGGGACCACTAGACTAATGAGTCATTAACAAATTAATAATTTGTACCAGAAAATCATTTTAGTAAAACTACGGAGAACTAGTAACTACTTTAAAGATGTTGCGGAGGTTAAACAGTTATTCAACCTTAACCTACCTAATTAAGGAAAATATTGACTAAAAACGTGTATTTTTATTAGTATGTATATTTAAAATAAAACGCTATCTCTCCAATTTATATATAACGACATTCTTAGTTTTTAAAGATAAAACGATAAAATTTATTATTTACTTTTCTACCAACATTTTTATTGGAAGACTATCGCAAATTAATCGAATTCCTAATATGGAATAAACTCAATTCAATCTTCTAATCGATCACTAAATAAACATGTTTCTTTATAGTTAGCGTTAACTAATAATGGACCCCTGTGGAGTTAAGGGTCACTGTTCCGCCCACGACAACAATTAGTGATGTTTTTGTGACTGTTTCTATAACCATTTTAATATATTAAGGCGAAGCTTGCGCTCCACACATCTCATGTTACATGCTCGAACAACAAATACTTTTTAAATAATTTTGTTCGTATACAAACATTTTAGACAAAGATAATTCAATCTCAGCCAGGATTTCGACCTGCGATCTTTCGCAGAAAGATCAGACGCTTTTTAAGCCGTAGAATATACTAAGAAAAATTCGACATCACAGGCAGTGGTCTTGATAGCTAAAGTTAGCTAAAATTTCCGAAAGCAAGTTCGAATTAGGATTCAATCTCAGATAGACCTAATCGAAGCCTACTTATACAAGATACAGGTTTACACCTAGTTTGAGAGGCAGTAAATAATGATGCCTGTTGTGATCTTGCCACAGACTGTTTGAATTGCCACTAGTTTTTAAGTTGTTTTAAGTTGTATGGCCGTGCTTAAGAGGAGTGTCCCTCGCGAACGCAACAATGTTGCACAGTTGTCGCTGTCTCTATCCCTCGCGATGCGAACGCGTGCCCGAGAGGAGAAACAACAACATTTTCACGCGTATTTCGTATGTTCCGAATTTTGGAGATTACTCCTATAATATTGCTAATATGTAAAAAAAAAACTTGTAAAAAAATATTCACTATATTATCTGGGTTTCCTTCGAATCAGAACTTTTCTGTATTGATACATTGTCGAGAAATACTAGCATAAAGTTGGGCCGTTTTTCAACGAAAATTGCCAATCTTTGAGCTCGTGTAACTTTTTAACCGTATATTGAAATGAAATTTTATATTACAGGAACACGTATATTAATGATAAGATTGTTACTGCAAAATTTTAATGACTTTCATTGTTTAAAATTCAAGCAAGGGCCAAACTGCGTTTGTATGGGGCGCGAAGCGGATACTATCCTCTTAATAAATCATTATTATTTTGGGGAACTGTTTTTTATTCTCAGCTCATGGCTGGTTTTAGCTTCATTTACGGGCTGAAACCAAGTAAATGAAGCGTAAGGTGTATTATGTAATGGGTTGTGGTGTGCTGTGTTGTGGGGCTATTTCATTTTCTTCTATTTGCATAAACTTCCTCACTATTCTGCAGGTATTTAGTATGGCGGCTTTTTGTAGGGCTATGTAAAGGGATTCTTTCAGGTCTATGAGTTTAAGGCTTTGTTTAAGGTTATTCGGAATGACACCGGTGGTGGACATAACGACACGACATATACTTTTTCTTGTTTCCAGATTTTCGTGACTTCTTCTGTTAGTTCTGCGTATTTATTAATTTGTTTTCTGCAAGTTATGTGTATTCGGGACTGCAATATCTATCAAGTAAGTAGTTTTGTTTATTTTATCTATTATAGTTATATCTGGTCTATTTTAGTGTATAGATAGTTCTGTCGGTAAGTATGGCGCGGTCGTAGTATAATTTGTGTGATGTATTTTCTAGGACGGTCTGTGATGTGTATTTGTAGTATGGTGTGCCAGCTTTTGGTTGACGATGTTGGCTACTTGGTTATGTCTGTGAGTGTAGTCTTTATTATTATTATTATTATACATTTTTGTATCTCGGCTGTTTAGTGCCGGGTTAATAAGATAGCACGTACTAATTAATAAGATATACTCGTACTATTGAATTGCTGATTATGAGATTCCATTCCTATAGTGTGATCTTGTGATGAGTGTGTTTGATTGCAGTGTGACCGTGTCGTGACTGATGTTTATGTGCGTGGTGTGGTGATTTCTGCCTCAGAGTCATTTTGCAAGAATTTTCTGACAATTCTACATGTGTTTAAGATGGCTTCTTTCTGAAGATTACAATAAGTGTAGGGTGGTAATCCAGGTGTATTAGTTGATTAGGATTAGGATTGATGAAGTTGGGTAGGTATTACGCCAGTTTTTTATAAAACAATAGGGACTATAGTGACACTACTGAGACGCCACATTCGAGAGATTACGATTTTAAGATCTGTATATTTGGCTAGTTTTTCAGCTATTGTGTTTTGTAAGTTGTGAGTGTTTGGTACGGCTATGTCAATAATCTGAGCTGTTATTAGTCTTGTCTAGCAGAATAATGTCTGGTCTATTGTAATGTGTTGTACGATCAGTTAGGATCACGCGGTCATAGTAAAGCTTGTGTGTAGTGTTTTCAAGAACGGTTTCAGGTTGATATTTATAGTAAGATGTAGGTGGTGTCGGTATCAATTTATATTTCATTGCTAATTTTTGGTGGATTATATTGGCTATTTGATCATGTTGGTGTTTGTAATCGGTTTGAACTATTGCTTTACACGCCCCTGTGTTATGTTGAATTGTTTCAGATGCACTATTGCATCGTCGTCGGTATGGGGACACGCATTATGTGTTTCTGGTAATTACGGGTTTCCATAACTTGGTCCTGTATTGCTATCACGAACCCTTCAGTCTCGGGGAAAAGTTCACCACGTCTTAGCCATTCGTTCGACGCTACCTTGTTGACGTTACGTTGGTTAAGGTCGTGGCAATGTCGCCCATGTAAAGATTTCTGAGTCCATTCTCGGATTTTGGTCTGTCTATCTGTCAGTGCTTCATTATTTTGTTGGCCTTAGCAGCTGTCCACGCAACAGTATATATGATTTTTTGAAAATTATTTAAATCTGTATAATTGGTAACGTGTTCTGGGAGTATCAAGTTGTTAATATAATTAACTATTTTTGCTGGCTTTTTTGAAGATTTTTGTTTAGGTATGTAATTTCTTTCTGTGGGATAAGTGTTTGTATAATATTGTAATGCTTGTTAGAATATTTCGTCAATTTCTATATCTCTCTCCGAATTTACATTTAGATTTGCGTGTGTATGGTGAGTATCTTGGTGTTTAAGGTATTCTACATCTATGTTATTGAATAAATTAAGCTCATCTTCTCCTTCCGGTGGGTATGTTTGTGACAATTCGTTATTTCCCGACTGTGTGTTATAATTTGTGTTTGATTGTGTTTAAGAGTTTGTGGAATCTGTATTTGATTCTTGTGTGATTTGTTGTGTTTCGGTTAATTCATTCTCTACCATTAATCTAATATATTATTATTATAAAGTGGCAACACAGACACACAGTGGCACACAGTGGCCTTACAGATCGATTGATCAGCGCTTACTTGAGGGATATACTTAGTACCTACAAACTACGAATAAATAATGTCTTCGTAGAGTACAAAAAGGTTTTATTCTTTTCTATTCATGTTTATCAATAAAAGCTTTTCGGATTTAATTACATTTTATTACCATAATTTATGCTTTCAAAGTCACCATGTAATAATGTCTCATTAGTATGCACCTGATGACCGTCCTAATCAGAAGTTAAAGAAACGATTTCCATCAGATTTTATATTTTTCCATAACTTCTAGCAATTAATGACAAAACGACTTATAAAAGCACAGCTGTGCTGAATAGATAATTATTTTTTAATTATCGAAGAAGGGCTTCGTGCTTTACTGCTGGAACGAAAGAAAAATGGTAACTGACAACCCAGATACATAAATATGAACCGGTCGCGGAATGCTTGGTGCCTAATATTTCGATTATAAGAGAAAAGGCTTTAAAATACATGTATGTTTAATTCATTTCAAAATAATGACTCTCTGTCAGAAATCTAGTCCCATATCCATTCCATAAACAACAAATTTTTAAGACTATAAATTAGTCACAATTACCAACTATAGGCGTGCTAGACGTTGGGTGGTAGTTGCAACCAGGTGCGCATGGCGTGAGCATTGTAATTAAAAAAAATATTCATGGCGCGAACTGCGACGCCCTTCAATTATGCCCAGAGTGATGTATTATGGTGAATAATAACTACTTATAATATGATTCAGACCAGTATGGAAATTATCACAAACCGTTCACGTTAATTGTTCATTAAATTACTTTTAGCGTAGCAATATCTTGGTTAATAATAGTTATATGGACTAGTTTTTTATTAGGGTTCCGTAGCCAAATGGCAAAAAACGGAACCCTTATAGATTCGTCATGTCTGTCTGTCTGTCCGTCCGTATGTCACAGAATTTTTGCTCTGAAACTATAAGAGCTATGCTATTGAAACTTGGTAAGTAGATGTATTCTGTGAACTGCATTAAGATTTTCACACAAAAATAGAAAAAAAAACAAAAAAAATTGGGGGTTCCCCATACTTAGAACTGAATTTTTTTTCATCAAACCCATGCGTGTGAGGATAGGTCTTCAAAAATGATATTGAAGTTTCTAATATATTTTTTTTCTAAACTGAATAGTTTGCGCGAGGGACACTTCCAAAGTGGTAAAATGTGTGCCCCCCTGTAACTTCTAAAATAAGAGAATGATAAAACTAAAAAAAATATATGATGTACATTACCATGTAAACTTTCAACGAAATTGGTTTGAAAAGAGATCTAGTCAGTAGATTTTTTTTAATACGTCATAAATCGTAATGGTACGGAACCCTCCGTGCGCGAGTCCGACTCGCAATTGGCCGGTTTTTTATTATATAAATTGAAGTGAAAGAAACTCGGTAAACAATATCAGTTGAATAAAAATAGGCGAGCAATTGTTAAATGAATTATATTGACTGCCCTAATCTGTTCTTTTAGTTGAACAAAATTGACACACGATAAGTAACATATCTTTAATAATTCAATAGATTGGAATATACTAGTAATTCATTTATAGCCACTGGTAATCTCATAATAATAGTACCTACCTACTGTTGGAAATATTAGGGTTCCGTAAAATTATACAACAACCACGGTATTACCCGTCAATTCGTACTGTAAACTTCGTGGGAAGATTCGTGGGAATTCCACAAAGTACTTAATCCTACTGGCCTTCATTATAAAACTCCCATCTAAAGTTTCGTGTTGTGCGTTATCTATTAGAAGTGAAATTTATCATCTCCAATTGTTTCCTGCAATCCAATTTCTGGTCACTCATGATACTTTCAAGATCAAGTGGCTAACTTATTTCGAACTTCTATCACTGCTGGAACCGAACCGAACTGCTACTGGAACTTTTATAGATAAACCCAATAGCACTTTGCACGACCTGAGGATCGAACCCAGGACCGCTAGTGTAGCAGTTGCGCTTAGGATCACTAGACTGATGAGGATTCTCGCCCGGTTAATGGCAATAAGCTCGCCCCCTATTACATGGGACCTAAACATACCGGCGAAATGTGAGTGTACTTAGTACACCTCTGCCTTACCCTTCGAAGATCACAGGCGTGGTAATAGAACATAATATACCATAATTATGTAATGCTCTATCACTACCGATAATCCTAGATAGGTGAATAAATTATTCAAATCAGAAACCCAGCAAGGGGTAATCAAATCTCACAAATTAAGAACACCTAATACCATAAATAGTTACACGTTGGTTTTCGTTTGTCTTACGGAACCCTGTGATACAAGTTCCCTATAGGCCGATCGTTTAACTCGCGTATCGCCTACGCGGTAAGAAGGGAGCGGGGGCGGGTAACGCTACACACGGAGTCAATAATCCAAAGATTTATCTCGAGA
Source organism: Subacronicta megacephala (assembly GCA_958496365.1). NCBI lineage: Eukaryota > Metazoa > Arthropoda > Insecta > Lepidoptera > Noctuidae > Subacronicta > Subacronicta megacephala. The sequence continues at coordinate 6,203,080 of OY292530.1, read as the reverse complement.
TAGACATTGTTGGTAAATAATAAAATAATAAGTAGGTATCTTTTTTAAGTATCCCTACTAGTAGTAGTACTCCCTTCTTACCGCGCAGGCGATACGCGAGTTAATCGGTCGGCCTATAGCGCATCTGGCCGATTTATGAGGTTTTATAGCATAGCATATTTGAGGGACATAGGCCTTCTCTCGGTGAGAGGGAATGGGCCCTAATCCACGACGCGGGTGTGAGTTGGTAGATGTCACATGTCTTCGAATTTTTGGTTCTAGGACACGGCGATTTCCTCGCAATGTTTTCTTTCACCGTTTTGGGAGCATTGGTGATGAAATAATTTATATAGTAAAGCACCTGCCTGGGTTCGCATCTACGACCTACAACTCTAAGTCACGGCCGTTACCATTGGGCCACCACCGCTATTTATGAGCTTTCTTCTACTTATATCTGTACCATACTTTTCAATGAAAAGAAAATTACAAGATAAGTTTCTTAGCTAAATAGGTTAATGGTAAACTTATATGATTTAACTATTAATCGAATGTATAATGAGTATGGTAACGCACGTTAAATTCAATCAGCTATTAATAAAATTAATCAATGTAGCAGTCTTGTTCCTACGCACGTTTATAATTATAGGCTTGTGGTAACGTTACTACTGATGTTGTGATGTTTCTTAGTGAGAAAGTGATTTATTGGTGAATAAGTAATTAAAAGTGCGGCCCAATGGAATGTGTGAAAGGAAATGTTTTTTTTTTTAATTAAATTAAAGGCATAACTCTTTAAGGACTTCTTGTGTGGCAAGCGGTATTCTGGGAGGTCGATTCTGTTTATAAAATTGACACTCAAATGCTATCTTAACGAAATGTTTTCTTATTCGTAGAGATTTTAGGAGTAGGTACGTATCAATAAGAAGGACCTAATATTGATTTCTCTACTGTATGATTACAGTTTATTTTACATTAACTATCTATATCTACTTAAAATATAATAACTAAGAATGGAAAATTCGAAAATTATCGTCATCATCAAACCATAGATTGTCCCACTGCTGGGCACGGGTCTCCTCTCAGAATGAGAGAGATTAGGCTGCAGTCTGCCACGCTAGCCTACTACGGGTTGGCAGACTTCACACGGCATCGAAAAAATCTCTCAGGCATGCAGGTTTCCTCACGATGTTATCCTTCACCGTTGAAGCGCATAAGTATAATTAAGTATTAATACGCACATGACTTAGAAAAGTCAGAGGTGCGTGCCTTGGATTCCAACTGGAGACCTTTGGTCTCACGACAGTCCTATGGTCATATCACAAGGCTATCAATGTCAAGGATATCAATATGTATACTATACATTCAGTAAAATTCACCATGGATTTTCTCTGAAACTATTGATTACAATTATGACATGTTGTGCTGACAAAGCCTTTTAACACATACCTACTTTATAGATTTGTACAATACTTAGACATTTGAATTGATACTCCAGAATGAAATTACTTTCGAACTTCAATGAATGTGTACATATTTTTTCTCGTGACTGTACTTGGATGAAAGTGGCACGGGACCTTGGTGGATGGCACGAACTTAGGGAGGCCTATACCCAGCAGTGGGTCAAGTTATGCTGTAGATGATGATGATGATGATCAACTAGCAATTGCCCACTGTTTTACTCGAGTTCTAAAAACATTTACTTTCTATGACTTAGTTTCTAGGCGGCTTATCAAGATGAAACATGCACCAACATTTTTTGTTAGACCGTCCAGCAATACAACTGAAACCGGTTCCAATTCCATGCAGTAATTTTTAGTGTGATGCGTGTAAAAACATACAGACAAACATTTGTAAAACTGTTGTTTTTCTTCAAAAACTTCTGTTGCTCTACTAAAATAACCCATATTAGGTAGTTTTTCTTTTATAATGTATAAACATCGATAGTTTAATATTGTACGTCCTATAGACGAACTAAAATAAAAAAAATTAAGAACAAAATATACGTTATGATTTTGGTTCAAAAAATCATATGCTTTACTCGGCAATTTATTAAATAGGTATTGAAGAGTTTATGTATATATTAAATGAAGTTCATGAAATTTGCTTATTAGCTGTGCTAGCTGTGCTGTGATGTTACTTTTAATTTAATAACTCCTCGCGTTTCTGAATACAAGGATCTTGACAATCAGATAGACAGAGAAACAGATGGACGGCCAATGAAGTGAAACTTCTGTAAGAGTTCCGTTTTTCCCTCTTACAATACTCCACAAAAATAATACATTAATTCAGGATGGTAATTTCCTATCTAGGTATGTATAATAAACTACCTATCAATTCTCTTTCATCAGAAATCTTTGTAAAAAACTAAATTTGTAGGCAGCTAACTGAAATCATAATCTACTTTTTAGACTGACCTAGTAGGTACAATTTCAACTGGATATTAACGTCACTGGTATACTAGTCACTATTTACGAGCTCGCGTATGTCATTCAAATTTGAGCCTTATTGTAGTGTTCTTTAAATTCAGATAACGCGCAAGTAAGTAATGAGAGATGTAAATAGTATGCAAAATCGTTTGAAAGTTTGTCACAAGAGACTTGTATTTTATAAAAATGCACAAAGACATTTAAAATTCCTTAAATTTGTTTAAAATTATTATATCATGTCAATAATTGATAACTACATAAGGTAATCTTAGGATCTTAATTATAACAATTTGATCATGATATACTTGTCAATAAACGAAATAAAATAATTAAATCAAGAATTAATTTTAGAACAATATTTTTATTGTGTTAATTTATTTTTAAGATTATTCATTATAAAATAAAATTTTAAAATAACTACAAATCAAGTCTAAGCTACTGGTGGACAGGGTCCTAGAGAAAGAAATCCTCAAACAATACAAGCCATTTCCTTGAGAACGCTATAATAACGTACTACTGCTAAAGATTACTTTACACTGTGAACCTTATTTTAGATCTGAAATATCCATTAATCCATTCCAAATGTCCATCCATTTATACAATTTATAATTATTTACATTTGGTTACTATTTTCCGAAGAAAATATTTCGTCAGCTGTATCAGGAAATTGTATCTGAGGCTATCTGAGGCTAAGGGAGGTACTTCCAGATAATGTGTCCCATGTCAAAAGTACCTAGTGCTTCCTGTATCCAGTTCTCGGCCGCCTATCAAAAGCCTCTTAAGGTTCTGTCATTATAATCTTTTTAACGGTACTGGATAATAAATAACAGATTTCCAGATAAGTATAAAATTTTACTGCTTACTTTGTATATCTTGGATTATGTTATTTAAACTTTTTTTTTAACTTTGGTTATTGATTCCTTATGTAAATGAAATAGATATATATATAGACCTTTATATTTTTTTATGTTTATCATTTTATGCGATCTGAACGACAGGCTGCTGTCAATAATGGCACTATTATATATATATTTATGTATATTGCAGAACTTAATTTAATTATATAGAGGTCCCGAGGGCGCTGTGTAAGTAGGTATTAAAGTTTTAGTTGAACTTTTTTTAAATATTTATTTTACAGTATAACGAATTATTGTGTTCTTATCATTATTTTAGTCTTCCTATTACTTTGTTCTCAAACAAATATAGGTCAGTCACAAAACTCCAGGTAATCCAATTTTCAAAATGAACTCACCCATAAAATTTCAAGACAACATTATTATCCAGTGTAAATACCAAGAAGTTTGAAAACAATCCACCACAATTAACTTTATCAGTCATTCACTTAATAAAAAAAAAACAATCACATTCTTTTTTCGAACGATCCAAGGACGGAAATGTCAATGTTCCCGCGGTTTTCGACGCGACGCGTCGGCTCGAGCGGTCGGCGTACAAGTGTTGCTATAGCTTATTCTGCACAGATCGATTCGACCCGAGCCGCCCTGTGAATATCGCTCTATTCCGGATCGATTCAACACAAATCGGAAACACGGTCAGTGGAATCTATCGATAAAATATGAAAATTCGTTAGAGAATGGTGGGACTAAATAGGTTAATGACTTAGTTTGTGAGACATTATTAGATCTCTGAATAATAATATTGGATTTTTTGTGGTTTATATAATCGTATCATTTACGTTCGTATAAAGATTGTCCGAAAAAACTGACACCGAACTGTGTAGGTATTTAATTTTACTTATTTCAATTTTGGCTTGTAATACTGAAAACTCATTTTTCTCCTGCATTAAAAGTAAGTATAGGTAAAGAAAGCCAAACTTTGGCCGAATATATAGTGGCCGAACTTTTTCCCATTAACTGGGCACAAATCCTAAACTCCAAACTGCTATGATGATTTTTAACACACCCTCTGGGTCTAGAAAAAACCCAATAACATTTTGGTTAACCAGGGAATCGAATCAAGGGCCTCGCGTTTAGTACCCGCGCTTATGATGACCAACCTCCTTTTCACCGACTCAACCAGCTATTTCACTAATGAGGACTGACAAAATTAGAAAGTTATAAAATAAGCATGAATTTAATTTGTTTGATGTTTTCCATTTTCATCATAGCAAGTTGACGTTTCCTAGTTTCCACTTAGCCCTGTGGCAAAAAGGCCATTGAGGTATTACAGTTTATTAGTACCAAAGTCAATCCATTGCCTAATAACACAGAACGACCTACAAGAAATACTCCACGTAAATCACTAACTTTCACTCATTAAGTATACTTTGTTCATAAAACACTATTATGTAAATCCAACTCATCTTTAATTATAATCAATATGCCCTTCCTTCTGTGTTATTATCGTTATTTTAAACGTTAGTGTGAGTAATTGATATCTATGATGGTATCTTATTATTACCTCTTTGGTCTTAGAAGCGAGGAAGGATATAAAAAATATATGTTTACCCACCATACAATTTTCAACTTGCAAGAAAAGGAGGTTCTCAATTTGGTTATACTTCTTTTTATGTTTGATATAAATGATATTTATTACTTTATATAGATCTTTTAAAGACACTTTTACAAGTTAACGATTAATTTTTTTTTTTACTAGATGGCACCGGTCTTGGTGGCAAATTACGGTGATGACGCTTACGGTACTGAGGTTTTGCATTGTTTTGAATTTTCATTCCCTTAATATTAACAATGAATAAACAAATATTATAATGGTAAAAAAAGATCTATAAACCAATAATATAGAGGTGAAATTAAAATATAAATCGACCGACTTACCCAAAATCTTGCGCTCGCGGTAAAGACCAGAAATTCGTGACAAACGTCATTTTCGAAGTTAATATCTAAAATATTTTTTTAAATTAAAGCACCTCGATTCCAAGTCTAATATCTTGGGGTCACCTGATCAATGCGGAAGCGTGCTGGATGAGGGTAGGCGGGCAGGATGTACACATTCAAGAGATATTTGCATCACCGTCTTGGCTTACGGTAATGACGTTTTTTCGGTGACAAAGTTAATAAGATTTTTTTATATTTAACTAAACAATTCGTATGTGTATGTGTTCGTTTTTCTTCGGGATACGTGTAAAGGACACTGAATACACTGATGGTAGTGACATTTGAACATCAAAGTTGCATTTATTTTTACTGTTATTAAACTTACATTTTTGTATTTACAGGCAACAGATAGCTAAATATATTCTTATCCAATAAAAGTTATTGCATCTTCCAAAATATAAGATTTTCTATTTTTTTTTACCGGACATGCGATTGGCGCGAAACGAGAGAAATAGCCAAAACAATTTTGCCAATATATAATATTATCCAAGTCCCAAACTGTTTTTCACATAGGTAATATGAATTGATTTGGAGGCATTTTACGTATTGTTAAAAAGTTTTTTTTTCCTGTACTTATTTTTTAGCAAGAAATATTGCGAAATGTTCACAAAGACATGAATTTTCTAATTAAAGAAAATTTCTAATGATAGAAAAAATTCTAGTGAAAAACATATTCGATCTCAGGCAGGGTTTGAACCTTTTGTTCCTGTACTTATAACGTTGACCCAGTTTCCGAATGCTAGGACATTCCTGTTTTATGGAGTTCATTCATCCGTTCGTGATAGAATTCTGTGTTTTAATTACATTAATAACTCAATAGAAAATTATCTTTCCAGTTCACTGTTGACTGCCTCGTTGGTCTAGTGGTCCCAATCGCGACTGCTACGCTAGAGGTCTTGGGTTCGATCCCCAGGTCGACCAAAGTGTTATTGAGTTTTTCTATGAAATTCTTAGTAGCAGCTCGGAGTCTGGATTTGTGCCTGGTGAATGGCAATAGGCTTGCCCCCTATTACATGGGACCCAAACATACCGGCGAACTGTGGGTGTACATTAAGTACACCTCTGCCTAACCCTTCGGGGAATACAGGCGTGACGGTATGTTATGTTATGCTTTCCAGTTCAGTTGCGTGGCTTGTATGTATCTGATAAAGTTTTTTGAATACGAAAACTTTTCTACTCGGCTGATAAACTAAAATCATGTTTAGAGACAAATTCCACCTAGCTATTAGTTTATTTTTTCACAAAAAATCAATTATAGCTTAGATAAGATAGCATAACTGTTATTAAGCTGTCATATAAATATTAATATTTTAATAAGCCTAAGATAATATTTTTGAATTAACTTTCAACCTGCATATATTAATATAATCAATTCCAAGATATTTAAAGATTTATTTATATTCTAAGATTATCCTTTGAATAAAAAATACACTTGACCACAAGTGACGTCATCCCGTTCTCAGCCAGTCAAATAAAAGCGATACGATGTTTAGGTTTTACAAATTTCTAGCTTTTAAATTGGTCTTAGGAGAGGCCGGTTTTCAAAGATAAAAATAGAGATTTTGAATTTTTTATAAGAAAAAGCAACGACTTTGTTGTTTTTTCTAAATTCAAAAATTTGATACTTATAAGAACCTAATCGTTTTTTTAAAGAATATAAATCGGTTAGCAACAATTTTAACATAAATTCCCCATGACTATGCAAACTTGTCTGCTACTAATTATAATAATTAATCATCTTGTAATGCAAGACACCAATTTCAATAAAAAATAATGTTAATCAATAATAAAAATTAGAGAAATAGTCACAACTTGTCGAAATTTAATTTTTATATTCAATTATTGAACCTTCGTCGACCCTTTAACTAATCGATACACGCTATTGTAAACTATGATACCCACTATTAGGCGTGATATTAGAGTGTAAACGCTTGGCACAAAGATGTTTTCTTACACTACGATAAATAAGCGTAAGGCAATATATCACTGCCTACGCTACGTTGTCGTGTAAGTTGTCTTGATTCAATGATCTCTGCGTGTAAATATGACACCTAACAAGATTTATATGATAATTCAGTATTATAACTCAAAATCCGACCTCAAAGTGTTTTCTCCTTAATTTTCTTTTGGAATATGAGTTCATTAGTACACTCGGCAAAAAGGATAAGGGACGGCGATCTCTGAATACAAACATTAATGTAATACGTCATTTACTTTGCTATTTCATTTCTTAAGTACTTAACGTAGCTTTATTTTCGTGTCTTATTTCATACATAAAAAGTTGTAAGTGGTTTATGAATATTTTCTTTTTCAACTCAAAGAAGTGGCAAAGTAGGTAACAGCTGTATTATTTAAATTTCCAAACGCACACAATAAGAAAGAATGAGTTCCAAATAATACCAATGGTAAAATTGTATCAATAAATAAATAACGTGGAAAACTGTTCTTTTCATTGAACTGGTTCATTTTGTTTAATAGAAATTTGTTCTGCGGATTTATTTCTTGCCGAGTGTACATAACAGCTAAGTCATGGTAGGATCGTAGTTAACCGTGTTTCTGTGTCGAATTTCGCCTTATTGTAGTGTTTTTGCTCAGTAATACATATGTATTATTTGAAAGCACAATACCTACACAAAAACTTCTTTTATCATACATGGGTCAAGGTGACAGACAGCTATATTATTTCGTGGCTGATTGATTCTCATTTTCATTCATAGGTTTCGTTTCTTCAATTAAGTCAGTTCGTTAAAGAGTGGATTAAATTTTTTATAGTCATCGTGACGGTTTTTTAAGCTTTTATGTTCGAAGTGTAAGCTTTCTGTCTAGTTATGTTCTTGAAGAAACTATTAAAATTCTATTGTCAAAATTCTATGTCTTATATTTAACTGAGTACTGAGTACTTATGGTACGCTCCTGCTGTTTATAGGCTTATATCTTTAAAACGACGCAATGGATTTTATGCAGTTTTCAGCAATAGATAGAGTGATTCACGAGAAAGGCTTATATGTATTAAACATTCATATTATAGTTAAGAAAAGCCGAGACACCAAGCGGGCGAAACCGTGGGCAGAAAGCTAGTAATGTATAATTTAGATGGATGGGAAGTTACCGGGAGACCAAAGAAAAGAATGATTATTTGAATTACAATCCATACGCAGCCTTAGCCTCACAAATAAAAACAAATCTATTCGGGAACAACGCTTTTGCTTGAAATGTTCTCAATATCCGCTGTATGATCATTTTAAATCTTGAAGGACGATGTGATTGAAAACAGGACAAATGATTTCATAAGGGTTGATATGGATGGATGAAATTGGGACCAAAATAGAATAGTGATGGTGCGGAATGAAGATTGAGAATCAACTGTCTGCCTACCATAGAGTTGACTTTTTCATAACTTATAGAAAGACGGAGACTGGGGAACAGCTCTGTATCGTGGGGCAGTTCAAAAACATAGAATTGACGAATACAAAACACCCTTTACTAGGTCAGGAAAAATGTCGCAAATTTAATCGCCGTAACTTATAAGAGCCAGTGAAATTATGTCCGATTTTTAGTCAGTGCGAGTCCGACATACCCGACTGCCTCCCCAAGTGGCAGACGGTACATGAAGATTTTCCATACTATAGAAAAGAACGTCATGACATATTCTCAGGATATTTTTATTGCGGATGGAGTGCTTTATAATAATAATATTTTTTATTTATTTCAAACACAAGATTCATATTACATACAAAAACGAAAATAGAAAAAAATACAATAAAATTAACGCTTATTATCAGGCTGCGGTTTCAAGCCATTGCTTATACATGCCTGAAGTAATAATTCATCCGACAGGCTCCCTATAATTGTATTATTACACAGCCACCACAAGTTGTCAGTCGTCAGATGATAGCGTGTCGGGTTTCCATCCCCAATACCCAGGGTACTCAACACCAGCCTCCCTAAGTGTACGCTGCTGTCCTCCGCTTTTCGCATCCAACTTCTACCAGCAATCTTTCGCAATAAGACATTCAATCATGATATATGTCATGGCCATTTTCAAATTTGGAATTGGTGTTACATGAATCAAAAATCACTTTTTATTATTTCCCAATACCTATTCTCCACACCACTATGACGTACAACACACAATACTCGGCGATAAATATTACACGTCGTCTCTTAGAAAGAGACAACCGCTGAAAAAGCATAGAGCGTTATCTCTGTCACGCGTGGTCGTGCTTTATGCGACAGAGATAACGCTCTACCACTACGAGGCCGCAGCTGAGCTTTTGTCTCTTTCCAGGAGTCGATGTGCAATATTTATCACCGAGTACTGTACACACGGCTACACATCAAGCTATGAAAACCAGTTTAGACTGACCTCCCATTGTAAAGGTTTTCCGCACAACTCAAGGCCAGCCTATACTGGATTTGTATAGCTTAATATGTTGCCTTGCGTACGTTATAGTGACATGTGACATGTTATAAACATATGCACATATAAATGTCGTTACGCTCAATATTCTGCTCCATATATTCATACTGTAAACGGTATCTGGTAAGTAAAACAGTACATGACATAAAGCTGCAAAGTTTAACATCACTCACTGTTATAATAGTCCGTCATATACTGCAGTTTTGCAATTATACTTATTGCAATTCATTTTTTTTAAATGTGTTACAAACACATTTTTATTTTCTATGTATGTTCACCGATTTCTCCGTCAATTGCGAATCGATTATGAAAATTATTTTTTTGTTTGAAAGGATATACTCTCGAGTTGGTCCCATTGTCATGCAACGGATTTGGGGAATTATTTTTTTGTTTCATTTTATTCATTAGGGGGAGTATACCCCCCAGGTCATACTATTACCATCAGGTCAGGATCTGATGATGGAATCCTGGATAAATCGAGGGAAATCTATAAACATTGTATTCGCACTAGGAGTCTCGTGAATTTGCTCTAGGAAAGTTTCATTTGGTGAAGTGAAACTGATGATGAAGACCACCGCTGCACCGCAACTCCTCAGTGATAGGTATTTTAGGGATTTAAATTTTAACATTGTTGCATTTTATGCTCGTCACAATGCATATGGTGAAGTACCTACCAGGAGAACTCCTCAATAAGCAACGTTCCTTTATTGGGAAAAGCAATATTTAGTAAAAGGCAATAACCTAGTCAACCACATTAGGTTATTGTAACTGAGGTAAATTAAAAACCAACCCACTAGAAAACGAGAAAATATATAATGCATTTTATTTATTTGAAAGTGTATGCTCCTGAGGTGGTCTCATTCAAGTTTGTTGAAGATGTGATCACTAAATATGTTGAAATTAAAAGCCACCGACTTCCGGAACTGTTTTACACATACCTAACATTATTTTTTAAAGGCGGTTTTACTTTTTTATTTAAAAATATTTTATTTATTCCAAGAAAAGATATCAAAGAACATTTTTCAAAATGCATTTTCTTATTTCTAAGTTTTAAATAAAGTTTATGTGTAGATTTTATTGAGTTTATAACTTAACATCACATAAGTACCATCACGCCTGTATTCCCCAAAGGTTTAGATCTAAGGTGTACTAATGCACACCCACAGTGCGCTGGTATGTTTAGTTAGGGGTCATTTCCTCACCCAATCTAGAGGTCGAACAGCGTGCTATTGGGTTTTTCTATTGATAATCTCAGTAATAGATCGGATATGCGCCCGGCGAAGGGCAATAGGGTCGCCCCTCATTACATGGGACCGAAACACATGGCGAAAGATGGGTGTACATTAAGTACACCTCAATACTCAATATCTTTATTGCACTCCATAATCTTGTTAGATGTAACATTATCACAAAAGGCATATTATGGGCCCTGCACTACGCCCTACAGGGTACGGCAACTTAGAAGAGAGGAGGATGCTATCATTATTATTTTATCTCTGCCAGTGGGAGACAGGCGCGATTGTATTTATATATAAGTACCTCTGCCTATCCCTTCTAGGAATATAAGTGTAATGGTATGTATATAAAAAAATCATTCTCTTAAATCACGGAGAAAAGGCCATCAATTTACATTCTGCTGGTATCACTTAACATTTCATCTATACATAAATTCTCTGCTGTTTGTGAATCGTTATGTTTTTTGTGAATTTATCAATAAAAAAAATTTGGAGACCGTTTTTTTAAAAAGCTTGGCCGATCTCTCGTCGTAATAATTATTTTATCAGACTGATAAAATAAATGCTTCTACTGCTAATTTATATATTATAGGTGTATTTACATAAAATATCAGTAGATTTATACAGACAATAATAATAAATAAGTAACAATTTGTAAAACGCATCACTATAAACAGTTGGTGACCTCTTTTGTAATGGTCGCGACTGCTCAGATAAATTATATATTTTTTCAATTCCCATGGAATTTCTCATTTCGAAATTTAGATTTGTGCCCAGTAAGTTTATTATTATTTTATCCACTCCCTAAAACATTCCGGTGAAGCCTGCAGCGTCTGCCCAACACTGCGTGCAAAATAAAAGTCGTAATGATAAATTATATCATCGGCATCATCAAACACTGATAATCATAGTGTCATTTATGTATTATACATACGTATATGGCATGATGATAGACTTACTTATGGTGAAAACTATTTAGAACTTACTCATTTATATAAGTAACTTAACTATTCATATATCTAACCGATTTAAAATTACTTGGCTAACACCTAATAAAGCCTATTTCTCTAGGATACAATCGTAAAATGAAAAATCAATTACATTATTGAATTTTATTGCAAGGAAAAGTGGAATTGTGTAAATAAGTACAAGCGATAAATTTAATTTAATTTGTATCGTAGTAAATACCTACCTACTAGATTTGATTGCACGTTTAAAGGTCCATTCACATTCCATAAAACAAGTGCCGAGATTATTAAACTCTTGTACTTACGTATTATTGAGTTCATTTCGAAATTGTCTCTCATAAGGAATATTGAGCAAGGTATTACTTGTTGTGATATAATTAGTCACTTTTAACACATTATCTACTCAATATTTCACGGGCTACACCAATGGTGAACTCGTTTAGGCAAACGGGTTGGCTCGTGGTTAGTAGGTGAGTGTTTTGATCGTAGTAGTAGCAGTAGCCGTGCTAGCAGGTATAACATGACAAACAAAGACAAGACCTTTAAACTTAAATAAATAATGTAATAGTAATTTTAAGCCCCCAATGCTTGTAAAAGGCCGCTAAGTAATAAGAACCTAACAACATTTCTGTAACACCTATATTTGTACACTTAGTATGCAATAAATCTTTGAAACTTAGAGCCGAGATTTTTGTACGGATAAATTTCATTTTATCCGACTAAAAAACATTGGATTGTCTTCTATATCATAGGAATTATAGTACAAATTTATTTGACATTACTACATAAATAATTAGGAAAAAATTGGAGAATTACATAAAAATATGTTTCTGTTATGAAGGTATGTTGTATGAAGAGTTTACAAAACAAATCGAAAACCGTCTGGACTCTAAATTGGCACAGATTTTACCTACTTCAATTTACTATACACGTAAAAATTAAGCATAGGTTTTTTTATGTCGATATACTTTTAAAATTTTCAAGGAAAATAGATCAGATTTATTATTGCGCATATATGTATTGATATACGAAAACCCAGATAAACAAAAGATAGTGTTGAAGAAAAACGACGACTATGGGACAGTATAATCCGGCTTTAAGCAGGTCGACAATGTAAATGACTAAAATAAGAATAATTTAAGCATATCTTATACGAATGAGATGATCAGTGAAATTTAGAAAACCTTCATGAAGGAATTCTATCGAATGTTATTACTACTTGCACTCACAGACGGTAATATTAGTATCGAATGAGAAATTTTATGATCAAAATACGGGTGAAGTCATGACAAGGTCATGACAAGGTCACTATAGGGTCAAAGAAAGTCTTTTTAAGATATAATGGACACCATGAAATGCGTTATTCATGCAGCAAGGATATCATTACTGTGGACAGGCTGTGACTACAGGGCTGCGGAGCGCACAGCGGTGTGTCGAGTCAAATTATCTAGAAATATTTACAAATTATTTTCGTAATAAAAGAAAAATATGATATACCTACTTAGTGTATTTTTTTTAAAGCATCTCTTATTTATTCAAATAGAACAAAAGTTGTGATAATCATGAGTTTTTTGAGTAAGTAAGTGAATTTTGTTGCGATCTACCACAACTTATAATAACATTATCTCCAGTTGATGGTATAGTAATTTTACTAGAGTGAAATAACCTTCATAAATGGGGTGTTTATTGTATTCAAGCGCATGGATATAGGACTAGTTTGACTATAGAAAACAAGCTGTTTCACTCGTATACCAAAGAACTTTCTGAGACAAAATCTTCTCCGAGGTCCACTCTATCTCTATTTCCAAATTTATCAATATTGGTTTCGCAGTTTAGGCGTGAAAATTGACAGACAGATTTTGCATTTTTTATATTAGTATGAAAGTATGAATACCGTTTGCGCACGTCGCAACACAAATGCCTCTAGACATCGCTATCCAGTTTATTATAAACGTAGTTCTGACTTAAGTTTGAAAACAACATTCAAAAGTGACGTTAGATATACATAAACAATATTGTTTGCTGCAACAAGCGATAGTTTGAATTTGAATTAAGTACTAATTTATTTTGATTTTACATAAATTTCTAACGATAAAGACAGTGGGACAGCTTCTTCTTGCTTTTAACATTTTAACGTAACGCGTGGCTTTCTGGAATTTATCTACACATAAACATAATATAGACAATTTACGCTCCTATTTTTTAAGGGTTTTTTTTTAAAAAAAAGCTTACTAGCAATGTGGATCACACATTACTAGTATTCTTTGTTAACCTCTCGTGCTAAGCTAAATGCTTGTGTTACGAGTGGGTTCACGTTGGTAGTGCAATGGGTGGGGTTCGAACCGGCAACCACATAATCGCAAGTCGACGCCCTAGCCATTAGGCTACCGCCGCTTCTTATTGATTGTACTTTGGTCAAAATAACTGTGCGTGTCTGAAGTTTGTATGATCTTCAGTCTTATGTCTAAAATATGCACGAAAGTGTACGCTAAATAAAAACAAAATCCTATAAAGAGTTCGCAGAAAACAATAATCAACGTGTCACCGCCAGGAAGTACTCTTTCTAGAGGGCGCTACATATTTCATCAAGTAATATTCCACTTTTAGACTTTGTTATGGACCAAGAAAAATGTGCGGAAAGTGTATATTAAATTTTTATAACAGTTTGGGTATATCTACACTGAATACATTCGATTATCATCATCTTATATCTAGACCCGCAGGAGGGTGTGCAACCAAGTTCAAAGAAAAACTGGCGACGCAGCAGCCTTGTAATATTACACGAACCATTTCAAGCTACTTTTGACCGCTTTAGAACTCGAAACTTATTCAACATACATACGTGAAATTTGGTAAATCTATTAAAGTCTTAGCTTGCCTGATGGAGATTGAGATGGGGATTGAGAGGGGATGTGCTCTCTTTTTCCGCAAAACGAGTGTAAGTATGGAATTTATATGACGCACGGAACAATTGACGTCACAGGTTTGCGGGATGTGCTCTCTGCGAATCAGAAAATGAAAGTGATTAAAATTTCAATTTATTTTGAACCTATTTCAATTTTGTTTATTGGCTGTATTTATGCGCAACTTTTTTACGAAGAATGGCGCTGCCATGCTTCCTCCTCTCATTACAGTCAGTTAATTACTCTGCCTTGAATAATAACATGACTGTAGATCAGTCATGTTATTATTGAAGGCAGAGTAATTAACTGACTGACATACCGACCTAGCGCAATTTCCATCTCCACATTGTAAGAAATACAAACATGTTTCAATTCCATTTACTATGATTGGAATGAAGGCATTACCTGTGGTATTAGCTTGGCTTCATCAACGAGGCAAATGACTTCAAGCAAAAAACTTTTGTCGCCCGTGCCTTGAGATGATGTGTTTCGTTGCAGCTCCATACAAAACACTATTCAATATTCCTGTTCATTTGATGCACACCTAAATTGAATGTATTCATTGTAAAAAAGTGCATTACATATAGGTATGTTGTATGTATATAGGTATAGGTATAGGTATGTATATAGGTTTATTTTGTTTTATCAATTATTTTAGAATTTTATATTTTTGAACTACGATTTATCATCTCTAATTTATTCAAAGTAAACCGTGGGTATACCGTAATACTTATATTTTGCTATATTTTTGTATGGAATAGGTAACAAACGTGGGCATAAGAAGAAATATTATGTATCGGACTGTCGCGTCGGTGTGATAATGCCCTTCTCATCTAAGTATTATAGATTTATAGGTATTCAAATTCACAGCTACTGGCTATAAAATTCTTTCGCCTTTTACTGTAATCATAACAGCACGATAATAAAACAGCTGCCTCCCCATAAAATTAAGATTTGTTATTCAAGCTCATGCTGAGCGATGTAATGACGATTTTGACAAGATTCCATACTATTTTTGTATAACATGGATTTATATATGTTCTAAGATCTACATGTTTCATGTCATTAAAAAAAAACATATAGTTGCATCATTGAAATAAACATTTTTATTTTTCGTCTGGGACTCCACTTATTAATATTCTATGTTTTTTTTATATAAGAGACTGGGCATTTATCAGAGTTTTCTCCTGACTGAAGAAGTAAAAAAAGATACGCATGATTAGAAAATGTCTAGTTTCCCATGTACACGGACACTGACCACATAAATTATAATAATGTAATTGGCTTCTCTGACTGAGTTTTGTTTACTAGCTGTTACCCGCGGTTTAACTCGCATCGCAAAGGATTTTTTTATATAAAAAGGTAGTCTACGTCCTCGTCCAAAGACCAGTATTTCTACCAAAGCTCACCAAAATCTGTTCAACGGTTGGGTGTGAAAACATAAACAAATAGACAGACAACAAAATGACACAATTAAGAAGCGATTGAACCAACCACTCGAATCAATGATGGTTTGGTTGACCACAAAACACTTTTTTTTATAGTAAGGAAAATCTAAAGTTTCATCTGCCATCTGGGAAGGCACCCTATAGGATTCTTGAGATTCTTGAAATTCCCCACGACCATGACAGTTTATGTGACTCCTTCAGAGGACGAGGTCTTGCCTCACATCCTGCTCGAAGACCCGTGTTGCAAGCACAAGCACTGCTTACTGAGGCATCATTGAACACTGCAATCATTGTTCTTCAGATTCGAAACTTTTCAACCAAATCTAGTCTCTTTCCAAGGCTCTGGCAACACGAAGCACGATTCGTGTTTTTCTTCCAATAATAAATATACAAACCACCTTTGAGTGTTCACAATGCTTGATCGGTCATTAGAGCAAATTTGATTGGCCAGTTGACAAATCGTAGCCGCACTCGACATTTATCTGACCGATGAACATCGACGCTCAGTAGCTCATTACGTAGTCTACTTAACATTTAATATACTGCACAAACATGACATGTTTACATACGCATCTAAATCACTACACCGAGGAAATGTTTATAATTTACAACGTTTCGACGAAGTTTTGATGGCTTCGCCTCAAGAACAATGCAGTAGTTACATTGATTGACTCGCGTTCATAGTACGGTGTTCACTTCCCGGATAGGCGTGCGTTTTTCTCATAACACGAGCATTTCCTCAAATGTTAATAGCTATAACGCAAAAAGTTGCGACATTCAAATTCCGAGTCTATGGCAGCAAGAAGTATAGTTGTATCTGATAAATGTTTTCGGAAATGCAGAACGGTATGATGTTGCTAATATAGTTATTTATATTCATATATCTATATACCACTTTATGTATCCACGGTGTTACGCATAATGATCTCATTATTCCCTCTCCTTTGGGAATTTCCGTAATTCCCGTTACAATGGTCAAGGAACTGAACAATAGTGTAAATACATGTACAAACCATCACGCCTGTATTCCCCGAAGGGTTAAGCAGAGATGTACTAATGTAGGTACCTACACCCACAATTCGCCGGTATGTTTAGGTCCCATGCAATAGGGGACGAGCCTTTTGCCATTAACCAGTTCATAAATCCAGACTCCGAGCTGCTGAAAATTTCCTAGAAAAACCCAACAACACTGCTCGACGTGGGGTTCAAACCCAGGGCTTCTAGCGTAGCAGTCACGCTCAGTACCATAGGACATGAGTGGAATGAGGAAATGAGGCAGTCTGATTACAGTAATAAATAGGTATAATTTATCATCCGCTATTCTCAAATAGAGAGCGTCTATATCTCTTTATTTATAAAGACATATAGACGCTTATAATGTAAAGCAGTTTTTATCATAATAGATATATAGCTATTTATTAATTAATTCGCACATAAGGTCGAATGTTATCATCATAATGATGAATACCACTGAAAACAGAATAATGAAAAACTTTTTTTTATTTTAAATCAAAAATAGGCCACATACATATTTTATTACTATTTTAATTTACACTTTTATGTGAATCGTGAGTTTATGGTTATTTGTTTTTAAGTAGGTGAGCATTAAATATTTTATGTTCTTAAAACATGGTAGGTCATGCCCCCTGTTGAGGTACGTGAACTACCGAACATACAACTATTGAGAAATTATTGATGACATGATAATAAAATATTTCTCTCATTGCCAGAACCAGTTCGGCCATACCCATTCCAGACCAGTCTAGTTCCCATCTCAGACTTTTTTTTCCCCTCTAGGGAACAAGAACTGTGTCTGACACTAAATACACCCAAACTTGAAATAAATATCCGTGGAACACACAAATATTTACGTCGAGTGGGAATCCCACGGGTGGGAACCATCCAAGGCACGCAGCGCAACGGTAGTCGCGAAGTGAACACCAAATGTGCATTTTCACTAAATTCTGATTTTAGAACTCTGAATTTAGAATTGAGTTGAGTTTCACCATGCCATCACGCCTGTATTCCCAGAAGGGTTAGGCAGAGGTGTACTTAATGTACACCCACAGTTCGCCGGTCCCCTTAGGTCCCCTGTTATAGGGGACGAGCCTATTGCCATACACCGGGCGTATTTCCACAGATTTTTATAGAAAAACACAATAAACCCAGCGTAGCAGTTGCACTTAAAATCACTAGACTAATGAGATAGTTTGTTGAATTTCACCGTATGTAGAGAATTCTAGTTCTTTTAATTTAGGTTGTCTATAAACTAAAAAACGTGATGTATTCGGTAGCAATGATGTAACGTGATTTCTGAAGTGATTAAGTGACTTACTGAGTTAATTGCCATTTAGACTCCATCACTCTTCCTTACAGTACCCAGTCTGTCAGATACTAAAGTTATGTGGCACGGGCTGTGATAATGTAACCAGTTTTGTAGATATTCGAGTATACATTAAAATGTTTCTGGTTTTTAATCACTTGAGTCGTACTCTATAAAGCTCGGTAAACATCTCGAGATATCAATGATAGAAAGAGATGGCTAGCATAATGAAGTGTGACAGTTCATACTACCTAACAGTTCCCGTCCCTCTCATATATATTTCAAACGTAGCTTTTGTGGTTAGTGGTAAGTAGACCGATATCAATAATTAATTTTTATTTGAAATAATATAAGTACTCTTCGGCGTTCCCGCTTTAATGAAAGTCTCAATCAAAATTTATCAAACATCACGTACCTACCGCTCTATACAGGCAGGGATTTTTCGATTACATCATCAAGATACGAAAATCTTAGAGTTGGAACTACTAGCCACTCATAATTATTAGAAATAAAATATAGGTATTTTATATAAAAGTAAAACCGCTTCAAAACCACTAAAAAAATTTCTTCTAAAAAGTTTTAGAAGTTGGTGACAAAAGATCAAACCTTAACCAAATCAAATGCAACCTTTTTTTATCGTATGGACTATTATTCTCTTGGACTTCCGTCGCCCAGGGAAGGTAATGGGGCGTGTCTGACTGCACCCATGGGAGGTGACCTACTGACTAAAACTACACAGGTATTTCGCGTCACCATTTTTTGCTGGAGCCACGGGAGCGAGTTGCACGGGATCGAAGGCAAGCTGCACCGACTTACAAAACTTGCTGTCAGGCATTTCCACATGTTTCCTCCTAGCGAGAGTCGTACAATACACTAGCATATATGTTCTTATTACTTAAGCACTCTTTTGTTCCATCCATCGATTGTCAATTCTCCGTAGTCGTAATTAGCCCATTTCCCGTAGCACTTGAGCTTATCCTTTGAAGCTTGCTTACTTTTGAAGTCTATCCTCAAAGAAACTGAATCTCTAAAATCTAAACTTGAAATGATAAGACAGGTTTATTGGTGAATGTCGGTTATGCACGTTTTTAAATACTTGACAGCTTAATTTATGATTGTTAGTAATGGTGTTAGTTAATTCACAAGTATAGAAGCATTTATTTGCTTTATAGAAATTCAAAAGAGATAAATTAGAGCTTTGATAAGTGTTTATTATTCTTTTTATATATTTGATTGTGGACTTGGTGCAGCGGTCTAGCAATCGCTTGATGCTCTACGGGTCACGGATTCAATCCTCGTATGGAACAAATGTATGTGAAATTAGTACTTGGAGCCCCTCGTAATACAAGTTATAGTCCTAGGGTGTATTTTATATCATGATGACCACAGACCTAATACCTAACCTAAATCTAAGAGATGGAGATTTGTGTTTAGATTTGTTTTAGGTCTGTCATGATGACCCTTATTGGGGTGACATATCTTATGGATCGTCTGCCACCGCGAGCGGCCGCGGCCGACTTCCTTTGCCCTAAAGACTTATGATGATGCACCATGTTGACCGCACCATGATGATCCTAAGGCCATATACGAACATGAACAAAGACACGCAAAAAAAATTGTTGCCATAAAAACTATTTCCTAAGTTACACAACTACAAATTGTTTACGTAATTACTTGTTAAACATATTCATAGAGTGAGGCAAGTCATGTGGAAAAGAACGAAGAACACGAGACGCCTCAATGAATATTCACAAAAAAAATCCCTTGTAAGTGTAATTGGTATACGTATGTATATAATAGAAGGGTTAGGTGCAGACACAAGGCGATGACCGTCCATGATCTCTGTTTGAGGGCCTATCACTGGTGATGTTATGTACGATTATGTACGGGATACCGAAGAATAGATGAATCATGAATTGCGTTAAGGCTGACAAAATTGCACGCTTGCACGCAGCAATTACAGCTGACGACAATAGGAGAAAAAGACATGGTCCGCCGACCCCAAATATTTTGTGATAAGGGCAGGAGGAGGATGATGATGATGATGATGATAACAAACTAAATTTAATTGCCTCATATTTCATATTATTGGGGGAAATCACTTCAAGATATCATACTCATATAAATAAAATTATAACTGAACGATGTCTGTGTGGAGAATGTAGTGTAATTCTAGGGATCATAAATGAGCTAACAATTATCTTGATTTTTTGTCCGTCTCTCTATGTATGTATGTACGTATGTTATGGTGAATATGACTGCTAGAAATTGGATACGGTTTTAACAGTTGTATTGATAGAAGTCTAAATTAAAATCTGGTATATGATTCATCTAAATACGCTTAGAAGCCGAGTGACACCGCGGGCATCGACTACTTAAAATATAAATGAGTCTATCCATTATCCATTCTGGCCTCCAATATAAGAATAATGTTGCTAATTTATATAAATACGACACTTTAAATAAAGTGTCGCAGGTAGACACGTACATTATCGCGAAAGTAGCTTCGATTTTAGCATATTCTAAATTTCATCCGTTCTAGTCCGAAATTTAACACACATAACTAATAATGATCATCGTATTCTTGTGTATACATATGTTAATTGGTAGGTATGCGTCATGATTTATATCGTGTTTTTATAGCGATAAGTTTATAAGGGTATGATGCACGAATGGTTTTAAGCAATAATATGTAAAGAAGACCGAAGAAAAAAGGATGGATTCTGTGACATAAGATAAGGAACTTGAATACGAGGCCTTTGACTTTATGCAATTATAATCGTACGCTGCTATATATTTCCAGAATAAACTGATCTCTCACTATATCGAAAGTCTATATAATACGAGATCAGGACATTCTGGATTTGTAAAGCTTGATATGTAGCCGTTTGTAACTAACAAAGCTTTATAAAAAAATGTCAAGCTTTACAAAAATTAGTTGCCGCATGTAAGTATGTGAGATTACCACTTCACCGATTTGATTAAATTTGTATCTGTCCACGTAGTTTTCAGGACAAGGTTTGCATGAATATAATAGGTATTTTCTTTAATTTGGAAAGGAAAATTTAACCCGACAATGCTACATGGACCATAGTTATGTCAATCACTCGCTGAAACGGTAAAGAAAAACACCATGAGGAAAGGAGAAACATGCTTGCCTGAGAGATTCTATCGACGGATTATGAAATACAGTAGGCTAGCGTTGTGGACAATAGTTTCACCACTCGCTATCTGAGAGAAGATCACTATAAAGGCAGAATGTGACAGCAAGTTGAGACGTATAAAAGGAACGCAGAAGGATGAATACATAGCAGCTAGCAATTAACTCTCGTGTCTAATATGTCTTGACTAGATAGGATTTTTTGAGTAAGTCTATCCAATTTACAAAAGAGTGAAAGTATTCGATTCGTGGATCTATTGTAGAAAATTTGAGTTCTTAAACGATACGTCATTTAATTTAAGATTAATTGTTTAGACTGACATCATCTGTTACTTTAAATTAATAGAAAGTCAAAGTTAAAATCACAAGTGGGTTTTAAATAAATACATGAATGAAGATTCTGATAGGTAGGTACGCTTAATTGGAATGGATCTAGTTAGACTAAAGTTCTTTTTTTAAAAGCTTACTAGTTATGTGGGTCGCACATTACTAGTAATCTTGTTAACCCTTCGTGCCAAGCTAAATGCTTGTGTTACGAGTGGGTTCGAGTCAGTACTTAGTGCAATAGGTGAGTTTCAAACCGGCAATCACATGATCGCAAGTCCGACGCTCTAGCCATTAGGCTAACGCCGCATTAATTTTATTATGACGACATTCTCATACATAAGGCCCGGGGATTGTGGCTAAATAATAACTACTGATCAATATATCTGCAAGATTAAGCTGTTCTGAATGGGTGATCATTCTTACCACATTGTGACTCCTTCGTATCTTAAAGGGCCGGCTACCTATGATACCTTATATCACCTGCCTTCAAACAACTATGAAAATCGTCCGTAGTAGTTAGATGCCGGAAAAACCTGACATCCAATGTATGCATTTTAAGATACGGGATACCTATTGTATCGTATTGCTTAAAAAATGTTGTAAATGCAGCTGAATATCAATACAACATTATTTTAGTATATGCGAAACCAGAATATGGTTTGTTCAGAATAAGTAACTGAATCAATTCCAATTATTTTTACTGCATGTTATATTTTTTCCCAAAAATTTTAGGTACCTCTGCCAAGTATCTATCCGCAATTATACGCGCACGAAACAGGTCACTGCCGGTCATAGTGGCACTAGGCGGGGGCGCACAGCAGGGCGGGGCGTAAAAGAAACCCTGCAGTCGGCCGAAGTTGATGTTACAGGTTGATGCGACAGACAACCACAGATATCATAACAAGCTTTTATCTTTGTCATTTTTCAAGATACAGTTTTGAAATTTTGTACATAGATTCGCTACCTAAAAATACTAGACATGTGTATCGTATCTTTTTGTATTTTTTAGGCATTTTACATGCAAAGATTACTAAGTTATTTTAGTGAAGGAAAAATACGATGCGGTCATGCGTATCGTGTTTCGCATAAACTAAAAATGACCTTGTATATTAATGAAATACAGATTTTCAGCCATATATACTACCGAAGTCGACCTCAAAATAGGTGGAAATATGATAACTATGAGCAGATATAGAATCATACTAATACATCGAACTACTGATTTCTGTAAATAGGAGATATTTCACAAAGTTCTACATGAGGAGGTAAAGTCAAAAATATTATTTTTAGAATTTTTGTATGTCTGTCTGAAGGTTTTGCGCGCGTAACTCAAATACTCTACCATAAAATGTTATACGATTTTTACAGTTATCATTGCTGGAGGTCTATTATCGAGTTTATGTGTCATCGTCATATCATATTGAAACGCCACCCAGAAGCCGAGTTGTAAAAGTAAAACCTATTTTGATTTAGTGATTAGGAAAAGCAAATTAAAACAGTGTCTCATTTGCAAGAAAACGTCCGGCGTTTATTCCCATTGTTACGTATTTACGCGTTGTTCACTTGTTCGCGAAAGAATGCTGTTATGGTATCAGCTTCCCTCGTGTTGTGAGAATTTTTGCGGAGTGCTTGTTATAGGTCAATTATTTGCAACACATTATTACCCTTACTTACATTGTATTTTTTTTTTAAGTTTACTAGCAATGTGGGTCGCACAGTACTAGTAATCTTGTTAACCCCTCGTACTAAGCTAAATGCTTGTGTCACGAGTGGGTTCACGTCGGTACTGCAATGGGTGAGTTTCGAACCGGCAACTACATGATCGCAAGTCCGACGCTCTAGCCATTAGGCTACCGCCGCTTCAAATTAAACTTAAGTAAGTTTTTTAAGGGCTTCATGCGTTAAAAGAAACATATATTACAGGTTTCTGTATTGAAATTAACCTGTTGCCTTTTCTGTATGATTGAATAACTACATTTTAACCTCTGTTAGCTATTTTATTTTCATTATTGACTCGCGTAGCCCTAGACCGCTTCATTAGTCTAGTGGTGTTAAGCGCGACCTCTACACTAGAGGTCCTGGATTCGATTCCCAGGTGGGAGTTTTTCTATGAAAGTAGTAAGTTCTCAGCAGCAGATCGGAGTCTGGATTTATGCACAGTACACCCACAGGTTGCCGGTATATTTAGGTGCCACGTAATATGAAGGGGGCGAGCCTATTGCCATTCACCGAGCACATATCCAAACACCGAGCTGCTACGGAGAACTTCATATAAGTAAAACCCAATAACACTGGAATCGAACCCAGGACCTTTAGCGTAGCAGTCCCCAAAATAAGCAAAAAGTAAACAAAAGTCTGTCATATTTGACGCCAACTATACTATATATAGGCTGATGATGATTATGATGATGATACCTACCAATGTAATTGAGTTTTAAAGTTCTTAGTGAACCATCTATTATTCAACGGTTAATCCCACTTAGACAAGCGACTTAGTAAATTGATATAGACGAAGGTTCCTGATCGACGGAATGCCCTCGAGAGATCGAGGGATAATCACCGTGGTTGCTTGTAACTATGCAACTTTCTTGCCATCGGAAAACATTGGATACCTTATATTCTTATTTTTATGTTATCTTGGCCTTTTTATCAAATACTAGCTTTCCGCCAACTGCTTCGGCCGCGTGGTCTATACGTTTCTTTTCATTTTTTGGAATAATATATAGTAAATATCACTCAGTAATAATGTAGCTTTCTATTCGTGAAAGAATTCAAAAAATCGATTCGGTAGATCCAAAGTTTACCCCCCTACAAACTCACAAGTCACAAACTCACAAACTTTTCCTCTTTATAATATTAGTATAGATTAACAATTTGTTATAAAAATCCTAAGGAACATTTCATGGCATACTTAACTGTTATCTTTGAAATCCATGGTCAAATACCAACCAATATTATATATGGGACCATCTTGAAAATGTAACATCAAAACCATGCAAAAAAATACAATTAAAAACCTGGGGCCCTAGACAATGTTACATTTCTATATCGAAAACGAAGTTACATTATTCTGAAATGTATAGAATTGGCATAATCTTTCGATATGTCACGTGATGAAATTATGTCAAATCCATACATTTCGGAAATCTAACTTCGTCATCGATAATGAAGATGTGACATTGTCTAGGGGCCCTGCTACGTATTCTCCTTTTGTAGTGCGCTAAAAATTAATGTTTTTTTTTTAATGTCGCAGCATTTGGCTGAGAAAGAAGTCCTTTTTGACATTGCGCAGTAAATCTATTTATAATATATGTATATTGTGCGAGTCTTAAATAAAAAAAACTTTAATACTCTTTTATAACCTCTGAGTACATAAGCTACACGTTTTTGCGGTTTGTTAAGAATGTTCAGATGGAGGTGTAAATACACCCACAGTTTCCCAGAATTTATATTTTATAGACCTCATGTAATACATATATTATACATGTTTTATATAATTAAACATTAACTAAAATATTATTTTTATTTAAATTGATTAAATGACAAATTGAATAGATTATTATCAACTAAATTATGTGGGCGGATAAACTATGTTCCGTTAGAATTATTTTTTTAATCATTAAGCTAAGTTGTTCTGATGATAAATCTAAGCTGATTAACCTTATTATATATTATTATCTGTAAAAAAAATAAACAAAAAATAGTCCTAAGTTCGCTATCTTAACTTGTTATAAATTATGTATAGAAAAAACTGCGGTTCACATAAAATATATAAATTATGTTTGTCGGATTAGAAAAAGTATCATAATTCTATACGACTGACCTAGATATCTATACCAATGCCGTTTTCCCTTTGAAAATGTTTAGTATCATCATAAATTGTGAAGGTAATGTGCATATTTCTTGAATTAATTATACAGCTGTAACTTTTTTTAGCCGTGGGCTAAGAGGCTTGAGGAGGTGGCAATACAAATATAAATAAAAATTTTCTTTTCACAAACATGTTGCACGTCAGAATCATGCCGACAAAGAACAGAACAATAGATTTGAGACAGTCACCACGACTGTGACATCTTACTGCCTCATTTGTCTAGTTTAAGATCGATTCCCAAATAAAGCACACTGTATTCATATCGAAATTCTCAGTAAAAGGCTCGGAGTTTGCATTTTTGTCCGGTAAATAGCAATAGGCTCGTATTGCCATTAACCGGGTAATCATTTACCTATTGCATGAGACTAAGGTATATAAATTTAGCGAATCATGGGCTTTCTTCCATAAGTAGCTACATCTCTGCTTAAATCTGTCTAATGAAATTCGTTGTGAACGGATCCTAAGAGATTGTTGTGCTGTTTATGGAGATTTAAATAAGGTCTGAGATCAGGTGCCCTAGCTAAAAGATGTCACTTTCGTTGTCATTGAGAGCATGTTTTATGCTCATTGACCAATAGTGAACGGTATGTATTGATTTAACTCAGCCTTGATCTATAAATTCCCTCCGCTCTCCAAAGCGTGTGATTGTTTTAATAAAGGATACAAGTTTTATAATTATATTTATAATTTAATGTTTTGGAGGATATACATTTTAAAAGTACCTGTGATAATGGTTTAATTTAACTACAATAGTTGATTTGATTAAGGCTAACCTGCACTGCAAATCACTGCAGTCATTATTCAATTTTCGCCCAATCCTAACATAGTTGAACTCTCTATAGAATATATTTAAAATGACCTCTGTTTATGTGAAAGGCAATTGCAAAAACATTGCTTAATGATTCCTACTACGATTTATGTAAATAAATAAATAAATAACACCACTGTATAATTTTTGTATTAACATCTATCTAAACAGAAGTAGGTTGATGTATTATATAAATAGTTTTTTATTCGTTCAAATCTGCAACTGTTCCGGTGTCAAACGCAACGATATAGGAAGAACAATATTCTCTTGGTTACATAAAATGTTGTTGCTATAATAGTTATCTAATCGATCACACACAGACCGATTAAAATCTGTGTAAACATATCAGGTATTAAGATTATAAAATCTAGATTCAGACTAGATTTTAATGCGCTTTTAAAAGTTGCCAAAGACGTCCTTTTTACATAAATTTGAAAAAAGTTGAGGAAGGTTGTAATAATTTAAAACCATCTTCGTCGTTTTATTAAGTAGTGTCTCGCCGGCATGTCTACATGCTAGCATGAATGGGTCGGCACGATCCGGGGAAGTACCTCTCCCTCAAAATATCGACGTTAAGTAGCAGTATGCATACTGTTGCGTTTCGTATGGTGAGTGTGGAGAGCCAGATGCCCTCAGTCCCCTTCCTTCTCCTTTTCTCCTTCCTCTTCAATTCCTTTGGTATTGCAGATGTCCACGGGCGACGATGACTACTTACCATAAGGGAGGTCGCCTGCTCATTTGCCGAGTTATCTCATAAAAAATTTAAGCCGGAGACCGCGAACGCCTGGGGCGTCTACTATGTTTTACTATAAAATTCTCAATAGAAGCGTAGAGTTGATTTTTGCTCAGTTAATGGCAAGAGATGATGATGATATGATAGATAACATACATACATACACTCACGCCTTTTTCCCACAGGGGTAGGCAGAAACTATGGACTGCCACTTGCTACGATTCTTGCATATCTCTTTCGCTTCTTCTACATTCATGCATCTTTTCATACACAAGCGCTGGTTGCAAGTACTACGCACCTGACCTTTTTGGAGAACCTCGCTGATAAGATCGGTGTACGTCCTTCTAGGGCGACCTCTCCCGACTGCAACTAACATTCGCCTTATAAATTCCATTTGTTAATCGTCTTTCATTAATTCTCTCGACATAAATGATGATAAAATATAGCAGCGAAATATGGTTAAACATTTTTACACGTCTTCCTATCCTTACGGGGAATATGGGCTTGATGAATATTGGGTACGGCTTCTTGTGTAACGACATCTATATCTGAACTCAAAACCTATAGTCATAGATAATTTATAATATATTATGTTTACTGTTTAAGAGGATACTCAACTAGGCCACGGCCCAATCAGTCACTATAAATATTATAGATATAGCAATAAATCCTGCATCAGACTTATGAATTTATTTTACCTAATATTAATTAATTAATTTATTATTTAAAAAACGTAGTGATACGCATAATGTTAATACCAGGAATAAAAATAAATTTATAGTTCCTGCAACCAGGCTCCAGAAGATAAGTAACTCATTCAAATGCCAATGTATACGCTTGTACAATAAAATCCCAAGCAACATTCAAAACCTAAGCATCAACAAATTTAAATCATTTGTTAAGCAGAAACTGAGTTCTAAAGGTTTCTATAGTGTAAAAGATTATATGGATGCCAGTAATGCTTGGGATTGAACTGTTCTAATGAACTAGGCTATTGATTTTTGACATTAAACTTACATTTGATTATTATTTTATTATTATTAATTTTTTTTTTCGGATTTGACAACTGACATTATATCTTTATACAATTGACATGTACCCAATTTATTAGATTATCACTTATTTTCTTTATACAATTGACATGTACCCAATTTATTTGATTATGACATCTATGATTTCTTATACAATTTCAAATTATTGTGAACATTTATGTGCAATGCAGATACAAGTGGCCTCGGTCATCAGTTCAACATGTCTGTCATTTCTGTAACATGATTTACACCTGGCTGCAATGTCGTCATGCTCCCTTAGATGTCACTGCTTGCGGTAGCGTCATTGGTCGGGT
This sequence comes from Subacronicta megacephala, assembly GCA_958496365.1. Lineage (NCBI taxonomy): Eukaryota > Metazoa > Arthropoda > Insecta > Lepidoptera > Noctuidae > Subacronicta > Subacronicta megacephala. Next base: position 6,174,285 of record OY292530.1, on the reverse strand, counting down.
CACCCCCTTCCCTCTAAAATGGCGAGGGGGGTGATGGCTGATCCGTGCGTTATACTCGTGAACGGGTGCTGCTTGTGGTGACTGGTCGACTTGCTGGCTATCGTGTCTTAAATATGTATATTTATTTATTTTTATTTATTTTTTTCCCTTTTTTAATTCACAAGTTGACTGGGTGGCCTTGTAGGTCCTAGTAATCATGCATAATATTATTTTGTTTTTAAATGTTAATTGTATGATATTAAAATGTAAATGTGAGTACTATGTAGGTTAGCTTTAACACGTATCAGATGTATAATAAACTTCTCTGACAGTTTTGAGTATTTCACATGACCTACACAAATGTCCTGCTGATCTGGTATCGTTGTGCGACGGGTCGTTGAGCTCCCTATAAAATGGTTGAGCTACACGATGACTGATGTATGCGTGCCGTCAGTTAGGACAGGTCAACTCAAAGCTGCTATGGCTCTTTCTTCAAAAGGCCTGTTCAGATTTTGCCCTACATTGTTAAACTCGCATATCTAACAACAACTATTGTCTGGACTTTAAAAGAGACCATGATTCTCTGAGTTTGTTTCGACGTTTCTTCTCAGAGGTCGTCAGATAGGAAACGTCGGCGCCATCTAGTTAAAAAAAAATATGTAAAAATCGACTTGTAAAAGTGTCCTGAAAAGATCTATTTACAGAAATAAATATCATTTCATTTCATTTCATTTCATTTCATTTCATTTCATTTCATTTCATTTCATTTCATTTCATTAACCTTTTATTTTATTTAGCGTCCTAAATACCATGCTGCATAACAGCAATAAAAAAAAAATAAGCTATTCGCCAAAACTTTCCCAATAACTGTTATATAATCATAATTTATATTAATTACAGTTGACTAAACATAAAAAAAATATGCCTCGATTTGGTAAAGGTTAATGATTGACTATTAACTACGCTCTTTGATTTACGGTAATCCTAAATAACACCGATTTGCGAAGCGGAGTCGGCATTTTCTAATTGTTGCTAACACTTTCAATTTACTTTCTATCTGTATGAAGATCTAAATCAAAACGAATGGACTCCACGATTGTAGGTATGTTTAAAATCCGTTAATTAAGTATACCGAACCATGGTCTGTCCTGGTTGAAGCCAACTAGGCGAATCCCATTATAGGGCAAGACGACAAACTTATGCGCCTCCCCAGGTCACAAAACATTTATTAGGATTTTCCGTACTATAAAAAAAGGATTTACCTCATAGTAAAGTTATAAAAAATATTTATAAAAATTTTTTTCCAGTTAAGTGAATGCGTTCTAAAAAAAAATAGAAGTTATAAGAGTATCATTGCACCAATTTAATATTCCTTACATAATTCTGCGGAACTGCCCCTGTTTCAGGTCAAATATTACGTAAATTGAATAGTGTGATAGTTTTTAGAAGCTTCGGAGAAGTTAGGCAAGTTAGAATTAATTTGAATGTGACCTAGGAAAAAACTTTAATTTATTGAGGCAATGTCCTAAGAATCGTAAGAGCGATTGATGGAGCTTAAGTTTGCGGGATTCTGCGGTTAAATTCTAGATTCGATAAAATTTTCATTAGGTTAGGTTAGTCAAAATCGCAACTACGTCGTAAATGGTAAAAAAAATGTGGTTTTTACATTGTAACGGTATTAGTTCACGTTTTGTCGTGTGTATACAATAGTTCACCTCTGTTAATAAATTAATGTCTATAACTGGCTTTAAGCTTTTTTTTTAGAATAAGTCAATGACATTATTTGCAAAAACGTAAATTAAAACAGGTTATCTTAAAAGGAATTTATTATTTAATCCTCAATAATCGGTTAAAGCATGTGCATGCATAGCTCAAGATAGAGTGATTAAAATAATTTATTTCTAAAAGAAAGTAATAATTTGGTTACGAATTAAATTTATTCGGCTACGAACAGTATTAGAAAAAACCTAGTATTTTATTTCTCACAATGTCAGCGGCATATAAATATTTGCTAAATGAATAATGATAATCTTCAACACATAAAAACATTGAGACAATATTTTATTAACTAAATTAACATAATGTCAATATGTCTATTTAATGTGTTTTTTTTACAAAAATAATCGAGGTCTTCATTTTATTTTAGGGTCGAGTTTGAAATCCTTGATTTTGTTTTGAGATACAAATTAGATTATAGGACATGGATCCCCAATCTCGTCGCAACACGTGGTCAAAGAATGTCAGCAACAGAAGTGGCACGTTCCTGGCAATACGCACACATACGTTAATGGCAATAATGCTCGGTACGCTACATAACTGCCATACAGGACGACCTAAAGGACGTAATACACCAGTGACATTTTGGAATAATTCGGTACAACTATGCCTTACCTTTCGGAGAATATAGGCTTGATGGTAGTTTATTACAACGTAAGATGGGGAATTCTATAAAAAAATATGTTTTCATTTAAATTTAAAATAATAATAGTCGTCTTTCACATTGCTATTAATACCTAGGTAAATTTATAGGTGTAACAACCATATATTTGATGGTTCTCGAAACTGAAACGTTACTTTTAATTAAAATATGATAAATACATAAATCAGAACATGTTTATTTTGTTTAAAGAATTTGCACTTCTCTTTCAATCAAAACAAACACAGTCTGATATACGAGTTATTAAAAATCGAATAATTTAAATGCAAGACTAGATCGTAAAGATGTTTATTATCATGCTAATTGAAGCTAGCAATCTATTACTACTATTAATAAATGGGCGTTATAGTAAATATATAAAAATGAAGAGTAATAATTTAACAAACATTGCTTTTATTTAACTCACTTTAAATCGGTTTTACTGGCCATAAATTTGGTAACAGTTAGATTTTTATTCTATCTAATTAGCTTTTATTGGTAGGAGGTAGTACTTTATAATAAGGATATTAGAATAAGTCAGAAATCATATTTAATCACTTTAGATTTCAGAAAAAGATAACTTAAGGTGAATGATTCAAGAATGAATTTTGATCAAGTAATAGAAATGTAGACGTGGATCTTGAACGGGAAAATCCAGATATTGGAGGAAGAAAGAGACAGAAAAAGTATAAGACGTGCGTTGTTGTGGGGATGACATGGATAAAAGCAAAGTAAATGTTTTGTGTGTATGTAACTGTTAGCAGTCTATTTTTTTTTATTCTTGATATGCTTACGCTTGACCGCCAGTTCGCCGCGAGCGCGCTTGCCTAGAATAAACCGATTCACTCGTGATTTAAAGATAAGTACCCAGATTATATCTATCGGGAAAGACTATTACTATTGAAATTACAATTCTTACAAGTAAAGTGACTGTCCCCTTTAAAAGGAAGCCAACTGTCATAGCAACCTACTTAAGCCGCGAAAAACTACTAAAAATATATAAATGTGTAACATATATCCAGCAACCGTGAGAATGATAACAATCACCTAATTGTTCCTACTATTTACTGTAGTTATCTGCGACAAACAATTAACCTAGTGCCTTAATTGTCCCTTTGTTATATTCAAAATACGTCTGGCCGCTATTCGACACGTATTAAAACTAAATTCACACAATAAAACGATTATTTCGGTAATCGTTCTGTGGTGAATTAGAATTAAGACTATACTTAATTTAACATTCCATCATATACCATCACATGTATTCCTTGATGGAATTTTCCACGCAGGTGTAAACTTATGTAAACTTCACCTGAATGAATGAGCTAGGGTACGAGCCTCCTTAACTGCGAGTTATATCCATTATCACTCGCATTATTCATTATTATATATTTCAAGAGTGCTTCGCTAGAGGTCCTGGAATCGATCTCCAAGACGGGCATTATTGAAGACTTTGTCTGTAAAAAATTATCATTAGCAGCCCGGAATTCGGATTTGTGCCCAGTTCATGCCAATAAGGTCACCCCCTATTAAAAGGGACCATAATATACCGGCGAAATGGGGGTATACATTAGTACACCTCTGCCTAACCTTTCAGGGAATATAGGCGTGATGATCGTATAATCATGTGAGTTTCGCACTTCCTTGATATAACATAACTAACGATCGCGTGAACTCAAACATAACATAACGCTAATTAAAACTAAACGTGGTAAGCAATTTGATCTGAATGATGAAATAATAATAACATTCACTGCTGATTGCTAAAATATCTTTTCTTTTTTTTGCCTTACGGGAGTTTTGAGACTAAAATATAAATTGGTACCTGATTTGGACTATATTATTCGCCTTTAGAATGAATTATTTGGGTCTATCAGAATATCAGCACATCAGCTGAGAAAGACAACATATTTTGGCCTCACTCTTTTGTATCGTTAAGTTTTTATATTCCGTGGAATAGGTGTACTAATGTACACCTACACTTCGCGGTTGGGATAACATTTATAAGGCAGTCCCCGTCAGATTCTAACAAATCTCGCTTAAAATAAAATAAATTCTGATTTGATACTTTTAATAATTTATATGAAATTAACAGACAAAGCGCGATACAATGTAACCACACCTGTATCTTCAATTAAAGGGCGTAATTGGTCGCAGCTTGAAAATAAACTTATCTTTTCTCCACTCCTCTACGAATACAATAGATTGAACGTGTTAGAGAGTATTAAAGATCAAACACACACATTTTAGCAAAAGAAAAATTTGCCTTAGGAAAGGTTCGAACCTGCGTCCCTCCGATTACGTACATCGGACGCTTTAGCCAAGCTTAAGCTTCCGAGACCACTGCCTGTGATCTCGAATTACGTCTAAAGTTAACGTTGGCTTCATTTAATACTCAATACTCAATACTTTATTGCATTCCATAATGTAAATATTAACAGGTATTATAGTTTAAGAGAAGTGTAACAATTATGGACCCTGTCGGGCACAGCAAAACTTCAGTAATTATGTAGAAGAGAGGAGGAGTGCGTCAAATTATAAATATAATTAATTATTAGAAACTTCTTAGTAGGTATTTTATAATATATAATTGAATCATTTAATTATATTGTGATATAGGATCAAAATTGGATATAATTTATTTATTATTTTTATTTATTTATTAATGAAACATTTATTAGTACCCAAAATGGCATGGCTTACTATACACTTTTTATCATTAACTAATGCGAAATATCTTTAAAGATAAACAAAAGCGAAAGAAAAATTTACGAATGAAAAATGTTTGAGAGTATTCATGCAACTATGTTGTATCAAGGAGGTCACATGTAAATAAGCTGAGAAATGTCTCGGTTTATCTCACAATGGGGCTTTTAAGACTTACATTTTTCCTTCAAATTGCAGATGAAACAAAAACAGTTGGTGTGGGATCAGTTCGCGTGTCGGCTGAACTTTGCCATACATTGTTTACACTAAGTAACAGACTAACAGTCACTTTTACATTTCATTGTTACACCGTCAATTATTACGTATACATTAAACGAGAAACTTAGTGTTTCAAAAATTATTGTCACGAAACATTATCTTGCTAACAAAAAGTATTAATAAATTTAGTATCTCTAATTTATTCTCAACGATTTATTTATCGACCAAATTATGCAACTTTTTTTAATGGTTGCTGTGTTGTAGTACTGTGACGATCTGACGCCTGTCCAAAGTATCATAATTAATATAATAGAATTGTAACCGATGTCTGTACATAGGAGATCTAAGGAAAGAATATGTCTTTTTTAGAGCAATAGATGTCAAACTCTCAGATCAAATAAAAAGTTAAGATGGAACCTTGCGAACAAAGAAGTGAGGCCAGCTAAATCTACGCATTCCTGTATGCCGTCTGCCCATATGGTTGTACGTGCATTGCAACCACTGCACGAAATTTGATGCGGTTTTTACAATTGTATTACAGGAGGTCTAAATTAAAATCAATTGCAAGTTTCATCTTGATACGCTAGAAGTTAAGTTATAGAACGCAATCCTTTATTACGCGACTGGAACCGCCTGCAACAGCTAGTCTAAAAAAAAAGAGAAAGTTATGTCGAAATAAAGAGTTAACATCTAGATAAAATATTTTTAAAAACTACCCTAAGTGGTGAAAGTTCGCATTCAAGATATTAACTTGAATGTTAACGTTTAGCATAATGGTAAGCACCGACTAATATGAATAACTAATAATATGTTCTAATATGGACCACGTTATTCAAGTTACAAGCCTGAAGGGCTCGTTTGACGTACGTACGTATTGGTTTTTATATGAAATTTTCAGTAGCAGCTCAGAGTCTGGATTTGTGCCCGGTTAATGGCGATAGTCTCGCCTATTACATGGGACCTAAACATACCGGCGAACTGTGTGTGGACATTAAGTACACCTCTGTTAGCCCTTTGGGGCATACAGGCGCAATGGTATGTTATGTTGCTTCGCATCATTCATGTAAGGATAGCGAGCTAAGTTCATTATTAGATCCTATAACAGCAAACAAAGATATTTATAGTTGTGCTAGAATAATCATTGATATCTCTCTGCATCTCTGATCAGCTGTCTCGTTCCATAATGTTTGATATCATAAAGAGAAATTGTGTTGTGGAAATTTAACCCAATAAGACTTAATTTATGATTATGCTATGGACTTAGGTATGGACTGCCAATTCATTTTTCTCGACTCCAATCCACCTCTGACTTGAACATCACGCGCATATACCCCATACATACGGTATGTATGTATAGGGTATATAACATACCCTAAACGGAAGAGGACAGCATCGTAAAGTAACCTTATAGGATTTTTTTACCAAATAAAATAAGAAATCTTTATGTCGATATGCTGCCCAAGGAGATATAAATCTTCACCGTCAAGACTTTTTTCATGGGACATTTACAAATGTATTGCGAATGTTTGAAAGCAATGTGTTATTTAAATATTTCACAAACTTCATGGGTATCCATCTAATTAACACGCTTTTATTAGCCTTACTTGTAACTAACAATGTATTAAAATGTTAAAATAGGGACTTAAACTTTACTTAACTTTACTAAACCAAGAAATTATCAATAATACTCTTGATTGATAAGAAATCTATTGTTTTCGAGCGCTGCCGGGTATACTCCAGCATTGGAAATGTCCATGGCAACACAGTAAAAAATAATAAAAACATCTATATTTGTATTAGTCATTCGTCTACGTTTACGTTTATGAATTCTACAAATATCGTCTACCAATTTTATAAATATTGCAACTGCTTCAACGCTTAACTGAGGTCAACGCCTTGTTCCTTCAGTTTTATTAATTGCTAATGAATTAAATCACGCTGTAGATAGCCGCAGTATGCAGAAAACACAGTTACTACATAAAATGTTATTTTTATGCATCTGGCTGGCTAGACGTAATAAATATAATGACCTGTTAATGACTATGTTATTGTTTTCGAATCGATTCTTTAATTTGTTTTAACTTTTAACTTTGTTTAAATTAACATAATTTTGTCGTTCTAAACTGTCTTAATAGTCTTCACATTTTATTTAGCACAAGACTGATTATTATTATTATTGGATCTAATCTGGACTCTATTTTATCGATGCACAAGTTGAAAGGCAGAGGAAGAAGTGTATCCACAGTTCATTATTATGTTTAGGCCCAATGTAAAGTGAGCCTATTACTAAACACCTAATAATACTTTAGACTATTTAATTGTGTAGAGCTATTCTTTGTAATTTTTATTGCTTTAAAATTAATAAAATAAAAGTCGCGGTTGACATTCATCCTATTTACAAACAAAGTTTAAGCGTGTGAGGTACTAGAATGCAAACTTACGCCTTTTCCGTAAGGGTAGGTAGGAGTGATCTTAAGGCAACTGTAATGTAATCCTGCAAATACAGACTACCCCAGATCAAATAAAAAGTTAAGATGGAACTTTGCGAACAAAGAAGAGATGCCGGTTAAAATTACGCCTAGCCGTTTACAAACACAATTTTACACTTTATAACAATACCGAAACTACGCCTTATCTGGTCAGTCGAGCTATCATGCTATCGAAAGCTCGACTGACAAGATTAGGCGTAGTTTCGGTATTGTTATATAGGGGGCGAGCCTATTGCCATTAACCAGACACAAATCCAGACTCCGAGCTGCTACTGGGAATTTCACAGAAAAACCCAATAACACTTTGCTCGACCTGGGGATCGAACCCAGGACCTCAACTACTCGGCTAAAATAATTTTATAGCATGAAAAATGCATAAACATATGAAAAGATAATAAATAATGTCTCAGAAAAAAATACAATGAAATTAATGATGCCGAATAAATTTCATCAAATACCATAATATTTTACCCATTTATAAAAGTCAATTCTAACCTAGACAAAACGAAGATCTAGACTTGGGCCAGACATTAATTTCGGCCAAACCTAGAAATAATATTTTCGCAACACCACCCAGACATAAGAAATAAATAATATATTGTTGAAATAAAGCACCTTTCTAATATACCTATTTACTTTTTCAACGATCTAGACATAAAAAAAAACTTAGGTATCTTGTTCGAAAACGATAGTTTTTAACGATATTTTATTGATAGCTTGTTCCTCAGGTTCATGATTTAAACGCTGCATTCTATTAGTTGTAGAATTTGACTGCAGATTTAGTCTACCTCGCTACATCCGGTGTGCCGATTTCTACCGAAGACCAATGTTTGTGTCATATATATCTAATATATTTATTTCGTGTCTGGATTAACTTGTATTGTTTATTTAACTAAATAAATTGAATAAACTGCTAACTGGACTGCCTCGTTGGTCTAGTGGTCCCAATCGCGACTGCTACGCTGTCTTGGGTTCGATCCCCAGGTCGAGCAAAGTGTTATTAAGTTTTTCTATGAAATTCTCAGTAGCAGCTCGGAGTCTGGATGTGTGCCCGGTGAATGGCAATAGGCTCGCCCCCTGTTACATGGGACCCAAACATACCGGCGAACTGTGGGTGTACATTAAGTGCACCTCTGCCTAACCCTTCGGGGAATACAGGCGTGATGGTATGTTATGTTAAATTTAATAAATTATTTGTGCTATTATCTAGTAATTTTTTGAAAATAAAGTAATATAAAAGTACTTATAAATTTTTAACTGCCTCATTAGTATAGTGGTCCTAAGCGCGACTGCTACTCAAGAGGTTGTCGGCTCGATTCGCAGGTCAAGCATTGTTATTGTGTTTTTCTGTAGAAGCAGCTTGAAATTTGGATACGTGCCCGCTAAATGATAATAGGCCCCCTATTACATAGGACCTCTATTATCCTATTAAGTACACCTCTGACTAACCCTGTTGGAAATACAGGCGTGATGATAGGTATCATGCCTTGAATTCGAACTTGATACGTATGACTTGGCTATCTCACGATCGTTTGGCTGCTTTTTATTATGATAGGTATGTATATGTTCTCTTCTTATTGCAGAACAAAATACAAACGCTTTACAAACTGCGCCTTGCCTATGAAACCAATGACTAGTTCGCATCTGGATGATAAATTATGAATGTTAAAAGCAACAAGATGATAAGTATAATTATTTGCTATTGTATGAATGTCTTAGCAATGATACAAATAAGATTCCAACACAAGAACTTTGTAGTTTGCAAGATGCGTATCTTATCTTTTGAGTTGCGTATAGATCTCAATAAAGGGTGAGTTGGCACAACGTAGCTTAATTTTATGCACGTTTGTAGTCTTTCGTCTTTCTTTTAGTTGTCTTTTATATGTGTTGTTATGTTAATTTAAACAAAGCTAAAAGTTAAAACAAATTAAAGAATCGATTAGAAAACAATACCGTAGTCATTAGTTCACAGTTAATTATATTTATAACGTCTAGCCAGTCAGATGCATAAAATAAAATTTTACGAGTATCTACTTAGTACCGAACCGTGTTTTCTGCATTTTGCGGCTATCTACAGTTTGATTTAATTAATTAGCAATTAATAAAACTGAAGGAACAAGGCGTTGACCTCAGTTAAGCGTTGAAACGGTTGCAATATTTGTAAAATTGGTAGACGATATTTGTATGTTAAGTAAACGTAGACGAATGAACTTCCACTAAACGTCCGCATAAAAAAAACCGCAAGAAAATCCGTTGCGTCGTTTTAAAAATCTAAGCACACATAGTGAAAGACAGCGCGAAGTAACTTTGTTTTTATACTATGTAGTGACAGTGATAAATATATGTATTAATGAACGAACGGCCTCTGTGCTATTGATCGCGGGTTTTATTCCCGCAGGCAGCCTAATCAAATAAAGGGACAGCAAAAACATCCTAATGTGTTGTTATATATTTTTTAGGAGGTTTTTGCTGTTTTTTAATAGATAGAGTGATTCAAGAGGAATGTTTATATGTAATACATACATATTATAGTACAGATAAAACGAGAAAAAACGCGGGTGAAACCGTGGGCGGAAATCTAGTACTATATAATGTTCAAAAGTCATGTCCAAATTAAGATGAGAGCTGGTTAGAGGTGTATTCCGTGATGGTGACGCGGTAGGTGAGGTGTATTCCGTGATGGTCACGCGGTAGGTGTTGACATGCGGAAACGACGAGGAATGAAACCTCGCTCCCGCAACCTCAGCAGAAAAGGGGCGAGGAGGATCACCCTGTGGTTTTTTAGTCAGTAGTTCACCGACTCTGTGTGAAGACAGACTTATTTTATTCAAAAAAAACCGGCCAAGTGCGAGTCGGACTCGCGCACGGAGGGTACCAGGTACCATTACGATTTATGACGTATTAAAAACTACTTACTAGATCTTGTTCAAACCAATTTTCGTTGGAAGTTTACATGGCAATGTACATCATATATTTTTTTTAGTTTTAACATTCTCTTATTTTAGAAGTTACAGGGGGGGACACATTTTACCACTTTGGAAGTGTATCTCGCGCAAACTATTCAGTTTAGAAAAAATATATTTTAGAAACCTCAATATCATTTTTGAAGACCTATCCATAGATACACCACACGTGTAGTTCACATGGGTTTGATGAAAAAAAAAATCTATTTTTGTGTGAAAATCTTAATGCGGTTACCAGAATACATCTACTTACCAATTTTCAACAGCATAGTTCTTATAGTTTCGGAGAAAAGTGGCTGTGACATACGGACGGACAGACAGACATGACGAATCTATAAAGGTTCCGTTTTTGCCATTTCGCTACGGAACCCTAACAAGTATCACTGCTCAACATTGGTATCGAATCCAGAACCTGACGCTAAACACTTCGAACCGCTAAGCTATTGAGACAGTTTCTATTTCAAGTAATTTATTGTTTTATTGTTATTTTCATGAGAGTAAAGGTGTGCCGTTTGGGTTATTCTCCCACACATCCCACGTGTTGAATGAATACATCTTTTAGTGGAATTACTAGGTATTCAGAATGTCTAGCCGAATAACAGTTACATTAATGATTAAACAGTTTACAATCCGGATGTGACATTTTTTATATAAAGCTTATTATACGTTACTTTTATACGTTGTGTCAGACTAAGGTTTTTACAGAATTGTATGCAATTTTACAGATATAACATACACTTACTTTAAAAAAAGCCTCGTTAGTCTAGTGGTCTCAAGCGCGACTGCTAGGCTATAGGTCCTGGGTTCGATTCCCAGGTCGAGCAAAGTGTTATTGGGTTTATCTATGAAATTCCCAGTAGCAGCTTGGAGTCTGGATTTGTGCCCGGTTAATGGCAATAGGCTCGCCCGGCTATTACATGAGACCTAGACATACCGGCGAAATGTGGGTGTACATTTAGTACACCTCTGCCTAACCCTTCGGGCAATACAGGCGTGATGGTATGTATGCCTTGCCTTTGTTTCTTTTAGTACAAACTACGTTTCTTTACTAAAAACCGCACTTGCCTTCCAAACCCTATAGTCAAGACTGGGTTTCGGGCTATTCCCCACGACCATGACGGGCTATGGTCCATCGCCTAGTAGACTGGACTTAATTTATAATATACCAGTGTACCCGACAGTTTCTGTCTGAACTCGATCGTAGCGCCACCTGTCGGGTCCAATTGTTAGTGTAAACAACCCAGGAACCCACTCAAACAAACATAAAAACACACATACAATCGAACATAGAACATCCTCCTTTTTGAAGTCTGATAAAAAATCATCAAAATCAGACTTATGAACAGCAATAAAATTGATTTTTATAAACTAGATTTTTATAACTGCTATTTTTTGCGAAGAATCAAAAGCGTGCGAACATAGCTTATACGAGCTATGATATTTGCATGCTGACAGCATACTATTACGATCTTTGCTTAACTTACATTTGACAGTGGCAATTACATCGGAGCTATCTTCGTATCTACGTTATGAAACAAACAGAGAAAGTGAAGATTTACCGTCTGAATGGACCAACGAACACAAATTACCCTGTGATCCGGCAACGCCACAAAATCACTTTATAATTGCAATTGCAAACTATATATATAAAATGTTCTATATATAAAAATGAATCCCAATTTGCTTTGGTCATGCCATAATTTGACAACGACTTTACCGATTTAATTCTTTTTTTTTTAAGTTTTCTAATGGGTACTTTGTAGCAGGATCCTTCGGAAGAGAGAATTAATTGAAAACAATTTGATAATATTATCAGAAAATTTTACGACTATTTTAAGTTTGCGATTTTATATTTATTCCAGTTCATATTAATTATTCATATCCAAGTCAGGACAACGTCTATGGGACCATTATAAAATTATAAAAAACCTGATTCTGTACATTGAAGATATTTTAACAAAAAAGTGGGTAAGAGTATATAAAATCCCTGACCCCAAAAAACTTGTTTTTAAATTTCTTGCCTGTTTGTTAGGGGACGGCGCAAAGACAATTAAACAGATTTTAATTTATTTTCTAAAAACTGCAGAACACCTTATTTCAATTAGTTGAACAGGTCCTAGTATAGAATGTTACCTCTCTGTTGTATGTAGATCCATAGAAAGAACTCAGCAATGTTCTTTCTGATTAAATTCTTTCTATTCGTCCATGGAAGCGAAGCCGCGGGCAAAAACTAGTGCGATATATTTTCCCTTTTACACACAGCTACAGGTCAAGCTATGCAAAACCAGTTTAAGCTGATCTCGCAATTTATACCTTTCTATACGATAAGAGGCCAGCGTTAACTGGATTAGTATTGCTCGACGTGTAGCCGTGCGTACCGCTTTAATTCAATTCTAGATAATTATTATCAGTTATGTAATGTGTTATGATTTTATGAACCGGATTCAATCACAGACCCTTTCGATTTGTTAATTACTTATAGGAAAACTCACGAAGAGCAAAGTTACGCAATATTGGAAAGATTGTAATAAATCATCATCATGTTATATGATGATATTTTAATGAATGAATGATCTTCACTTTCGAAATTATAGTTTTCAATAATTTTATGGTAGCTCACATGTATGTCATCGTGGATTTAATTTGAATACTTTTAGCCGTTATAATTAATTACATATAGACAATTTACTACCTTATCTATCTGACTAGTGCTCACAAACGCAACACAAATTTCTAAAATACATTGTGTATTTTAGAAAATCTACGCTATCAACAATGTTTCACTGTATCAAATTTTACCGCGATCTGAATCTCGATGTCTTTATTCAAGGAAATAACAGCGGATTATCTATGGCGGCTACACGAAGCCCTATTACTGGTATTACAGCTCCGCAAACAACAGTTTTCTCGAAAATAGATAACGCGGATGGAAGGTTTGCGACAAAGTCCAAATTGCACCTGCAGGGAACTTAGGTACCTTATCTTAAGGAGCCTTCAACCTATTTACCTTAAATTCCAATCTTTATTTAGTATCTTTACGATGGTTTGTATTATTACCTATATTTTTAGGAGCAGAACTCTTGTGCCTCATTTGTCTTGTGGTCCTAAGAGCGACTGCTACGCTAGAGGTCCTCGGTTCGGTTCCAAAATCGAGCAGTGTTATTCAGTTTATATCTTTCTCAATAATAGCTCGGAGATTGGATTTGTGGTCGGTTTAAGGCAACAGGCTTGCCCCCTATTATGTGGTACTAAACATACCGAATCATGGGTTAGGCCAAAAACATTCTGTCTGCTGTTTACATAATAGTATTTGTTACTGTGTTTTGTGATGGGTTGAATATGTTTAAAACCAGTTCAGTTGATAAATTTTACCGCTTCGGCCCTGCATCGTCAACGGTTAGGCCATTAATTCTATTATACCTAATCAGATTGGTATCTCAGATTCACGTTAATAGCTTCCATTACCTGATTATTCATGGTTTTATTAATTTACTAGCCGTTGCCTGCGGTTTCACTTCTTAATAAACTAACAGATTGATCTGATGACTACGACTCACAATGCGACTGTTTCGGCTGCAGAAATGATTCAGCAAAATAGTATATTGCTAATAGCTAGATTCTACTAAATATTTTTTCCACTAGAAATTTTCTATCGAAATGTCTCTATTATATCTTATAGACATTTATCAAGATTTAACAGATCTGTTGATGAATACCTCGTATCCATAATAAATAACAATAACTATGTGTATCAGAGCAAATTAAAGTGCAGTTTGTTAGCCAACCGCCAAAGCACCGTAACTAGATTCCATTAATCTTTCAGTTCTTAGAATTCATTCGAAACTATAACCAGTTACTGCACATTTTTATTTAAATTCAATTTTATTGGTGTTTCTTTATGCACATATTTCAATCGATATTTTATGTGTCGAGATAAATAGATACTTAAACTCTTGCTTACCAAAAGCGTACCAAAGGACCAGATTTTTCTTCAGCGAGACCAATAGAATAATTTTCAGAATACCGTCACTTTAATGTCATAATTTCAATATCTAATAAATAAGACATCATTTTTTATCTCTTATCGCCAGAAAATCATTATTTATAATGTACTTCTGGATACTTATGCCAAAAGTATTTTCAATAAAATCATCATTTTGAAATAAAAACAACCTCAATAAACGTTGTTTGTGTCTTTCGAACACAAGGAAAACAACATTTACGAAGAGCCAACAGTTTCTCAAGCTCACTTTTATTCGATAATCATCTGTAGAAAGTATTGGTTTGATCTGGTGTATTATTTAAAACCGCGATGTCTCCGAGGCGTGGTCACGTCGCCGCCATTAGGCGATGCTCTGATAACTATACGGGACACTTCGGAATAGTTGGGATCCCGTCATTATGGTTATTTACCGAAAATTGTGGTTGGTGGTTGATGGAACGGAATTACGTTTGTGTTACGATGTGTTATATTCGTGTTGGATTCTAAAGATTGCGTGAAACATATTGAGCTTTGACCTACTTTTTTAACTTATCAATGGCATGAATTTTAGCAGTGTTGGCCTAGTGGTTGCAGTGTTCTGCTACCCATGGCTTCTGTAAAAGTCTTCTCATAATAATCTGAAATGGTTACAGGGCTTTACATGACCTACATTCTGTGTTCCTACATTATTTTGAGAGTCCATTGTAGATGGACCTTTATTGGTCAAATGTAATTGTATTCTCACTGAAGTTTGCCGACTACATATTAATACACAATATTGAATTACTAACTACTACTAATAATTATAAAATAAGCAAGGATTTTACGGATGTTATGCAGTAGCTCAGTGGTCCTAAGTGGCGAATAAGTGGTTTTAAAAATTAAAAAGGTTTTAGTATGTACCATAATTAAGGTTTAATTAATAAGTGTTATAATTGTTTAACACGGCAGTAATAAACTTCAGCGATCCTCAAGATGTACATCGATTTAAATATTCTATAATTAAATAGAAATGTGCATAACTATAGGCCGACCGTTTAACTCGCGTATCGCCTACGCGGTAAGAAGGGAGCGGTAGGTTACTTAAAAAAGATACTTATTATTTTATTCTTTACCAACAATGTCTATCTCGAGATAAATCTTTGGACTATCGACTCCGTGTGTAGCGTTACCCGCCCCCGCTCCCTTCTTACCGCGCAGGCGATACGCGAGTTAAACGGTCGGCCTATAGCTTAGATACCAATTATAGCAATTCAAGTTGAAATTACAATTATCCTTGTTAAGTTTACACAAACAGTTTTTTTGTTTCAAACACGTAACCAAATTCCTGCTAATTACAACGTCTATACACAACGGCGAAATTATTGAAAAGAATTGCAAATTCAGTATTGCAATCTGATCATAAATCTTTTTTTTCAGGCACTGCGCAGCGATGACGAAAGCCAATCAATGCGTTTAATCATCTAAGCGACGTGCGCTACATTTCACACTACATGCAATCATTATACTATTTGCATAGACATCATCACGCTATTTCAACTAACAGACTGATCATCTGTCAATCACGCACGTGATTAAATAAGACAAACTAATTTAAAAAGAAGTAATTCAAAAAAATTAAACCTGCACAAAATCAAACAAATTTTTTAATGTTTTTTATTTCGGAAGTCGGTTTCGGTTGTTATATGAACACGTAGGATATTCGATAGTGGTAGTCAGAAGTCCAAAAAGCCTCACAACCATTCTATCCTTCGAATATCGGTATTGACCAGAAAATGGGTCGCGGAGATCACTTTGTGTAGGTAAAAAACGAATATACAGCCGCATCTGCTTAGGCTGAAAGCAGACCCGACGATGAACCTTAATAATATTTTATTAGTTTCTGTAATATAACGTTATTTAAATTTATAGCGTCAAATAGACAGTTATCACGACAAGTTCTTGATTAATATAAAATAAATTTCATTTCATTGAACGTTTCTGTTTAATGATGAGGTCATTTTTATTCAATTAATTATTGTACAAATGATTCTGCACCTTAATGTCCCGTTATCAATCATTTCGTCAACGACTGTTTGGCCGTTACTTGTGAACTTACAACTATTATCATAATATAATAAGTTTAATAATATCAACATATTATGTTGATATTATTAAACTATTTCGCTGCGTAAGCATTCACAATACCAATATGAAAGACATCAACGCGTAGTACATAAATAAACTTAAAAAATATAGTTGATGAAGTTAAATATCACAATTTTATGTAATGAAGTATTGTTATTTTAAACCTGTTTCCGTCTATTTCAACATTTGACTTTCCTCTCAAAGTAATGTAATTATTAATATTTCTAAGTAATAACTTATTTAGTAACAATAGTAATAACTCATTATTATTTTACCCGTGAACAATAATATATTGTAACTGATGAGTTTATGACGTATAAGGTAAGCTGCTTTTACGGTCAGTTCTTGGATGGGTGGGCGTTCTTTACACATCATAATGAGTAGCAGAGGCCATGTAAATGGCTGCAACCACAATAGTTATAAGAAGGTTAAGCAGATGATGACGATGATGACTGCGTGAGTTTTATTTGTAAAGTATATTTTTTTAATGTAGCAATTTCCTACAATGATAATTCATAATTTTTAATGTATTGAAAAGAAAGGTATGCGAACATCTGTATATCTACGTCAAGGTACAAGTTTGACTTTTTCCTTAAAATTAGGCGATGTGCCATGTGTTTATTTTTATTTTAAAAAGAAATTGGAACAAGAGATTTGTTGAAGGAATTTAAACTAGCATAATATGTATAAAATGATTGGCGTAATAGGGATAGTCTGACCAACTCACATAAGAGAAAACGTGTCTATCGACTCGAAAAATCTTAAAATATTTTATGAACCGAAATTCCTTTTTCTCTAGTAAAGCAATGTGGGTCGCACATTTCTATTATTCTTGTTAACACCTCGTACTAAGTTAAATACTTGTGTTACAAATGGGTAAAAAAGGTTACTAGCAATGTGGGTCGCACATTACTAGTATTCTTGTTAACCCCTCGTGCTAAGCTCGTATGAGTGGGTTTTACGAGTGGGTTCACGTCGGTAGTGCAATGGGTGGGGTTCAAACCGGCAACCACATGATCGCAGGTATGACGCCTTACCCATTAGCTAACGCCGCTTTAAATCAATAATGCACTCAGCGGGATCCGATCCCGTGACCCTCGTTACTCAATCCGCGCTTAACGCATTTTATGATTTATTGACATAAACATTAAACTAGTGATTAAAATATTTTAATTACAATGTTTCAATGTAACTGACATGCTTATGCAAATTTACTGAGTAACGCCGACGTTATGTTGATATTATGATCGTTATGTTGAAGTATGATCGATGTACTTATGATCTAATAAGTAGCTATCATATTTTCTGCTTTACTGAGTTGGTTCGAATCGAGAAATGTTATTTATTTTGCAATGATTCCTCCTTACAACCAGTTTATCGTTCGAATATCAGTATTGCCAAGAAATTGGGTTGCAGTGATCCGATAGCAGTCACTTTGTGTAAAATAAAATACTGTTATTCAGTCGCATGTACTTAGGCAGAATAATTCAATAGCAGCTTGGAATAAGGAATTCTGCCCGGACACTCCAATGTAAATCTTTTTTTTTAAGCGAAACAATTTCATAGATCCTTTACCGTCCGGCGAAATGACAGGGTAATTAGACTAAAAACTAGACTTATCTTCCACAGGTTCTTAACACATCGAGCCTCCTCCGTGGCTCGGAGGGCACGTAAATGTATCGGTCCCGGCTGTCATAAGAACATCTATGGTAATCGTTACTGGTGGTTCGAAGCTTAAAAAGTCTTATATAATATCAAGTTCAAGTTCAAATGTTTTTATTTCAAATAAGCCTTCACAAGCATTTATGAAACGTTATGACTCTAGTTGCACGGTTCCAAAAAGTTGATCCTATGGAGAAGAATCCGGCAAGAAACTCCATGGACACTCTTTTAAAATAAGAGGTATAACATTTTTAACTGGTACATTATGGCAATATCCTTATGGTATTGCCAAGAAATTGGGATACACAGGTCCGATAACCATGACAGTCACTGCATGTAATGACGAATTCTTCATCATGTGATTGGAAGCTGACTCTAAAACACGGCTAGAGCAGGCTACTATGAATGTGTGATTGTAAAAGACAGTTTATGGATTGTAAAAGCGGCGGTAGCCTAATGGCTAGGGCGTCGGACTTACGATCACACGGTTGTCGGTTCAAAACCCACCCATTGCACTACCGACGTGAACCCACTCGTAACACAAGCATTTTAGCTTAGCACGAGGGGTTAACAAGAATACTATTTATAGTAATGTGTGACCCACATTGCTAGTAAGCTTTTTAAAAAAAAAGTAGGAACTTTTTGTTAACTTATAAGACATGAAAACTTAGAAATCGACTTAGAATTGTACCCTTCGCCTTTTTATAAGCAAAGAGGATATTTTTTCTTAGTTCAATAAACGTATAGTTCAGATAATGACGTATAAAACAATAGGTATGTAATCTATGCATTATTATTCTCATCGATATTAATATATTTACGATTTCTCGTGTATATAATCGCCGATTAACCCTGCAAGAATCGATTTAAGTAGGTCACGTCTAATTAAAATTATCGTCGGAATTGTACTTCAATTTAAATTTTATAAATACTTCATATTACATACAAGTTTCCATCCAATCAAACTGGTCTATTAGCAAAAGTATCGACATTTCTCTTCGGCAATTTCCCAACCAATCAACTCAGGAAGTAATCTCGATGATTGAATTCTTGAGGCTTCGAGAAAAACTGAACGTCGCGTGGGCTGTCGTCGGTTTGGTCTAGTGATAGTAAACGTGATTATGTTTTTAGTTCTTGGATTTGAGTCTTTAAGTCTGAGGAGGAAATTATTTAGGTTCTTCATAACATAACATACCATCACGCCTGTATCCCCCAAACGTATGGCAGAGGTGTACTAATGAGCACCTCTGCCCACACTTTACCAGTATGTTTAGGTATAGAAAAATCCAATAACACTTTTTTCGACCTGGGGATCGAACACTAGACTAATAAGGCAGTCTTCTTCTTTGTTTATAATGAGTTCCTACTCAATGTTAATAAATGCTGAGTATAATATATTCAAGTAGTAAATCCGTAATAAGTATCAGATGTCATGAATAAATAGGCTATCCAATATTTTAACATAAATAGGTATAACATGTATGGAATGATGTTACATGCCAATCCGAGATAAGCTTGGAATATTTATTTATCATCTCTTGGATCAAGTTTGTAAGTTACTTTACATATAATTTTAATCAACAAATGTTTGACTTCCATAGAAATAGGTTAACTTTAAAAACATAAGTTTAGGTTACATCAACATTTTGGCTTCTATTAAAGAATCGTTCAGAAGATACAACGGTCAACAAACCGATGACAAGTATCTAAAATAAAGTTTTTTTTTTAATATTTTCAGATGTAGAACTTACACATAATCTTTCATAGTTGCATACAAAGAAGAAAATTAAGGCGAATGTCAGCAGATACAGTTTGTTCGAAATAAGTGAGCCGATCGGAAGTTAGCCGTTCCGAACTACCGCGGTGATAAAATCGTTTAATTAAGTGTTTTAATACATAAATATCAAAATTAGTTAACAAAATAATTAGAAATGTGAAACATATACGACTCTAATTACCTTTACACCGGCTCTTTCTATTAAAATTTACCACTTCTAAACCACTAGCAGACAACTTCCGATCGGCTTACTTATTTCGAACAAACTGTACACCGATCATACATATTTATTAGGGAGGTCCTCCAAAATGGTGTGGTCGTTAGGTGTGGAGGTCGTTAGGAGGGTGTTCTGGTGTATGACAAGATGTATGAATGAGAAGTAAAGAAGCAAAATAAGTATGCAGGAATCGTAGCAAGTCAGATTGACTAAAAGAAAAGATTCCAGTGTCAACAGTAGCCCAGCCCATTGAATTAGGCGTGATCTAGTCTATCAAAATCTAGTATATCTATCTAGTCTAGTCAAAGTCTCTGACAGATAGTCCCGGTATTGTGGAAATAACGTCTTACCGTGCGTGCGCGCACATCGGATGTTCGCCTCTGTTCCACGCTGCGCGCGAGTTAATAATGTCGGCAATCATGTCTGCTCGGCATCTCAAGCATTTTCACCTGATCAACACATTCAATGAATCCAATGAATTCTCTTCACTCTTTATTTTCGCGTGTTGTTTATATGATATCATCATCGTCGTCACTAAAACTGGTATTATTGGAATATTTGTTTATTTATTCCGCGTTTCTACCAAAATGGACAAACGAAAATAACAACTCCGACCCCGATTGTTCTTTCAATAATATTTTTTTAATCAGTGAACGCGATTTCTTATATTTTATAGTCTTGTCGGTGGACCAATCGCCACTGTTCTCTGTCTTCTATTTGACCTCTTGAAACCAATATTTAGAAGAATATATAACTATCTGCGCCTTAATAAAAGATAGCGTTTCTGATACGAAACAATAAGTAATGTTGCCGACACTCAAGGACTAGCTTTGAGCATGTTTATTTCTTTAACTCATCATATTTTTATAACTTACCAATTGGTCGTAGGTTAGGTATAGGTAGTATGTGATCGCAAGTACTTATTTTGTATGGGATATGGGCAAACGAGCAGGCGACCCACCTGATTGTAAGTAGTCGTCGCCGCCCATGGACATCTGCAATAACGAAGGGGCTGCAGATGTGTTGCCAAGCATATTAAACGAAAAGGAGACGGAAGGCGACTGTGGGAGGAAGTGGGCCTCTGACGCTCCACACTCACCGTACGAAACTGCTACTTGATGTCGATATTCTTATAAGACAAGGGAATGCAAGTCCGTAGATAATGAGATAGGTACTGCCGCTATGATCACAAATAACAGTCACATGCAGCACCAAGCAATAAATCCTACTTATAAGAGATTTCGCTGAGCTGTATATTTTAAGCGGCTTTTTCATAGACAATCCTTTATTTTATATCTTAATTAACTATTAAAATTAAATAATAGCAGTAAACATTTACGACCGAACTCTCTTTATAAAAATGATAAGTATCAAGTTCTCACGAATCCATCAAAATATATTTTGCGAACATTGAACTAATGTACGGTGGCCAGCACATCAAGTTACCACGAAATGTCAAATTTTCTCAGTTGATTTTGAACTTTATCCTCAACAATTTATGGTTTAAAATCATTTGGAGAAATTTGACAGTTTTGTATACCTTGACCTGATGGCGACTGTACCAATTTACCCACGTTTAATCAGTTTCCGCGATGTGCGACTTTCTTTATGTAAATTAACAAAAATATGGAATATTAATAGTGTAGATATAGATATGTACTAACTGTACATCATTTATCATTGCGCACTTTCGATGACTGTATCTAACGCATTGATTACGCTCAAATCTATATATGCAAGTGTTTTTGTATTTATTTCTTATATATGTTGTCATACTCGTGTCAGCACGATGTAATTAATCATTACATCGATTTCCAAAACGATAAACGATAATATTAATTAATACTTTACCAGTAGTGGGTGAACGATCGATTCACGGATGATGCCACGGATTGTGGATGCGTTCCCCGCACGGACCAAATATTTGGAAGACGTACAGTTTGTTCTTTCAGTTTTCAGTAGGTATGTACTCCTATTTATGGAAACGTATGTTACAAACAAACTAGTTACAAAAAGAAAGAATAAAAAGTTAGACTGTGAATCAAGTTAGCTCATCATCTAATGAAACAAAATGACAGCTTTTTCAAGGTCCATCCATCAGCATCAATCGTCGAAAATTATACATTTTACAAAATAAAACAGAAGACTACGAAATATTTTTCTGGGCCGAAGGTTATCCATACATGATAAATTATAGAAGTTTCATCGACTCTCCAATCGACAGCACTCATATTTACCTAAATAAGTATGCATAAATGCATGGTTTTATCGACTGAACATCTCGTCTACGCGTGTGTATTCTATTTCTCCAATGATATTAGCCATTGATATTTCATTGTATTATTTACGTGACTGGTTATTATTAGATATGGTGTATATTTTAAAGAACAAATAACACTTTAACCCAATGTATTGAACCCGGGGCCGAAATATCAGCAGCCGCGTTCAATGAA
Organism: Subacronicta megacephala; assembly: GCA_958496365.1. Taxonomy (NCBI): domain Eukaryota; kingdom Metazoa; phylum Arthropoda; class Insecta; order Lepidoptera; family Noctuidae; genus Subacronicta; species Subacronicta megacephala. Next base: position 6,151,295 of record OY292530.1, on the reverse strand, counting down.
ACAGCAATAATATGGTATCACTAACTATAAATTTGCTCACTAATTATAATTAGATTGTTTAAGATAATATAAATTTGAATATAACAGTTAAGTAGGTACATTAATCAGTTAATTAAAACGAGCGAATCAGCAAAATATTTCTGTGTGAATTTTTATTTACTCTATTCTCTCATGGTGTTTTTTTTTTCAATATGTATCCATGCTACGTTGATAATAATCAATGATACTCGCCGTAAGCTTTCCAATAAAAAATCTCAAAGTATATTAATCATAGTTTTTAGCACTACGTCCAGATAAATCAGAGAATCCATAATATATAATTAAGATTTGAAAAAAAAAAACTAGACATACGCAAACATTATGCACTTAGCTTGATTAAAAATTTATATAACCTTCGAAGATATCGCATTTTTTGTAAACAACAACTTACAATCATTACTAATTGCTCATTATTATCTTTTTAATGATTTATCGATAGAAGACTGGTTATATATTTGCATAATAAATTAATAATTTGATCATCTATAATAAAATTGTTATGGGAAATTATGAATTTTAGGGTTCTGTTACCCATAAAGAAATATAAACCTATGTAGGATCACTTCGCTGTCTCGTAATCTGTCTGTCGGTCTATCAAGACCCCTTTTCTCAGGAATACGCGAAAGTTTTAAGTTGAAATTAATAAATTACAATAAATGATTCTACAGTCCCTTAGAAGTCAACGAAATAAAAAATTCTGCTTTTTTTGCCTCATATTACGACACTTTCAAATAAATCCAAACCTATACTTAGGGCAGGGCCTCCCGTTGATCTAGAACTATGAAATTTGACATGAAGCAAGGACTTACAGCACAAGTAAAAAAAAACCTTAAAACTGTAAGTTTTTAGTAATAAACACTCTTGACAAATGACCGTCACGGCGTCATGGTATATAACTTTAAGGGAGATATTTTTTTCGTAGAAATAGCAATTTTCGGTGTCGACTTCATATTCAGTAGGATATAACTGTATTGGTGCAATAAGCTAGTTTCCATGGAATCCGCGGTTCGCGGGTCAGACTCGCACTTGTCCGGTTTCAAATATTTTTACGGGTTGGGAAATACCGGTTCGATAAGAACTCAAGTAATTTTAAATAATATAAATATTTTGTTTTTACTTTCTAATATCTGACCGGCCGTAGGAAACCGACAAACGAATAGCAATTCTGACCTGTGAAATATGATACTGTTTTATTTTCGATGAGATGCTTACTTAAAGTGGAACTGGGTCAGATATGTAAAAAACCTACCTATGCGTAGATTTTTTAGACGCATAAAACCTAGGTATGTATACCTCTTGTCTGTAGACAAGAAAATCGTGATAGATCGTGTTCTTATTGCATGCCAATAGCCAAAATCTATTTAGCGATGTAAGTAGGCTGTAGCAGATACATGAAATTTATAGGACGAACTAGAATTATCACGATATCGTGACGGTAAATTTGGTGGAGGACTGGAGGTATACCTATTGGCAATAGTGAGATTTAGAAACTAACAATCTGCATATTTTGGTAGTGATGTGGGTTCCAAACAATCAGAATATTCGTGGCTGATCACTTTGCACCTTTAAAGTTAAGAATATAAGTGTTCAACCATTTAACGCAGGTACTTCAACTTACTCAGGTATTAAGTATATAGATATATTTGCATTCTCTTCATAACTTAAGTAGTGTACGGACCCGTAAGATCAGGCAAATAGTGTTGAAGAAACTAAAATAATGTCGCGCGGTACTTACCCTAGATAAATGAAATATACAAACCAATACAAACTGCTCTACTAAGCTGGAATTAAGCATAGCAAATATCGATTGTTTAAACACCTTCTGGAGTGCAGAAAATAGTCATGGTTCGTTTGTGACATGAGAAGGTGAGGAGATCCAGTGATGGATTAATGCAGAGATATTTGGGGAAAAAATAAGTGCCTCGTCACAAACCCATGGGTTTGCTGCGAAGGCATTTTGGGCAAAAAATCGACTAAAAAAACATATTGCCTTCCCTAGCCCTAGAGACACGGTCATTGGATTCATGACTTCGGTATGACATTATTATTACATGTCTATGACATTATTTATCGTCACTAGGAAAGGCATTTTTAGCTGTCACGAAATTTTTTTTTTTTTTTTTAATTTGCATGAAATATGACAGGTACAGGTGTTCAAATATAATTTCGAGCAAGACATATTTCACCAAGTCACATTGGCATGAAAGTTACTTTAACATATTACCTATTATTATTTATTCAGTCATTATCGTCCCACTGCAGGGCAAAGGCCTCCCTACTCTCCTTCAACTCATCTCAGTTCAGAGCTTTTTACGGCCAATCCTTCCAATAAAAGTCTACTTCATACCGCCATCTCCTTCTGGGCCTGCCGCAACGTCGCAAATATTACTAAACAAATTTTATTAAACCTCTAAATGGACCTGCTTATTCAAACACGTCAGTTCTTCGCTTAATATTTAAGCTCAGTCAATTATTGCAACTGTGTTGCGATTGAGAGAGAGATGCCATTAAACAGTTTGAATAGCACCATCCCTTTCTCACTGCCTAAAAATTATCGTGATAACAAGTCGTGGTACGGCCTCCGTTTACTGTTCCTCGCTTTTACTGTCCTCCGAAGCTATTTAGAAGAAAATATTATTTTCTTTCGAACGTTGCCGAAAACCATCATATAAATATAAACTTTTCTTAACGAGAGCAGTAATAGGAAACATATTATCATAAAAAATCCGGTTATCAAACTATAAACAACATTATCAACACTTCCAGCAAACTAGCGGAACTGTATTTATTATATCTATATATTTTTATTGAGTACATCGATCAATTTAAGTTTTATCATGCCTATATATAGGTATTAGTTATATAGGTAGGTACTTACCGGAAAATTATCCTGCGGTGTTCACAAATATTGAAATCAGTCTTAAGAACACAGTGTAATTAGTCTGTGTTTTCCACTACACCAGATCACAAACAAAAACCGCTCCTCTTAAAAACAGCTCCTAAATCTATGAAACATTGTCCGTATGTCTCAATAAGAAAAAAAAATAAAAAATGTTCATTCACTCGAGTCGTTTTTGTAATCGATTGAAAAAATGACTCAAAATTCAAAACATTTATATAATGAGTGTCGTTTCGTAATATCTGCACCAAGATATCGCGCGCAATTCCCTCAGTTTGCGCGTAAGTACTGTAATTGCGTTGATTTTGCGACGTGCGCGACTTATGCTGCGCCCGCGTCGTGTGAAGTGCGCGCGCATCGCGTGCCCATATTACCCAGTACAATGAGTATTGCGTGATTCCATTACATACAGATCATGGTATTTTATGAAAGTTCATAACAAATATCAGATAAATGGGAGTCTGTACATAATTATTTAATTATTAAGTTTATCTTCGCCAGTTCTCCTTATACATAAGCCGTTAGGCTCTGTTAAGAAATTGGTAGTGGCATGCCATTATAATGAATTCCATGCAAAACAAACATTTGTGCTCTTAAAAAATACACTTCCCGTACTAGAGAAAAAGCTGTACCTAGGTGTCACACGAATCACGAATATTTAAGGCAAATATTTGTGATTCGTGTGATACCTACAGCTTTCCTAATTTCCACACGGGAATCGAACATATAGTCACTCATCAATCCCTTACATTACCCACTGCTGAGCACGGGTCTCTTCTAAGAACGAGAGGGATTAGGCTACAGTCCACCACGCTAGCTTACTGAGGGATGGCACTGAGCACTGCAGTTTTCCTCAGGATGTTTTTCTTCAATGTTTAAGCGAGTTGACCTTTAACTTGCTAATCCAATAGTCATAAAGGCTATCACTGCACTCCCAGTCAAACAAACTATTCATTTTAAAACAAACTTTAATCAAAGCGTACATTACCTCATGAGGATTTTGATATGATCAATTACTTACCTAATATGTAGTTAACCGAAAAGCAAAATAAAATATCAGTAGATATTTAGGTTCCCCTGCGAAACAAGCACCTATTTATTCACTACTAAGTATGACTGCTCCTATTGATCGTTGCCAAACACAGGCTTAACAAAGACTGTTGACGGTCTTTTTTTTTTTATGGGATAACTCGGCAAACGAGCAGGCGAGCTACCTGATGGTAAGTAGTCACCGCCCATGGACATCTGCAAAACCGAAGGAGTTGCAGATGCGTTGCTGAGCCTATTTAGGGAAAGGGAGGGGAAGGAGAAAAGGAGAAGGAAGGGGATTGGGGGAGGAATTGGGCCTCCGGCCCTCTCGCTCACCGGACGAAGCGCAGTAACGAAACGCTACTACTCGGACGTCGGTCTTCTGCGAGAGTGTGGTACTTCCCCGGTCAAGCCGGCCCATTCATGCTGCGAACAGCGTGGCCCTACCACAACAAAAAGAGTCTTCGAGTTGAGTACGTGCATTGGCGTCTACATACCTTTTTTTTTCAGTACGGAAAATGCTTATGGATCGCTTGCCACCTGGGTACGCAGTAGGGAATGTTCGATTCCTACTAATTAAAAACCGCACTTGTCTACATAGTCCTATAGTCTTGCCCATAGGATACGTGATATTCGCCACGACCATGACAAGCGAGTAAGTACATCAGTAAGTCATCTTAGACTTGAACTTTACCTAACTATTGAAATACTAAATATGAAAAGCGGAAGACAGCACAGCCGGAGCGCCTCAGGCCCAATTTCTCCCGGAGTCCCCTTCCTTCTCCTTTTCCCTTGCCCTCCCTTTTCCTTAAATAAGCTCGGTAACGCATCTGCAACTCCTTTGGTTTTGCAGATGTCCATGGGCAGCGATGACTACTTACGATCAGGTAGCTCGCCTGTTCGTTTGCCGAGTTAAATGTATATAAAAATAAATAAAAAAACAGCACAGCTTGAGAGAGTGGTGACCTCATCCTCCACGCCTCTCTAGGCTTTTTACGCTTCGTTACGATACAATAATAAAGATTTCTTCCAGAACATCGTAACAGAACGTTACTATATTAGCAGCGTAGGTATCAGATATAATAGAAATGCTCTAAACAACACATGGTATATAATTATCGTTGTGAATAAGTGATCTTTGATTGTCAATATCGATGGAACTCTGCTGCTAGATTCGTTTGGGTGAGTATTTATAAATTTCTATCAAGTCGACCTCAATATTAGAGGTCTTAATTTAATTTAATCTTATTCTGGGAAATTATAGCTGATATATGTAGGTAACTGTGTGTAGGTACCACCGCATTGATAAGTATTCTGACTGTCAGCAGCAGTGTACCTACCAATATTATTGGGTTTCCGTTAATAGGATAAAGTATTCCGTGAAATTACTTAGCAATAACTAAACAACTGACATCTCCTGATGACAATTTTAGCGAGTAGTCCGAGCAGTCCCTCTGGTGTTGCAAGCGTTTATAGTTACCATTATCATTTATCATAAAACGGGCCGTATGCTTATTTGTAGTTACTTAGTATTTAATAATATGATAAAAATGTCGTCTGTAACATTCAGAGTGACTGGAAAAAGCCACAAAACGTTCTATCGTTACAATATAAGGGACAGCATCCTTTATCATCCAATTAATAATATTACACTAAAAAAAACATTTGAAGTAAAAATATAAGATATTTATTGGTAATAATTCTAAATTAACATACTAATCTATAGGAAATGTATCGCCCGGCCGTTTCTGATGAACGGATGATCTTCACCACCTAAAAAAGAACAACTTTTTAATTTATTGCCACTTTGTAATCTGTGCTCATAGATTATGGAAAAACCGAGATATAACAACAAGATATCGGGTACAATATTATGCTAATTATCAGAATGTTGTTAGTAGGCTTGGTTCATTCCAGGATAACGATTGCCATAAAGAAATGTTTCTCTCGCTAAATTCCTCGTCTGTTTTATAAAACCTGTCGATGTTCCTGTCAACCTCTACCTACCTATTTGGAGTTCATTTTGTAGGGTGTATGGTGTTTGCCATTTTCATTATCTTGAAAAACTTTACTAGGTAGTATATTTTTGTATGTTTTTGGCATTTTCCATGCAAAGATTATTCATTTATTTTAGTGAAGGAAAAATACGACTGCGGGCAGGATTCGAACCTGCGTCTTCTGGTTAGGTACACCAGACGATATGACCGCTAAGCCACCGCCTTTTAAACTTTACTTGTTCTACAGGACAATAGCAAGTTGCCAATTATTATTTATTATTATATCAACATATCTACATATAATCAACATGTCCGGGTCTCGTAGCGTCTCTAGCGGTATGTAGAACTCTGCCTGTATTTAACCTTAGATCAGTAGCTTAATGGAGTGATCGCATGCAATTTTTTATAAATTAAGTTTTAATGTAGTGAAATTATGTTATTGTGAGATGTGATATGTATAATTATCATAAAATATGCAATGTACACATAGCTCGTAGAACTAATAGGCAGGCAGGCACTCCATTTGCTTACTACTCCAATATCAGAGACAATACTTATGCAAAAATTATAACTAGGACACATGCGAAAGCAACGTGTATTTAAATCGTGGAAACAACATGACATGTGTGCATAAATAATATTTTTTATGGTTAGAAGTGATATCTTTTGCGTGATTTAACTAATTCACAGTGGTTCTCCTTCATTGCTGAACATTTAAATATTTGTTATTGCCAGGCAGAATTGCTGAAGTCTATACTTCTGCATGGATAATAATATTATCTTCTCTTCGTTTACTGGTTTCTAACATTCTGCGTGACCGGATCAAATAATAATTAAATGAATGTAGGGTAGCTGTTGATAATTTTGACATTAGGACGACCAACACCTCAGTCCACCCGTGACCATGGATGCTGTAAAGGATCCGAAACGTCGGGAATTAAAATAATCAATATAACGCGATAAAATCCGTAAAAAGTAGTTTTATTTCAATTATCTTTTTTTTATATGTTTTTTATAGATTACCATCACAAGCAATGATCACGTAAAAGGTAGGTAACTAAAACATTGAACAGGTTATTTTATGATTTTTACAGCTGATTGTTTTTTTTTTTTTTTTTTTTTATGGTATAACTCGGCAAACGAGCAGGCGAGCTACCTGATGGTAAGTAGTCATCGCCGCCCATGGACATCTGCAAAACCAAAGGAGTTGCAGATGCGTTGCCGAGCCTATTTAGGGAAAGGGAGGGGAAGGAGAAAAGTAGAAGGAAGGGGATTGGGGGAGGAATTGGGCCTCCGGCCCTCTCGCTCACCGAACGAAGCGCAGTAACGAAACGCTACTACTCGGACGTCGGTCTTCTGCGAGAGTGTGGTACTTCCCCGGTCAAGCCGGCCCATTCATGCTGCGAACAGCGTGGCCCTACCACAACAAAAGAACGGACTTTTCGTATAGTTGATGTCGCACACACACATTCTAGCAGTAAGACTGCTAGAATGTGTTGTAGACGAACATACCATCACGCATCCCCGAAGGGTTAGGCAGAGGTGTACTAATGTACACCCACATTTCACCGGTATGGTTAGGTCCCATGTAATAGGGGGCGAACCTATTGCCATTAACCGGGCACAAATCCAGACTCCGAGCTGCTAGTGGGAATTTCATAGAAAAACCCAATAACCCTTTGCTCGACCTGGGAATCGAACCCAGGACCTTTAGCGCAGCAGTCGTGCTTGAGACCACTAGACTAACCAAGCAGTCTAGTTATAGACGAAAAATTTGCGAAAAACAAAATAAAATAAATTTGCGCGGCAAAAGATGATCAGTGGATGACGAAAGCCGAAGATCGGGCTCCAAGGCGCTTCGTCCAACAGTGGACAATATTAAGCTGATGATGATGAAACATCATTCTCCTTCATTTTGCTATAATTTTACTCGTCATTTACTGCAAGTATTTTGTTGATCCACCTTACAACCTGTAGCGACATCTAGCACGCGCTAACTACACGAACGATTGGTGCATGTCCAAAAGTTATTACAACTATTGATACATATATTATTGATATTAATTAACATTTCATACAATGTTATTCAATTACCCTGCAACTTCAAATAACAGATTGGATTAAAAGCAAGCTTAATTGATTTGCGATACTGGGTTATTTTAATTATTGTTGTTGCTCTAGTGTTGTCTTGTACTGACCTGTCCTCTCTTAAGTCCAAAATATCTCGCTACTGGGTCACCGGCCTGTATTCTCATCAACATGTTCTCCTTCAGTTTACTGTATTTATAGTTAGGGAAAGTAGTAAAAATTAATATATAATTGCAACAGCTACATAACGACGCGAACGATTGGTACATTGGCTGAGTGACCGGCTTTTGTGCACAATTGATTCTCAATACAAATATATTTCTGAATTTAAGTTCTCCCAGGTCTGAGTGTTCGATTATTGCCTATGGCCAAAATTTAAGATATAACATAGCATACCATCATGCCTATATTACCCGAAGAGTTAGGCAGAGTTGTTCTAAAGTACACCCACATTTCGCCAGTATGTTTAGGTCCCATGTAATAAGGGACAAGCCTTTTGCCATTAACCGGGCACAAATCCAGAATCTGAGCTGCTACTGGGAATTTCATAGAAAAATACCATAACACTTTGCTCGACCTGGGGATCGAACCCAAGACCTCTAGCGTATCATTCGCGCTTAGGACCACTAGACTAATGAGGCAGTCCGCAACACCAGAGGAGTCAAAAGTGTGTTGCCAGCATGTGTGTGGTTTTAGTCGGTAGGTCAGCCACTCTGGGAAGAGTCCGATACGCCCGTCGACGGCGACGACAGAAATCCATGAGGGTTTCCACACATAAAAAAAATCCTAAGCTTTTCCCAGGCCATCTTTTCTATTAAAAACTATAATTTAATTATTGACATTTGTAAAAGGATACTATCTAGTCAAGAGCTCCGCTTTCTCGTCAGGTGTCAACACTATGTGTTCAGGGACCAACTCATGTTCAGTAATGTTGATCAATAGTTCTGATTCCAAGAACTGTTCTAGAATGTACTTAGGAGCCATGTCTACTAGTGACTGCTTTGCTGATGGTGTCATGCCTGAAAAATTGGAAAAAGATAAAGAGATAATTTGGACCAAAGAGAAGGACTTAGGATATCTTTTATGTCATACAGTCCTTTGATATCTCATGGAACCACTGGTATTTTTGAAAAGTTTCTGCATTTATAAAATTACCTGCTTGTACAACAACAATAGCTCTATGTATATTTTCCTCTTGCATCCTAGTACAATATGTTTTGATAGTCTTGATGCCAATTTTGGGCTCATCAGGGAAGAATACGAACATCTGATCAGTTGGGTCATCATTATGAGCTACTAGTACAATCAAATCACTTCTGGCAGGTCGCTTCTCACTGTAACAATCCATTTCAATAAGTATATAATTGTTTTATTACAGAAGAACTACATCAAAAAGTTTCTAATGGATTATCTAAGTACTAAAAAGTCTTTATGCAAAATAATGTCATGGCCATATATAATAAATAAAATGCATCACACTATGACTATTTTGGTTGAGCCTGTGGATAAAAAAAATATATATTGTCAAAACACCTGATTTGAAAATTATTTCAATTTATAAATGGAAAAATTGAATGCTAGAATTTGGAGTGTATAACTCAAAAGGTAGACTGCTGAATAAAAAGAAAATGCAAAATTTATAAGAAACATGGAGATTCTAGATAAGAAAATAAGGAGAACTTTAGTGGACCGAACAGTGTCACAGACAACAAAACTGCACCTTGGTAAGTTTAACTATGCCTAATAACTTACTTTGGGTACTTTAATATATTAAATGAAACCCATAACCTGACCATCCATAGGCCAGATAAAGTTCGTCACTATGAAATAAATTTTACCTGGGTTTATCGCCAAATTGTTCTTTGAACTGTTCCAACGTCTGGTCCAATTCATCCTGTGTCACCAAGTATCCACGGTCATGGCACAACTGTAACGCATAAGTAAATATTTAGTTTCACAATCATGTTGAAAACATGTTTTAATTTTATCTAAGAATTAATATTATTTATATTTTTTTATGTTTTCACACAATAGAACATAACCTCACATACCTGCATTACTGTTTTACGAATACGCCATAGTTTATAGGTTTCCGCGTCGTCATCCATTGTATTGTGCTATAATTTTAATAGTTTTATTAATAAGTAATTACAAAATTACAGAGTAATATTATCGTAATGATTGTTGATAAAAACACAAACAGGACGAGTCGAAATTCGAAACAAGCAAGTGAACCGAGATTAGTGGTGTGCGGTATCGATTATTGAAATAATCGTTTTCCATCGATTATTATTTAGATAATCGATAATAATCGATTATTGCTATATAATACTTTAAGTTATGGTAATTCTCAGGTAAATTGAATTTTGGGTAAAAAACGGGTAAATACCCAGGTAAATACCCCGAAGGTGGATATTTATTTTCCTAACAATTATTCCATTTATACATGTTCTTTACAACTTCTTAGGGTCTAGGAAAATATTAACCATTGTTACGTTGCACGAGGATGATATTTTGTTGGTTACACCATTAAGGGATATAAATAATAATAATAAAGGATAAGAAGTAATTACAACTCACTGAGAAGTGTCAAATGAAAACTAAAGTTTATAATCTGAAAACCTTACAAAATCCAACATCTATTTCTACATCCATTCTCATTTGAATTTACGATAAAAGTGCATGTCGCCTTGAAATAAGTGTAACATTTGTGTTTTACTCGCCTTTAGTTAGTTTCACTGACTTTAAAAAAGCTTAGGTTGACTAAACACAATCATAACAGAACAAATGACTTTGCCTTTTGTTTATTATACAGTAGTTGATAGGTTAACATTTCTTTTATTAGATATATTTACCCAGTGGTGGGGTATTTACCTGGGTAACTGTTAAATTTTTACCCAAATAGGAATTTACCTGGAAATTTTCCAATTGGGTATTTACCCGTCGCCCATCTCTAACCTCTAACAACTCTAACCAGTAAAAAGTTTAGTACCTAATGGGCGGAGACTGACACTGACTGAGTACTATTAACTGATTATGTTCTATTTGATGTTAATTTTAAGTATTTTTTTTTATATATTTAAGTTGATTGTTTTAATCTTTATTTAAAACAATTTGAAGAAATGTTTGATTTAAGACTCGTAACCGAATGAAAATCGATTACATTAATTCGCATAATCGATTAATCGATTACTAAAATAATCGAATCGGCACAACGCTAACCGAGGTCAACAGACAGACACTGACATGACATGCATGCATGACACAAGGTGTCGTTGACTTGTCGCTAGTGGTGTATCCGTCAGATTAATACTTAGATAGAGTTTAGATAATCCTTTAGTCGACTAGTTCGCAATATTTTTGGATTTTGCGTTACAAACTTTGCGTTAAAAACATTCTTCATCTTTATTCGGGTTCTACGACTGAGAATGAAGAAGAAGAAACATGGCCACTTTGAAACCTTTCCTAATGGCTGCATAGATCAGTCACCTAAAAAAATGTTATTAGGCAAGAATATCTATTGTTGTTTCTCTTGTGGTAGAGCAGTGCTATTCGCAGCATGAATGGGCCGGCTTAAGGAAGTACCAACCTCTCGAAGAAGACCGAGACGTCTCAGTAGTAGCGTTTCGCTACAGCGCTTCGTTCGGTGAGCGGGCAGGCCGGAGGCCCATTCCTCCCTCAATCCCCTTCCCCTAAAAAACGGCTCAGCAACGCCTCTGCAACTCCTTTGGTTTTGCAGATGGACATCTGCATAGACGGCGATGACTACTCCGGTAGATCGTCTGCTCGTTTGCCGAGTAATCCCATAAAAACAAATCTTATTAGAAGAATCAATACGGATGCGAAACATTTATATACATAGGTATATAAATGTTTCGCATCCGTCCGATCCGATTATAAAATTATTCATGGAAAAGCTCTTTTGTAGCGAATAAGTATTTATCCTGAAGTAGCAACCGGTGCGAATCTTTGCCTCAGTAATAAAAAAGCATGATAGCAGACATCAATACCAAATTTTTAAGTTCAGATCTTGTCGGTAGAGCAATCGCAATCGCCACTGCTCTCTATTATCTGCCTTAGCATTGGCCATACCATGTCCACTTTAAAGGTTTTAAGGGCTATACTTTAATAATAATAATAAGGGCAATTTTGTCTATGGAACTCGAACTTGGTTGGTTTTGTCTTAGAAATCAGAATATTGACTTTTTGGTCGTAATCTTTTCTGTTTTTTCCATTGAAGTTTCTGTTTAGGTAGGTGCGATATTTGAATTTGATCCGATAACTTTATTAATCGTATTGCTCCCGATCCGGATAACATAGATCAATCCAAAAGGATGAATATAAAGTAGTAGTAGTAGTCGAGTAGTTATTAAGAGGGTTTTTATTTTTAACATGAAAATAAATCAAAGCTTATCTACGCACAATCTTTGTCAAAAGTAGGTATCATGGAAATCCAGTAGTTTTGTGATTGAAGTGAGAAAAAGACACAATACATAACAATTTTTGTACAACAAATGCTTCAACTCAAAGAGTAGAATTAAGTATACTAACTTCAACTTGAGATTTACGAATGAGATTATACGTGTTGACTTATTTATTTATGTTGGTAACATAAAGTTTGTATTATGGCCATGAACATAACCCGGTATATAATTATTTTGTTAAAATAAATAATAAATATTATTATGCGTACACACGGCTACAGGTTCCTATACAAATCCAGTTTAAGCTGACTGACTGATCTCGCACTGTATAAGCTTCCCATACCATAAGAGTAGGGTTGCCATCCGTCCGGGTTTCCACGGAATTGTCCTAGTTTAGAGGGCGTCCGGGGAGCGTCCGGGCGGGGTTTCATTTGTTGTCCGGGTTTAAAAGCTGTCAAGTCATCGGTCGCTGTCGGGCTATATAACTATGAAAAATATTTTATTGAATAACTTTAAGAAAACACTGTCGACATGTCCGGGTTCTAAACTCCAAAATCCGGGGTTTTCGTGCTTCTTGTCCTGGTTACCTGCTTTTAGAGATGGCAACCCTAAATAAGAGGCCAGCGTAAACTGGTTTGTACAGCTTGATGTGTAGCCGTGCGTACATAACGTGTAACCCCACGTTCCCACTGACGAGAAAACATGTTGCGAACATCTATTTATCTCTTAAAGAGTGAGTGGAATAGTTAGATAATTATTTGCTACATGTTTTTTTTTGTCGTCAGTGGGAACGCGGTGTATGAATTCTAATGGCCATGAAATAATTTTGATTCGATCCGTGCGCTCCGTTCGTTATTGAATCGATCGATTGGCTTGAAAATCTAATGGCTTTGATCCGAGATCTGAAATATCAGAGATTCCTAAGTTCGCCATCCGATTTCTCACAAAATCGGTACGGATCAGCATTCTTATTCTATTCGACTATTCTATAAATTCTATTCTATTTCTAATAATCTGTGGAAGTTTCTCTGGCGGAGGATCCTGAGATTTGTCTTTTTTGTGAATGTGATTAAAATATTTAATACGATCACCAAATAACGATAATGGCTGGAATTAAGGGTATGTAGTCGTTATTGAAATGAATTCTTTATTGTTGATTTCTAATTAATTAAATATTTGTCATTTCTCTAGGTGGAATGACTCATGTTATTTACTAATAATTATTTTGGGTATGTAGGTACCTACCTATTGAATTTATTTCATACAGCTGTTTATTTTAATGCATAATTCTTTTTCATGTACTCTTCGCTATAATGGATTAGGGTAAGTTCTTACAGCATATTATTATGTGCCTACCAGTTTAGTAGCTCCAAAAAAATCAACATAAAACAGTCTGTCAAATTGTCTGATAACTATTGAAAAATAAACAATAAAGTACTTGCTCTATGTACTGGAATTATTATCACTATGTAGTGATAATAAAATTAATGTTACAAACAAAGGAGATGTCTAGCAGTCTGCCACAGTGTATTTTTATCATGATTCTCATGACATCATTTATTTAGGGTTACGGTCACAAACATTATTAAGGCTCCATTCAGTGAAATTTAACAATGATTTTCTCTGAAACCATGTAATTTGAAATATGAGATGTTGTCCTGACAGAATTTTTATAAACAATACTACTATGATTTGTATTATTTTACGATATTTGAATAGAAAAGTCATTTCAGTGACTGTATATAATTGGTGCTTGTGACTGTACCTAGTTTGGTTTATGAGGCCAACTAGATTATTCAAAACCTTCCCTTTATTTTGACATTTAAATAAAAGATAATATCTTTTATATCATATTAACCTTTTCTTTTATTATAAAACAAATATGAAAATAGACTACTTATTTTGCAGTTTGGTGTCGCTGGCTTTTGCTGGGTCCATTGGAATGACCTTTGTTATTCTTGCCTGTGCCTTACCACAATATAAGTAAGTACCCTCTGTAATGGATATAACTGTATCAGCCTTAAAAACCTATACTGAAATCCAAACTCGTCCATGCTCTTTACTCTCATAATTTGTTTAGTTGAATACATAAAATAAGTCCAGAAAGACTGTAAAATTATGTCTAAAAAATATTCATATGGGCCGAATCATAGAAGTAGTAAACTACCATCATATTATGCTACTAGCCCTTTGCTTGTTTCTCTTTTAGTAATAAGTATAGACATAACTAAAAACTTTTTTTTTCTATGAAAATAACAAAAGACAAATAGGTATTATGGTTATGTTCTTAAAAAGACTTTATAAACAAAGCCAAAATCCACAGGAAAATGTAAATAATTATTATGCAATCCTTTTCAGACTATGGTGGCCATTCTTCGTGGTCCTATTCTACATCCTGTGTCCGATCCCAACGATGATCGCACGGCGTCATACAGAGGGTGCAGGCGAGAACTCGCCATGCATGGAGTCTGCTATTTTCATTACCATGGGTTTCATTGTCAGCTCATTCGCCCTCCCCATTGTTCTGGCTCGCGCTGCTGTGGTATGTTGTTCAGTTATATATTTAAAATAATTATGAGGAAAGCATAGATACCAATTGTTAATGTTATTATTCTCTAACCAAAACCACATAGTGTTTCACCTTTGCAACATAACCAATTTGACCATGCAATCTGCTACTATGGATTGTCAAATAATGGATGTCCTAATTAGTTCTGTGAAATTTTATAATAGACTAGCTTTTGCCCGCGACTTCGTCCGCGTGGAATAGTTTTTCCCCAATCCCGTGGGAACTTCCCAAAATATCGTTATAATTTAAAGCCTATATGTTATTATGATGTATAAACAATAATACTGTAAAGTTTCATCAAAATCCGTTCAGTAGTTTTTGCGTGAAAGAGTAACAAACATCCATCCATCCATCCATCCATCTATCCTCACAAACTTTCACATTTATAATATTAGTAGGAATAGGAATTTTTACGGCTGACAATCCTACTAATCCTAGTAGGATTGTCAGTCGTAAAAATTATCTGAGATTAATTTGAACATCACAAAAGTTATAAAGAAAAATATGAATGAGACAATTGTCACTATTGACTGAAGATGCTAAAACCTAAAACCCATGTAATATTAAACATGGTATTCGAATTTTATTTTATTTTCACAGATCGCGTGGGGCGCCTGTTATTTAACACTGGCAGGTAATGTCATAGTGTACCTCACTATTCTCGGTTTCTTCACACTCTTCGACATGGATGACTCCGACTATACAATGTGGTGAGAAATCTAAATGTTGTTACAATGAATGGACGCTCTTAGGAAAATAATATATTATATTGTATCGTAAGAAAATGTTGTGGTTTCGTTATGATTAAGTCTGATAATGATACTGATAGTGTAACATTGAAGGTGTTTTATGAAAATGTCATTGTTAACATTTTTTTCTTTTAAATTTATAGATATGAAGTTAAGGAGCATCTGTTATATGTCCAGTATTTGGAGTAGTATAAAAATGTGCTAACCACAATATTTAAATGGTTTTATGAAAGCTCGTAATCTGCAATGTTTATCAAACATGGCCCTATATCAAGTGTTTTTTGCATTTTGTTTCTGTTTGTTCTCGAAATATTTAAATAACTTTGTTGGTTTCTTTTATATGTTGATACGAAAATAATGCATGTTTCACATTTCTATAGGTACCTGTATTATTATCAAACTAGTTCTATTTCAGTACAAAATTGTTATTATCAAAAATTTGGTTACAACCCACATAATAGTATATTTTATTTTTGTTATTTCCAATATTCCTTTGTGGTTAAAAACTATCTCTATACTTAGCTTGAACTACTTATTGATATATTATTATTATACTTTTATAACCATTAATAAATCGTCATAATTTGTTTACATTTTATAATATTGCATAGGTATGTTACTCATGTAGTTAAAAAACAATATTCTATTTGTTATTATTTAACCTTGGATTAAGAGAAATTTTAGTGTAAGAAATAATTGGAGATATTTTTTTATCATCAACTGTAATTCAAAACAACATTCAATAATATTGTAAACATATGTTTAAGAAGTGTTGCTTATTCCATGAATTAAATTAATAATTCATAAATAAAGCTTATTGCGACAGAATTATACAATATCTGCTGCGATGATTTAGTGTATTATTAAATAAATGTATAAACAAACTGGGGTTCAGGATATTTCGTCAAAATGGTATTATGTGGGATTAGTCCCACATAATCTGGTTTATAATATAACTTGCAGCAAACAAAACTTATTTGAAATCAGTAAATATACAAGTATAATTTGGTATTTTGACGTGGGTGTAAATTTTTATATAATTCAATATTACGCAATAAAGAAATGAAATTATACACCTTAAAAATGTTGTATAATTACCTGATCCAGGTTGAAAATCATTATTCTGCTAAGTAGAGATAATAATCACATTAAGTATACATTTTTTTTAAATTTCTTTGAATTATACTAACACTATAAAGACATGATTTATTTAATAGTGTGGCAATGTAATAATTCGTTCCAAAAAGCGCAAATTACGCTGCTTATATCGAAGGCTGAATGAGATATTTCGTAATGCACTGCGTTTTTGCTGTTAGTGATTGCTATTCAATGTAATAAAGCGCGTAATGTGTAACAACATCCAAAAAACCATTCCACTGTGACTCAGTATTTTTATACATACAGTAAAATTTTAAACATGATTGTAAAAATTTTGGTGGAAGATTGAACCAAATACCTAAAGTATTTAAAATTTGAAATGTATTACGATTACATTCCTGTAATGTAAATTGTGTAAATATAGCATTATTATCAGGTCACAATAAATATCAGCTGCTTTATAAATTGGTATTTTTTTTATTATAGATACCCAAAAATTAAACAAAAAAGTTCCTTTGAAACTAAAATCGACTGATAAAGATTTTGACGAACCAGGGATACACTGAGTTATAACTACCCATATACTTAGCATTAGCCATATTATATTATTATAATAGCTGTACCCCGCGGTTTCACTTGTATTGCCCTGCTCCTTTCACTAGAAATTCTAACACTAACACTATTAAATGTTTTTTTTTTCAAATCTGACTTTTAGGTTCAGAGAGCAGCGATTCCAAAGAAATAAACTTTTCGGCTATATTACTGTTCGGTCGAAATAACTGCGCGTCTGAAGTAACCCTGCGTTTCCACTGACGAAAAACATGTTGCAAACATCTAACTCTCAAAGAGTGAGTGGGATAGGTAGCTAAGGCTATTTGCAAACATGTTTTGTCGTCAGTGGGAACGCTGGTTAGGCTGTTACGAACGGCCGCGCGTGTAAAATTAATAACTACTAAATAAATGCGCCCTGCACAGATACAGAAAATTCTCATGGACCGTCTGCGTCTTATGCGGATCGGGAGAGAAATGGACAATTATCTCTCCCTCTCCGCCGCCTCTTTTTCAAGCATAACTTGCTCGCAGTAGGAGGCGGCTGCTTCCCACGTTCTTTCGCTCCCGATCATGGAACGGATAGGCCACAATTGTCGAGGCAAGATAACGGCGTTTCTCTTCGCACGCCAAGCATAACTCCAGCGTGTGCTGCCCTATAGACCCTATATCAGGCTATTATACGGCACTATCCCGGCGATGCAGTTCTGGTACCTACTTGTTGAAGCAACCATGTCCTGAGTCCTAACAGCACCGGTGTCGGCCGGAATGCCTGTCCTCCTACTCTTTTAGAATGGGACAGAGGTCCTCCTACGTTAGAAGGCCATCCCCTGGTCGTTCTAAGCACCCTGCCCAATCCACGACTAGACTGTTCCAACAACCTCAAACCCCATAATAACCTCCCAAAACCAAGTTAAATCGTTACAATGTACGTGTATTCATATTCAAAACGACGGTATTTTTGTTACCCCGCGTTACCACTGACGACAACACATGTTGCAAACATCTGTCTATCTAACTCTCAAACAATGAGTGGAATATGTTTATAACATGTTTTGTCGTCAGTGGAAATGTGGGGTTAGTACGCACGGGTACACATGAAGCTATACAAATCTTGTTTAAGCTGTATCTACGAAAAGCGATTACAATGGGAGCTCAGTCTAAACTGGATTTGTATAGCTTGATGTGTAGCCATGTGTAGCTACAAATACGTGAGGGTATTTTTTATAAATTGGTTTGCCTAGGGCCTAGACCTAAGACCTATACTCCATTTGGTTAGGTACTTAACTAAAGGTAAACAAATCATAAAAAAGGTTCTTTTATAGGGCCATTTTTCATCTTAAAACAAAACGTAAATTATTTAATCATTCAAAATAATTTTCCTTTACTATACTAGCATATTTTACTACTTTGTTTAATATTAAATGGTAATTATAAATTCTTAAGCTTGCGACCAATAAATAAATCAAATCTGAAAATTATGTCATAAAGTATTGCAATGTGCCTACTAGAAAGAATCTAAAAAGACAGAAAATCAAAACCTTTTTCTACATAATAGACTTTTGATAACTCGAAAAAATTAAGAAGTAGTAGCGCGAGGAAGCGCGGCAAAATAATTAACCGATATTATACTTAGTCGGGTAACCAGACCAGACCAGTTCATAAGATATCATTGTAATAAAGGTTGAAGAGCCCTGAACGCTTTTTATTAGAGATGGGTAGCTCGCGAATGAGAGATAAAAATGAGCTAGCTCTTTGTTTCCAATCTAGCTCTCACTCACTCACTCACTGAGAGACTAGCTCTCCGGCTCAATTAGTTCAATGAATCTTCATTGTAAATCGATCTTTATTTTTATGGAGACAAAGTAGAAAATGCTTTATCATATTTACTTATCTAGCTCTTCGCATCAATTAGCTCAGTGGTTCTTCATTGTAAATTGATCTTTATTTTTATGGAGACAAAGTAGAAAATGCTTTATCATATTTACTTATCTAGCTCTTCGCATCAATTAGCTCAGTGGTTCTTCATTGTAAATTGATCTTTATTTTTATGGAG
Organism: Subacronicta megacephala; assembly: GCA_958496365.1. NCBI lineage: Eukaryota > Metazoa > Arthropoda > Insecta > Lepidoptera > Noctuidae > Subacronicta > Subacronicta megacephala. The sequence goes on along the minus strand of OY292530.1, from coordinate 6,131,798 downwards.
ACAAAGTCAAAAATGCTTTGTAATATTTACAGATCTAGCTCTCGGTCTCAATTAGTTCAATGGATCTTCAATGTAAATTGATCTTTATTTTAATAAAAACAAAGTAGGAAATACTTTATCATATTTACATATCTAGCTCTCCTGATCAATTAGTTCAATGGATCTTCATTGTAAATTGATCTTTATTTTTATCAAGACAAAGTAGCAAATGGTTTGTCATATTTACATATCTAGCTCTCCGGATCAGTTAGCTCAATGGATCTTTAATGTAAATCGATCTTTATTTTTATACATACAAAGTAGAAAATGCTTAAGCATATTTACATATCTAGCTCGCTGATCGCTCACATGTTGTAATGAAAGGGTATGTAAGTATATCTCTCGCTCACCAATAACTCATTGACTCAGGATTCAATTTGAGCTAAATGAGCTAAAGAGCTAAAAGAATGATATATCTCTTTTGATTGAAAGAGCTATATCTCTCTTTTCTTTTCATTGAGCTATTTCTCGCATCTCTACTTTTTATTGTTTACCTTTAGTTAAGTACCTAACCAAATGGAGTACTTATAGGATGGTTTAAAATTAAATTGTGTGGGCCTCTCCCGCAAACACAAATAACGCGCCGTCTCAAGATACGTAACGTAATTATTTATTATACACTTAGAAGTAATTGATGATTTCATGTTTTGTTTTATTATCCAATGGTAATGAAGAACATTGGATAAAATAAAAAACAAAATCTTCAATCACTTCTATTAATGTCTGATTTATGACAGTAAACTATTAGTCTTGGATTAAATGTTGTTAAATTTATAAATTACGTAGAAGGGAACGTAAAATATTAATCATCTTCCGCTCGTTTGACATTTCGTTTACGTCAAATTCGTGAAACCAGCGATTGTACCGCACCCAGTAAAGTTTTCCTTAATATTTTTTAGTAATTTCTGATTTTATATCTAGTGCTTATAAATATTAAATCATGGGTGATCATCTACCAGCTTGCGTCATCGATGTCGGCACGGGTTACACGAAGCTAGGCTTTGCCGGCAACAAGGAACCGCAGTTTATCATTCCGTCAGCCATAGCGATAAAAGAAACTGCGAAAGTCGGCGATCAAAGCACTCGACGTATGACTAAGGCTGTTGAGGACCTCGATTTCTTCATCGGCGATGAAGCTTTTGACGCCACCGGGTATGCTGTCAAGTACCCTGTACGCCACGGTCTCGTCGAAGATTGGGATCTAATGGAACGTTATATCGAACAGTGTATATTCAAATACTTGAGAGCGGAGCCCGAAGATCATCATTTCCTGCTGACGGAACCTCCATTGAATACTCCAGAGAATAGGGAGTATCTAGCCGAGATTATGTTTGAGTCATTCAATGTGCCTGGTTTGTATATTGCTGTACAAGCTGTGTTGGCGCTGGCCGCGTCATGGAAGTCTCGCACGTCTGCTGAACGCACCTTCACAGGTATTGTAGTAGACAGTGGCGATGGCGTCACGCATATAGTACCTGTTGCTGAAGGATATGTTATTGGATCATGTATCAAGCACATCCCTATAGCTGGTAGAAACATTACCTCATTTATCCAGTCCCTACTTCGTGAGCGTGAAGTAGGTATCCCACCTGAACAAAGTCTGGAGACTGCAAAAGCCATAAAAGAGAGATATAGTTACATATGTCCGGATATAGCAAAGGAGTTTGCTAAATATGATGCAGACCCTGGTAAATGGATGAAAAAATACACAGGTATAAATGCCATAACCAAAAACCCATTCTCAGTTGATGTGGGTTATGAGAGATTTTTGGGACCAGAGATATTCTTTCATCCTGAGTTCTCCAATGCTGATTTCACTGTGCCTCTGAATGAGATGGTAGATGAAGTCATTCAATCATGTCCCATCGATGTGAGGAGAGGTTTATATGGAAATATTGTTTTATCTGGTGGATCAACTATGTTCCGTGACTTTGGGAGGAGACTGCAGCGTGATATCAAGAGGACAGTTGATGCAAGATTGAAGCTCTCTACAACATTGTCAGAAGGTCGGATTACGCCAAAGCCTGTTGATGTGCAGGTCATTTCACACAATATGCAGCGATATGCTGTGTGGTTTGGGGGCAGTATGTTGGGATCAACACCGGAGTTCTACCAAGTATGTCACACGAAGCAAGCATACATGGAGTATGGCCCCAGTATTTGCAGACACAACCCTGTATTTGGTACCATGACATAATTATTTTTTGTAGTTAATTGCCAGTATTCAGTCAATATTAATGTTGACTAATTTTAAGCAATAATGAATTTATAATTATTTTAAGATTTATTTTACTTAAAGACACTTAATAAGTATGCCTATTTTGTAAGTGTTAACAATATGTTGCAACACAAGATATTGGAGCATGTTTTTTTTTGTTAAAAATGCATTGTATTCCAACTACATTATGACTATATTCATTCAATTTATGTAAAATTTTATTTCTTAGCTGGTTTTTTTATTGAGCAGCATTTAAAATTGCATTCCAGCACTTTACCAAATATAGAGTCTTGATATTATTATTATTTTTTATTATAAAACTCAATAGGAACAGTCCCTAGTAGACCTATAATTTCAGACTTCACAATCCATTCAATTCATTAAATAGCTAACAAAATTATACAATTAAATGATAGTGGGTGACAAAACTTGTTCTCTCATCTACTATCATTTAATTGGGTTACATTGAGAGGATCATGGTTCATAAGGTGGTCTGATAGTTAATGCCTAGCATTACAACTACCATTGTACACTCTTCTACCAACATTAAGTATGAATAAAGATATTAACTCCTAGGATATTAAGATAAGTTAGCTCACTTGGACGTGAAATAAATATGATAAAAAAGATATATCCCAGTATCGTACGTAAATAGTTCATTTGTAATAAAACAGATGGCGCTATATAGAACATGGACTAATTTACATGTTTGGTGCTGGTAGATGGGTTTTTGTGATACACTGAGTAACTATAGGTACCGACTGCAGTAAAACTTCAAACCGAAGATCGTTTGTTTATAGAGTTTGGAAAAATGTAGTTATGTGTAGGTGTTAGAATTATTCGCAATTCATAACAGCCTTAGGTACATACCCGCTAAACAACACAAACAGACCATTTCATTTTATTTTTACTCTAGACTGATACTTATCATTTTGTTCAGTTGTGAACAGTATCAAGAGCGTATTCACGCTATTCTCGTGAACTGCAGCTAGTGTTTTTGTGAACAAGAGTGTGCTAGTGTGAAGTGTTGCTCTTTTCATTCGTCGGCGCTAATTAATGCCAGGTATATTTTTATAGCGACATCTTGCAAGGGTTGTCGTACCCCTCGTTTCCACTGACGCCAAAACATGTTGTAAACATCTATCTAACTGTCAAAGAGTGAGTGGGATAGCAACATGTTTTTTCGTCTTTGATTTTCCACTGACGCTGACGCAAACACATAGATGATCTGATGAGATGTCTGTGGACGCGACTGAGTGGGATAGGTAGCTGTTTGCAACATATTCAGTATTCAGTATTCATTCATTTATTGCGTTCCACAAAGTTTCCACAAAGTTTCCACAAACATATTTTGTCGTCAGTGAAATCGAGGGGTAACAACAACAAATAGTGTGTATCACAGTAATACTCTGTGGTTTATTGCAAAATGTAGGGTACTTATTAAAGTTATCAAAATTCACGATTGAAACCTTTCCTACCCACCGTTCGTTTCCGAAGCAAAGCGACTATCGTTGTAGTTAGATATATCACGCCACCTGTGTGCGTCGGTAGGTAATCCTCTGATTAGAGGATGCTAGCCCACTTCTTCATCTGAGCACCATGTGTTATGAGAAACCTGAGTGCAATAACCTAGTGAACTATCCATTACCAGATAACAATAAATCGGTGTGAAAGTATGTAATTGGTGTTGTTGTGTGAATATAGAACTTTGCACGCGTTTACGAGCATGGTATCCACCAAGGAGTTTTCTACGTCTTCGGCACATAATACATATAAACCTGCGCAGACGCCACTTGGAGGTATTTTTTTTACTATTTATTAATATTACTTCCTTTTCCTTAAATTTGTTAGGTCACATTTAAGAACCTATGAGGCGAGGCTATGGATTTATTTCCATAACATACGTAGTAGGTACAGCATATCCTCTTCAGGATTGCGTTAGCTGCCATCGATTTAGTTACCAGAATACCCTGTCTTCGTTAGCATCATGTGGTTTTCAGGCTACCGGTTCCTACCTTAAAAGATGATAGTCATTGTCTGACTTTTGTAAGGACGTAGGGCAAAACTAGTCACAAATGTTTGGTGTAACCCTATTTTTAGCCAGGTGTTACCAAGTAATGTACCAAATGCAAATAGTTTTTGCAAAGTACCTACCGTATTAATTAGTGTTGTGCCGTCAAGTCGGTCGCACTCTCACTTTTCGTATGCCACGAATACTACAAAAGAGCCAATTTCCGAACGATCCGCGCCAATTCTACGCCTTGGTGAAGCAAAGCTGGGTTACCTACAAGTTTACACTCAGTTGTGTAGTTTATTAAATCCTCAATGAAACTTATGAAACTAACTGTGCCTCGCGGTTGCACCTGCCCTTTTTCTCGGCTTCTATGAACCGTAGCGTGTTTAAGTCTGAGTTACCCCATTATATCATCGTAAAAAAACGGGCCCGTCGTTTGAGACAATAGCTGCAACAAACAGACAGACCAAACATTTATGAAATGTTTTTTGTGAGCACGGTATTGAATTTGTATACTTATCTATACCTTTAGTAAACGTTACAGACAGACACATCAATTTTATTTATTTGTTTAAAGATAATATTTTATGGAGTACCTATGTAAGTAGTATGTAGGGTACGAATGTCTAATCTAAGCGGATGTTTCTTTGTTAGTAATGTTGTTGCCTGATGAAATTATATTCTCTGATTGTACTTGTGTATTATCGCGAGTCATTGCCCGTCATGATGCTCACTGAACCGATAGAGCTGTGGATATGGCAATGTAGTGGACGATTCATTTCATTTAGCCGTTGGAAAAATCTACTAGATTATTCATGTGTCTCTGGCTCTGGTCTATCTCAATAAAGTAGCTTATCTTCAAACTATTTTATCGCACCAGTACCTACCTACCAGATAATAAGTATGGTGTGAAATATATAGGTAGGTACCTAAAAAATTTTATCAGAATGATTCGTAGCTATAACTATTTTTTTAACGCAGTATAGGTATATTATTGTTATTTTATTAGTAACATACCATCACGCCTGTATTCCCCGAAGGGTTAGGCAGAGGTGTACCTAAAGTACATCCACAGTTCGCCGGTATGTTTAGGTCCCATGTAATAGGGGGCGAGCCTATTGCCATTCACCGGGCACAAATCCAGACTCCGAGCTGCTACTGAGAATTTCATAGAAAAAGCCAATAACACTTTGCTCGACCTGGGGATCAAACCCAAGACCTCTAGCGTAGCAGTCGCGATTGGGAGAACTAGACTAACGAGGCAGTCAGTATTTTATTAGTAAGTAATATATTATTTCAAACATCTTATAAGCCGATTAAAGAAAATTTCTAGTGAAAGAAAAATTCGATCTCAGGCAGGGTTTGAACCTGCGTCTCTCTGGTTAAGTACACCAGACGCTTTGCCAACTAAGCTACCGAGACCACTGCCTGTGATGTCGAATTTCTCTTCCACCTTCTACGTCTTGAGGCGACGTCGGCACCATCTATTGAAGACATTACTATGTCTTTCAACCAACACGACTGCCTTTACAGGTAGTTCAATGTCGAACGATGTTGCCTTACCGTATTATGCTTAATTTTTATTATTTTTTAGCATTAAATATTGCGAAATTTTCACAAAGAAATGAATTTTCTAATTAAATAAAATTTCTAGTGAAAGAAAAATTCGATCTCAGGCAGGGTTTGAACCTGCGTCTCTCTGGTTAAGCCAGAGAGACGCAGGTTCAAACCCTGCTACTACCTGTAAAGGCAGTCGTGTTGGTTGAAAGACATAGTAATGTCTTCAATAGATGGTGCCGACGTCGCCTCAAGACGTAGAAGGTGGAAGATAAATTCGACATCACAGGCAGTGGTCTCGGTAGCTTAGTTGGCAAAGCGTCTGGTGTACTTAACCAGAGAGACGCAGGTTCAAACCCTGCCTGAGATCGAATTTTTCTTTCACTAGACATTTTCTTTAATTAGAAAATTCATTTCTTTGTGAAAATTTCGCAATATTTAATGCTAAAAAATAATAAAAATTAAGCATCTTATAAGCCGTTTTATACTTCACGCCATAGCCATACTATAGCCATACATACGTCTTACCTTACACATACAAACACCTACAGACATATTGCTAAAAAAGTTACCCTTCTTTTTACGTAGTCGGGTAAAAAAATTAGGTACCTAGTTGCCTAACTCGTTTGTTTACTGTACATACTTATTTTGTATAGGTACCTTTTTTTTATTATTATTATCACAAAATAGCTTACAAAACATTTAAATTACTTACAATCTAAAAACCACAAGGGTTTGTCCAGATCGCAGTGAAAGATCATTCTGCACAGTGTCCATCGTACAATAGTTAGGGCAATAATTTTCCAAGTATTAAAATTACGTACACATTAAAAATAGTACAAGATATTAAAAATTGTACTACCTGCGTTAATTTATTTTATAAGTCACTGCAGCTAGCCTGGAATCCGGTTTGACGAAGTGCACAAACAAAGCATTATGAGTGACTATGATTGATCTACAGGTTGTTCAAAAAATTCATTTTTAGTTTTGATTTTATGTTATGTTTTGTGATACTGTTTCTAAAAGAAAGATCAAGTTTATTAATTAGTCTTGGTATTAGATAAGGTGTGGTCCTTTCACCTATCTACAGTTTTGGCACTATCATTATTCCGTGTGTAAAATGTATCGAAAAGGGTTGATACTTAACACGCCAATAAACGGATAAGGACCCCTAATCGGAATTAGGTTGCCATTAACCGTAATGTCCTATGGCCGATAGTTATAAAACAAATAAGTAGAAGGTAAGCATGTTTGTTTTACGATGCCTCCTATCTGCGTTATATTGTTGTCGTAAAAATTTGTAGTAGGTGCCTAAAAGGGCTTGATTATCCATTGTCATAGGAGGTTGTAAATGTGAGGAGAGGTTGTTATAAAGATGGGTGGCTGAGTATCTTCATCTCGTCATCAACCCATTATATTGTCCCACTGCTGGGCACGGGTCTCCTCTCAGTACGAGAGGGCCATAGTCCACCACGCTAGCCTACTGCGGGTTGGCAGACTTCACATGCCGTCTAGAAAATCTCTCAGGCATGCAGGTTTCCTCACGATGTTTTTCTTCACCGTTTAAGCGTGTGATAATTAATTATTAATACGCACATAACTTTGAAAAGTCAGAGGTGCGTGCCTTGGATTCGAACTCGAGACCTTTGACTTGGCAGTCCAATGGTCGTATCACTAGGCTATCACTGCACTTTTATCTTGATTTGCCAAGTAATAACTCCGTAACATCCTGTACTAACAAAATATATAACAAAAGCGGCGGTAGCTCAATGGCTAGGGCGTCGGACTTGCGATCATGTGGTTGCCGGTTCGAAACCCACCCATTGTACTACCGACGTGAACTCGTAACACAAGCATTTAGCTTAGCACGAGGGGTTAACAAGAATACTAGTAATGTGCGACGCACATTGCTAGTAAGCTTTTGTTTAAAAAAAAAATATTGTTTTAAAACTTACAGGCTAGGTACCTACCTTTTGTAGCTTTGAGTTTAATAGAGGGCGGCAGTAGGAATAGTGCTTGCTGGCATATCTACCTACATGCCAGCATGAATGGGTCCGCACGACTGGGGAAGTATTACCCTCCCATAGAATATCGACGTCAAGTAGCAGTATGCATATTCTTGCGTTTCGTACGCCGAGTGTGGAGCACAAGAGGCCCAATTTCTCCCTCAGTCCCCTTCCTTCTCCTTTCCTCTATCCCCTCCCTTTTCCTTAAATAGGCAACGCATCTGCAAATCCTTTAGTTTGGCAGATGTCCATGGGCGGCGATTACCATCAGGTAGCTCGCCTGCTCGATTACTGAGTTATGCAATACAAAAAAAAACCAGACTCCGAGCTGCTGCTGAAAATTTTGGAAATTTAAGAAGACCCACTCAATAACACTGCTCGACCTGGAAATCGATCTCATGACTTTAGCGTAGTCATTGCGCTTAGGACCACTAGGTAGACTGAATAGACTAGAATGAGGCAGGCCGCGATTTAAATACGCGTAATAAAGTTATTTACAAAAGGGGAAATACAATTGGACCGCGGTAGTTGCTTTGAAAACTATGTAGGCTAGTAGTTCCGGCAAGTAAATAAAACTATTGGATTCCGCGAACTACACAAAGTTTAAGCCGGGAAGGCTGTGGGTAATAGGAAATCTTGCCAACTCTTCAAAGGTTGGGAACAAGTGTAGTTTCCGCTTTAGAAAACGAGTTTATTAACTTCAATAATGGGCACATAGCTAGCCGTACTACCAATTACAAGTTTAACTACTTACTGCCTTCGTACACACGGCTACACATCAAGCTATACAAATCCAGTTTAGACTGACCTCCCATTGTAAAGGTTTTACGTACAATTCAAGGCCAGCCTATACTGGTTGTGTATAGCTTGATCTGTAGCCGTGCGTACATCAACAGGAATAAGTATTTTCTAAGGCACACGTAATAAAAGTTAAGAGAGAGAGAGAGAGTTGAGAGTGAAAATTACTGACAGAACTAAAGTTCGATTTTTTAAAAGAGAGTACCTACCTACCTATCTTGAAAGTTTTAAACTTGTGTTAATTTAATAGGGGTCGATTTTTAGACCTCGTCGACCCCCAATATCAGTTTTCGTTTATGTCGACCCCTAGGAAACCGATACCACCACGGACCACCGACCACTTTGGAAATCCCTGTTATACAGCGTACAGAAAGCCTCTGTAAAATACACAAATAATAACTTACCATCAGGCATGTATTCCTCAAACGGTTAACCCGCCTTCTTTATAAATTTTTCAAGTCAGTCTTTATATTATGTCATTGTGTAGTTAAGTTTTTCATAGTTGTAACACAGTACCATAAAAAAACCTACATAATTATTTTAATATCTCGAGTATCTAGATCTACTTGCCACCACAGAAATGTAAATGATCGATCTTATTTAGGTCCGTAGATTCGGATGTTGGGCCGTTGTACGGCAACTGCACGACTCTCAACAGGTAGGTAACTAAATCCAATATTAGTAATTGCTCGAGGAATCAAGTTTAGTTTAGATCGAATCAATGTCCGCAGCGCTGCCTACTGACCAATTATGTAGATATTAATCAACCACAATTTAGGCATAAATCCACCTCAAGTTGTAAGTAATATTTGTTTTGGTATAGTTTTAATGGTGTCAATAATTATAATACGGTCGACAGATTTAACCCCCAAGCGGAATTTAACCTTCTGACTCGGTTAATAAGCACAGTTTTTATTCTCGAACTCCTATTATATTATCCCTTATCTACGAGTATATATTTTTACGTACTTAATTATAACTACGTTATTAAATCAGTCGATGACTGCCTCGTAAGCCTAGTGGTTCCAAGCGCGACTGTTACGCAAGAGGTCCTGGGTTCGATTCCCAGGTCGAATAAAGTCTTATTGAAATTTGAGCCTGGTTAATGGCAAGAAGCTCGCCCCCTATTACATGGGACCTAAACGTACCGGCGAAGCGCGGGTGTACATTAGTATAGGTACTTCTCCCTAACCCCGTCAGTGAATACAGGCGTGATAGTATACATGTGTGGTATGTTTATTAATACTTATCGAAGAATAAAATCTATCACGTAATTATCTCTTAATTATTAAATTAACATCATTGTCTTAACACTCGGCAGCTGCGCTGTGCCTATAGGTACAGCAGATGTAGGGTTAGAGCTAATTGCAAAGTGCAACCATTGTTTCCCTATGCCCTCTGCGCCAGAGGGAAACCTCCCACCCCGAGGTTTTTAATTATTCTGCCAGGCGAGGTTTGCGTACGTATTTGTTTAAAAAATCTGTAATTTTTTCCGTCAGTGAAAAAGTTTATATTTTTTTATGGGATAGAGCAAATGAGTAGACGGATCGCCTGATATGACGAAAAAATAATTGTAGCTGAACTGTAGAAAAGATAGAACGGTATGACTATTATAGGGCAAGTGCGTTTTTTAGTCTTTAAGTATGAGTTCGACATACCCTGCGGCCTCCCCAGATGGCTGAAGATCGATGAAGATTTTCTGAACTAAAAATAAAATAGGACTGTAGTTTTTTTACTACTTTTATGCTAGGTATACCTACAATCCTACATACTAGGAAAGGCTTTGGTTTAATTGAATGTTGTGACGTCATCTGCACCCTGCCATTATATTTTATTATTGCCAAATAATTTCGTCGTTAGTCATTTATTAAATGGCCCACTACTAAGCACGGTTCTATAATAATTATAATCCATGTCACACAATTTACTCGTTATCCATTCATATAATATCCATTGGAATTCAATTTCAGTTCCAATTATTTAAATTTTCTAAAGTGAATGTGTACTTATGCTCGCAATAAGACATGTTTTGAGATACCGAATTCTGAATTTAAATGTAACGAGTAAGGAATTTCTTTATAAGCCTGAATATTCTGGAAGCTAAAAGTAATCTTAGAGCATGTTGGAATATTACGTAGATATTACCTTACTACGTGTAATGCAATTTCATTTTGATTTATGGCATGACATCTTACCTCTGACTTCTTCGTTGTAGGTATGTAGACCTACTCAATATATTATTATCTAGGTTATACATACTTAAGGACTTGATTTGACATACATACCATCACGCCTGTATTCCCCGAAGGGTTAGCACTTTGCTTGACTTGGGAATCGAACCCAGGGACCTCTAGCGTAGCAGTCGCTCTTGAGACCACTAGACTAACGAGGTAGGTGGTTTTAACGTATCGATAGAAGTATGATTGGGGTATCGTCTAGACTGAAAGGGGTTGTTTTAGACAAATCATAAAATCCAGTCACACTTGAAAATTATTAGGAATCTGCTACGAATTCAAAATATATGTTTATTCCGATTTTTTTTTACTTTTTGGCCCATAGATGATGATGATTTTCTAGCTATATTTATTTGTCCATTTATAGGGATGGCTAGCGATCAACTGAACTATAGGCTTATAAGAAAAACACTTCCCTATATAACCCATTAAACAGACTAATCAGCGAATTCTAATAACAAATACCTCCGTAGATTTTTTTAGAGAATAGACTTTGCAATCTTATGTCAAAATCCTATCACTACCGGCCATAACCTATTTTCCTTTTTCTTATTTTTTACAACCGTACCTACGTCATCATTCAAGATGCGTAGACAGGAAAACCTTGGTCGTACGAGATCTATTAATAAGGAGCCGCCTTAACACAACCTTATTTTATAATTTATTGCGCCAAATATAGGTACTCCATACGGTATATACAGTCGTACAAAATATTCTGCCATTTCGTACCAGGGTGACAGGTGGTGCAATATGTCGGCGCTAGCAGAGAAATGGAATTTATTATTAACATTGGGTTTCATCATGTTTTTCCTCGTCGTATCTGCTCCAACAACCGTATTTATGTTACATTTTAACCACATAAATGTTACTTTAACTATGTGAGCAGAGATTTGTGGAATAACTAGGTACTAAGATCTAGGTAAATAATACTTGGAGCGCGCATTGGTTAATATGAGGTGTGCAATTACTGTATATTTAAAATAAAATTAGCTGTTACTGTCCCACTGCTGGGCAACGGCTTCCCCTAATCCCTTCCAGGTCCTTTTTCTATTTTCCTGCGCCACCTCAGAACCAGTATAAATATTATAGCGAGACGTTTATGTTATTTTACTACCAAATTGATAAGGTAATTCATCACAACTGTTGCCTGCCTGAGACTGCCTCGTTAGTCTAGTGGTCCCAATCGCGACTGTTACGCTAGAGGTCTTGGGTTCGATCCCCAGGTCGAGCAAAGTGTTATTGGGTTTTTCTATGAAATTCTCAGTACAGCTCGAAGTCTGGATTTGTGCCCGGTGAATGGCAATAGGCTCGCCCCCTATTACATGGGACCTAAACATACCGGCGAACTGTGGGTGTACATTCAGTACACCTCTGCCCAACCCTTCGGGGAATACCGGCGTGATGGTATGTATGTAGGTACACAACTGTTGCCTTACTGTAGACCTAATAATAAAAAGGTTATAAAGCATACCTTATAACCTATTAGTTTCTTATAAATAAATCAGGTTATTCATGAGTTTAGCTGAAACAAAGACCAAACTATCTATACCGTATGTCATCGCTTCGCTTGACCTATCTCGGTTCGGTTCCCGATTTAGGCACAAACCAAAATACATCGCAAAATCGATAAGCTTTGTCGACTCGCCGCCGGCTCTTTGGTAAAAGTTCAATATAGTTTCCATAATGCTGTGAGTTATGTCTGTTTATATAAACTGGGATAACATTACGACTATTTCCATCGCTAGATAATTAACAGGATAATTTATTATTAAATTAAAGTTTGTAAAGCAATTAAAACGGCTGTTAATTGCAGTTGTGTAGTTTATAAATCTTGGTTTGAGAATTTAAAGCTTTTGCTATATATATTAAAATTAGTGATAAGGCACAAACATACCTTCACGCCTACACGGGTACAGGTGGGAAAGGTTGAGCAGAGGTGTATTAATGTACAATATATTTTAGTTCAGTAGTTTCAGTATATTTTAGTTACCTTGTAATAGGGGACGATTCTATTATTATTCTGTGCTATTGCCATTTACTGGATAAATTCAAACTACAAACTAAGGAGCATTTCATTAAATAAATTTAAAAAATAGTTGAAATACCCACTGGACTGCCTCATTAGTCTAACGGTCCTGAGTGCGACTGCTACACTAGAGGTCCTCGGTTCGAACCCCAGGTCGAGCAAAGTGTTATTGGGTTTTCCTATGAAATTTCCAGTAGCAGCTCGGAGTCTGGATTTGTGCCCGGTTAATGGCAATAGGCTCGCCCCCTATTATATGGGACCTAAACATACCGGCAAAATGTGGGTGTATTTAGTACACCTCTGCCTAACCCTTCGGGGAATACAGGCGTGATGGTATGTTGTTATGTTATGTTGAAATACCCAATATTACTGTTCGACTTAGGAGTCGAATCCAAGACCTGATTGCACAATTACGGTAGACATCTACCGACTAAAGCCGCGTGGTGTTTGACTACACTACTTATGAACTTAAACTTCAGGTAGAAAGACTTCAGTTCTAGCTCAGATAAATCAAGGTCCAAATGGAAAATCCAATTCCATAGAACTATTACTAAAACCATCAGTCGAGTATGAATTTCCGAATCGACTAGCTAATTGGTTCAGTGCTCTAGTTTTCCGAACATGGACCATCGTTAACTGCCGACCCCGAAACAAAATTGGGTGTTGAGCGCGCCTGATCATATTATCAGACCTCCGTCTCGTTATGTGTGCGGGAAATATGACAGTTTGGAAGGAATGTGCAATAATGTGCATGTCTTCTGTTGGGTAGACAGACTGCTATTGATAAATAATAATAACATTCACACTAGAAAATTGCTAACACAACGTGATATAAAGTTAAACAGTTACATATCGAGCTATTTGAATCCAATATAGACTGACCCCGCATTATAAAGGGTTTCCGTGCAACTCGAGGGCAGCGGATACTGGTTTATTATTGCTTATTGTGTAGCTCAGAGTTCAGCTTATACTGGCACTGTTAGACACGGTGTGTACCCGTGTCTCCGAAAAACATATTGTTATTAATTCAAAGCGGCTATTTTAGCCTCTTTGCTGTGGATTTAATTAAGACGAATGCTTACTAAAAAACAATAAACTAAAGTATAGCCTTGGTAGCCCTAGAGATTTTATGTGAATTAAGATTCTTCGAACAGCTATCTGCAAATTATTGCCGGGAGAATGGACACGCATAAATATGTGTATTATATAATATGTACTTTTTGTCGTCATTTAAATTTTCGTATAAAAATATTTTTAGTAGGCGAGCACCGATACACATTATATTTATTTATTTATTTAATACTTTATGCACACGAGTACAGAGGCGGATTATACCTAGGTACTTATATATAAACCCCAAAATGAAGGTTAACAAACACATCAGGCCATATTTTCTCGTGTTCATGGGCTCCGTATTATTTGTTGTGCTAATCATCGGGACGACAGGGTGTTCGCTTGATGGATTGCCTATTTCCATGGCCGGACGTGCTCTGTTCACATCGCTCATTGCGGAAAAACAACAGACATTGTTGCACATTTTTATTTAGAAGTAGAGTTCTGATTAATATAAAAGGCTTTTATACATAAACAATAAAACATATCATGTACAATAAAATAGGGGTAGCCAGGCATGATTATGTCGTTTAAAATTATGCACGGTGAAATGGAATTACTTACGATAGTAGGTAGTATTAAACAGAGGTATTTGCCAAAATTGACAATTTACACAACTATCTGCTATGACATCTAACAATTTTTAAGCAAAATTGTTATTTTCGTGTGTTGTAGACGTACCTATAATTCGCGAAAAACCAAACAATATTTGAATTTGGTTCCCTAGGAGAGACAATCAGCTTTAATTTCAGCTTTAATAGAGCCTAAATTGAATTGTTTCTTATCCATTGTATAAGCTACTAGTTGCGATGTGTAGAGTTGCTTGCGGTTCACTCGAGTCCCATAAAGATTTACTTCTGTTACTCGGCTTCGAAGTTTTGGCATGATTCGCGTACAAACATACATGAAAACATTGTTAAGATAATCGTTATTGCTGCTTTTGCTCTTATAAAGACCCCTTATATTTTTTACAGTTAAAATTGTGTTATATTAGGGGTAATTTTTCAATACTTTTTGATTTTGAGTTCCAATTTGACGACATATTTATTCGTCTGATTTAACTAACCCGACTATTAAAACATATTAAAACATAAACGTTTTAATATATGCATATTCTGAATATAAACAGTGACAACACTTTGTAACTTAAACACAGTGTACCTACTTACTAGAAACAGAAACGCATCGTTTATTTTTAACGATGGGCGATTATGATTTTTGATTCGTTTCTTGAATTGTTATCCGAATGCCGTTCTCGTATATTATCTTTAGAACAGGAGTCGGAAGGACTGCCACAGTGTTGCCGCGCTTAAACTGGCGCCAACCTACGTTTTTTCATCGCACCAATCTCGCAAAACTCCTAAAATGATAGCTGTGTCGAACTACTGCTCGTCAGTGTGTCACTAATAATTACACACGTCACTAATATTACAATTACACGCACACACGTATACCGAAACTACGCCTTATCTTGTCAGTCGAGCAGAGACGAGCTATCGCTACACGTCTATCAAAACGTAAATAACGTACACGTGCGTGTGTGCGTGTAATTGTGTTTGTACACGGCAAGGCGTAGTTTTATCGGCCTCACTTCTTTGTTCGCAAAGTTCCATCTTAACTTTTTATATTTGATCGGAGATTTCGTTAACCTATAATCTTATAGGTCAATAATGAACTAGGAAATAACATACCTTAAATTAATTATTTAACTATTTTTGTACTCATCGAGTCAAGTTAAGTCGATCATGTTTTGGCACCAAAAATTAACTAACCTACCTACCTTAATTTTCTAATTAACTGTGACAAAAGTTTTTGGGCACGCCTAAAATATATTTTTCTGTTTAGTCGAAACACGATAAAAGACCAACTTCTAGATTCATTTCGCCTTAACGACTATAGTGATTCCTATTTCACGTGAGATCATAAGCCAATTACATAAGATGTCGGCAAGTCAAGATGTCAGAGCTACTGAATGTCACCTGCATTCATTAGACGTCAGGAGTGTCTACTATCCCATCTGTGATAATTGCCTATTCCGTAGCCACTCTGGCACTTTGAAAATCAATACATTGTTCTGTTTGTCGCAAGTGCTGCTGCTGTGCGTTTGGTCCTGAGTTGAGTTGAGACTTGGAAGAATTGTTACCTGGTTTGTCATTCAAGGCTTAGGTTAATCTATGTAGCGGAGTTGTTAAAAGGAAACAAGCTCACTTCTTATTATAAAAAAACGACCTAAAATATCTGAAAACGTTAGGGGAATTTATTGCTGCTGACAATTCTGACTGAAGTGTACAATTATGGCAGTGGCTGAGAGATCGGCTGGTGCATACCGGGCATATGATCTTTTCCACAATACAGGAGAAATCATTATGCAGCTAGGAGAACGAAAAATGAACGAAAGTAGGTATGGTGGCCAGCACATCAAGTTGCCACAAAATTCAAATTTTCTCAGTTGATTTTAAACTTAATTAACACTTTAAGGTTTAAAATCATTTGGAGAAATTTGCCAGTTTTGTGAACCTGATGTGCTGGCGTTTATGCATTTGAATTTGTCTGCACTGACCAAATAAAGATATTTCTACTCAATTTATATCTAAAAACTATGGACTGCCTCTTAGTCTAGTGGACCTAAGTGCGACTGCTACGCTTGAGGTCCTGGGTTCGATTCCCAGGTCGAGCAAAGTGTTATTGGGTATTTCTATGAAATTCCCACTAGCAGACCGAACGGTCTGGATTTGTGCCCGGTTAATGGCAATAGGCTCGCCCCCTATTACATGGGACCTAAACATACCGGCGAAATGTGGGTGTACATTAGTACACCTCTGCCTAACCTTTCGGGGAATACAGGCGTGATGGTATGTTATGTTCATATCTACAAAAAAAATTGGGTCTATAATTTGTTTTTGCCAAATACTACTAAAAATATTATTACTATTTTCTACTAAAAAGAGAGAGAAAACTACAGATTTCTAGTAGCGTTTAAAACTTCACGCAATGCTACTCATTTCATTCGATATGGGCAAGCGTACCAGAAAGCCATCGTGTAGGCACTATTATACATTAAACTTTTTGGTTCGAGAAGTTTCTACATAATGCGAGAGCTATGTGGCTTTTTGCGCGAAATAGTTTCTCAACTTTTGAAGTGAGCTCACAGAATGCGCCCGTTTTTGGGCAGTAGGTACCATACTGCAAATAATAGAACAGACGGTTACAGGAAAGTTAATTTTAAACTTAATTTATACGAGCGAAATACCAAATTATTTGCCAGTCATCATTTTTTATTTGAAGATTGTGTCAAATTCAAGTGTTTCGAAATGTCATTTTGTAATGTTTGTGATGGTTTTTCAAAACAATAATTTGTAACTATAAATAAAGCCCAATAAATTTATTAAACCAATGTGGTTGTGATAACTCCAAAGATAAAAGCAATTTTCAATGGCTCTTAGACCTTCCATACTGTACATGTCGGAAATTGCGTCGGGACTTTAAAAAAAGAAGGTCAAGTCATAAGCTGCATCCGGACTTCTGGAGAAGAAATCTCGACAGTTTTCGGCTGAGTAATTTCCTGATGAGAATAGATTTGTCTCTTGTCGTAAGGGGTGATAGAAAAAACAAAGACATTTGTTTTTTTTTTAGTATTGGCATTTTAACGGGTCCCGCAATTGCTGGAACACAGCCTGTAATGGTCGTGGCGAACGTTACAAATCCCATGGCTCTGATCCTCTATAGGTAACCTTACCTCTGGTAAGAGTAGGCAAGTCCAGTTTTTCGGTCGGTACGAGACCGATATACCCTGCCATCTCCCCAGCGGCACATTATCCATGAAGTTTTTTTGCACCCCCCAAAAAAAGTCTAGTGTGCCCCAATGTGCCATTGGGTTTTCAGCACTCAGAGTTTGTATTTGTGCTCCGGTTAATGGCAATACGGTCCCTCCCTTTTACGTGGGATTTGAAATACACACAGCGAACATTTGGTAAGGTGTAGCAGTACACCTTTGTCTATCCCTTCGGGGTTAAAGGCTTGAGGTTATGTTATCTATACTTATAATTATTAAAAATGTGAAAGGTAACTTACACACCTAAACCATTAAACAGATTTTGATTGACGACAACGATTGATGACAAATTAGTCGAGGAGACAGATTGCATTATGAGAAAGGAAATAGGCTACGTTTTGCCTCAATAGTCTTTTGGTATGCGAGTGACACGACAGGCGCTACCTAGTTTGGTATAAAGAGAGTAGATGCCGATTAAAGAGTAGTGACGCCCTCTCGATGTTTACTTTCGGTTCGTTTTGTATAGGAACAAGTTGATTGATGAGTTTCGGCGAGTTAGTTGGAGAACAAAGTTGGCCCTCTAACGATTACTAATGATTACATTCAGGTCACTCGGTAATCATTCACAGGGTACATCTTTATTTTACTGTTGATTTATACTGCGTTGTTTTTGTGTCAAGTCACTGATTAATTACTTTGAATTCTATTCAAAGTACGTAATACAAAAAAATTGGCCAATTCTTCCCTTCCTCAATTTTTTTTCATTAGAACAACAAATTAATTTTCATGCAAATCTTTGAAGAAAATCTCCTGTAGAAAAAAAAACTTAATCGACCTTGGGAATTGAACTCAGAAACTCACGCTCAGCGCTCTTGTGACCTTTGAGACGGTAATGATTTATTTAAAAATAAAATCGTTTAATTAGTTGAACCAAAAAGCGGGCCGAAGACCTACTGGGTCTTGTACCTCCTTTCAGATTAGAAGTGACGGAGCCGTTATCCATGCGGGCCACCCGTCGTGGGTTGTGTAATAGAGATGTTGACTGTATTCAAATTAAACATATAATATTGTCGCGAAGTGGTAGAGAATACTGAGAAAATTTTAGATACGAAGGTAGTTAGTTTTATTTAGTACTAGGTGTAGTCCGCGGTTTAGGTACTCGCGCCTCGAAAGAAATTTTTTTTAAAAGACAAACAGATAATTATGTTATCTATGCATTTTATTATTTGTAATATGGATGTTAACTTTTCAAGTTACTTCCTTTAATTCACTTAAAACCCGATACGAGTACTTAGATAAGAAACAAAAGTTTCAAATTGACCCCAATCCGTTCAGCAAACATAAAAACAAAATTCTCAACCCCCTAATGACCGTGTCAATGTCGAAACACGAAAAGCAAAAACATTGCAATGAAATATTAACGAATCAGTTATTCACATCGGTAATTTTAGCCGAACCCTTCCACGGTCCTTCGACGTCCGCGACCCGGCTGCACTCACCTGTGACAGAACAATGAGCCCCCACACCTCGGCTAACCCTCCCTCGCCCATCGGCATGCACCGTCGCCGACAAATTTCAGACTTGAAATTTTGATGTGACCTGACTCAAAATGTTTTTTTACGTAGGATTTTTAGACAGACAGTCGCATTGGGAGCACCTACTACGCTTCGTTAGCAAATAGATAATATTTTAAAAAGCTTTTAGGAGCTGCAGTCCAGGTTATACATGAATTGGATAATTAAAAATCAAGACTTGTATTTATAGAGTACAAAAAGTAATGATCGCGATAAAACGGAAGGATCCAAATAATCCTAAATAATCAGAGACCAATCTTTTCAAATAGAGTAGGAAAAGTTTGAAAAAATAGAGAAAGCCGAGATGAAAGAACGATCTCCCGGAAAATTTCTTATCGATCATTACCTTATGTAAATAACTACTTTGAATTTCCTGATGAAACAACGATTTTTACCTTATTTTCCATAAACACACCGATCCTCTTGAATCCAAGGTGAATGATTCCATAAATCAAAACTCCAGCCAGTCCAGTTAATTTAACCTTTCCATTAAGCCAAAATGACTTTATTAAGGGATCTAAGATGCAAAATTTTCGCAGACTAATATATCATAGCTTTAGTTTCGTGTTGAACTATAACATAAACAAGAGACGTGCAAACGGTGCAGGGTCAGCGTCCAAAATTATCGCACACACATTTCGATAGCGATATGGAATTAAGGAAATGAATTTAAACTCTAACGGTAGGGATTACAGTTGAATATTCCAGAGTTGTCGGTTTCGATCGGTGTCAAGTTAAGCTCAATTTGAATCTCCAGATTGTAGCTGCTCACGGCAGCGGTCGACGAGTCGGTGCATTTTAAAAGATGTGCTAGCTAAGATCGCCACTTGACGTGGAGTCATCGCGCAGGCGCACCAGTATGTAGGGCCGCGGCTGGAAAGACCAAATTAATATTTTTACAAATGACAAAAAGTAAAAAAAAATTACGTCATTCGTTTAAAGCATTTTTGCGAATAGAAACAAGTTCATAATGCAATAACAAAAGTTTTTGTCTGTGTTACTTTCTTATCTATATATTTTCTGTCCCCGAATTTTTTCAGAAAAAAGCAACCTATTTATTATATCTATCTATCAAGCTATCTCTTTAGGAGAACATAAATTGCAGTTAAACACTTAAACACAGTAATTCTTGAAACTTGTTACCTTTAGCCTCTAATCACCTTTCGAAACCGTGTCAAAGTTTATCAGTTAATCATCATTAACAGTATCGGTCTACGCTCAGCGTACCGTGAGTGATCGCGGTCTACCCGGGCTGGCTAAATCCTCGGTAAGTGTCGGTCTCATTCGGGCCTTATCGCCTCCAGAGGCGCCCTGTTATCTCCTAGAATTCACTAATTTACAATCCACGAATGAATATTTAATGGGAGTGTGTCACCCCTGAAAATTTGGCTCCCATGGTCATAGAGTAGGCGGTTTGAGGGAAATACGCAGAAAGTGCAATAGTCTTACTGTTGTTTTGTTAGATAAGCTTATGACGTGGTCTTTACTGAAAACTGATGGGGAACTTGGATTAGGTTTAATGTTATATGGTAATACTTCAATTAAGTTTTGTCGCTATAAGGAAAATTGCGTATACCATGTGAAAATAAATGCTATTCACATACCTAAACAAACATCCATTACTATATAAAACGAGTTGCGAAAATTATTAAAGGCCGAAAGCCTTATTTTACCGAATTTCCCGTCTCAATTCTGGTCGAATGTAGTAGGCTACGCGCGGGGTTTGTGAGAGCGGGGTGAAGCACGCGGCAGGAGGGAGGAGGGACGAGGGCGAGAGCGACGCAGCCTCCCTCCAGCAACGATTACTGATTAGTGTGGCGGCGAGTGCGGCGGGGCCGCCCGCTTGGAGCTCGAAAATGCCGCCGCCGACTCGTATACAACCCTCCAGTACTAGGGTCAATGGGAAAAGGTTTTTCAATCAGGTAGTGAGGAAACCGCGCTCAGTGTTGACTCCTAGCAGACCCACTGCCGATTGATTAGCTGTCCTACGCGATCAGCTGATTGAGTGCGGCCGCGTGCACCGGCGAACTTACGACACGCCTCTACATGTGCTCCGGTTACTACTCTTACTACGTTTGTGTCATGATGTATATCAATGTATTTGGTGGTTGACGATTTTTCCGTGTTTTCAATGTGCGGTCTCACGTTGCCTCCGCCTTGCTGCAAGTAAGTACACTATGTTGTTTATTTAAAAAGTTTTGGATACAATAAGTGTTAAAGTTAACCCAACTTTCAATGTTTTTATATCGTTTTGACGTCGGTGTTGCGGAAAATTGCCCTTTACTTGGTGTTTCCTGGTTGAATTACGATTTAGATGTGTAGTTTAGAAGGTTATTAAGCGGAAATGTTTCAGAAAAGTCAATGTTGTGTAATTTTCGGTTTACCGTCCGGATTGATGTGTTTATTTATATTCGAACCATATAATCATGCTTTTCAAGAATTGTACTGACTTCCGAATTATTTGTTATGTTGGATAAGTACTATGTTTCATATTGCATAATTAAGTATGGGATTCAATCGCGTCATTTTAGGTGTTGAAAAACAGATACAATAACTTAAAGTGCATACGTGCACTTACGGGTTTTTTCGTGGAGTTAAGGCAGCAACTACACACAAGTCATGATTCGCACTTAATTACCTTCACGACAGAGAAATTGTAATGTACGAGTAAGTATTAAGATATTATAATGTATGGTTATTGAATAGGTATAGTCACTGATGCTGTATCTATTGAATAACATCAATTAGAAGTGTAATTACCTACCGTGACAAACTAATGGATTATGGAACTAATTGTTGATACACGCCATCACGACGGTATTACCTGAAATGTAGGCAGAGGTGGTACTAATGTGCCCTCATAGTTTTGCAGTATTTTTTAAGGTCCTATGTTATGTTAGCCTTAGTCAAAAACAAGCCTCATTTCCAGACCCAAAATTGCTACTGAGAATTTTCCCATCTCTAGATGTTACTAATAGAATATCTCGATAGTGAAATCTTATCCGTTGTGTAAATCAAGAATTGCATTTATGACCAAAAAAATACATTACACATTATATAGCTTTTTTGGTTAAATAATACGGTTAAGCTAAGAAATAAGGGTTTCCGAGAATGTTTAACCAGAAAATTAAGTAGAAAAAAAAAACAATAATCCCGATAAAAAAAAGTACAGAATCTACTTGTTTATAACAAGTAGCAACAAATCCGATCCTCATTTCCATTTCTTATCAGTTTGAAAAACAATAGCATAGATATCTGTAAGCACAAAATCAAAAACTTTAATGTAATTTATTCAGCCGACTCGACTTCCGCCCATTAACTACCACAAAGGACCAATAACGCGGATCTCAGGACCAAATTCCCCAAAAAAACATTGAAATACTGCCATAATTTTCAGCTAAAACGTTTTTTATACAAGAACCGCTATTAAGCAAGGCTCGTAGTGTTAAAAACAGGCGTCGGTAAAAAAAATGATGACTAGGAGCGATGGCGATGGAAGTGCTGAGTCGGCGCGGCCCTTCAGTAAGTCAATGTCCTCGCCAGTCGGGAAGATGGCTTAATGCGAACCAATTATCCTCCCGAGTCCTTTACATATACAACTATCCTGACGTTTAACGATTACGAATTGGTGTAATCGAAGTTAAGGGTTGGCAGTCCCTGTTTATTGACCGCTCTATAAAAGGCTTATTAATTACGAAAGCTAGTTTTTGTTAAGAGCTTCGAAGTTGTTTTTGTTGTATGCCGCAAGTCGGGGTGAGTTAAGGATTGGTTAAGCGGTGTTTTCGCAAAAACTGTTACTGGGTGTATGTAATTATTTGTATACCCGTACTACAATATTTATAAAGTGCATAATAAAGATTTATGGTATCTTTATAGAGAGAACAAAAAATGTAAGAGTTTATAAGTCGATTTAATGTATAATACTATAAGTTTGGTTTGTTTATTGCCTGGTTAGAGTTTTTGTAATGCCTTAACGATTTTAGATTTTAAATAAAGTTGAAAGCCATAAAAAACTGCGTATTTTTTTTTGCAAATTTTGCAAATTTTGGTAACTGTTTTTTGTAGGGATGGGCAAAAACTGTTGAGTGGAACTGTCAGCTTAACACACTCAATTACTCATTAACATTCGCCAAGAAGCGAAGGCACGAAAAAGGGGCCTCCTACAATATTTCTCAGAATATTTTTATTCTGAGAAATATTGTGTCTGTTTTAATGCAAATTAGCTCATAAATAATGCCAGAAGCACCCAAATAATCTGAATTGTGAGCTCTCGTAAATCAACTGCCTTTGCTAGAAGGAATTTATTATCCTTTTACCCTTTTCTACTGGATAGAATGCGGTATTGTATATTGTTTATGAAAAAACAGGTCAAGTGCGCGTCCCTAGTTCCTTTTCTGAAAGCTCCGTATAAATCGCGGAATAATGAGGTCTGCGGTAACATGCTATATTTTCATCGCGAAAAATGATGTAAGTTCTAAGTTCCTTAGTAATTATTCTTAACTCTTGGAACTAAAAAGCTCGAGTTTCGCTCGTTATTATTTTATGTTTAACTTAATTAGAAATAAGGAGCGTGTTCCAGCCCTCATAACCATTATTGCGTTAAATATTAGGATGTACACAAATATAATAATTCATTTCTCAGAATATTTAAAGAGTAAAACTTGTTAATTATGACAACTTAATGAATGTGCTCTAAATTATATCAGAATAATTACGTACATCCTCGTTAAATTTCTAAGCGTAATTTGCGTTAACGATCCTTTGTTTTTGGGATCTCGGGTCCAAAGTACGACAGAACTAAAAGCAACTAATTTTCACGAAAGCTGAGTTAGGTGCCTCTCCACCGGCGGTGTTTGAGAGTGTCAGGAACAGATGTCGGATGAATTTAATATAAGATAGGACTTATTCGTGTTTTATATCAAGGTGTATTGTTCTTACTGTTATCTACGTAACGGCCTCAATACGTGACCTGAAAAGGATATCCTGCTTATTTTTCTTTTTCGATTGTTACCGACTGTTCTGCTAGACAAAAACCGTGGATAAAATATGTTTTTGATTTATTGTAGTCTTCTTTTCTCAAGTTTGTAGTTGTATTTTTAACATTAACGTTTGAACATAAGCCCGTCAAGTAAAATAAATCGTTGGGAAAACTATTTAAACCCTTGCGTTAATTGCTGTTCCACCTAGTCCGAAACAAAGCAAACGGCTGTATTTATTATACCAAACAAAGATCCCAACACAATAAATTAGAAACCCCTCTATTTGTTAAAACAAAATAGGTGGCGAATAAAAGAGGCGCGATATTTAAATACAGAACCGTCAACACGCGTTCGTCAGCCGTCAACGTCACGTTCCAAGATGGCGGCTGCCACCACTCTGGGCGGGAAAACGTGACAGGAGTTTGAGTACGAAAATCAAAATTATTGTAAGACTTGTTATGTATTAGCTTTTTATTCAGATAAGATGTACTACTACTTGTCAGAGTATTGTTATATGTATATTGTCGGTCTTGTTTATTGAAAACAAAAACCGTTTTTTTTATTGCAAGTTATTTGACACGAGTTATGATACGAACTACGAACTGATAGTCTATAGAAGTACAAGGGATAGTCAAATCAGGAAAGTAGCAATTTACTAATTCCTCTCGGATTACGTGGATCATAATTACATACAATCTGTACACCTATAGACTACTATAACATAGCTTGAAGCTTACTGTGAAATAGTAGAACGTTAAGGGATATGTTTGAAGTGTATCTAATGTTTAAATAGAGTGCGCAAGAATGGCTAGTTCGTGACGAATCGGAAGCTGTCGGCCTTACTTCGGGAGTAGTTCAGGAAAATTCGTTTAGGTGCCGGCTTGCGAAAACGAAGAGGCTTTGTTTTAGCCTATAAGCTTTGGGATGATACAATGGATTGAATTGAAGTTCTATCTCGAAAGAAATGTAGTAAAATTTCTTAAATTGCGTTGAACAAACAAGATATGGTTTCGTTTACTTAAGAAGCCATGGTTTTAATCACAGCTAATGAAGTCTTTAAAGCTTCTTACTATTAAAAAAAATTGAAATATCAACGAGAAATTTATATTTATCTGTTAAAATACTAGCGTGGTGGACTATAGCCTATTCCCTCTCGCTCTGAGAGGAGACCCGTGCCCAGCAGTGGGACAATGTAATGGGTTGATGATGATGATGATGTTAAAATACATATAAAAATGTGAGAGAAACCATGATGAAATATCAAGGAAAATATTATAATATTAGGTCATTTAATACATCTAACCTATTTAAAACTAAGATTATAACTTCCTAATGTTCTTAATGCTCGTAAGCAAGTACTCACAGTACATTCTGTACATGTAGATATTACGAAAGGCGGGTGTGAGCACAATAACGTTACATTAACATGAATTGTGAACACTGTACGATACCCTGGGGGAACCACGGCCTTATCTAACTCATAATGTTTAGACATTAATAGCGAGATTGTTTTGTTAAATAGGTCCATAAACAAATATAATTATATTGAGGTTTTATGAAGTGAAAACTTGAAAATGTTAGGTACAGTCGCCAACACATCAAGTTATACAAAACTGATTTTCTCCAAATGATTTTAAACCCTAAAATGCTGACGTGTAAGTACAAAATCAACTGGGAATATTTGACAGTTTTTTAGTAACTTGATGTCATCATCATCATCATCATCAGCCCGTATTCGTCCACTGCTGGACGTAGGCCTCCCCTAGTGAACGCCACAGAGCCCGGTCTTCGGCTTTCCTCATCCAGTCACTGCCAGCTGCCTTCCGCAAGTCGTCACTCCATCTGGCCGGCGGGCGCCCTACACTACGTTTGCCTAGCCTAACTTGATGTGCTGGCTGTCAATAAGAGGAAAAGCGCTACGACGTAGTAACTACGCAGCTACGATTTTCGCTACGCGGTATTGGTGTTCATACTTGAAGTTTATGTGTCGCTCATATATATATATATATATGTACTTGATAATGAGTTCGAACACGTAATAAATGAAGTAAAACGGTGAACAGAATAACGTAACATTAACATTATTTGTGAACATTGTACGATACCCTGCGGGCACTACCGCCTTATCTAACTCATTATGTTTATACATTAATTTGCGAGATTGTTTCATTAAGTATTTCCAATTACTTATATAATTTGTTGAGGTTATATGATGTGATTCTGTAAATAATGATGGCATAGTTTATATATTTGTTACGACGTAGTTGATACGATGTATTGGCGTTCATACTTGAAGTTTATGGGGTGTGGGATACTATAATAATATGCATTTATGAAATGAACTATAATTAGAACATTGTATTTTGTAAAATTGCCGTCAAATGTCTTATCAAGTTTTTTTATAAACAACTAAATCATATAAATACTATTATAAATTCGTGAAATTAGGTATTTTTCTTTACAATAAAAAATAATCATTATATAGTTTGCACATTAACCTTTTCGATTTAAACGAACTTCTAGAATCCTATAATTGTTTTGCTGATAAAATCGTTGTATTTATAGGTTTATGAAACCTTCTTAAAATAAGACGATTCCAAAACTTGGAAAAATATTAAAAATACAATTAAATAATAGAACTACATTTAAGTGTCTTTGAAATATTGTCCGAAGAGGACAGCTGGACATAAAATATTGTGTTACAGAGAACAGACATTTGTTGCTTATTGTTGACAGAACCGAAAACAACGAAGTGTTTAAAGGATATTGTGTAGCGGGTAACAAACAGTTTATTAAAGGTTTTTAGATTGTGTTAAATGTGTATATGTGTTTTTTTAAATACCGCAGGCTTTAAATACAGTCAGTCAGTTTTTTTATGGGATAACTCGTCATACGAGCAGATAAATCCGGAAATCTGCAATACTAAAGGAGTTACAGATGCGTTGCCGTTGAGAAGGAAGGGGACTGAGGTAGGAATTGGTCGTGCCGACCCATTCTTGCTGGCATATAGACATGCCGTCGAGGAACTACTAAGTTTGAGTAATTGTGACTCAAATAGTTTGTCTTGTCTTGTATCATATCATATGTATGTTGTTTTAGTCACTAAATATCTAACTACACTAATATTGTATACCGATATCCTTCTTCCTCTCAAAAATCTGTCTAGTCTGTCTGTTGTATGTTGAGTCCTACTGGCTAAAAACCTCACTTGCCTTCCCTTGTCTGATATGGGATTCGTAACATTCGCCCAACCGTGACAGTCTACGGTCCAGCGTTGACTGGGCCCTTTCAAAGGGTGAGGCCTTGCTTCACATCCCGTTCGAAGGAGCGCGTGTGGAAAACACGCGCCCCGCCCTACTGATGCCATTCATTGTCTGGGCGGGCGGCGTACTCCCCAAGTCAGCCACCCGCAGGCCACAGCTCATGGAAGCTGGAGGTCGAATACCAATATCCTAAGGATAAACTGGTTCTTAGTATTTTTGGACTATCACTAAAGATTGTTATAGGTGTTCGTATGATACCCGCACAGGCATGGAGGATCTCAATGTGTGAAGAATGGTCACCCATCCATAGTCGCGGTAAGCGCAGTTTAACCTTATAGATGGATTGAAAATTATAAATAACCAGCTTTCCACCCACGGCTTCGCCCGCGTGTTTTCTTGACTTTTCTGTACAATATGTATATAAAAAAATGTGATAAATGAAGAACCGCTCGACCGATTTTCTTCAAACTTCACATAAACCATCTACTAAATAGTCCGAACAAAGCCTAAACAATTGGATTTGGATAGGTGAGCCCGTTGAGGTGAGTTATAAAATTAAACGAACAGTGGCATTGATTTTTATATATATTGATAAGAAGAACGGATATTGCTTTGCCAAAGGGCCGACTTTAAATTGTTCGTTTAATTTATCCTTTTGATTAAGTTAGTGGTAAGCTCTATAAAGGTATTTTCATTTTCTTCTGGGAAACCCTTTGTTGGGCGTTCTTCATCGACTACCGCTGTAGATCATCGTTTATGAGCCACGAGAGAATATATGACAGGCCTTTTATCTTAGTAAATTCTCGTCACGTAATGTATTGTATTTTATGACGAGAGAATCACAATTTAGTTAAGGGTAACATTTTGTTTTTACAAAAAGTGTTGAGATACATAGTATAAAAAAAATGTACCTACCTACCTAGTTAGGGTAGGTAGGTATATTTTTTTGTACACACCTACCCTTCGGGAAGTACAGGCGTATGCTATGTATACCCAGGTACTAAAAAATAATTTTAATGGACTAATCATCTTCATCAACACATTACATTGTCCCAGATTATACCTAAGCGTTTAATGTTTTCGGTAGGGATTGAGGAGGGATGCACTGTCTCTTTCCTGCATAACGAGAGTGAGTTGCAATTTGTATGACGCATGGAACAATTGATGTCACATGTTCATATAATGCTTTGTCTGTCATAAAATCAGTCTTCCTTATTTTGAAACCGATTTTTAATTTTGTAAAAAATTACTGCCTCATTAGTCTACTGGTATTAAGAGGATAGTATTCGCTCCGCGCTCCATACAAACGTAGTTTGGTCTTATCTTGAATATTAACAAATGAAAGTCTTTGGAATTTTGCAGTAACAATCTTATCATTAAAATTCGTGTTCCTGTAGTATACAATTTCATTTCAATATACGGTTAAAAAGTTACACGAGCTCAAAGATTGGCAATTTTCGTTGAAAAACGGCCCAACTTTATGCTAGTATTTCTCGACAATGTATCAATACAGAAACATTCTGATTCGAAAGAAACCCAGAATTCCAAAATTCGGAACATAAGAAATACGCGTGAAAATGTTGCAAATGTATTGTTGTTTCTCCTCTCGGGCACGCGTTCGCATCGCGAGGGATAGAGACAGCGACAACTGTTCAACATTGTTGCGTTCGCGAGGGGCACTCCTCTTAAGCGCGACTGCTACGCTAGAGGTCCTGGGTTCGAGCAAAGTGTTATTGGGTTTTTCTATGAAATTCCCAGTAGCAGCTCTGAGTCTGGATTTGTGCACGGTTAATGGCAATAGGCTTGCCTCCTATTACATGGGACCTAAACATAACGGTGAAATGTCGGTGTACATTAGTACACCTTTGCCTAACTCTTCGGGGAATACAGGCGTGATGGTATGTTATGTTATGTCTTATGTTAAAATCTTGTTTCATTTATATATTCCGATTAGATTCCGATAAGATTTTGATAGCCAAAATGGGTCGCTGTTGACTTGTTACCAAGTAAAGGTTAGCAATAATTGAACTTTTCAGCAAACATAATTTACAATAGAAACAAAACAAAGCATTGTGTGCAGCCGTTCCTTTCCACAAACGAAACCGCATTAAAACCTTTGTCACGAACCAAAAAGAATTAACAGGCGACAATGTAAAATTCAATAGACCTTCGATTTCACCCACAATAAGGATTCCGTGAAAGTAAAAAAATAGATTTAGGAAATCCGTTACATGAAAAAAATTGGAATCAATCAGCATCACTCAATTCTGATCAGTATTCAAGGATGGAGGTTGGTAACGTTCGGGTAACTGAGAGTAATCATTGCGGGCCATCCCTCCCGACCTTTTGCCCCCACCAATTTTATTTTGCTTACAAAACCTTTTTAGGATACAGTTTAATTTTACGTCGCACCTGGGACTAACATTGTTACGGCTGGATCAAAACTGCTGTGTGATTCGATAACGTTACGCGTGGTGTAAATTAGTTAACTATGTCTGGTGGGGGTGTCAGAACTGGTGAATATGACGTTGTTTAATTTTCTTTGCTAATTATATTCGTAATGTTATTAATGGTAGAGTCGGTTTTCCGATTTGGATGGACAAGTTTAAGTTTTTACGATAACAGAATAATATACGTAAGTTTAATAAATAATTAAATACTCTATCTATATTTTAATATATCTTTCGTTCTCAGAAAATTGAGATTTTGAGCGAACAGAAATGAAAAGCAAGTCTTACTGACAAGAGATAATTTAATTTAGAAACTTTCTAAGAATTCAGTAATCATAAAGATTCGTTACTTATAGGTACGTACTATTATGCGATTATCTCTTTTTTATTTAAAAAATGAATAGAAGTTTAAATATGAATACGCAACCAGATAATTATGTAAAGTTTTAAACAGGGAGGACTTCGTAGAATTAGAAAATATTAATTTTCAATTCCTATCCTTTACTGAGACTTTCCTGCGTGCAAAATTTCAAGATTCTAGGTCAACCGAAAGTCATTGCCATTTATATATTTTTTTAAATACGTATACAAAATTATACTTTTCTCTTTCCCGTAGATTTCTGCTTTCTCATCCTGTTTGTACCGATGGGATGGCTGTACCAAAAGTTTGAGGGCTATCAATCATGTCAAGGATTTTTCAAATCGGTTATGGCGGCCGTGAGATTACCGAACTTTGTTTCCATTATCTTAGGGTAAAACGTACATGGTTTTGATGTAAATTCGGTCGGGTGAGCTTAGGTTTATCAAGGTTTACCTTTTAACATATTTTCTTGTTGATGAAAAAAATAGGCATAGTAACATTTTACTTATTGTACTGACTTAGTTGATCTTGCGGATCTAAGGACGCAGGGCCATCTTAATACTCTTCGCAAACGTACGATAAATTATCACGATTGCTATCCATACTTCCATATTAATAATATACTCTGAAACTAAACCAAAATGGGTCCGCGACTAATTTCTCTAATTCTGACTGGCGATGTGTTTGTTCGTTTTCATGCCTTAACCACTAATCATATTTTGATGAATTGTAGACTAGACGTTACCTATTGTATACCTATGGTTCACAAATAAACTTTTAGGATTACTTATTATAGGCTTCCTTCTGCCTCAAACTTTGACTGACTCAAACTGACTTTTCGGAAGCAAGGGAAACTACGAGCAACAGCTAGTATTAAATATATTAAAATAAATAAACTATACCTAACGATTAACAGTAATTAATTAATTAAACTAAATTTAGTTACCTACATAAGTCGCCAAGTGGGATCGCAGACCGTAAAATTGGCCCCTGCGTGCGGAAGTTGTTTAACCATCTTAATAGACCAATTTGTAACTATAAATCTGAGTAACTAATGCGAAAACTGTATCTAATAAATCATAGCCAGTTTCGGAGTTTCTATCTACTGGAAAACTGAGTTTAAAGCTAACTTGCTCCAATTTATCCAATGCAGGAAATGTATTGTATCTTGGCATCGTTTTACTGATCTTGTGAAGCAAATATGTTATAATAATACAATTGTTATTAAATACAAATAGAAAAGTAAAGGGAAGTATGATCCCGTTTTTCTATTTTATTGCTGTTTAAAATAAAGATAGATTGTATTTATACCTACTTCTTTTAAGTAAAAAATCTAGTAAGTGCAAGTCCAAGTTGTTAAGTATTATTTATCCAGTAAAGGCTGTGTAATGGTGAAGTGGTAGAAGGGATAAAATTAAATTTGGCTGGTTGAGCTCCACGGGCGGGATTTGACAAGGGACTCGGTTGCAAAATGCTCGCTAGAATATCCTTAAATGTAACACTTTTAACATAATTAATGTCTGGGAAAGTTAAATTACAACTATTCTGACTCACCTTTAGTTTTAAATATACTGCATTTCTGATTTATTTTTTTTAAATTTAGAGAAACGCTATATTATTTTGTTTAGTATCAAGGTGAAACCGTAAGGCTGAGATCGTTAGTTTTTTTTTAAGTTTATTGTCGACATATAATGTACTTATATAGTTTTTATACTTTTAATATAGGAATGATAATATTTAGAAGCTGCCAAAACTAAGATGAAGATTGTCAAACCAGACCCTATATCTCAACATTTCGGACCCGTATCAGCATCCGAAACTATTTTATTCGTCAGGACGTTTCTAATTAAATTAACTGTGTATTAGATTCTGTGTTATCCTTCCAACATATTGGTTGAACTTGTCAACTGGGTAAGCTTTCGTGACGTGGGTCGTGAGACGTCCGAACGCTTCAAACTCAGCGGATAAAATGATAAAATGCCGCCTCATTTACCCCTTCCACTGTTTCCGATCTGTTATTGTTAGCGTAGTACTCGTAGAGATTATTAGATAAAACCAATGTAGAAAAAGTTTTCGCGCAGTAAGTGTTGAGTTTCTGTAATTGAAATTTTATTTTCGAAGATATATTCGTTCTTAGTGTTTTGGTACTAATATATTTTTGTTTAAACTTCCTTTACAATAGGTCTTTCTCCTGTATACAATTACAAATAAAAACCTGGTATCTTATGGCATCCAGTATGAAGCTGTACGTCTTAAAGATATTTGATCCGTGCGGGAATTAAACGTGACTCGGAGTCATAAAGCGAACTGTATGATTTTTGTAACAGTGTTGAAGCTGTTTGTGCCTTATATATTTTTAGGGTAGATAGTGTTAATACTGGTAGGCCAAAGGTAGGTGTATAGGTATACATCGTTTGGGCACTATGTAGCAAAAACTACGCATATTAATTCCAAAGTAACTTTTAGGTAAACAATGAAATGTAGCCAAACTTTTCAC
Source organism: Subacronicta megacephala (assembly GCA_958496365.1). Lineage (NCBI taxonomy): Eukaryota > Metazoa > Arthropoda > Insecta > Lepidoptera > Noctuidae > Subacronicta > Subacronicta megacephala. Next base: position 6,098,897 of record OY292530.1, on the reverse strand, counting down.
TTTGAAAAAGATGTAATGTATTCCCAGAATCTATTTGTTTGCACTACCAATACACATTAAATTATTGAAATAAGCGAATAAGTACTGCAATCTATTACATCTGTGTCAAAGTAAACACCCAAGGGATTTTGATATTCGAATATTTAAGTGCAATATCAATAATATTCAAGTATTGGCACAAACATTCCATTTCTGCGCGATGAAACGCCATCTTAGCTTGAGCTTCTCCGCGTCCTTCGCTCATGTGAATATAAGTGGGGGTAAAGGATGCTTGTGAGGATATTGGCAGGTCTTTCTTAACCGGTTGGTTGGTGGTTCGTGCCCTCAAATGGGTTAATCGCTCGGAGTCGTTGGCAGCATCTGCACCTGACGGACTGAATTACGGTATCAAGGCGTTATGTTATACGTTCGCTCACAAAAAGCACTCCGCATACATTTGCACGAATTTAGTTTTCACATTGTAATGGCGCGGACATGAAGTATTATGACTGCAGTTTAAAAATGTACATTAATTCATTACAATTTATACCTAATTTCCTATTTTTTTATTTCCATACGCCTTTTTTAAGAAACCTACTTTGGTTTTTCATTTCGTTTACTTACTGTTACTGTTGTTTATTTACTTGGATAAGTGTAGGATTTATATTTGCGGCGAAGATCTAGAAATCATGTCATTAATTACCTTCTCTTTTTATTTTTTGATTTCATGTCATTAAATTATTGCGAACAGAAGGACCATTTTCTAGACTCCGAAGACTGAGGTTTAAAATTTTAACTTGTGATATTTAAGTGAGTTCCGCGAAATGCCACTTGGAAATTACTGGATATAACTGCTATTACTATTTAGGTACACATTAAATTCTGGAACCAAATATGATGTTCTAAATAAATAGTGATATAGGTAATATTGCCTCGTTGCATTCCAGAAGTAATGCTGGTGGATGGTCACCGTTAATATAAGGCGTGGTATCGAGTAAAAAATATGTATTTACCTAAGTATAAAAAAGGGCCTATAAATTTCACACTTAGAACTAATATCACAAACATAATAAGTAAAATTCTAATTATTGTATATGAATAGCTGTAAGTTTTCCAGAACATGTAAAATAAAATAAAATAAAATAAGGCCTATCATTACGATTAAAATGTGCATTAATTGCTGAAGCTGTTTGTCTATAGGGTAACGGGATCTTTGCCCATTTAAAAAAATATTGATTGTACGCATAGACTAAATTTTTTAATTAGGTATATTTATTATGATTGTAGCCGGCTCTTGTCCATATACCTTTAATCATCACTTAAACCCTGCCAACATTATTGGTCATTAAAATATACTTGACTTAATATACTTTAAGGTATATTAACCTTTCTTTTGAACAGGGAATGTTTCCTCAAAAGTTAAAGAAATCACTGGTAAAACCCATTTATAAAAAAGGGGATAAAAATCTTTTAAATAATTATAGACCAATCACACTGATACCAATACTTTCAAAAATTTTTGAAAAGGCTATGCACCGCAGGTTATCTTCTTATTTAGATAAATTTAATATTATTAAAAAAGAACAAAATGGTTTTCAAAAAGGAAAGTCCACAACGCTTGCTGCATTCCATTTGGTACACAAAGTTATAAGGAACATTGATAGGAAAATACCTACGACGGCCATATTTTTTCGACATGACAAAAGCTTTTGACCGCGTTTCTCATGCTATTCTTACACAAAAACTAGAAGACTATGGAATTAGAGGACCTTGCTTAAAATGGATAGTAAACTATTTGGAAAACCGTGAACAATGCGTAGACATTACCAGTCTAAGCAAAAGTCGAAGTGTACAAAGTAACAGATCATCTTATTTAGTTAACTATTTTGGAGTACCGCAAGGTAGTGTTTTGGGACCACTACTCTTCCTTATTTATATTAATGATCTGCCAGATATTACCCATCACAAATGTACTCTGTTTGCGGATGACTTTTCAATTATTCTTTCTTGCAATAATGGCATCAATCATGATTCCGAAATGAATCGTACAATTGAATCTGTTATTGGTTGGCTCAGTGATAACAATTTGGAGATAAACATTGCCAAAACGAAATTTGTTCAATTCCGTAGCCATGGGTTAAAGATTACGCCTAGAAGCATAACTCGTAATGGAATTTCAGTAAATGAAAGTGCTAGCGTGAATTTTCTAGGATTAACGCTAGACCAATTTTGTAATTGGAAAGATCATGTTGATTCGGTATGCAAAAAAATTAATAGCTTTGTTTACGTTCTAAATAGAATCCGGAAAACTTCTTCACGTGAAATTGCACTTCTGGCTTATCACGGATACGTAGGTTCCGTGTTACGATATGGCTTGTCACTATGGGGAAATTCTACTGATTCATCCAGAGCATTTTTATCACAAAAAAAATGTGTGCGAGCTATAGCGGGCATACCTCCTTATGAGTCGTGCAAAGATCATTTCAAAAAATTTAAAATTTTACCTCTGCCCTGTATGTACATTTTTGAGTCAAGTGTATTTGTCAAAACGCATCCTGAAATATTTAAGACGGCCAAAGATATATATCCTCGTAACACAAGACAAGGAAACAGACTTGTACTTGATTACATACCCAGATCGGCATTATTTAAGAAAAATTGTTACAGTATGTGTGTACAAATCTATAACAAATTGCCGTCATCAATGAAGGAGCTCCCTCTTATGGCGTTTAGAAGAAAATTAAAACAGTGGTTATTGGATAAAATGATTTATTCAGTTAACGACTGGCTTTCTGACAATTTCATTGACATTTATCAAATAACTTAAAGAATAACCATGACATACCTTCTATTATAAATGAAATTGACATTGGGAATGAATTAATTTTGAAATGCGTTTTTTATTTTTATTTTATTTTTATATTTTAGTTGTGAAATAATAATAATGTATAATAATAATAATAGTAGTGTTATAACCATGTATATTCACATGCTCTAATATGGGCAAAATAGACGAGCTAAGTTATGTGTAACATCTAAATGTACTCTGTTTTAAGTGAATAAATGAATTGAATTGAATTGAATTGGTATCACACCATAAGTTCAACAGATTTGTTGTCGATGGTATTGTGAAAAAGTTGCAACGATGGTTCTCAAAATACATTTAGCTGTGTGAAAAGGTCAGCAGTGGAGATGAAATGTGGTCCTAAGTGGCAGGGAATGGATGTCGAAAGCGCGATGTCACAGTCGGATGGTCGGTAAAAGCCAAAGTTATACGTAACGCGTACGTGTGTTGTAAGTAAGTTGCACGTAGATGGTATATTTTTTCAAAAGTTATACAATTAATTCCAAATGTTTAGTACTTGATATTACTACTCGTATATTAGGAATTTAAATGAACCATTATTCTTCGGGATATCAGTATCTAGTAGGAAAATGAAAGAAAAAAACTTAAATATATGTAAATTTACATATCTAGTGTACTGTCTACGTAACGTAATTACGAATAAATTCTACAAGTACCTACCTACTTCACCGGTGTGTGAAGAAGGTGTTATTAGAAGTAATAAGGCCCTGAAGTTAGTACTTGTAAAGTAGGTACGAATTAATTGGCAGTACTTGGAAATTAACCCCTAGGGTGTAAAGTACAAGTGTACTGAAATAGTGTGGTAACTGAGAGAAAGTTGGTAATATTCATAAATAAATTTGTAGTTAAAGGTCATTGCGAAGTTTTCGTATGATAAATTATGTGAGCTTATGACAGCGACGCCACTATCGCATTCAGTGTTGTCATTGAAATCAAAACAATATCTAATAATTTAAAATCTTAATCTAATCTATACTTTATATTATAAAGCGGAAGAGTTTGTTTGTTTGTTTGTTTACTTGAACGCGCTAATCTCAGGAACCACGGGTCCGATTTGAAAAATTATTTCAGTGTTAGATAGCCCATTTATTGATGAAGGCTATAGGCTGTATATCATCACGCTAAGGCCAATAGGAGCGGAGCAGGAATGAAAAATGCTACAAAAACGGGAAAATTTTAAATGAAAAAATGCCAAGAAACCACGCGGGCTAATCCGTGGGCGGAAAGCTAGTTATTTATATAGGTAAATATTTGTTCCGTGGGGGTCGAACCTACAATCCGTGAAGAAGGGACCAATCGATTAGTCTTGTGGTTTTACGATAAACTTGTCGTCAAATATGACGGGTCGGTGTATCAGTTTCTTCTTCTATATTACCTATACTTAGGCACAATCACACATTAAGCTGACCTGTCATTGTATGAAAAGCCCATACAATGCGAGTTCAGCGTAAACTGGAAATATGTAGATTTGTAGCAGAGTATACAGTAGATAATAAAAAACAAGCAGGCGTTTGTTTTGCGCAAACGAGAAATTTAATTATCCTAAAAGTTTCCTTAGATAATTTTGGCAAATATTTGAGATGTATCTTAAATTTAATTTTATATTGGGGAATAAAACACGTCTTAATAATTTTATGATTGCTTAATGAAATTATGTTATTATATTAAACCTTCCTTACTGTAGGTGTAGTTATCTTACTTGTTGCCAATATTATTAGGTACAGTCGAGGGCACGAGTGCAGTGATAGCCTAGTAAAGTAAAAAAAGTAAAGTAAAGTAAATTTTATTGTTTCTGATTGAGTATATAAAGTTCTTATACATGCATATATGAGAGCGTAACATCAATCAGCCCTTGACGGGCATACAATAATTAAAGAATGGAATTTTACAATTTTACTAGTGATATGACCATTGGACTGCCAAGTCAAAGGTCTCGAGTTCAAATCCAAGGCACGCACCTCTAACTTTTCGAAGTTATGTGTGTATTAATAATGAATTATCACGCGCTTAAACGGTGTAGAAAAAACATCGTGAGGAAACCTGCATGCCTGAGAGATTTTCTTGACGGCATGTGAAGTCTGCCAACCCGCAGTATACTAGCGTGGCGGACTATAGCCTAATCCCTCTCGTATTGAGAGGAGACCCGTGCCCAGCAGTGGGACAATGTAATGGGTTGATGATAAGGGCACGAGTGATTAGAATAGGGAATATTATCTATACCTACTATTATAAAATCGTAAAAGACGTGTTTCGGTAGTATGGTTCTGGAAGTGGCTTACAGTGTTTAAACGTCGCCAAACCCGAAAAAAGATATATTTTGTTTTTTGTCTGTTTGTGTTTTTAGGAGGTAGCGCGAAAACTACTGAACAGTAGGTACTGCATATGTTCCAACGTAATAACTGCCGTACATTTTGTATCAATTAGTTGTAGAGATCGTTTGATAAAGCTTGACTTCCCTGGTGTAAGTAGATCCATAGAAAGACGAGGGCATCGCTGTTTGGTCGTTGATAACATTATTTCTATGCAGAAGTCTGTAATACCTATAGTCTAAGAGTGCAAAGCCGCGGTCTAAACCTAGTTACAAATAAATAACTATATACATAAAATTATTATCTATTTTAACACTCTCAATCCCCACCAAAAACTTATAAAGGTAATAACTTTATTCGTCGATGGTTTTTTTTAAAAAGCTTGCAAGCAATATGGGTCTTACGTTCCAAGCTAAATGCTTGTGTTACGAGTGGGTTCACGCCGCTTGTGCAATGGGTGGGTTTCGAACCGGCAACCATATAATCGAAAGCCTGACACCACAACCATAAGGCTACGGCCTCTTGATTTAAATTCCTTTTCAGTGAACGACTGACATTTAATTATATTTTACAACACCCTTCTCGCCCGCAGCGTTGCTCGCGTGTCTATTTAATATATAAATTTCTAAAATAAAAATAAGTAAGTAGCCTAAGTTATTTCTTATTAAATCAGCTATCTGCCAGTGCAAGTTCCTTCAAAATCGGTCCAGCCGTTTCAGAGATAAGCCTGAACAAAAAGACTGTCGAAAATTGTAAAAATGTTACTTTGGTATAAGTATGTACGGTACATATGCATTTAGTAAAAAGCGGTTATTTTTATATTACAAACAGACACCCCAATTTTATTTATCTGTATAGATATGCCCATGATTTTCAATAAATTTAATACCAGTCACCTACTACTATTACTCTACAAAGTTTCAAAGTGACATCTACAGGTGCGTTGCTATAAGATTGTAAATTTTAATTGTTACATAAGTTTCTATCAAGCGAATCTCTCGTCCATAAATCAAGCGCTTCGCAACAAGTGCTGGTTATGGCGACATTAACGGAGAGGCGCGGACTCTTACGTTACTTTGACGGGACGAGTGACTCAGCAATCTGCTTCTGTGCAAACTTCGATTCCCAGACGGAACAAATATTTGTACGGGCAGTATTTTATTTGATTTAGTAAAAAACATCCAGAAAATAGGATATATTACTTGCGTCTAGAAAAGTTTTAGTCGTACACGGACTAAAACTTTGCTAGCCGCGTTTCCGTAATGTACACTTCTGCTTAACCCTTAAACACAATTTAATCAATCAATCAATTATTTTATAGTCTAGTTTGTAGAGGTTTTTCACTTTTTTTCGAAATAAACTGTCTATAGGTATCTAAATTATAGGTTGGCCGGAGAAGGCGGATATATATTGTGTATTTATGGCTTTATTTAATAATTTGTCTAAGTATCGCTATTATTGCCGAGGTGAAACATGTTTACCTACTTGTCTAGCCATAATTGGCCTTTAGTATTTTGAGGTCAATCAAATAAAAAAAAACTGAGTACAGGTCTGATAAAATCGCAAAAAATATTAGTAGTTGCTTTTATGAATAGAGCTAAGAGAGATTTTCATCCAGTCTTTTGTCCTTCAATATCTCCAGGTGTAATATAAAAGACGTCGATTGGAATTTCTATTGAAATTTCATAATGGAATTCCGTCCATTTTCAGTATTTAAAGATTTAATATTCTCGGAATTACGTATTCTTTTCGATACAAACGCGGACATTTCCCTAATGGTGTCCTTTTGTCTTATCCTTCGACATTAACGCTCAAAGGTTATGAGCGAGCCAAGACCAACTTCCTCCCTGCCCCCTCTGAAAAGGCCCAGTCCCCCTTCGTGAGTAACGTCTTTTCACGTCACGTCAAATGTGCTATCTATTGTTTAGACGCGAATTTTATCTGAGCGCGCCATGTTCGATAAAATTTAACGTTTATTTTAGCGTTTGTAACAGAAGCGAGTGTGGGGCAGCCCAGGGCTGTCAGCTACGCCTTACAATATTCATTATTGACAATTTGAATGGAAGAGAAAAATGTCAGACCCGTGTTGTTGGTAATGTAAATATTTGATCGAAATAGAGCGTCAACCCTACCCGCTGCGCAGATGCGAGATATTTGACAGTTTTAAATTTACTATGTAAAATAGGGGCTTTTGGGGGCCGGCAGATAATATACGAACATAAACCTGCCAGTTGTTTCAGAAAATACTCTGCCTGGCCGGGCCTTAATTTGCGATTTTTCTGCGAGAGTTTTTAATTTAAATTGACTTTTAAAAATGTGAAACATTCCCTTCGGAATTTAGCATTCACATTTTCGGTACATAAATTTTGTGAGTACACATTTAAGTTACTAAATTATTTACTTGCCAAAGTAAAGGTTCTTAGATACCTAGACATTATGGAAGGCTTTAAGCATAATATTAACGTAAGTGGCAAAATTATAAGTTTAACCACGTCAGATGGTGGTGTGAAGTGTGTGCCTTGAAAAATGTAAGTAATAAAAGTGCTGATGCGGGGGCACGTACCCGATGCAGACGTGGCACTCCTGACGAGACCGTTGAGCTGCACTTATACAAGAACTGCCCAGAATATTTGTTCCATATTCCGACTATAAATAGTTTCAATAGTGGGTCTGTATTGACTTTTCTTTGCATTTTTGTTTTATTTGATGGAAAACGTCTTCGTGATTAGTATCTGGTGTTCATTGGTGCTTAGATACAGTTAACTTATTAGTTAAGTATATATACAGGCCCCGAATGATATCTGTAAATCTTATCATAGATTTAATTATAAACAATGATTTGCCAAAGGGTTAGGTATGTAAGCAATAAAACATATGAAATACATATTGCGTAATTCGTTAATACAATCTTTGTCAAAACGCAGATGTCGTTAGCTACCTTCATATCTAACTCTTTCTTTGATTGTACCTACGTTCGGCTTATCCAGAAATATTTTGAACGATTTGGGGATTTGTATGGCCATTACATATACCTAGTTCCTCACTTGACAGCCAGAGGGTTTCTCATACGTAAATAATCCAGCCCTAGCGTCTGTAGGCTACTGCGGCCAGATTTATTACTCATTACGTATTATCTATATTAAGTAAGTAGGTACCCGTCAAGCAAAAAAATACAGATGTTATTCGAGTCCTATTGTTTTCGTGTATCATGGCCCGAATGCGATTTAGTGAGTGTGATTTTTTTTCAAGGTCGGCATAGCGGATTTATCACCTCATTTTTGTATAAACAATATATATGTATAAAAAAGAATATGGAAATTCTAGACATCAAAATTTTACCATTTAGGTAAAATTTTGATGTCTAGAATTTTATTCAGAAATTCTCTTTGACGAAGGCAAGCATAAGCACAAAGATAGGTTTTATAAATTTTCTTAGAAACTAATATTACGCGAGCAGTTTAACTCTTTACATTAGAATAAGTACCTAAACTAATTAAAATATGTATGAACTATCTTAGTACTCTTCAAGGTTTACTGCCAACGCTCATTATTATATATAATATATTTATGAGTTTCGTCTCAACCTACATATACGCCTAAAATTACTAAGCTGACAATTAAAATTCCTTTCTCACCTTGGGTTAATGTCACTTTGGCAGCACCTATCGACCTTTAAAGGGAGCACAATAATATCTTGAAACATTACACAATAGGGTTGAATGACGGAAAAATAAGCAAATGGAGTGATTGTACGTTTTTGTTCAGTAGCTGTACAATTACGCCAGTACGATCTACCACGATTCTCACATAATCTATATTGATCAATTTTCTTAACAGGATCTTTCTTCTTTCACTTGCTCGGAAAATAATGTAAATGGGTCCAAATTTTGATTGCATTTTTCTATGAAATTCTCAGTGCCCGGTTAGTGGCAATAGGCTGGCCCCGTATTGCATGGGACCTAAACATACTGGCGAAATTTTGGTGTACATTTTGATAAGTAGGTACATCTCTGCCGATCTCTTCGGGGAAAACAGGGGTCATGGTATGTTATGATAATTGAATGATTAGCTTATCCATAGAATCTGACATCTTTTTGGTGGTTCTAGTAGCTGCTTCCACCTCACGTAAAAGCTTCATTTATTTACTACTCTGTGGTAGCCTTCGCTCCTTGTTACATCACTAAATACATAACAGGTTGTTTCACGGCATACGCCCAAACATTTTGACCCATGTAACCGATTACTCAAACTTAATTTACATGCTGTAACTTAAGGGTATCCTTTGCCGTCAACAGTGGCCCACATTTGACTTTGCGGTAGTATATAGACTGTGCTAGGTACGTATTATGTTGTGTAAATAGCTTCCGACAGTTTAATTTACTCTGTGATCTCGGCTCCCAATGGGAACACTGTCATTTCCTGTGAGCGTTGCCGGGGTGACAAGGGTATTTTACATTGTCTTCGGTCTTTAGTCAAGTGCTAGCTTATAGTCTCGGATCAATACCATATAATGACCGTAACTATATGCTTAATAAACGAAAATTACTTTTTTATATTATTATTAGTAGTTTCTAATTTCATTGCATCGCATTTCGCGTTGTTCTTTCGGGAAATAAGTACTTAAAGATATATAAGACATAATTATTATTATAGATTACAACCCGATAAAAAATATTCCGTATAAGTGCTAAGCTAAACGCTTGTGTTACGAGTGGGTTCACGTCGGTAGTGCAATGGGTGGATTTCGAACTGGCAACCACACACTTGCCTAAGCATTTTGCTAGAAAGAAAGAAAGAGAGAAAGAATCATTTATTTGCTTAGAATACATATTATACATGGTACATATTATATTACACATACATGTCCTGTCTTTCTTAATGTAGAGCATTAAATTTTAAGACTTTATCCATATCCACGATGCGTGCACAATATATAATATTAAATACAATATTCGGTAGGTCACATCTGGCGTCGACCGCATACAGCAACGGCCATCCCGCAACAAACTTTCGTGCAGCCATACCAACGGTTTTCTATTCAGCAAACTGTCGGACGCTGTAGTTACTGCATATTGCGCTCACGCTTTACAATCCAGAAATATTTCAACCAGATGTATTAAGATTTGCAAATAAATATTGCTGTTCTTATCTTACGAAATCTTTTGTGATAAATTTGGTCCATGTTTTGGTCCACCGCTCAGGGTAATCTTTCAAAACGAGACTAGCCTTCTACGAATAAGAGGTTTAGGCTAGCGGGTCCCACTTTTTCTTACCACGAAAGTGTTTCGAATGATTTATACGATGTTCCCAAATCTTGAGTTGACGCTACATCAAATGTTAATTGACATTTAGGAGCTACCTACTTCGTTATTTGATAAATATATTCGGATAGTTAAATCACTGCGGGTAGTCGTTTCGTTTTGATTCGAAGCTTCGGTGTAAGATTTATATAAGTAGGAGGTAGCTCCCGGGTCGTGCTGTGAGAGAGCTAAGCTTATTTGCGTGCTAAAAATCTTAAGGTACCAGTGTTTTGTAAAGTTCCTGTAAGTATACCTGATGATGGTTGAAAATGATGATACCCACAATTATCTCATAGACTCCCGCTTTACACCTCTAAACCATTTCAGGGAACATATCGGCTTATGATTTAAGGCTATCTGCCCGGGAATGCCCGGGGGAAATGTTTAGCAAATTTTGTTGAGCTGGCTTGATTAATTTCGAGTTTGTTATTATAGTTAGTAAGGGGAAATTCAATTCAATTCAAAACTTCTTTATTAAGACAACAATAATCCATCATGTTAGTAATAATCCCTTAAATCTAGTGTAAGCAAGTAATAAAAATTTACAAAAAAATTACGACTCATATAAATCATATTATATTACATTATAACTTTGTGTATACGAAAGGTAGGTGTGGTAGAAGTTTACTGAATTCTTCGGCTACATTTTTACGACCAATGTATAGTGTTAATCTAAATATTTCAATGTTTTATATGACCTTGTAGGGGGTAATCTTTGGATCTACTGAACCGATTTGGAAAAATCTTTTACCAACAGAAAGCTACATTATTTCTGAGTGGCATAGGCTATATATTATCCCTTAAAATGAAAAGAAACGTATAGTCCACGTGTGCAAAGCCGCAGGTGGAAAGCTAGTTGCTTATAAAATTGAATATTATTATATTTTAATCGTGTCGGATCCTTATCCTATATCTAAGGTAAATATCTCGTAAAAGTACCTACATGTACGAGTATATTGATTTTGTGATTGTACAGTATGAAATCCAGAAATCGTTTGTTTATAATCGATTAGACTTTATGTATCGATTCGAAATATACCTTACTTTAATAAACGGATCTTAATAAATGGGTTTTTAAAGTTAAAGTATCAATTTATTTTTTTAATTGTTTTCTAGTCTTTTTTACATCATGAGTACTAAATGTTGCATATTATACATTTATGACCTGGAATCACTTCCACACTACGTTAAGTGTAAATAAGTATTCTCGTAAATATATCTGCATTAGGACTAGCATTAGGACCCGGACTTCTCTTTTCTTTCAAAAAGCTTTCAGCAAAGTCGACGACTGACTAAGAAGTTCAATTAGGACGGGTAATTGAAGTTCGTTTTAAGTGGACTTTTAAAACTAAAAACTAGACTGAGTTTTTTAAAAGGCGCTAGATTTCCTTGCACTATTGTCGGAATGACGAGAGGACCAGATTTTTCTCAAAGGACCAAATTAATTGGTTGAGAAAATGTGAGGATATGCAATTTATGTGTTCATATTCTTAATTTGAATTAAAGTCGATTTAAAAACATATTAGGTCATGCATACAAAGGCGATTGATTTCAAGTAGTTTTGAATTTAATTAGGTTTGTTATTTATTTAACGATTAATTATGGAAATTAAGGTCGTGTCAAGAATCGATCCCTAATTTGACGTATTTCCGCACAATGTAGTAAAGATTGTATCTGTTATTTTTTTTTCTCCCTCTAGGTACAATAAAATATTATTTGGAAAGCCTTTACGTATAACGTCCCAGGTAAATTATACCCAAAGTCCAAATAAACTCTAGGCACGATGTTTTATGCCCAAAGGGAAAAGTTAAAAGTGAATAATATATAATAATAAAAAGTCCGAACATTTTTACGCTAACAGGCAAAAGTTTATATTATAAACTCGACCTTATTGAGTTTTATTTGTTTGGAGATAGATTTAATGTCTTTTTGGACTTAAGTTATAAATAAAAGTACTTTATCATCTTATGCCTATAATATACTCAATATTTTTTCACCGAATTATCCTTGTACTGTCCCACTGCTGGGCAAAGGCCTCCCAGTGGGACAGTAACGGCTAAAATAAAAAAATATCTATACAAATTCTGGAAGATATTCATTCAGACCAAAAGATGACTATGTCATTTCAAGAATACTGAACACATAAAAAAATTGTCATAATAAAGAAACTCAAAGGAAAAAGTCATGAAGAACTGAATGAACCAAATTACGCAGCTCTATCATTGTGAACCTCTAATAAGGCTTAAGTAACTAATAAGAGTGTTAGTTAGCTTATCAAAGCTCCTAAGTATCACTCATCATACGAGTCTAAAAGCTCTCAAAAAATCTGCTAAAAATATCTATGTATACATAAGTGAGGATGGGATATCAGTGACAAAAAGGATAAGGCCCTACTTGAAGGGGTTTCGCGAGTACTTTATAAATCACGTGACAAAGAAAAGCTTTGATCTCAGTAAATGAGAGTGTCGTGTGCAACACGCAAAGCTACAAATACTGCTTATTATATATTTTCAGTGTATTTTGTGTAATGGTAGCTTTTTGTCAAGATAAAAATTGTCTTTGTACAAACAACGTTTGTTATGGCTGTTTGAGATTGAATTTTATTATTTTGTCGTCTTAGATTCATGCACTGATAATAGCTTGGTTGTTTAGCTAATGCCTAATGTTGGTAGTTGTGGGTGACAGTGACCACGCGCCCTCAATGAAACCTCTTCTCGCGCTTATTGCTCTCACGTCATCACAATCAAGACTTTTAAACTCTTAGTAGGTAGTTAAAAACTATTGTGTAATTTTATGGTTAACCCTGATCAAATGCGAAAATAAATTTTGGTAGGTTATCAACAACCTAGGAATCTATTGTTTCTCTACAAATAAAATACAAAATATTCTAGTAATACAATTATGTGGTCCTACCGATTACTATGTTACATAATATTCTTAGTCTTTAGGTACTGTTATCATGGAGCACTAAGAAATTTATGAAACTACAGAACTAAATACTACTATTAAAGCATAAAATTAATTACAAAAACACAACAACCACGGAATATCCGTAGCCTATACAATATAGTGTTTATGTTCCTACTATGATGAATTCGTTTAATAAGCGGGCGAGTTGCGGAGGCACGCGCGCTCTCGGCTGCAATGCATCGCGCCGCGTTGAGAAATGGCGGAGGATGCTATAGAACTGGCAGATATCGCTAGTACCACTTTTTACTGGAGAATATTAAATTTAATTACGTAATACTGACTGTTAATGGAAACGCTGTATTATAGTAGGTATTAAAGTCTAATTTTGCTATCGTAAAATATTGAATGGCTTTAATTTGGCAGAAGTTTTCATTCCCATATTTGACGTTGCGATGGTGCCACCCCTTCGAGCAGTTCGAGCATTATTTTATTTGATAGCCGCGTGGAGGTATATTTAAATTCTTGGTTTTGGTTATAATCTCTACTTCGATTAAGATCTTTTTTAATGCACGTATTTTATTATCTGTTGCTAATATTATTTACTATGTAGTAGTAGTTCTCTTTGCTATCACACACATAATAAGTCTCCAAAATTTCTTCTTGATCGTATTAACGATAAAGAGCCTTATAAAGGACAAACAAATACAATTTGATTTTAAACATACCTATTAGAAAATGCGGTTATATATTTAAATAGCTAGATGTTTTCAATTAGAGGTAATGGCGCATATTAGGGGAGGCCTACGTCCAGCAGTGGACTGTTAAAGGCTGATGATGATTAAGTTTGACCAAGCTTGTTTCTAGCAATGTTACAAATTATAAAAGTTATTTCTTAGGTAAGAAAATATGTTGGGAGAATATTTTCCGGCGATACATATTACATTCGGGAATCTTCAAAAAACATTTCAGAGAGGTCACTTTCGGTGCAAATTGATATAATTTTATAAACTAGTGACGTCAAAATAGCTGGACAGACTGCAGATACTAATACTCTTATACTCCTCACAAACATTTCTCCGAAATTATAAAGAAAAGAAGCAGAACATTGCACTATTCTATTCTCTTTTATTGTCTTGCTAAAGTTATGACGAAATCCCTTTAAGGTCCGGTCCAGTGGATTTTATGGACTATAAGTTTGAGTGGTGCGAACTGGAGTTGCTTATAACAACTTTCAAGATAGGTGTTTCAAACCTAAACATAAGGCAGTGCATTGTTTATTGTTATTTAAAATACCTAGTATGCCTTTTTAACCCAATTAGAGTACGCATTTATGCATACTCAGCATAATTTGCTTAGATTTACATAATATGTTGATCCAAATCATCAAATTTAATCAATCAAAAAGCGGCGGTAGCCTAATGGCTAGGGCGTCGGACTTGCGATCATGTGGTTGCCGGTTCAAAACCCACCTATTGCACTACCGACGTGGACCCACTCGTATAACAAGCATTTAGCTTAGTACGAGGGGATAGCAAGAATACTAGTAATGTGCAACCCACAATGCTTGTAAGCATTTTTTTTTTAATTACACGTCGTTGCAATTATATGAAAGTTTAAGGCTTTTTAGAGGAAAACAATACGTTCAAACTGGTTTCTAACACTTACGCGAATATTAGACATTGAAATAAAAACGTCACGGTCACCGTGACCATGGATGCTGTAAAGGATTCGAAACGTCGGGAATTTTAAAAATATTAATATAACGCGATAAAATCCGTAAAAAGTAGTTTTATTTCAATACGTTCAAAATGTAGGTATATGCTGTACTGTGCGCTTCTAGCATTTTCGCAACTATGTTAGGTTTGGTTTCCAGTCTAAACATATATGCCTGAATATCAGTATTTAAAACCCCCGACGCAAAAACGGCAGGGTGTTACAAGTTTGACGTGTCTGTTTGTGTGTGTCTGTGGCATCATAGCTCCCGAACCGATTTTGATTTAATATTTTTTGTTTCAAAGGTGAATTATGCATGGAGGGACTGCCGTGAGACGTAACCTAATTTCGGGGCAATATATTTGAAGGAACGACTGGTGGTCGGTCTTTTTGGAGTTCTGACTAATTGGCATAGACCACCGACGGTTTTACGTGTTCTCCGAAGCCAAAGTGGGTCTCAATCTCAGTATTGAGATCTTCATATTATGAAATGAAATGAAATGATATTTATTTCTGTAAATAGATCTTTTCAGGACACTTTTACAAGTCGATTTTTACATTTTTTTTTAACTAGATGGCGCCGACTTTTCCTATCTGACGACCTCTGAGAAGAAACGTCGAAACAAACTCAGAGAATCATGGTCTCTTTTAAAGTCCAGACAATAGTTGTTGTTAGATATGCGAGTTTAGGGCAAAATCTGAACAGGCCTTTTGAAGAAAGAGCCATAGCAGATTTGAGTTGACCTGTCCTAACTGACGGCACGCATACATCAGTCATCGTGTAGCTCAACCATTTTATAGGGAGCTCAACGACCCGTCGCACAACGATACCAGATCAGCAGGACATTTGTGTAGGTCATGTGAAATACTCAAAACTGTCAGAGAAGTTTATTATACATCTGATACGTGTTAAAGCTAACCTACATAGAACTCACATTTACATTTTAATATCGTACAATTAACATTTGAAAACAAAATAATATTATGCATGATTACTAGGATCTACAAGGCCACCCAGTCAACTTGTGAATTAAAAAAGGGAAAAAAATAAAAATAAATAAATATACATATTTAAGACACGATAGCCAGCAAGTCGACCAGTCACCTGGTCAAAATGTGATTAAATTTTAATCTTTTAGATTTTATTCCTCGAGAAAGGAGTATTCATATAATATTAATGGAAATCGTTTTAATTTGGACCGCCTTGATGAAAATGCTCGGAAATTTCGTATAATATTTAATTCATCTGTCGATTTGTTTTTTTCCTTAAAGTCTAGGGGTAGCTACTGGACGTCAACCGCCAGTTCTGAGAAACTTTGCCGCTCAAAGGAAACGTCTGTTTTGAATTTGTATTTAAAAGAGACCTGAAAGAACCTAAATTATATCTGCCCATTTTGTTTGCTTATATTTTTTAGGTCTTATGTGACTTCCTTATATTTTTAATGTTGCCACATTTGGTCTTAAAAAAATCTATACATATACTATCTATACACATAGCTATACTGAAATGTTATTATTATGGCAGGAAAACAAATATAGGCTTTTAATAGAGCAACAGAAACCAAAACAACATTTTTTAAAATTTTTTTTGTATGTTTGCACACGCATCACGCAAAAACCAGGGCACGTAATTCGATGAAATTTTCATAGTTATATTTCTGGAGATCTAACTTACAATCTGGTGCAGGTTTCATGTTGTTACACAGCTTAGAAGCCGAGTGATAGTGAGTTAATCTTTTGGATTAATTTATCCTTTATCCAATAAATATAATCATAAAGAAGTAACGTAGAGTTTATGCCTAATGTTTAATTTAAGAAATGAATTCATCCATCTTTTGCTTGAATAAGCTTTTACAATGTTAATTGAACAAAGATGATCTGCTATCCACGAATTTCGAAATTCCCAAATCATTTATTAATAAATATACTCGGGCATCTATAGTTACACATTTATTAGATTAAAATTTAACAATATATTTTATGCAAGTAACTAGTCGGAAGCCGGAAGCGGAAAAGGATAGAGATGACACAGAAACTGAGTGAGTGACTTTAGTTTTCGTTCATTGTATTCCATCACGCTCTCCTGAACGCAAACCCATGGACTTGCTAAAGACTTCATGTTTCGGTCGATGCAGTCCCTTCGTCAATGCATCAGCAGTCATCTCTTGTGTTGATTTATATTGCACAGATATTTGACCAGTGGATATCCGCTCTCTCAGGAAATGATAGCGAACATCAATGTGCTTACTTCTTGGATGATACATGTCATTACCTGCAAGACTAATGGAACTTTGGTTATCACAGTATAAAATAGTTGGTGTATTTAAGATATTTGGCCAAATGTCTCCTTGTAATTGTCTTAGCCAAATAGCCTCTTGTACGGCAGAGGCCAAAGCCATGTATTCAGCCTCTGTGCTGGATAACGCTATGGTATTTTGTTTTCTAGAGTTCCAGCTTATAGCTGCGCCCTGAAAAAGAAATATATATCCTGTGCAGGATCTTCTATCATCATTGTTGCTTGCCCAGTCGGCATCACAATAACCAACAATGTCACTGTTGTGGTTACTTTTGTATGTCAGTTTGGTATGTATTGTGCCTTTAAGATATCTCAGCACTCTCTTTACTGCTATCCATTGCTGAGCAGTGGGCTGGTTGTTGAACCGACTAAGCATGTTGACCGTATATGCTATGTCAGGTCGGGTACCCTGAGATAAATATAATAGACACCCCACAACTTCTTGGTATGGTATATCTCTTAAAACTTCTGTTTCATTTTTGGCTTTTAATAATTGTACATTTGCATCACATGGTGTAGATACAGGCTTAGCTTCACTCATCCCAAAGCGATGCAGTATTTTTTCAATATAAACAGATTGATCAAGGGATATATCACCATTATTTTCTTGGGTAATTCTAAAACCTACACATTGTTTAGCCGCACCCAGATCTTTCATCGAAAAATTTTCTTTCAGCTTGTTCTGTATTGCCAGTACTGTTTCTTCATTGTTATAATAAAAAAGTAAGTCGTCGACATACACAGCAACAAATAATATATCTTTTGTGTCGGAAATTTTAAAGTATATGCAGGGATCTAATTTAGACCTTTTCATGCCAATTTCAAGAAGAACAGCATTTAATTTCTTGTTCCACTGTCTACTTGCTTGTTTTAAGCCATATATTGATTTGTTCAATTTACATACCTTCTCTCCTTTTACATAATGAGGTGGCTGTGACATGTAGATTTCTTTATCAAGGTCTCCTTGTAAAAAGGCTGTTACTGCATCCATTTGTTTAATGTTAAGCTTGTATTTTGCTGCTAGGCCAATTAAATATCTTATTGATGAATAGCGGACAACTGGAGCATATATTTCATTATAATCTATACCTTTTGTTTGCTTGAAACCCTTTATAACCAGCCTGGCTTTGAAACGTGTTGCATTGCCATATTCATCTGTTTTTGTCTTATATACCCATTTACAAGGTATGACTTTCTTATTTTTAGGTAAATCAACAAGTGTCCATGTGTTATTTTTTAGTAATGATTGGTATTCTTCATTCATTGCTATTAACCATTTATCTGCCTTGTCGCTTTCGAGAGCTTCATTAAGGCATTGTGGATCACTGTCTAATATACTCATGGTCAACTCACCATTCATGCAGATAAATGTAGAAGGATTATGGTCATAAAACTCCTCTCGTTGCCGTGGCCTTAAACACATTTGGTTAGGAGGAAGACTATCAAAGCTTTCATCAGGTATGTATGTTTCATCCAACACATCTTCATAATCTGCATCTGAATCTTGATTAGAATTTAAATCGGGGACTGTAACAATCGGAGAACTAGCACTATCGGATTGCTCGTCAGGTTCATCATTGTCACATGTATTCTGGAATTCAAGTGGAACCTTAAGTAATGGTAAGTTTTCTTTTTTATTTTTCTCTATGTATATATTTTCATCATTCTTATTTGTGTTTTTATTTCTTTCAGATGCTGGAGAATCATCAACTTTATTGTGCTTTACAGTGGCTTCCAAGAACACAATATCTCTACTTATGACAGCCTGCTTACTCTTAGGGTCTATGAATCGGTAGCCCTTTGTACTATCACTGTACCCAACAAAAATTAACTCACGTGACTTTGGATCCAGTTTCTGACGACGTTCCTTTGGTATATGCACCATAGCCTTGCACCCAAACACCCTCATATGACTTAAGTCAGGCTTAGCACCAGTCCATAGCTCCTCTGGTGTGATGTCTTTGAGAGCATGTGTGGGTGAACGGTTCACAATGTGAGCAGCAGTTGCCACCGCTTCAGCCCAATAGCAGTTCTGTAAATTTGCATTAAGAATCATACATTTAGCACGTTCTATGAGTGTTCGATTCATTCTCTCACTGAGCCCATTCTGCTCTGGTGTGTATGGATTGCTAGTTTGATGTAATATGCCACATGTTTTAAGATAGTTATCAAATGCTCTATTTATATACTCTTTACCATTGTCACTCCTTAATATTTTAATTTTTTTGTTTAGCTGATTCTCAACTCTGTTTTTAAACTCAATAAATTTATCGAATACCTCTGCTTTACTTTTAATAAAATAAACATGTACCTTACGTGAAAAGTCATCAATGAATGTCACCATATATCTGGCACCACCAATAGAAATTGTTTGCATTGGACCGCAAACATCTGAATGGATTAACTGAAGCAAGTCTTCTGCCCGAGACCCATTACGAGGGAAAGGTTGCCTTGTCTGCTTACCCTCTAGACAAGTAATGCATGTAAAATTTTCATTTGTCTTTGACAACTTAACACCAGTAGTACAAGTTGGTATCTTATTGACATCTGTAAAGTTTAAGTGACCCATACGTTGATGCCACAGGAAGGTATCATCCTCTGTTGTCACTACCATTGCATTTGCCAGATCATTATAAACATTCAGCCTATATGTCTCATTAATGAGCTCTGCACTTGCCACTTCATTTCCTTTTCCATTAAATATCTTACAGCCATTTTTATCAAATTTAACATTGCAGTTACTTTTTATTATTCTACTTACAGATAATAAGTTTGTTGACAGCTCTGGTATGTATAAAACATCTCTCACCTGTATTGTTTTGTGACTTCCATCTGAAGCTCTTGTTTGAATAGTCACATTACCGCAGCATTCCACTCGGAGGACCTTGTTGTTAGCAATTCTTATGCTTTGGACAGGTGGTGTTGACTCGCTGTCCAGCCACTCCCGGTGCATGGTCATGTGCATTGATGCACCTGAGTCCACATACCAATTCATATTATCTTGTAACTGCATAGCTGAAAAAGCGGCTGCATAATTTGTGTTAGAAGTATTTTCAGATTTATTTTTCTTATGCCAACATTGCTTCCCAAGATGCCCAAATTTGTTACAAACATAACATCGGGGACCTTTTGACTTTGACTGTTGATGATTTTGACTGGCCTTTGTTTGGTTATATTTTGTTTTAGAATAAAATGCTGATTTATCAGGTGATGATATAGTTTTTATTTCTTGTAGCAATTTTGTTTTGATTAAATCAGCACTAATTTGGACACCTGAACTTTCTATTCCCATAATCATGGGTTTGTACATGTCCGGCAGACCAGCCAGCATCAACGTCCCGAGCCATTCATCATTGACTTGGAAGCCTATACTTCTTAATTTATGGGCTGATGTCATAATTTTATTTATATACTCCTCGACACTGTTACTTGTTTCTAAGGTTGAGTTAATTAAATCTTTTAACAAACCAACTTTACGGAGTAATCCGGAATCTTGAAAAGCACGTGATAAATTTGTCCATACCTCTTTAGCTGACTCTGCTTCTTGAATGTGAACATATAGTAAAGGATCCACTAGTAATATCAGCTTGGTCTTCGCCTTCATGTCCTTTTTTTCATCTAATACAGTACCTTGCACACATTCCCATAGCTCCTCATGTTGCAGGAACGCTTTCACTGCAAAACTCCATGTAGCCCAATTATCTCGTCCTTTGAGCTTTTCGATTTGAGCTAAGGTGGTATTGTTGTTGTTATTAGAGGACATATTTATATCCCGTAGGTAAATATCGAAAATCTGAAATAGAATAATGGCGACCGGTGCGGTATGGCTTTTTAGGTTAACTACTTTCACTATTTTAAAATTTTATATTTTTGCGTTTTATTTCCGAATTACTTTTACATATCACTACTGGGCCCATAACCTGTTGTAATAAATATACTCGGGCATCTATAGTTACACATTTATTAGATTAAAATTTAACAATATATTTTATGCAAGTAACTAGTCGGAAGCCGGAAGCGGAAAAGGATAGAGATGACACAGAAACTGAGTGAGTGACTTTAGTTTTCGTTCATTGTATTCCATCAGCTTTCATCTATATTGGTTTAATCGCCACTAAAAGAGCAATGAATTAACCACTTTCCAAATCGATAGGTAAATCGTTTCATATCGATACCGATTGGGACCGAAAACTGATATTCGGGAGCGCATTATGCTAATGACTGTGTGCTTTTGCTCAATAACGCCACTGTTGATGCGCAGTGGGAACAAATGACGTCATTATCGGGATACACGAGGTGTTTTGACTGTGCATTTGCTTCGTAGTGATTCGAGATTGGTTCATTTGTTTGGATATTTAAATCAGTTAAGCTAATTTTAAGGAGCTTTAAAAGATATCCTTACGTGTGTGGTTTTCAGCATACGTAAATTGCAAATTACTATAAAATCACTCTATTACTAACAATATCTTTTTCGTAGCAACCACGTAGCAAGCCCGTAGGTTGTAGCTTCACTTAGTACTTTGCTACGGAACTTCGTAGCAAGGCTACGAACTACAATATGTAGCAGTCGTGATCGACTCTCTACGAGTTTATTTTTCATATTTTCCATTTAGTACCATCCAACGAAACGAACCATCACGCCTGTATTCCCCGAAGGGTTAGGCAGAGGTGTACTGAAGTACACCCACATTTCGCCGGTATGTTTAGGTCCCATGTAATTAATAGGGGGCGAGCCTACTGCCACTAACCGGGCACAAATCCAGACTCCGAGCTGCTACTAGGAATTTCATAGAAAAACCTAATAACACTTTGCTCGACCTGGGGATCGAACCCAGGACCTCTAGCGTAGCAGTCGCGCTTAGGACCACTAGACTAATGAGGCCAGTTCCATTTAGTATTATTAGTATATCTTGGAATTTACGGATTTTACGGATCATTAAAAGTTCGTTACTTATGATCGTAAGCACAGGTAGCAAGTGTAGGTATTTCAAGGTATTCCAAACTTGCAAGTGTTATTTATTTATGTAGCAGTCGCCCGCTGCTTTTGCATCCTAAAAGTCTTTTTGAGACAAAAATGTAGCAGGCTTTATCCTTCCTTGCTTCCTTGCAAGGTAAAATATAGATTGTATACCTATCCAATCTTTATTTTTGCCTTGCCTAGGCGTGAAAACATAACAAACAGACAGGTAAAGTTATTTTCGCATTTATAGTATTACTAAGTGTGAATGTATAATTTACAAATCCAATCTATAAATGTTGACTAGAAAACACGCAATTTATAATGATGCCATAAATCTATACGTATACGTATCAGCAGAATTTGTGAAAACACTAAAACTTACATTCCTAAAATGAATATCAGCCATTTGGGCAAAACATACCATTAAAATCGACCCCATTAATTTACGACTCAACATTAAATATAACATATCAATCAATTTTAGTGGTATACAAAATTTATCGCAGTTCATTGACGCTGTGATTTACATCGATATAAGGCCGTAAAAGTTAATACTTACCGTTGATTTTATGGTTATAATGGATGGGCGATTTGGGGCTCTAATGCGGGCGGCTCCGTCCGGCGCGTCGATTGCCTCATTAATATCCGGCCATATGTGTACTCAGGCTATATTGAAGTGACGCCCCGCCCGATCATTATTAGTGACGCGATGGTTTGAATTCACTCGATTCACGATTAAAAGTCGATTAATGTTTGTCGCTGTGCCTAATGAGGATGTGGATCGTCGGAACGGTATGAGAGATTAGAAATATATTTGTACTTGATTTGAAATAAACCGAAGTGGCGGTAGCCTAATAGCTTGGCCGTCGAACTTGCGATCATGTGGTTGCAGGTTTGAAACCCATCTAATGCACTACCGACGTTCCACCCTCTCGTAATACAAGCATTTAGCTTAGAACGAGGTGCGACCCACATTGTTAGTTACATTTTTTTACAGAATTTTACTCGGCAATAACGCATTTCTACTCTACTGGCGTGGTGGAAGAAGAATTTGCGTTTTTCTGTCTGTATGTTTGCATGTGCATCATGAAAAAACTACTGCACGGAATTGGATGCAGTTTTCACAGTTACTGGCTGGCTTGGTTAAAATCTGATGCATGTTTCATCTTGACATGCTGTTTGGAACACGACTAAAGAATGCAGCCGAAATAGTTTTTATTTTTGACTCTGACTGTACCGATATAGCATAAACCAATAAGGCTTCGAAATATAAAGTTATTTGCGTGAGCGCAGCCACGTGACTGTACACCACTCGGTGCAAGCGACACGGCCACTTGGGAGTTGCCAACTTTAAACATGTCGGGTTAGTTACGAGCATGTGTCGGCGAAACTTAGCAGCACCGTGCATATTGCGAGCTTGTTTATTATACCGGCTTATTACTGTTATTGCATTTTCATTTCATATCACATTTCATTTCATTATTGTCGTAATTAATTATATGCAAGAATCATCATCATCATATCACCCAAATAAAGTCCACTGCTGAACGAAGGACTTCCACAGCGACTGGTTATATGTCACTTGCATCCGACTCCCAGCGAGCTTTACCAAGTCGTCTGTCATGTTTTTGGAGGTCATCGAGGTCTTGATGCAAGAATAATCATAATTAATTTTAAGTTGCCATTAGCTTTCTTTCTCCTGCGACCTTATTTTGTTGTTAGAAACTTTAGTGTGACGTAAAATCAACCCACTCACAACCCGCACTCCTGCAGTGCCAAGCCTTACTGCGGAAGCACTAGGTGACAGCCCTAATCCTAAAGTTATAACTTAAATTTCTTACATCAAATGCAGTTTTTAATCAACAATTTGATTTATAGTTTTTATAGAATTACCTATTGTCATAATAACATCGCTTTTTTGTTTCGATTGTATCATCAATTTGGAAGGTGTGAAACTTGTCAACCTGTCAGCCCTAAGCAGGTACATACAATAGGTACCTGACGCTCAAGTCGTAGGTTCGCTTGGCTGTTTATTGAATGTAGTACCAGTGGAAGGAACTGTCTCGCGGAACAGAATATTTTAAGCGTGGACTAAACAATGGAGACATTAATTCGTGTTGTGTTGTGGAACACGTTTACGTTGTGCAAGCATATAGTATGAAAATGTGAAATTCAAAATACTATGTTACAGCGAATTTTTGAAATACATGCACTTTTGAAGCTATTATTTGTTTTAATTCTGTTTTATTGGTAAATATACCAATAATACCAAGCTAGAGTTGTGTTTATTTAATTGTGTGAAAGTAGTAATCCAGTGACGTAAAATAAATGACATAATGACAAATCTGTCATTTTGTATACAAAACTATCAATTGAATGACGATTTTGACAAAATAAAATATCAGACTTGAGACCTTACAAAATAAAGAACTCTCTATCTCTCTCTCTTTAACTCAACTTTTTTTTTTATTTAAATAAAACATACAGTCTGTGCTTATATTTGCATCTGCCACGGGATAGTTTGTAGTCAGCAGTCCTCGTCGATTTGCGTAATCAATGCCTAAAGACTAATTAAATAACTTTACTTAAAAGAAGGTCTCTATGTAAGATGAAATGTAAAAGTTGTACAAGTTTCTGCAATAAACCTTTTTTATTATTATTTATTAATTAAAACTCAAATCAAATCAAATGTTTTGAAGAAGAATCCGGCAAGAAACTCTATGGACACTCTTTTATAATAGAACTAAGAATACACATCAGAAACGGGTGAAACTGCGGGTCACACTGAATTTATTAATATAATACTTTCCAGACAAATATATGAAACATCTATTTCAAAACTTTATTTTCTCGGTGTATGGTATGTAAGTGATATTGCGAATACTTTGTAACAACAGAAATATTAAAATTGGAATAAATGAGAGCACATGTTACTTCCACAATTTGCATGTATATTATTTATGCGTAGGTATATGGCTTGCTAGTTTTGTATAATGCAAGGTTTTACATTGCACCTTAAAGGTTTCAGACTGATTTTAGGACTGGCAAAGTTTTTTAAGAATGGACTCTGAAGTATCATGAGCTTGCTGAAGCGTTTATATAACCGATTCTAGACAATTCTGAAGCGTGTGCACGTCAGGAAAACTATGAAAATGCATGAAATTGACAGTTATCAAGTGATCGAATGAAGAATTTGCAAATGTCAATTCCATTTATTGTCATTGTTGATTTATTATATTTATATTATTAATGCTACAGATTTAAGCTTTGCAAATGTCAATTTATTTATTAACGCTATAGAATAACACTTTTCTTGTTTGTTTGTACTGCCTTATTGGTCAATGGGTCCACTACAGAGAGTGAGGTTCTAGATTCAGATCGAGGAGTGAAATTCTCAGAAGTAAGGAGGTAATGGCAAAAGGCTTGCGTTTTGGAAGGGGACCTAAGACCTATTGGTACGCTTCTGCTCAATCGGGGGTATGAGCGTGATGGCATGTTTTCATAAACTTTTGAATGGTTTAAACAAAAACCATATAAGATTCTATTATAACAGTATACGTGGTTATAAAACGTTAAGAAAGATTTATTGTGGGCACATGCTTTAAATAAGCCACTCCCCTTTACCCATGGGTCTCGTAAAAGCGACTAATGGATTATTTTAGATGGATCGGTGGAAATTACCTCTTTATTGATAATGTTGTAGCACGGAAACCCAGTTGAAGTTATTTTGCCAGCAAGCGCAATGTTGTGCGTGAACCGTACAGTATACTACCATAATTTATGATAAGATATCGATTTGCCGTGAGCTTCAATGATAGCCGTGCAAAAGAGATTGATTTGATTCGTTTTTTTAATCATGGCCTGCTTCATAAGTCTAGTTGTCCCAAGCGCATCTGCTACATTGGAGATCCTGGGTTCGATCCCCGGGTCGAGCAGTGTTATTGGACATTTAATGACTGGACCTTGTACATAACAGTTACTCTCTCAGTTATGAGGAGGCAACTGAGGAGAAATATCAATTTATAAACACAAAATAATGTTACATACACAAACACGCTGACTCGAAACAATTATCTGTTGTCCATACAAATATTTGTTTCGAGCGGTGGTCGAACTTTTAATCTCTATCAAAGCAGCCGATGTCTCCACCACTGAGTTAATAGCTTAGCTTGTCAATAGATTGATAGCCAGGGCTATTGCCTAATGCTCAGGGTGCGCCGAAAGAATACCCTTCAAAGCGTAATACACAATAATGCTAGCACATTATTGTATATCTGCAGAATATCTGGCAATTTGTGTTTTTCCTATAAAAATATTTTACTGTTGCTTCATAAAAACTCCACCTAATCCTTCATCATTATCATGATTGGCAGCCCAGGACAGTTTAACATTCAACGACTCTTATCAACCTTTACTTTTTGCAAAAATGTAACTATTTTATGTGTTGCTAGTAAATAACAATTTAAGTTTCAACAGGTCTTTTTGTTTCAATATTCTAGTCTAGTCTAACTTAATACCTGCTTGAAGCTTACTTACTCGAGATAACTGATGTTACAATATTAATATCAGTTTATAGTAGCAATGTATAGTACCTATTATTTATTCTACACAGTTTTTATATCTTAACTAGCTTCTGTCCACGAATTTTATTCATCTGCAAGGATAACAGAATTAGATTCAACCTGCATGAAACAGTTATATCCTATTTGGTAGTCGAGGTTATAAAATAACTGTGCGACAAATTTTATCGATATCCGCTCAGATGATTGCTTGATTGAGTAGTTATTCAAACATAAAACCTTCATATTAATTTATAATATTAGTAGGATTGTAAGTTTTTGTTGTTCCTTTTTCATTTTAAATCCTCATGGACTTTCTGATGGTACTTACTCCCACAAATTTCATCCATTTCTAAAGAGTATTTAATTATAGCTTATCATTCTGGAACTTTTAAACTTAAGTCTTTGCCATTATTCATTTCTTGCTATATAACATTACCATCAAATCCTGTGCTGTTGATATCCTTTACATTTAATTGCAATTAACTCTAACTCAAAACATTATTTCAAAACAATCTTATAATAATACAAACAAGGTTCAAAGCCTTTTTACTTACTCCGTAACATGTATATGCATAGAAGCTTCTTTTAATATTCTCTGATAACTTTCAATAGATCGCATTAAACATAAATTTTACAGTACCTATAATAGGAACTTTAATCTCATACGCCAGTGGCTTGAACCAGGTTCTGTACCGGGTCATTATTCCGTAATACTTTATCTTTTCTATAAGCTTGTTGCGCAGCATGTGTGCTTGAAATGAAAAATGAATCACTATTATTTCTAGATTAGGATTTATAGCAAAAGCATTAGGTTTTTTGTGGAAAAAGCTACAATTCAGTCAATCTGAATTATGAAGTTTAATTTAATTTCGACATCAATTTAATTTAGTAACGTATTTCGTAAATTACCTTTCGAGTTATTATAGTTTTTTTTATTCCACATTTTTAAGGGATCGTATCGATCGCGGAGCGTATGCTTGTCCTATTTGTAACTAATTATAAATGATAACACCACATTATACTTGATTCAAAGAGAGATAAATTCCCATCAAAATTAAATAGTACAAATGTGGAATTTAATACATTTCCACACCTCAACGAAGTTCTTTTTTTCTTTTGGCAGTAAGTAATGTTTTCCATTAACTACACTGATATTATATCCGCTGGTAGCGCACGTGTTTCTGAAATGAGAAATGAATGGCTATTAATTCTACTTCGCAGCGCATGAGTGGATTTTGCAGCGCCACAAACTATGGAAGTAATTTTCGTTTTGTGTGTTCAACATTCTTAAGAAGAGATAATAAATAAAAAATTGCAAGGAAAAACATAAAAACTTTTTTCAATTTAAACTGTTCCTAGAGCTGTCCGATATGAGATCGATTAATGTAAGATTCAACTTTATGAGATTCAGCTCATTAAGATTCGCATGGATGAATGTATGTATACATGTCTGTAAAGGTATACATACACACATACCAACATCACAGTGAGTTCACTGGAACTTACGACAAGAAGATACGAGGAAACCGTCCCTACAGATTGTATTTTTTTTGTTATCCTATATTAGCTGTCCCACTGCTGGGCAAACATCTCCATATCATTCCGAGTCCTCCTGTTTGGTAGATGTTACAGATGGTATTACGCATACTAATACTAACGATCACTATTACAAGGTTTAAAACAAAATAATGTTCTCTTTTTAAAAATGTTCCTTTCTTAAATCCATTGGGATCTAAAAATAGGATGCCAGTGTTATTTTATCAGTTTAGAAAACATTAAGGGTGTTTCGCGCGCGAATCGTTTACTGGGGAGTAGATTTACGGGCGCTGTATAAAAAGTTGTGCCATTCTGACGCACCTGGTGCTTACCCGGGTACCGCACAAGTGGGCTGTTTTGTTATTGGGTCAGCTTTGATATTATTTTAATGTTTTTTTAAAATTAATAATTGTTATATTAGGAATTATTATTTAGTAGGTACAGTGAGAGTCTATAGCCGTGACTGTGTACGAGTACGAGATACTCGTGTATGCTTACTGCTTCTCCAGGTGAGAAATGATTCATGAGGATTTTCAAAAAAAGGGCAATACTTTTTTTCTAAAGTACGGAATATCGGAATACGGAGGGAGATTTTTATAATTTATAATATATTAATGGGCCTGAGCTGCTCGTTTTGAATAAAAATACGCAATAAGGGAATAACATTTACCTAATCACTTTCAAATCACAATCAAAGTAGGTACTAACTTTTTGTCTATGAATTTTGTTTGAATATTCAAATTAGGAACTATGAAATCCATTTCAATAAAAGCTCTTTGCTCCAAACTCTATAGTATTGTTAGACTTGTTGTTTTAACAGACTGAACCAATTTGTTGAAATTTTGGTGCACATCTGGCACACGATCCTAGCCTTTTCATAACTATATTGGGATCGACTTTCAGTCTGGCCAGACGCGTCTGAATATCAGAAGATATTTTACACAAAGCGAATGCCATCAGACCTCTGTAACTCAATTTCTAAGAAATACCGGTATCTTCGGGATAATTTGATCGTCAGGCTTATCGGGCTTCTGAGTGACATAGGTATACGTTTGACAGCCGGAATTGACGTGGTATGGAGACATACCATCACGCCTGTATTTCTCGAACGAGCAGAGTTGTACACACTTCGCCGGTATGTTTAGGTCCCATGTAATAAGCGGCGAAACTATTGCGATTAACCGGGCACACGTCCAAACTCCTAGCTACTACTGAGCATTTCATAGAATAACCCAATTATATTTTGCTCTAGCGTAGCAGTCACGCTTAGGATCGATAGACTAATGAAGCAGTCATCCTAATTAATTGAATATAACTAATATCTATTGTAATTATTCTGTATATATAAAATTTCACCGGTAGGTCGCGGGTATAAGACAGTAAGGTATGAACTTTGATATAACTGTTCTAGGAATCGAAACTATTCATCACACTAATATTGGCGGATTACCCAGTGGCCTGTATCGGCAATATGAACTCACAGTCCGCACATTCTTACCGCCCAAACGCCGACTAAATTAACATTAATGATAATGAATGGGGGCTCGTATTGATCCCACATTAACCCACCAACGGTGCCCAAGTCTCCCATTCGAGGGCGTACCAATAAATTGAGATATTTGCCAGTGTTGTGAACAAAATTTATGTACTTTTATTGGTTTTTGTACGCTTTTCCGAACGCTTCTACAGGCGGCGGCACTTTTCGTAACAATGGGTCCAAATTTACGATGCAATTGATGTTATTACCTGGGTCGTTAATGTATTCTTGTTTACGTAGAAAGGAATATGTTTAAAAGTGTCAATTTAAAAGGGATGATGAGGGGTATCCTGATTGGATTCAATGGATCAATGATAGCGGTATTGAATTAAAAAACCTAAACCACAAGATAATGTTTAGGACCTCACTAAACACAGCCTTTTAGAAAAACTATAATATTTTTAGTAGATAATTGCTTAAATCTGGGGGCTAAAATGGCCAGTTTTGTTGAATCATAACATGATTCCTGGGCACACGGTAACCAAAGTGCCATATTTATCCAATATAAGGTTACCTCTAAGTGTACGAAAAGCCTAAAGAATGCGGGGTCAGCTTATACTGGAAATGTGTGGCTCGTTATTTTATTGCATTTCATATGAATATGAATTGATTCCACAGCCTTGATAACTCCTACTTAATGGAATATTAGCTGATGGTGAATGTTCTGCCGGGTATTCTTCTACTTGACATTGATGCAAGAATTAGAATTATCGACATAACTTACGTACCGCAAAAAAGAAAGAGGTATTCGATTCGTCTACTTCAAAAGTTCTCATAAATATTTAGATAACACACATCCATCAAATCGCTCAAGTAGGGTTACAGGTGCAGATTTTATATTTCAATCTATTTACGAATATTTTGGTCCTTGTATCCGCGGTTGTCCTCGAACATGAAAAGATTTGAGAAAAGTCTCTTAAAACATCTAAGCGGTAGTAAATCCTACCGCAAATCTCTGTACAGCAGGTGGCCATTAAAGCTGTTAGCTTCCTTTGTTATTAAAAGGACTGTCTATAAAGTCTTACAAAAAACAGAGTTTTATAAAAGCCACATACAAAAGCAGACGTATAAATTTTCTTTTCAGACTAGTTTAAGACCTTTATAAAATAGTTTAATTGGTTGTTTTAGCTCTATAAACAACGTTCTTAATCTGATTAACATTATGTTTATGGTCTCGTAGTTTTTATAGTCTTTATGCTTTTTTTAGATTTAAGGAAAATGCTGGAGTAGGTTATTGTTAAAGATTACGATGAATTATACTAGCGGATTGCTAATTTCACTAGTGTTGGGATTTTAAGAGGAATTAGTCGTTTTTAAAGGAAACGCTTTTTTATATGGCATAATTAATTTTTTATTTAAGGCTCTGTTAAATTTCAATTACTCGATAAAATTTTATGACATATTATATTGGGAGCATCCTTCTTATGTTCAGTTAGGCTAGTACCCACTGTAATATACGGTATCTAAAATATCTGTATTTAATGGAACAAGTTTGTCAGGTTTTGTTTCAAATTGCTTAGATCATAATTTTGTAAAGCATGCGTCAGTTTAGTTTTGTAATTGTGTGGTATTGTTATTAAGACAGATAAAGATGTATGGAAAACTCAACAGTCCGTGACGTCGAGACACAAAGTCCAAATAAGACTTTGATATGATGACATTCCAAACTTTGTTACTAGTCGCAGTTTGGAATCCATTTAATTAACCCACACGTACTTGCCAATAAACTGTTAGTTATTAAGATTGCTATCTACGTTAATTATGTTCGTTTATCACCTATGTGTCTAGGTCGGTGGCATAATCAAATTACCCTGCTCGAGATCATAGGTCGCGCATCGATTCATATCAATTACTATAAGGATTTACACGTAATGTCTACTAAACAATTTAGTTTATACCATTAGAAATTGACTTTAAAAAGTATCTACCTTTTATAATTAAATAGCAGGCTAGGGTTTATTCTTTATTCTTATTCTTAATAAGCAAGCAATATACAGTTTAAAAAATATCGTAGTTTCTTATTGATCAGTAATTTGAATACAATTTTTTGTAAATAGTACATAAAACAATATTATTTTTTATCCTAAGAACAAATAAATCATGTCTTTGGCCTGAAACCTATTTTTGTGTCCAGATACATTCAAATGGATTCAGTCATTCCAAAATAAACTTCCAAGTATAAAAGGACCAAGAATTTCCGTCGTCAAGAAAATAAAGTTATAACTCGATAACGAAATTGTCAGGGGTTGTGTAAAGGTTGGCTTCGGCTCAGCTTGGCCGAATCTCAGGAATCCTTTTCGATTTTGTTTCGCATTAGCACTTAGTCAGGTCACTGACTACCAATTCGATAACTACTGGTAACTAGACATTGTGCTGAAAAAGGATCAAATGATTATAATTGATTATCTTGTCAATGTTTTGTAAACTTTGTTTATAAGGTACCTGATGGGTGCCTTTTTTACTTACCGTATATTGTCCATAGGGTTCTTTTGTACCAGAGAATGAAACGCGATGAAAGAATAGTTTACGGTACAACCCGAACATAAAAATAAGTTATTATAAATAGAAGGTAGTTTAACAATTTAATTTTTCTTTTGCAGAAATACCGGGAAGATGAAGATTTGCACGTACTTGCTGCTGAGTTTTTTAGGTAAGTTTGCTTTATCTTTAGTTACTTTCATCTTGGGGATTGTAGTATACCTACGTATGTATTTCCATATAAACAAAACTATTTAAGCCTTATTGACATTAAAACAGCTATATATTATATTTGTTTATTTCTGAAATAGCCGGAAGAAACTACTTTATAAGAACATGAAACAATATTTAATAAAAGGGTTATAAAGTCGATTATTAAGATGGTTTAACATTGGTTTTATCTAGTATAAAACTGGGCTTAACTCATATGCATAGTTGATCAAGCTGAAAGGACTATTGCATTACATGCTATAACCGTAACAGGAGTGAAAGGATCAATAATAATACCTAATTATTGAACCCAAATTTAGTCTCATTTACATGGCACCAAAACCATACTCGGCAAACAGTGGGTTTGAATTACTGAATTCTCAATATCACACGAATATCTCAAAATGAGGTAGATATTAGATATATATGTATATTATATTATATTGACAAAAAAAACATTGCGCTAGGAATTTTCATTGACCTGAAAAAAGCTTTCGACACGGTGTCCCATAAAATCTTATTATTAAAGCTAAAAAGCATTGGAATCACCGGAGAAATGTACAGTATCCTCTCTTCATACCTAGAAAATAGGAAACAAATAGTCAAGATGGGAAATGCGATGAGTGGAGAATCTCCCATAGAATTCGGTGTTCCCCAGGGATCTTTGCTCTCCCCTCTCCTTTTTGCTATTTACATAAATAATATTAAAGACCTAGGTTTAATTGGACAACTAACTTTGTACGCCGATGATACTAGCCTTTTCTACTTCGGTAGCAACATAAACACTATCGTGGCTGACGCTCAAAAAGATTTGGATATTTTGTATAACTGCTTCAGCTCCAATCTACTTACTATAAACGCTACAAAAACATCGTGCATGATATTCACAGCTAAAAATAAAAAAATCCCTGACCACCCCGATTTACACATTAACAACACTAAAATCAACAAAAGTAACTGCGAAAAATACCTGGGACTTAGATTGGACAACAAACTCAATTGGCAAGCACACATTGATCACATAATATCTAAAATAACATCGCTAATGGGATCAATGCGCGGGTACATCAATAACATTCCAAAAAAAATCCGTTTCAATATTTACAAGTCATTAGTTCGCTCACACATAAATTACCTAATAGAAATCTGGGGATGCGCCACACAGTCTGCAATTAAAGACCTACAAATAGCACAAAACAAAATAATTAAGCTTTTATTTAACTACGATTATCACACACCCACATCTGAACTATACAAAAACACCAAACTAATGAGTATTCATCAACTATATACATTCAATTCTTGCATTCTCATTACAAAAATCCTAAACAAAACCATACACACACAGTTATCCTTCAACACAAAAACATCCAAATACAGCCAAAGAAAACCTAACCAAATACAAACCCGCCCCCCGCGGACGCAATATGGCAAGAAAAATATAAAGTACGAAGGTGTTCAACTTTACAATAATCTACCGGCAGATATCAGGAACACATCTTCTTTTAACGTATTCAAAACTAAACTTAAGCAGTACGTCATTAACAATACAAAATTACTAGGCTAGCGTTTCTGTATCTTAATATAAGGCTAGTCTTTCAAACCAACATGTCAACAATGTACCCTGATTATATTATAATAAACAGATCATTTATTTCAAATTCATCCTAAGATTACATCTATATATTTTGTTAATAGAATTGCAAGCTTGCAAATTAGTGTAAGTAATGACAAAAGATTACAAAGTGTAATATCATACTTGGACAACTTACAAAACAATATAAAAAAGAATCTGTGTATATAATTATGTTGACTCAAACCAGTTTTCTAATGAGCGACGCAATACTCATAACAATATTCACTTACAAGTTACGGGTAGATGTTAACGGCTCAAATAATTACGTGCAAAATATTTTTGATATACCTACATCTTATGTAATATTTCTTTATAGTAATTACGCGGTGTTGTTATTAAACCAAATCCACATATTTATTATTATCTCTGAACTGTTAGCTACTGGACTACATGTTACCTTATTTATGTATTTATTCGTTAAGTGAACAATGTATGTTCTTTTAGAATAAATAAAGAATCTTTAAACCCAAACCCATATATATCTCTAATATCTACCTCATTTTGAGTTATTCGTTCTCATATAGTATAATGTTAAAATAGTATTATGTATAATATAATATTAAAAGGGGCTGATGAAGATGATAGCTAAGCATGCTGGCCTAGTGCAGAATGAGGTTCAACACTAGTGGCAAACTAAAGATATCTTTGATGGTCTGGTATCAAATTCGGGAGCTGTCTTTTAATTTTAGAATTCAGGTGTGAATCGAAAGGAATCGTTAGAAAACCTTGTCATCTATGAAGAAACCATAACTTATGGATTTGTTGTAGACCATAATAATTTGGATCATATACTGAAAACAGTCCTTTACAGGTGAAGTATCTACGTCACTTTAGTTCTAGCATACATTATTCTCTTTTCTCGACATATTTTTGTGGGAGCGAAGTGTCGAATTGAATTTTGCGAGCATACTGAACTCCTTGGAGATTGCACATTTATATTTTAGCTAGAAATATTTCAGCACCTTTTGATTTATTATACACTGTAGTATTGATATAGGTTTTTTATTCACGAGAATTCTTTTACCTTTACTTTATTATCTAAGTACTTAGTATATGATAGATTGTTATGGCGTTCTTTTTTTTTAATAGTTACATGTAATTAAATATCGTTGGTCCTTTGAGTCACGATATCTGAATCGATATTGAAACCTAAATCATGATCATCATTGATTAAAATATGACTTGTAAATAATAGAAATAGTCCAGCCTTAGACATAGTTTGGCTAATTACTCCAAAATTACTGCTGGTTCTGGTTCTGTAGTTGCCTTATGATCATTGATATTATGGTAATATTCGCTCCGTAAGCGAAAACAAAACAAATATAGCTCCTTGAGTTAAAGCAGGACCAATGAAAACGTAATTGGAAAACTTTTACCGTGTCAAACTAATTTAGTGTAGGTACAACTCTTGTGATGTACGAGTATTAGATAACAAAGACATTTCATTCCTATTATTTTTATATTGAATCCAATTATTAGGTAGGTATATAACTTTTATTTCACTTATATTGTCACTGAATCAGTATTTTTGATACGCTGTTTATTATATCCCAATGAAAAACTATCACAAAATAAAATTTAAGATATAAATCGGAAACGTAATTCATCAACCAATGAATTGACAAAAATCTGCATACAAAAAATATGCGTAATAGGCAGCGCGAGGCACATGTAGTTCAACCAATCAGCGCGTCAGGTGTGTTCCATCGCATGCCATTTCACAATTTGATGGTTTCGCTTTGATAGATTATGATCTCACGAAAAATAATGCGTTAAATTGTAAGCAGTACATTGGGGTTCACAATCTATCGACAGTTTACAATATCGCGAGATAGATTATAATCTAAGGGTATTTACAATTTTACGGTGACATCTATACATCTCTACCCAACCCTTCTTGGATGCAGACGTAATGGTGTGGCTATGTACGTAAAATACAGTTTGCAAAGCAAATACGAAACAACGAACTGGTTAGATGAAGCCCAACATAATATTCCATTACTACTCTGAAGGCTATTGTTGAAACCCAGTTATAACGACTTTGAGCGAGCACCAAAGGGTTGCTGAGGAGTTAGCTACGTTCTTATCTCATTGTATTTGCAGCTATTCTCCCTTTATATAATTTCAGCGATGTGCTTCGGTTTATTACAACCGTTGCAACCGAAATCCCATTTGGTAACTGTGTTTAGAAACGACCTACAGCAAGATACTGTTAATCTATTTATATCCGCTATTTTGGATTTACTCAAGTCATTTGGATTCCTATAAAGTTCTGACAATCTATCTATGCCCCTCTGTAATTGTATTCAAATGGCTGCACAGTGGTCAAAATTACATATTATTATCTTCTAATATATAAAAATCTCGTGTCACAGTGTTTATTATTGACCTCCTCTGAAACTTTTGTGTCATATTTGGTAGGTCTGAGAATAGGTCGTAGGGATTTTTACCCTCCTACACCCACCTCCGTTTATTAATCGCGATTTTAGTATGGCAGAACAACGTTTGCCGGGTCAGCTGGATTTATATAAAAACTCATTCCTAATAAAGCTGGTGTAAATATTTCACATTCGTAATTATTTTCTTAATAGCTTTCGATATCCCCGCAAAATTATACTGTTCTGTGTTCAGTGTACTTAAACCTAATTAATTCGCTATATGTATTTAACTACAAGCAAATGTAGGTATAATTACGCTTTGTAATACGACATTGTCACTGTCAATGGTTTGATTTGAAGCCTTATCAAACCCTAAAATAACATCGTGGAAATCAGAAACCCTTATACAACTAATCATTACATTAATTTACTTCGCTGCACAACACCAAGTCTCGTGTGACAAATAATACATTATCAAATAATAATGTATGTATGTACCTTCAAGTAGCTAACTAAATATAGAAGAGGTAATTCTCGAGTAAAATGGTTACCGTGGTTAATGTTTTATCAGTTTCAACGAGTGAACTCGAGCAAATTAGATAGATGGTATCTTTCATGACTGAGAGGGGACTAGATATACGTTGTAGATTCAAGCTATTAAAGGAATTGGCCAAATTGTTAGGTACCCAAATTGAGTCCTAGACTCAAAGTAGTTTGCAGATAAATGATACCTAGATATTTAGCAAAAGCGTAGTAACTTAACGTAATAGTCACGCCAAATTATGATAACATAAACAGATGTCTATATCTCAATTATTTTCACGAAATTTCCACAAAGACATATATTACACTGACTTAAATAAACAAGTGGAATAATGTTAAAGTAAATCTAGATGTTTGAAATTGATCTTTATTCTTTTGAAAATGTTTTATTGGCTTTATGGTCGAAGTTGTAACTTGTTTTAGATTAAGATCTTGCTTTGCTCGCTTTCAACGAGAAAAACTGCTCAAGTTAGATTGGCGTGGGTAATATCTCATTTTTAATCGTGTTTAGAGTTGTTTATTAAAGTTTTACTGTTCGCTTTGACCAATTTTTTGCGAGTAGAAAACGGGTTGTCTTCGAGTTTTATTGAAGAGGTGTTCTACTAGAATTTATCTACGTATTGTTGTGGCTACGAGACTTGTTCGCTTGTTATTAAAAGCATAGAGTAGCAGTGCAAACTATTGTAACGTTATTGTGAGTAACGTTTAATAACTATGGTCACGTTTTTTTGCGTCTCTTATGTTGTAGATCCTTTTTATTATACATCGTACTAATCTTACTAAAGTATCATTTACCATAGTTTCAGTTTCTTTAAATTATAATTATAGGTTTAGATTTTAGTCTGTGTATTTATAAATGTTTTTATTTCCGTAGGAAGAATTTATTTTGCTTCTACCAGAATTGATTGTCCAAAACTTGCGATCTTCGTAAAAGTTGGACTTTATTTCTAAATAGATGTAAAAGTAATTACAAAAAGGCATTGGATCTCATTTATTTTGTCCCTCATTCATTCTCAACACGTTCGGACTTTTTGGACATTATTAGTTAATTAATTAACATGTAGATTAGGTGGGTATAATTTGTGTACTCTTTTATATTAGCACAATATAAAACGGTAATGTGAACCTTTTCACCTTCTGATATTGAGTGGAAAATGAAAAGGTTTGGCACTATTTTATGGGTTTTATCTGGGTTTAATAAAAAACTAAATTGAATATCAGCTATTGCAATACTGTACGGTGATTTATAATCGGGATAGAGTGTGGAATCATATCAGTGTATCCCCATTGAGAATTGTTTTAAAAAAAGCTAGTACCAGAGACTTGGTCATTAATTATTTCTTTCTTCTATCCTCCCACATACTGCATCACTGATAACGCCAATTTTAAAATTACTCTCCTTAGTGTTAGTTTAATTAATGTCATGTTTCATGCCTCATTTAATCGATAGATATTGGGAATTACATAGAAGAACCTGATACTACTTTGCTCGACCTGAAAATCGAACCCAGATCTAGCATAGTGGAATAATGAGGCAGTTAACTAGTACAATATTGCGGTAATGGCTAGGTATTCAAAGATAATGTTGGTATATTTAATTAAATATTCTAAGTTAAATACTATGTTATCAAAATTGTTGATATGAAAATCTAGAACTAAATTACTTACTGTGTTTTCCGTTGGTAAACGTAATATGAAACCAAAACTTTGTCCCACTAACATTCTAAAACATAAATATTAGTATTTGGAGACTGAAACATCTCCCTTTAACTTTACCGCTTTGATATCAGACGTAAACGGAAGTACTAGGTGGGTAATATCGTAATTAACAAATAGTACGGGAACACACGTACTGCTTGGCAGAAGTTTCTCGAACTATCTCGTCGCGACCTGAATGTTGAGCAGATAAGATATTGCAACATCTTTCGTACTGAAACTAATACAAAGATCTGAGCCGGTACTGTTACGTGCTAACGCTAATTTTGAAATTATGTGAGAGAGAAGCTCTACAGGTTATATCACTATATCTGTCTTTCTCTCTCTCTCTGTTGTTAATGAGCGTGCTTAGGCGTGGTAGTAAGGTTCTTATACAACGTGTAATATGATACGCACATACCTTAAATAAGTTTGTTTAAAATCGTCTACTAAATCGATAACAGTGGTTATTTAAAATAATTATAATACCTGAAATGATCCATCGGTCAATCGAAGATTTATTTTTGTGTGCGTTTGCCGCTGGCAAATATAATATTGCATTTGAATGTAATCTTACACGTTTCTCATAAGGTTTCGATTTCCATAACTTAACTTACTTATCAATTGGTTCAGTATACTAGAAATTATTAGTCGATTCCGAACAAACTACTGCCAGGACTTGCGCTTATTATGTTACACGGTATATATGTTGGTTAAAAGGTATGTAGCTAATATTACCAAAACGATTGGCTGACTCCTGAGACAGAACAGCGTACGTAAAATGACTGCCAACGAAAGTACTTTTTTGCCCAGAGCCAAGATTATGTTAAGCACTGAGACAAAACTTTCCACGAAACAAAAACATTCTCGTGGCCGGACCAAAGTATAAACAAAAAATAATTCCCAACTTCCCACAGTCTTACGTAATTACCTTACAAGAACGAACCTTGAACAAGTTGTGAACACCATCCCTAAGCGTGTTCTGAAATTCCCCCCTCCGACTTATCAACCCACTTCGCAAGCCCTAATGACCGCTTTTGTTATCCTATTTGAAAAAATAATTCCCAGCACTATTCCTAGAAAAAGCTTTGTCGCTTAATTTAAAGTTGTTATCCTCAAAGGAGTCCCGTGGAATAAAGTGGAAAAAAATACTTTATAAGTAATTCTTTAGTATTTAGATTCACCATTTAACCTTTGACTCCCTGGTAGCATATTTAAATATTCGAAATCCGCTGGAGTGACGTCACCGCCGAGCGGACACGAAATTGACTTAAAATTTAAGGCACTTAGCTAAAAGTTGGAGCAAGTTTGCACAAGTAACTTACCGAACATAGGATCCCTGTGGATCCACGACGCCGGGACTTTACATTTTCCAATACTTGTAGGTACATATACGTCACTGACATGTGACTTGACAGTTACGAAATACCAATACGATACAAGTAGATTTCCTATTGAAATGTTCCCCACACTAACGATTTATTTGAATATTGATCTCTCTGATAGTGACGCAAGGATGAAATTGAAATAAAACTAAGAGTCCTAAACGTCAGGATTTAGGAATATGTAATGTCGATATAATGTTCTGGATATTTGTATATGTAGGTTAAAAAATAATTAATAATCATAGCTGATGTTAATGAAATGTAGTATACCACGAATCGCATTACATCATGCATGCATCTTCAAAAATATCATGATTATCGAAGAAATTTTCGGTTCAGTCCTGTGGGATCATGGATCCTTTCATATCCATCTTTCATAAAATTTTAGGTTGAGCAACTGTTATAATCCCCCTTTTAGTTCACAACTGGGCTCCTTTTTAGTATTCTTTAAAATTTTCAAATAAATTTATGTTTGTTTTGTTTACCTCTAGTTAGTCTCATAAAAACAGGTTTCTCTGGCAAAGAGTATAAATAAAACTATTCGAGACACTTGCAATATTAAGCCTACCTTCTTTTCTCTCGAGTGGAAACCGTATTGGATACTTCTCAGTAGACAAGGGGACCTGTCGGATTCTGTACCGACTAAAACCACAATGTTTTTGTATTCTTGAACGGCGCCGAAATCTCTGGTGGAACGTTACCTTGAACCTCCTGTGCATTGTACCTGATAAATGAGCAGTACAACATTTTTAGGACCATTAACCATCATCATCAACCCAGTATATAGCCCCACTCTCAGAATGATACGGATAAGGATATGGTCCACCGCGATGGCCCTAATTTGGATTAGACCGTTATTCATTCTAGTCGTGTTCCTTTCTAGTGATAAGGTGGGGGCCAGTTCTGGAAATCACCGTGACGGTTGCCTCTCACTTGTGGAAGTGAAGTGCCAGGTTAGGATCCCGGCGTCCGCAAACTAAGCCTGTCTGCGAGCT
The DNA here is from genome assembly GCA_958496365.1 of Subacronicta megacephala. Lineage (NCBI taxonomy): Eukaryota > Metazoa > Arthropoda > Insecta > Lepidoptera > Noctuidae > Subacronicta > Subacronicta megacephala. The sequence continues at coordinate 6,057,609 of OY292530.1, read as the reverse complement.
CCAATTGCCCGAAAACCTTTTGGTCATAAATTAGAATGTAATGAGAAATGGTCAGATTAGCTTCTGTTGACCTCCATTTTAATTAGTTAAGTCTAGACTAGGCTATTTATCAGACTCTTTTCAGCAACAATTACTTTTCCAGTTAATTTATCTGGTGTTTCTATGAACTAGTAGTTTTTAGCCAAAATAATAAATGAAACTAAAAAGTCTTAATATTCTTAGTGTACAATTTTTTGTTAGTGTGCGATTGCTCAACACTGCAACCGTGCTTATTTTTAATAACTACGAAACTGTATACTTTTACGCGGAAAAAAAATTATGCGTTATAATTTTCAATATATTAACTATATATTTTCCATCATGCCGAAAAACTGGTAGTGATAGTCAGCATTATAGCAGCCCCTCTGTGTTTCGGAGAGTACATTATGAGGCCCCATAATAAGCCTGACAACCAATTTATCCTTACGATAAAATAATGATGGCTGTGGCTTGGTGTATGTATAATACTGATATTTTAATCGTCATGTCGGCTAACACATAAGAATAAGTTTGTGTAGGCTCATTCACTGAAATAAAATGACTTAAAATATTATGTGTTCAAAATGCAAAGCAAATGCCTGTGACAAGGTGTAAGCGACTTTTAATTTATTATTTAAGTAATGTCGATGCAGTCTTTCGTCGACTTTTTCCAACGGCCCAACTTTTTGAAGTGGTGTAACTCAATTAACAGCCTTTTATAAGTAACTAAAAAACCTTTGAAACTTTGAAATTACCAAGGATCGCTGAGGTCTTTGCAAAAACTTTCCACTGACGTTTTTATAGGTGGCAAGACTTTGCTGCTGGAACTTGTTTTTGGTTTAAAGCACCTACAATGCAGGAGGTCCTATTGTGGAGCAATGATAAAATAAAAAAAATGCGCTAAACGAAAATACAACTTATAAAAATAAGCAGTAGGTATATTATTGCTTATTATAAAACAAAACAAGTTCTGCCAAGTCGAAATAAAGCCAGAACAGACGAGTGTTTGGCTCACCACATTGTAGCTAGCCAGTGTGGAGGCAGAATCCTCGCTACGGCCCCCACGAGGGCGGTTAGAGAACATGCTCAAACATGTCGTAGATTATCGCGGACATTTTCTAGCCAACTAAGTTTCCCTTTGCTGCTCCGGTCTTTGTTATCCGTATCTGAGTTTTATTTATTTTTGATACTTCACAGAAAATACAGAGCCATAAGTATAGTATTCTAAGATATAATTTGACCCGTGGAGAGACGCTTGGTTGTAAGATCTAATGATCTGCCCATCTAGCTACCACCCTGCAATCTAAGACCGGCTCTAAAGAGCTTTACTGTGTTCATTCATGTGTATATGAGAGCCAAAACCCAAATGAGTACCTATTTTCTTGAATTCCATGTCCCATATTAGACCCTGTTTGGGCTTTCTACCAGACAAGACTAGGTCAAAAAGTTTCAAGTCTGCAGTAAAAATAAATACGATCCGAGTAAGTAAGCTGATTTGAATTGATTCGTGATAGAAGTACAAGTGAAATTGCGGGCCTTCTAAAAAAATCCAAGTTCAGAGAACCCTAATATAGTCTCTGCTTACCGTAATAAGAGAGAGAGAGCCATGAACATAATAATTATGTACTTATGTATGTACATATTAGCATTTGTGGAATATTGTCTCCATATCTACTACAGATGTACCTAATGATATTATTGTGTTAGAATCTAAAAGAGAATTTGAGCCTGATTTAATAAAGTTATTAGCTATAAAAGGTATTCACCGCAGTGACTCTGTCTTCCTCAGGCTTTTCAACATAAAATCTAAGTCAACACAAAACCGCGCTTGTTACCTCAAGAATAATGAGAAGACTTTTAGTATAGAAAAATGATAAAACGAAACGTCTATTTAAGGATAAGAAAACTTCACTAGCGCCGCGACATAAAAATATTGCAGTAGTGCATAAAAATAAAGTTCTCGCAAGTCTCATAATGCTCGATAAGAGCTAGCTGCAAGCGTCTACAATTTTCCAGATTACCGCAGAACAATATCATTGTACCAATATATTCTTTCACGTTGATTTTTTCAATTGAAGCACCTAACGAACTAGTCTTAGCATTGGAATTTCTTCGAACGTGATTCCAACGAACGAACTTCCAAAAGCAATTAGGAATGTTCTATTCCTTTAGTTCTATTAAACTTTGATCTTTGAATCCTATGATAAGACATTTAATTTCGTTTCATTAATGCTTCCCCTTAACATCTGGCTTTTGTGTGATACTTACAATTAAAATATTTGTCTTTTAGCAAGGAGATTTAACAAACCTTTGTGAAACAAACAGAATAAGTGATACTTTGATGTTTTGCAACATCTCTGTACGCTGACCAAAGTGGTTATGAAGTCGTTTCGGTTACTTTTACGATTGTTTTATGTTCATTTAGTATAAATCTATAATTTTCTCCTTCTCTTTCTTCCTTTGGATACTACAACTGAATTATATGTCTAATGGCACTAGTGTCAAATTATAGCCCTTGACGATTTGGATGATCTTATACACATTTAACTTCTATCCAACCTTCTATCAACTTTCTAAAATCGTGATGGATCGTACATCATGATGTTTTCCCTGAATAAATGTTCCGCAAAAATAATAAACGTGTCCGATTAGGTAAAATCAGCCTTAAATTGCCCCAAAATTGAACTATCGATACAGGTATTTGCATTCATCGCCAATAAAGATAATTCGCATACTGCAATAACGGCTGAAATGGACTCATTATGACGAATTCATAGTTCAAATGCTAGGCTATTAATGGTTATTATTATTATTCGGTCTAAACAAGCCAATAACGGGCCACAGGAGGAGAACATGTCAGCCACAACGCCACAAGTTTGTTTGTGCTATGTTATGCATTTTGTGCCTTAGGGATCCAACTTTGCTATACTGTGGTCTTCATGTTGAATTCAGACGGGTGTAGTAATGCTTCTGTGTTGGTAACTTTTGCTTGAAGTTCGGTGCTAATTATATTTTGCATTATAATTTGTATTATTACTATCATATGTTCCTAGTCATAAGCTTAATTTGGTGCATCAAGACAATTGAAATGCTGACTATATTAATTATGAGCTTAAATTGATTTTATAATTTTTATTTCGATATTATGCTTGTCATATTATTCATATATATAGATTATTTATCTTTTCAACAGGATATTGGGTTTTTCCATGAAATTCTCAGTAGCAGCTCGTTTGGGTTTGTGTCCGGTTAATGGCAATAGGCTCTCCCTCTATTACATGGGACTTAAATATATATTTTCGAACCATGGATGTACATTAGTAGACCTCTGTCTAATGCTTCGGGGAATACAGGCGTGATGGTAACTTATTTTATCCTTCATATTTTTAATAATTATGTAGGTACGTACAATAAGTATGTGGGAACATACAAACTTGTCTTATATTTAACTACATTCCGTACTCGTACACATTACATGTTGCAACTAGCTAAATAAATCAGAAACTTTGATAGAAGTGCGAAACACCTGCTGTACGCGTCCGACTTTACAGATTTATGTACACAGGACATTTGTGAGTTAAATAAGTTTACTTGAGTGTTTGCCTGAGACTGTCAGTTCCGACTGTCAGTTTATACGAAGGCAAGTTTGTTTGCAGACTGTTAGCGAATTTTACGGGCGGACGAAGTCGGGAGGATTCCTCTCGCCCACTATTGAAATGATCATGCTTTAGGAAATTGGGCTTGAAATTTATACTCAGTCGAATTGGCTCGGCACTTGCGCAGATCAAAGTCGTGAGTTCGGCACATATTAAATTCCAAAGTGTACCGTTTATGTTGATATGACTGAGATATCTTGTAGTGTTGTTGTGGAGTTGGATTTCTCTATAGAAATGTAAAAGGAGATTTCTGCCCACTTTGAATGAATGATGGGCGGGCGTTTCGGGGGTTGTCTATAATGAAGAAATAACGAATGTATAAATGATTTTGACTGAAAGTCAAAGCCAATGCAAAAAAAAGATCAAATATTTTTAATCTTGATTGCCTTATTACTATTACTAATAAGCACGAGTGCTACCCTAGTGATCGTGAGTTCGATTGCCAGTTCGTGCAAACTGGTATTGGGTGATTCTGTAAAATTTTTAGTAGTCTCGAAGTTTGGATTTGTGCCCAGTTAATGGCAATAGGCTCGCTACAAGGGACCTGAACATACCGGTGAACTGTGTGTGTATATTAGAACACCACTGTCTTATCTTTAAGGAGGGAGTGATGGTATGCTATGTATAATAGGTACTTAAATCTTTTGTATAACAATTTCTTGAGGCTCTGAAACTAGAACCATCCCAAATAATTTCTCTAAAGTAAAGGAGCAAATGTTTTTTTATTATTTATTTCGGTAGCTGTTTCTGTAGATATTTTTTGTGTAGATTGGTTGGGTTTCGAGGTAATCTTCAGTTACAATATTGGAGCAACAACAATGGCATACCAAAAGGCAATTTCCTCTGACAACACTTGTTGGAGTTCACATTTTAACGATTTCCCCTTTGTTCCGCGATCCTGGAAACGAGAAGTAGGTGAACCAAATTTCTATGAACTCTATTCATATCGTTTTATGATAGATTTAATATTACAATTGCTTTTGTTTGAATATTCTCGTTTATATAAGGTTTCTTAATCAATTACGTCAAAAACGTCAAATTTGGCCACTGATTAATATATAAATACAAATTGACTGCAGAGATTTTTTTGGGTTTTTCGTTTTTGATATATCTAGTAGAATAATTGTAAATTTTGGCAGAATCTGCAATTGTACTACCATTTGCTACGATAACGATTTTTAAACAAAAATATTGTATATAAGTTGTGATTAAATTGATGTCGCAATTTCTACAGTCATGAACTAAAAATGTGATATAGACGTACAATTTGCAAAATAAAAAAAAAAAAACAAATTTTGTGCCCAAGGCGAGGCAATCCCTCTTAATGGATAGCATTCTTAGAAGTAAACAAGTTTCCTAGTTGAAAGTAATAGATTTTCGTACGGTCTTCCCTGGTGTCTTGCTTTCCCTAGTTCAGGGTTATCCGGCACGCGACAGATATGGCCCGCCCTTTTCCTCTTCAATTTGGCGGTTCTTGAGCTACGGTTATTTGCGTTTTGTGGCCCAGTATTTTAAAATCTTATATTCAAGAACTTGATAAAATTATTAATTAAACAAACATGGAATAAGTTTGCATTCTCTTTTGTATTAAGACCCAGTGTCTATTTATAAAGATAATAACTTACATTCGCTCTAATAGTAAAAAAAAACCATTATTTTACACACAGAAAACTGCCTACAATGAAAATCTAAAGTCGAATCTTCGAATCGAAACGAAACAACGACGCACAAAATATCGTACCATTTTATTATTAGTATACTTACTGTAAAGAACCAAGTGCTTCATGTCAAATGACATCTGCGAGTAGGGTCAACGCAAAACAACTAGTATAATCATGGATGGATGATAATTAGAATCAAATTGCTAAGGAATTTACGAATCCGAAATTAAAATATCAGAATGGCTCTTTTAGCTGCCTAAACATTTTAAAAAATCGTTTGTCAATAAACCTGGGCCTACCCAGAGTTTGGCCAAGTTTAGTCTCATTAAGAAGTAGGTAAAACCAATTTCCAATACAGCTTATTGAAGATAATGACTTCCCGCTAAGTCTGGGTTTTGACTAAAAGAAAAAACTCAGTTGACTGCGAACGCCGATTGCGGGAGTAATCCAATTGTTTAAGGAAAATCCCTCAGTTGATTCGCACAAGAAAATAAGAAAGAGATTTGTGGAAATTGCTTCAATTTCCTCTCTCTGCTGTGATAAACGTATAAATAATATTATAATCTGTCAGTTACGACTCCTATTAACATATCACAGAGTTAACCCCGACATACATATTTACGTGTGGTTTTTTTATATATAAAACCGTTCTGATTACATCATAACACGGCGAAAAGATGCCGTCGCGAAGGTTTGTTTATTTTTTATCATTCCGAATGTTTTAGGTCTCATTGCTTTTGAGCCGACTTCATAAAGGTTATCTTGTGAAATTTTTTCGTATAACTTTGTTATTAATAAACCGATTTTGACGATGATTTTTGATAGAGTCCAAAAAGTCTTCCAACATGGTCCAATATAAGTTTGACGGTGCCAAGCCGATTTTCTTATACAATGTAGACTTATAGGGAACATAAAGTAGTAGTAGTGTTTGTTTTTATTTCATATAATTTGTTCATTATGGTATCTACACAATATTTTTTAAATTTTTCTTTTAGTTGTCTTTGCCTTTCAAACAGCAGCGTATCAAAATGTTTTCTAATAATAATACACAATTAAACTTAGGTAAGTCTCTAGTCTTTGTGATCTTTTTAACAAATTCGGCTTCTTGCAGTCTTAGTTTAAAGTGAACCCTTTCAGAGTCTTATCATTCCAATTAATTCAGAAGTAAATTGGCAAAGTTTTGTCAAATGAACCTAATAAATGGTTTAGTATTAATTGGAATATTCATTATTAAATGAGAATGAGTATTGATAGAATTAAAGTTTCTTAAATGCTCTGATAGGGTTCAAACTAATTTAGTTAATTCATTTACCTAAATCGTAGTGTAGTGATAGCCTAGTGATATGACCATTGGACTGCCAAAGCAAAAGTCTCGAGTTCGAATCCAAGGCACGCACCTCTGACTTTTCGAAGTCTTGTGCGTATTAATAATTAATTATCACGCGCTTAAACGGTGAAGGAAAACATCGTGAGGAAACCTGCACGCCTGAGAGATTTTCTTGACGGCGTGTGACGTCTGCCAACCCGCAGTAGGCTAGCGTGGCGGACTATAGCCTATTCCCTCTCGTACTGAGAGGAGACCCGTGCCCAGCAGTGGGACAATGTAATGGGTTGATGATGATGATTTCCCTTAATCATGCATTTATAACCTAGATCCACATGAACAACTCTAATCTTAGTATTGTGTTCCATGCTAATATCTCAGAATTTAATCACTTTCTTTTAACATATGGGCCATTAGTATTGATTGCGCTCTGTATTTGCACATTATTAAACATTATCTATGTCACCATATTTGTGTGATAGGCCAACATAAATAATAAATTATATTTTTTTCGGTAAATAAACCTTTTAAAGACCCTTTTACAAAACCAAGTTTTACCTCCACCTCTGAGAAGAAACTCAGAGAATCATGGTCTCTTTTAAAGTCTCCTCAGTAGTATTATCCGATATGCGAGTTTTACAATGTAGGAAAATGTCTGAACAGGCCTTTTGAAGAAAGAGCCATAGCAGTTTTGAGCTTACCTGCCCTGACGGCCGCGGCACGCATACATCAGTCATCGGGTAGCTCAACCATTATATTGAGAGTTCCACGATCAGCAAGACATAATAATTTGCTTCATCAGCCACCTTTAAAAATCAATGTATCGACGTAACTTAACTACATTTTTAAGGGCGATATAATCTAGGAGAATCCCATCATCCCACGCCACCACTCGGCTTTATGTGGTCGTGAAATACGGCGATTATCATAAACGCGACGTTTTCGTCATTCAGCGCGCGCCATTAGAGCGGCGGCGCGGGGAGTTCGCGGAATGGCTGGCTTTATCGCTCACAGTACGTATTACGCACGCAACCCGTGCGTTGTATGGACTTTTTATGTAATGTTCTAACTTGGTAGGTCAATGGTGACAGTTATTTACGGGAAGCATGTTAGGTTACTTACTATTTTTGGTTGATGGAAATATATCGTTGTGTGAATAATGTCCGAAAACGTTGCCAGTTAAATAAATATAATGAAACGTAAGTTATTAATTTTATAGAACTTAGCAGTCATCCCGCTGGAACATCAATTTTGTAATGAAACTTTTTTACGTAACGCGCACCGTTTCGCACACAGCTGGTGCGTTGATAATTTTTTCAACCGAATTCAAAAAGGTGGAGGTTCACAATTCGAATGTATGTTTTTTTTCGTATATTTGTAACGCGATAATGCCCTTAACTATGGATTGATTTCGATGATTCTTTTGTGTTTGGTAGTTCATAAGTACTTCAAATTTTATCGAAATCAGTAGAGGTTTTAAAAAAACTCTAAAAATATAGGAACATCGATGATACCGATCGTTTTCTCCGAAACCTTCACTAAAAATATAAAAATAAAATATCTTTTAACAAAAAATTAAACCCGTCTTCAAAAAAGTCTGAAGTCGGTGGCGAAAACAAAACAACTACTCAAATTAAAAGCACCGACTTCCGAAACTGTTTTAGACAGCATTATTTTTTTAAGAAGGTTTCACTCCTCTGTAGAAAGATTTTTATTTACGGAATCATCCAACAGAGTCTGTTGTAAAGCACTTTGGTTTATATTTCGACTTTTGTGCATGAGAGCCAATTCAACCTCGTTTTCTGCGGCTCTGATAGTGAGGAAACTCATTTGATGTTGCAGGTATTCATGGGCAGCGATGACTAACCGTCACTCGTCTGCTAGTTTCTCGACTTAAGTCATAAAAAAAGAATAAAACAAAAAGCTTCTCATAATGAAGTAATCCTAGCTTTATCCCTCACTAAAACATACTCATATACGAGTAAGCTCTGTGATATGATTTTTTTATATAACACGTAACAAAGGATAATCATGTAACAGTGTCGATGTAACGTTTGTAGTTTGCAACTAAAGTGTCTGTTTCACTGTTTTATAAACATCGTAATCGCTGTCCGTAGCTAATAATACTTCTATTATTGCGTGCTTAATGATTATCCATTTGATGCCACCTGTTACATCCTAGATTTTGTAGTACTAATATTACCCTAAATCTAACCAGAATCTCACAATATTACCGTAATATTGTGAGATTCTGGTTTGTAATGTACGTATATTAGCATAAAACGTAAAGAGATTAGTCGTTTTCATAGTCTACCCGTGACCATGGATGCTGTAAAGGATTTAAAATTTCGGGATTTAAAACCAACATAACGCGATAAAATGCATTAAAAAGAAGAAAGAAAAATAGACACATTTATTGACGTAAATAGACTGCGTCATTTAACTAGTGGTCACGCCCACCGCGCTAGAGATCCTGAGTATGATTCCCAGATTGATTAAGGTGTTATCAAACACACCGTATGTGTCACACATCGGGTGTGTTTGATTATGTTGAAATATTTTACAAGTAAGATACCTACCTAGACATATAAATTTCAAATCTTACTTTATTGAATGGAATAGTAAATTATATTAAATCAAATTTATGATTTACAAGACGAGCATTTATGAATATTGATGTTAAATTAATATTCTCTCCCACTCACCATTTCTCTGAGGCATAGCTTCTCAAATATTAGATTCAATCAGTACGTTATACATGATGTATGATTTACATGTGTTATACATGTCAAGATTACTTGAAGGGGAGTTAGCAGAGATGTAGGTCAAGTCTAACGCCAACATTTCACAGTTCGTAGTATTTTTTTATATTTTTTATATTTATAGTTATAACTTTTTCTGTCAAATATTTAACAGTTGGAGTTGTATCCGGTCAATGGCAATAGGTTTGCGCCCTATTACATGTGACTTCAACATACCGGCGAACTGTGACTGTATATTATACCTAGTACACTTCTACTCTACCGTCCAGGAATTCAGGTGTGATGGTATGTTATATATTATTATATTGGTTATCGAATTTACCAGCTTTAAACCGGTATCAGACTACAGAAAATGAAACGTTAAATGGAGCTCAACTATTCCCCTTCTCAGAAAACTTGTTAGTTAAAGTTTTATCTCGGGAAGCGCGACCGATAGCCAAAGGCCATTTATACGAAAATAACGTATATTTTAATATAAAATATCATTAGGTACGTATACAATGTTTACCCCGTGGGGACGGGTTAGAATACAATTCAGTATCTGGTAATAGTACGAAGGGTAAACCCTTTTAGGGTCTGACTGGCTGGCGAACACCTTTAATTTAAAGTCTGTCGTAAAGCAACTGTATTTTGAAAAACTTACTAACTTACCACCAAGCGGCTCGTCTAATCATAACAAACAAAAATATATTAAAAATGTTTGAAGATTAATGATACATTCATTCATATTTATTTTAAAAGAGTGTCCATGGAGTTTCTTGCCGGATTCTTCTCCATAGGATCAACTTTTTGGAACCGTGCAACTAGAGTCAATAACGTTTCATAAACGCTTGTAAAAGCTTATTTGAAATAAAAACATTTGATTTGATTTGATTTGATTATTTTATTTATGGGTAACCGCCTGATTAGTCTAGTGGTCTTTAGCGCGACTGCTACACTAGAGGTCCTCGGTTCTATATCCACAGGTCGAGCAAAGTGTTATTGGGATTTTCTATGAATTTCTCAGTAGCAGTAATGGCAAGCTCGCCCCCTATTACATGTGACCTAAACAACCCGGCGAAGTGTGGGTGTACTTTAGTACCTCTGCTTAGGTAGAGTTGTACTGGGGTCAGCCCTTCGGGGAATACAGGTGTGATGGTATGTTTTTTTATGAGATAACTCAGCAAACGAGCAGGCAAACTACCTGATGTTAAGTAGTCGCCGCCGCCCATGAACATCTGCAATATCAAAGGGGTTGCAGATGCTTTACCGAGCCTATTTAAGGAAGAGGGAGAGGACTTAGGGAGGAATTGGGCCTCCGGCGTTCCACACTCACCGTACGAATCGCAATAGTATACATACTGCTACAAGACGTCGATATTCTGTGGGAGGGTAGTACTTCCCCGGTCGTGTGGACCCATTCATGCTGGCATGTATAAATGCCAGAGCAACACTACTACTACTAGTAATATAAAGTATCATAATTATAGTTAATGAAAGTTTATGATAAATTCAATATTCATTATGTTTACATGTTATGTTTTGAAACCAATATACACGAAAAAGTTTATATTCAAAAGAAAATGACAGTTGTAAAGCCGACTATATTTTTTATTTACTTTTTGAATGCAGATAGTGTTCCGCCATGTTCGAATTTATCGAACCACAAAATGTTGTTTGATATTTTTGAAACGAAGTTTTTGTTGGTGTTTTTTTCGATTCATATGTTAAATTTTATTTTGACTTATATCATATTATGAGTTTATAATGGAATTATGAACTTTTCCCCAAAGGTCAGAGGTGTACTCATGTAAATCCACATTTCGCCGGTAAGTTTAGGTCCCATGTAATAGGGGGCGAGCCTATTGCCATTATCCGGGTACAAATCCAGACTCCGAGCTGCTACAGGGAATTTCATAAAAAAACCCAATAAACCTTTGCTCGACCTGGGGATCGAACCCAGGACCTCCAGCGTTGCAGTCACGCTTAGGACCACTAGACTAATGAGGCAGTCTATAGTAATAATAACTAAGTACTTACAATAATAAAAAAAGTACTTAGAGCCGGTAAGAATCCCATTACATAATATATTATATAAAACACTTCAACATAATCTTTGTAACACACTTAATTTTAACTTTAAACTATGCAGTAGTTCCAAGGTTAATCTCAAACGTAAACGCCCAGGGGTTTTTAAAACAAGATAACGTAGTTTACGCTCACTAACTTTACTCTATGAATTCTTTTAAACTGTGTTTTTACAACGGCTATACCTTGAGACAGACATTTTTGTTCACATAAAATTATTATTGGCGGACTTAATATAATAATAAATATTAGAGATTAATATTACTTAGGAGACACAATATCTAGATTTAAACCAGTAGACATAAATTTATAGATTCAATATAAATATTTTAATAAAGTTGTAGAATTTAGCTTTTATTTTTATTATAATCATAAATCATATTATATTTATATATTTTCGCAGAATGTAAATCTATGTATTTATATTGGAGCTTTTAACTTTTAACATCGCATCTAAAATCCATCCATTCCATCAGAATGTTTGTGTCTGGCTTATATTGATATTATCTATATGGATATAATAAATAAAAAGTGTATTCCTCACTAAAAATTTCATTTCAAACAAACATTTACATTAAAATTATTTTTATTTTATAATAAACGTCACCCGTTCCACACTCGTTTATTGAAGTCATTAGATTTTTGCATACGCGCAGTTTAATAGGCCCATATGATAGCGCAACTGGAAGACAAACTAAGGTAGGAATTCTAGTCCACATATCATACGCCAGACTCTATCATAGTTTTTAATGCTTTAATGCTTTATTTATTTTCTCTTCACAAAGGTTACCTTAAATCTAGACAAAGTATACTTATAGTGGCAAATATGAACGTAACATTGTGAGAGACTGGTGCCTGAGGTAGGTTGGAATACCTGTATTACAGGTCACCAGGCCTTCACCTGGTGCTAGCGTTCAGATATACATGATAGTGAAATAGATTTCGTTACAATTTTGCAGGTAACAGTGAGAGCAATACTTAAATTAAAGTACAAAAACACGTAAAAAATTGGTGTAGGTATTGTGTGATTTTTGCGTATGAATAATGTAAAAAGTAAATGAAATGAGTGTTTATATTCCTAGGTGTGTGTAAGTAGAGTGTGAGCGTGAGTGTGTATGTGCGTATAAAACGTGCATTGGGGTTAGTCAAAAGTAGAATTGCTAAGTAATAGAAAGAGGAGTTAAGAGATCTTCAGTATCCTGATAATTAAATTTTTTAAGATAAGTGGTAATTGATATTTTGCAGCTTGATCTGGTAAGAGGATATATGTTCAGAGGCAAGTTAAGCTTATTATACAGGTAGGAGCCAAGGTAACAAAAGAACTTCTGAGCATGTGAGGAGCGGAATTTTTCTGGTAGACAAACCTTATCTTTACGTCGCTTATCTGTTGTTAAATTTGGGTTGAAATGTAATTTGGAGTGTTTCAGTAAGACTGTGTGTAATATGAACGCTTGCCTCACTGTGAGAACATCCCACTCCTTATATAAATCATTAGTTGGATAACGGTAGGGGAGTCCAGCACCAACTTTAAGAATGGCACGTATAGTAGTAGTAATAGTATTACAAAAGTACCCATCATCAGCTAATCGCAATGCTCTGGTGGACCAATAGGCCCATTAATCCTGTAAAAAAACTCTTTCCATGAGGAGACGTCTTGTAAGGAACCCTTTCGAGTTTTTAGATTGTATACAGGGCCCCAACCTCGAAATAGACAACAAAATATACCAATATTATCATAAACGACCACCCATAGTGTCAAAATTACACACCCCAGTTGATAAGCTCCGTTGAAAACGCGCTGAAACGCTGTAGGTTTTCATAAACCTCCACATAAACAAGAATAACATAATATAATAAGTAAATAAAGCGGCTCACGTTTGCCCATATAATAAAACGTGGTACGTTTCAAGCTGTGTACCAAATATTCAGTTAACGTTGGATCTAGTGAGGGGATACGGAGAGACGTGACCAGGGTACGAAGACGTGGACATCTACCTAACTGATACAAGTTACAATAAAAGGGCTTTATTAAACAACATATCGTTATATGAAAGTCGGTTTAAGAACACATTGATTTCAATCAAGTTTCGTATCTTATACAATGTGATGTTGGCACGAATGGTGCAGCGGCTTATCCATAGGATTCTGTGCTATAGGTTGCTGGTTTGATTCCCCGTCACATTAATGTAACTTGTGCTGATTCTAGGTGAGGATTTATTTCTTGAAGGTTCTTAAATATATGGAGTCAGCTTTACCCTGCTAAGCGATGGATGTACTACTTTATATTTTCATTAGTTGTTTACCCGCGGTGTTAATTCACTATAACGACCTTTTTTTTCAGTCCCATTAGAATTTCTCAAAATCCTGTGGGAATTATAATTAGGTACAGTACCTATTAGAAACTTTTGTAGTAAACTTCATTGTATTATGTAAATATTCGCAGAGATGAGTTGTTACAGAAGGTTGTATTTCGGTCTGGCTAAAAGCTGAATTAGATTAAGGCAGTTTCTGATACTGGCAGAACCATAAGCCTTATATGAAAGGTGTCCTAAAGCCGACTGACATAACACTGGGACTCCCGCGTGACAGATTCCTTTACCTGAAATGCGAGTTTTTACAGAGGGACTACTGTCGCCGTTTACATTTACAGAGTGCAATTGTATGAACAGACCAATTAAAATATATTTATTTATTTATTAAATCATCATCACTATCATTACAGGAATTTCCTAATGCAATAGTGCGGCCATAATTACATATTTATTATTGACTATAACATATTCTGAACATCGTGGTTTTTGTGAACTGACTCAGAGAACAAGTAAAAATATCCATGCTGTGTGCTACGTCATCAAGTACACTCAAGGTACGCGTTATAGGGGCTTTACTCAGTAAATTGGTCCTACTACTGGGCACCGCCAATAGACGTGGCCGTCGCCTTCGCAATACATAATTGTCGGGCACCCACAGGTTTATTTCTTTTAATATACCTGGGTTTGAAGCCTTGCCACGCAGTAATTTAAAAAAAAAAAAGGTGGCAAGAGCTATGTCCCTCCTTGTTTCTAAATTTATTGTATCCCACCATGCCTATAACAAACAAAGTTTGTTGTGCACATTAATGGATAAAATGGATATACACCATACCGCCTCAGGTACAGAAACCTAGTAAATTTATTTTATATAATTCTAGGTATGTGTAGCAAAGCTGCTGGCCAGGAGAGGTGCGGACGAGCTAGTGATTTGGGAACACACTGCTACTTTTCTTGTGAATAAAAAATAAAGATAAATGACTGCAAGTGCAAGTGCAACGTCTTGCCATTATTCACGAAGTAACTCTTTGTACAATTCAATAAATGGGCGCGACGCATGTTTTTTTTTTTATTTATTAAAAGCAACGTTTCTTCATGCTTACCTGAAGACAGTAGCATAGTTTGTATTGTCTCGTGTGCTTTTTAACCTTCGAGTCGAATATATGTACCTTTCGTATTTATTAACTTCAACTACTTTTTTCCATTTTTTTACCTGGGCGTTTTGCCCAGAAACTACAGTTAAAGCGGCACAGTATAAAGTTACACGTTCTTATCTTGCGGTTACGGTTCAACTCTTAGCAAAAACATTTCTAGAACGCAAATGGCCGGTAAACGTTGCTGCAGATGACTAGCTTGAGAGAAAAGTTCTTATAAATGTAAAAGCCTTAATAGTACCTCGTATTTGTAATGTTGGTAGTGTTTAAATGGTAGTAGTAAATTCTTTTTAAGGGACCGTTGGTACCTCAGAAGTCAAAATAATGCCTTACAGAATCATTTCACTGTTTGTTTGTCTATTTATGTTATAAATAATATTATATTTTCGTTATTCGTTGATGATCGGATAGATATGAATAATTTGATGTGAAATTTCCAGGCAATAGTATCGTATAGAACATAAGCCTTCGATCCCAAATCAAGCATTACAACGTTTACTTCACATCACCACGAATTACTTTACATCGACAGGAGTTCAGACAGTATTCCAGTTCGTGGTATTCACTCGTGATAACCAATCGCTGCTATGCAATTGAACCCATGTTTTCTACTTATGCGATGATTCTAGCTCTCTTTAGACTCATATAGATTCCCTATCAGAATGAAAGGTAATTACCACCTCGCTTTTTCTCACTCGTAACTTTCTGGAATTAAATTAGAGTGAAGCAACAAGAAAACAAAACCAGCAAGTTCTTGAACATATTACTGTTTACTGCACATTGACAGCTCGTCTTACTTTCAGGCCACTTACCTTGCAAATAGGATTATACATAATTTACTATCGACACACCAAACAAATCTGGGACACATCTTTCCAATGTATTAGTACGGGAAGCTCCGCAAATATCCGTAGCACTTACATTTGTCCCTCAGGAGCACATTTACGCACATTACGAGTGAAATGCTTCGTGTCACCGCATAAAACTCGTATTTACATAGGAAGCGATGCGTGAGAATGATTGATACGAATTTAGTACGCGGGAAACGGTACTCCTTGGGACTGATGAGCCCATTCATCAACGGGTGACAACCGACGCTATTACGTTTACGAATTTAATAAATATAATTTATGTGGAGCCTATTTATCTTTGGGAAAGGGTGGGCAAGTATTGGATCGGATACCGAACGTTCTGTATTTAAAAAGGGTGGCTGATTGTATTTTTTCACTCTTGTCACATGAATAAATATTAAGACCAAAGTGTCTAAAGACTAATTTGAATCAAGGTGTGAATTAAAGTATTACTCTCCTAAACAACTTTAGTCTCGGCCCCCGGTCTAACCAGATAGGCTGCATTTGTATTTTACATGAAGCCACTGCCATTGGACCTCTTCTACTGAACTTCTGGGCAATAACGATATGCTAAGGATAAATTATTTTTCAGGATTTTTGGGTTTCTGTACGGTAACTGCGACGAACGGCATCACGTGCTGGTTTAGGTACAGAGGGGCCCCGATGTGTTGTGTGGTGAATCCCTAAACTGACTGCAGATTGATTAATCGGCGTAGTATTCTGTTGTTACTTAGCCACGCTCTTCTATTTCTCAACTTTTTATCGTCCTACTGCAGGGCAAAGGCCTCCCTACTATCCTACTATACTTACTGAACTGTAAATATTTTCAAATGTTTTTAATTTGAATATGTGGTTAATATGGTAATATCAACAAGAACGAGAGATAGTTGTGGGACTGATGAAATTTTTCAATTAAATATTTTAGAATTTAATATTGAGAAGAAGAAAATTGTCGAAAGTAGCAAGAATATAATTTAGTAAGGGTACGTAGCTGTATTGTAGACTTCTGCGAAATTAATAAACCATTACATTTTATTCTATTCAATAGAAAGCTCTATTCAGAAACTCAGCACATTTATACATTTGTAAAAAGATCTGTATCTTGTATTCTTGTATGATCACATTAGTTTCATTTCCATTTAAGTAATCATTCTATTATCTGGAACAAAAAGTTAGCTCCAAAAGTCATATTCGAATACTAGATCCAAACTGAAGTGAACCACGACAGAAATAGGTACTTTAGCCGAAAATGGCAAGGCAGTATGTATATCTGGAACCATTTATTTTTTAATTAGGTAAAGAAATAAAAGGTATTAATTTTAGAGAAAGAAAAATTCTATCTCTGGTAGAATTGGCCTTCCTGGATTGGATATTTCTGTGTGCCTCTGAGATTGAATTTTAATTTGGATATTTATAT
Source organism: Subacronicta megacephala (assembly GCA_958496365.1). Lineage (NCBI taxonomy): Eukaryota > Metazoa > Arthropoda > Insecta > Lepidoptera > Noctuidae > Subacronicta > Subacronicta megacephala. The sequence goes on along the minus strand of OY292530.1, from coordinate 6,040,390 downwards.
ATTAATATCAATAAATAAATATACGTACCTACATAATAAATATATTTGTACCAATTTTTCCATACGTACGCCCTTAAAATCCAAAAAGGATTCCATGGAATATAAGTGAAGATTTGTACTATCCAAAAACGTTATCACATCTCTTATCACTGAATACTTAGCTTTTTTATTTTAAAAAAATCCTAAGTAAATTAATAATGAAAAACTTCAATCTTCATGCCTTTATAAATAAGCGTGAAGGAAACATATTGTACACTGGTTGTTCGTGGGCTGTGCCAAATTACCCGTCAAAATGTGAAATGTAACTTGGAAAGGTATTTCTTGCGTAACTTGATACTTTGCGTTTAAAACACCTTGGGAACTAATGTCACTAAGTTGTTCCTCGAGTTGTTTTGCAGTTTCTGAAAAGATTTTGTAAACTTTAAATAGACTCACCTATTTTCCTCATAGGCATATTTTTACTTTGATTGGGCATGGTTGTTAGTGACATTATTCAGTGCCTTGCTACACTGCTTTTATTTTATTTAAATGAATACTGTAACTATTGCAGCAGTTTCTCGCGCGATTTTATTAGCGCAATTTTATGTAGTAGCGCCATTTTTCTAGCGCCATTGTATTAGCGTTAGTGCAATTTAATGTACTTTAATTTAACAATAAAGGGCCCCAATAACTCATTTAGAGACATCAATTCAAAATATTAAAAAATAGGAATAAAAATAAAACCGATACATAAAAACAGCATACTTTTGTGCATGCCAATTTAAAACTTGAGTAACTCTTCTGACACTCGAAACATTCATTGCAGTCAGGTTTATTTAAATAATTTATAGTACATATAGGAACAAACTCTCGTCAAACACATATGGCGAAGCATATACATTATAAAATCTTAACTAACCCACAGACCACGACATTATTTATCACTGAATTAATTAAATTTTTCATAGTAACACAACATAGAACAACAAATTAAACACGAATATATTACGTCCGCTGCAAACATGTTTGAATTGCATGCATTGAAATGTTGGAACTATGAGTTTGCAGTGTACTATGTACATTTCACTATTGCTGCTCTATTATTTCTATGAATAGATAACCGTATTTTGTTATAGTTTACGTAATCAAAGTTGGAAATGGGATTGTCAGTAGTATTGCGTTGTGCGGTCTTATGACAGCCATCTTATTTGGCTTCCATGCGCTTGTTGCTTCTTTATGAATGTTTTTTTTTTGTTATTGTAACATAACATAGGTACCATCACGCCTGTATTCCTTGAAGGGTAAGGCAAGAGTGTACCAATGCAGACCCAAATTTCGCTGATATGTTGAGGTCTCACGTAAAAGGGGGCGGGTCTATTGCCATTAGCCGAGCACAAATCCAAACTCCGAGCTGCTATGGAGAATTTCATAGAAAAACTCAATAACACTTTGCATGAACTAGAAATCGAACCCGGGACTTATAAGGGAGTCTGGTAGAAGGCAGTGTTTCAGGAACAGAAATATTAGCACATTATTGCCGAGGGGCATTGTCCCAGATGACTCCTGCAGAGTTCGGCTACTTTTAATATAGGTGACCATTTCTAACGCCGCGATACTGTTCCAGGGATCAGAAAGCACCCTTGCCAAGACAATCTTTATGGGTAGTCGGAGAAGTCACAGCTATTTAAAGGTGTAAAAAATGCACGTAACTCCATATAAGTTCAAAACTTGAACAATGTTATAACCGTGAGATATTTTTGCAGGGCTAAGAGTTTATGCCGACAAACGTATCGGTAGACCGTTACGACGAACTAAAACCGTACCTATATCTACGAACTGAAGTACAAATAAATGAGCGGTGCGGCATCGGTCTTGAAACATTGCGGAGCGTGGCGCTGGCTGTAATTAGGCTGTCTTGGCACGCCACAGCGTGTTCATCAACGTCACTCGCTGTCACGTCACCATTACGCGTAGGTACTAGTGGAACTCGTATACTACATCACACTTGCAATGGCATAGTTTCAGCTTTTTTCTGTCTGTTGCTAAGGATCGCGTTATTTCAATACGTTCACTTTAGAATTTTTTATTGCCCATAAATATTGACATTTGTAAGTCTGAAATATTAATTTGAATACCTCTTTATTGTAGTAGTCCCAAGCGCGACTGCTGCGCTAGAGGTCCTGGGTTTAATTCCTAGGTGGCGTAAAGTGTTATTAAGTTTTTCCATTAAATTTAAGGTTGTCTGTAAGAGATCGCTTTTAGCGATAAGACCGCCCATTGTGCCATTTTATGTTTTATAACTTGTACTTAACAATAGTTTTTGGTGTGCAATAAAGAATATTTTAGATATCTATCTATCTATCTAAATTCTCAGTGGTAACTCGAAGTCTGGATTTGTGCCCTGTTAATGGCAAGAGGCTCGCCCCCTGTTACATGGGAACGAATGATACCGAATATATTATACTAGCTTTCTGCCCACGGCTTCGCACGCGTGGTTTCTCGGCTTTTCTGCATTTAAAATTTTCCTGTTTTTGCAACATTTTTCATTTATGCTCCGCTCCTATTAGTCTTAGCGTGATAATATATAGTCTATAGCCTTCCTCGATAAATGGGCTATCTAACACTGAAAGAATTTTCCAAATCGGGCCCGTAGTTCCTGAGATTAGCGCGTTCAAGCAAACAAACAAACAAACTCTCCCGCTTTATAATATAAGTATAGATTTGTTATATATTGATGCAGGAGTTATTATATTTATACTCCGGAATTATATATATTCGGTCGTGGGAATAAGCATTTTATAATTATGTACCTACCTAGGTATATGAAACTTTCTTCACGTAGACATCAAACTCTACTTACGAATATAATTGGAATCCTCTGATCTTTACTTTGAATTTAATACAAAATATATAAATACTGTTATAAAATTGTAAAAAACCTGTCTCTGTACGTTGAAGAGTTAAAAAAAAAACAATGGGTTACAGATTTAATTGTAGCACAAATAAAATATTTTTTGTTTGTGTGCTTTGTCTTATCAGTTTGTTAAGGGTTGGCGGAAAAACTACAGTACAGTTTTAATTTTATTTTCAGTTCAAGCATAATTATATGCTTGAACTGAAAAACTGCGGTAGATGTTGTCCACGGGAGCGAAGTAGGCACCAAAAGCTAGTCTAAAATAAATCTCAGTTACTAAAGAGAGCATCAAAAAAAGAATATATGTAAAGGTATCACAGTATAGTGATTTTATTTTGCGATGAAAATCCCCGCCACAGACGTCGAGATCAAACAGTTGGTGCTTATTTACTTTCAAATTTGCTTAGGGCATCGCCCCTTAATACTCCACAAGAGATAGATATTATGCTAAATAAAATATATTGCTCGCTTATTCTCAAATACCTTGAGTGTACTCTGAATAAGATTGATCGAGTCTTGCATATACTGTACATTACTAGATCTTATGATCATTACCTACGACCTAATCATCTTTCCGTGGGCGTCAAATAGTTACTATTTTTTTTTTTGGTTTATATTGTTCGTTTATAACATATTGTAATTTAATGGCAGTAAGAATTAATACATCAATTATAATTTATTCACAACTGATGTAGTACTAAAACTTTTGCCTAAAAATCACTATTACCTATACCTAGTAGATGGTAGTGTAAAATATATAAATATACTTACACAATATCCACTTAGAAAATCCTTTTTTATATCGTTGAAAATTTCGGAAGTTTCTGATTTTTTGATGATACGTCAGTGGCTGCTTTTAATTTCGCTTTAGTAGTTTTTACTTGCTTCTTATATTTCGATTTTAAAATATATGTGTAACCCTGTGTTTGACTTAAAAAAAAGAGACATCTACTGCGAAGTATGTTTGAGCGGCGAGATATTTTCCCTAAATAAAACTAGGTATACTTACATAATTCTAAAGCACGCACGATACAAAATACATAAAAACATTGCAAGCAACTTGATACCCTGTGGGGTGAGCAGCGGCCCTTAGTCACGCACCATCGTTTTGAATACGGTACTCCAATGTTCTCACGTTGCAACTCTACCGATATCACGTAGGAAACTGTGAATGACAATTATCGCCGAAATAGCGCAAAATTTTTGACGTCGTTTATTTTTAACCGATTATTTAACTGTAAGTATTTTTTTTGTGTATGATGATGATGACTTCACCGATTTTGAATCAGTTTCATAGCTTCTACACATACTCACAAATAGAACAAAATACTAATTCGTTCAATAATGAGTGATTAAACGAACTTACCTGTAAGTGAAGTTCAATCATCATTATATGAAGACACTGTCCTTTAATGATTGACCATTATGTAGTATCCTCTATTTTCATCCACTGACGCACGATTTCAAAGCAATGCAGAAAAAACGCTTGGTTTTGTATGTATTATCTGTGTGAATCTGCTGTCACTGTCACGTCACGGACTGTCACCTGGAAGTCATTCTATTGAAAGCTACACAGTTTTTACAATTTTATATCGGGAACACAAGAATAGGTTCTTTCGAATGGGCATGGGTGGGTTGCTCCAATCATTAAAGGACAGTGTCTTCATATAATGATGATTGAACTTCACTTACAGGTAAGTTCGTTTAATCACTCATTATACATCAGACAGTCCTTTAATGATTGACCATTATGTAGATGTTTAAAGCTTCACTAAAATTGTAATAAAATGTGTAAAAATAAATACATTATTATGTTAATGGAAATTCAGTTTCATTACTTTAAATTATAAGATTATTAACTATATTTCACTGTGTATTTGAATACTACAGGTTCTTTTATTTTTAGTATAATTATAACTTATTCAGTCTTATTTCGGTTTTAATTTATTAATTTATATATATATATATATATATATATATATATATATTTATTTTTTTATTTATTTTTTTTAATCACATTACTATGTTATAATATATTTTTATAGTAATGTAGAGCCAAAGGGCTAATCATTTCCTATTCCAACCTTTTACTCTGTGTCTGACTTAGCAATATGGAGTTGAGCAAGGAATTTTTTACAAAATCTTGAGTGAGCCTTCATTGAGTAGGTGCTTACTGCTCTTGTAAAATTAAATTTATTTAATACAGCATAATTATTTCTGCGCAGTTAAAGTTGAAGTCAGTTAAGGTTGCAGATCTTTGAATTTATCGTTCTGATTAACTTTCGGCATCTGTGATTGCAGGACTAGTAGGTACTGTAAGTATTGAATAAGAAGGCTTTTTAAGTTCTGTAAATAGTTTTAATGCTATCTCTATGCTCCCTTGTTCTATGCCTATTCGATGCCTGCAGATAAACTACGACCTTCTAAGATAAATCTTAGGCTTATCTTGATGGAAAGAGATAGTTTAATTTGGAATTTTATAAATTTGATTTATGATTGGTTAAGATAAACTAGATATACTAGGTATTGAGGATTGAGTAATGAGCTAGTACGTAAGTAAGAATATTTAGTAAGATTTATTAAACAGATATTTTATTATAGTAACTATTTTCTTTGTCCTAGGTTCAAATTATTATTAGAAAAGGCTATTCCTAGCTTTAAGGAGCCACATAAACATACCATCAAAGTCACATTCAGTTATTGTTGGTCTAGTAATTTAATCTAATATGGGTATTAAACTAACACCTCTCTCATGTCTCAAAGAATCTTTAACTTATGAATATCAGAATTTGTATGGAGATACTTATAAGTACATATTTAAGGAATCAGTGTGAGCACACCTTTAGCTTAATAAGCTTTTTGTTTTTTTTTTTTTTTTGAAACAAAGGGCAAGAAGATATAATTTTAAGAATAGGATCAATCTTGCTTGAATTATAGGACTCACACTAAACCGTAACGGGTGATTAGGATTGTTTTAGTTATGAAATTCATTATAATAGCTGTTAAGGTCATGATTCCTCTCATGAATATTAGCATTCGGAGCGCTAACGCATCCGGTTGCGAACTCTTTGAACACGAGATGTTATTTTACTGAGAAACAATCATAGCTTGTGAGACAAGCATCGACATAAATGAGTATTGGGTACTAGGATTGAACAATCCAATATGGCACTCATACAATTAATTTCAGGTACATTAAGGGAAATTGCTGAGAAGGCCTAAAAAGAAAAATGGCCCGTAGTTTGTAAAAGTATCTATTGTATGAGCTTCTTCCATGTCACCTTATATTTTAAGCATTTAAATTTCAAATAATTTTGGTTGTAATCATTATTATTATAAAATCTATTATTATTTCTGATTCTTTTTATTTATATTTAATTTTTATATTAGGCATAAGTAATCTTTACAAGTTATTCCTAATTAAGTTAAACTTTGCAGCTAATGTGTTAAGTAAATATTTAATTATTTATATTTTCACATTTCCATACCATATACAATTCTATTGCCATTGGTACTTATTAAGGAATTGATTGGAGAATATAGAAATGGTCACCAGTGATTCTACATAAATCAGAACTATACATTGTGTAAAATGTAATGTTATCATTAATAATATTATTATCATAATTCATATTTATGATTTTAATTTTAATATTTAATTTATTTATTTATTTTATTTATTTATTTATCTAGCATAATATGCTAGAAAAATAATTATAATTCATTAATATTATTAATTATATTTAAATATTATAAAATTAATTAATTCTAATTAATTAGTAAGATTGTAATGTTAGCATTCCAATCCAAAGGTTACATTCTATAATAGGTATCATTGATATAATAAAGGGAAATGGTGTTTTTAACATTTGCTACAGATTCATAAATCTAAGTATATTGATTTTCTGTTATATTAAGTACTATGGTTCAATTTCATATTATATGGGACCTAAACATGCCAGTGAACTGACACTGGCACACCTCTGCCAACCCTTCAGGGAATACAGGCATATATATTATGTATGTATGTAGGCGGGTATGTTGTTTTAAGCTCTGAATATAGAGACTTTTTATAATCACTGTGACATGTAATGTAGGAACAGTTCCTCAAAGACTTAGAACCTCTAATCAATTACAATGATTAGGTATATAAGAGGTTAGGAAACTTAAATCCTTACCGAGTTGTTTGTCAGTGTAAGAACTGTTTTTGTAAATGTCAATTAAATAATTTAAATTATGATTTCTCTTTTGTGCAGAAATTAGTACATATTGTTTTGAATTAAATATAAACCTGTAAATTAGTCATTTCATGGTGTATAAGGCAATTTTCTGGTTACTTTACAGCACTGGCACAATTGCACTGGTAAGTTGAATTAACTATGTATCTAGATAAGGTGTTAATTTTTAGCCTTAGGATCTCAGAATAGTACAATTTGTTTTAGAATTAAGTGAAGATGTAGTTGTACAATAGATTAGCAGAAGCTAAACTATTAAATTTATTTTAGTTCTAAATATAATGCATCTGTATATCCTGTGATAGGTACTTCCTATTATCTTTGATTATTACCATAATGCAGACATACTTTTCATGCAAGTTATAAGATAAGTTTCTGCAGTGGTATTTAAAACATAAGCATATTATTTAAAATATTCTTATATAATACGCTGGGTAAGTAATTGACTCAACATAATCAGTACTCTAATGTTAAGAGTATTCTGGTTGCTTACTACAATGCCCTGAGATCCTCATCCTTATGGATTCAGATATAATAACCCGCTGTAACAAATTTTGATTTCCTTTGCTTTTTCTTCTTCCTGAGGAGCTAGGTAGGTACCAGATGCTTGTTATAGCCAAACTGGTTTTTAACAAAATGATAGATATATCATTTTCCTTGTCCCAATACAATGGTAGAAGGTCTTCAGTGATTTTCTGTTGGTTATAATAAAATATTTATGTTATACCTGCCAGTATGTCTGTGATGACACTGATCACTGATTGTTGAAGTAGTTATGCTCTCCGGCAACCACCTGGATCTGCTACTGGTACTGCTGCTACAGACTACCTTCTCTCATTGTTGCAGCTTGCTTCAGAGATGTCATTTGATGTGCCTGCTGCAATTCTAGTTAGTATAGCATTCGGTAGACTTAAGTTTATGGTATTACCTTCTGACTTATGTGTCCTACAGATTTAGCCATTATAGAGAATTTTTCAGAGAGGTTATCTCCCAATATATATTAGTAACAAAATTACCAACAATATTTTCCAGTGTTGTACAATACTACTAGAAGTGTCTAAGATTAATTATGTTGCCTCTTCTGTTAACACTCTTTCAGTTGTATGCAATAGTATGCATGTCCAGCATAGGTTAGGTAAATCAATGGTAAAATCAATCCTCATAGTTGATGCACATTCCATGACCAAACAAGATACAAAATAGTTTATGGAGATAAGTAGTTAATTGGGTGATTAACATTGTTACCGTATAATGACTGATAGAAGAATGTGTTGTCCTTCTTGTCAATACACCTCTGTGAGATATTTTCCTGCCTCGTGACCATCTCACTATTTAGAGTAGGTTGCCCTTATGGCACCACACTGTTGACCTATTTCCTGGTCATTTGTTCAGGTTTGTAACATTATTGTATGTACCAGGCACTTTTAGAACATTCTTATGCAATATTTTTTCCACATCTGAAAAATAAAACTATTTCCTACTTACATACCTTATTATCCCTGGCCTGGTGTACTCCCCCCCCCCCTTTTTTTTTTTTCTCCTTCTTTACATTGTAATGGCACGAAATTAGAACACTTCTTGAGTAGTGTGCACCTTGTTGCATCAAAATATTGCCATCGAATGGTCCCCCAGTACCAGTCCTAGGCAGTGAACAACGCCGTGAATGACCCCAAAGTGTCAATCCTTGGCGTGTTAATGTCTTCGAACAACCCCACAGTGTTGATCCTAGACATGGTAACGACCATTAAACGAACCCACAGTTTCGATCTTAGGTCTGATTGTTTATTTCGTGCATTTTGAATCAATAGCAACTGTGTTGCATGTTCCATGTAGGAGGTTATCATCTACCTCAATAAGTATCTTGGATCCTGCAAAAAACCTCTTCTTTGGTGATACTAGGTAAGTATCTGTATAATAAATCACCACTGAAGTAAGGAACAGTCTTCTTTGGAGGGCGAGTGTAACGATATTTTATTAATTTACGTTGTCGTATCTTCAATCCTTGAAAACTTCTTCAAAATATACACATCACTATTACTTTGCATTTAGGCATTATTGTTAATGCCTTTTATTGCTTATTTTAGTCGTAAAAACATTTTAAATCCTGTAAGAAAAGTTTTTACGGTGTGCGTCGTTGCACGAAAAAAAGGAATGACTTCCAGGTGACAGTCCGTGACGTGACAGTGACAGCAGATTCACACAGATAATACATACAAAACCAAGCGTTTTTTCTGCATTGCTTTGAAATCGTGCGTCAGTGGATGAAAATAGAGGATACTACATAATGGTCAATCATTAAAGGACTGTCTGATGTATAATAAGGAAATTATAGGCCATTTTAATTTCATTATTTAAATTAAATTAAAATAATTTTAGCCAAGTATTTTCATTGAAAGAAAATGGCGTTTAATATTTTAACAAGGAGACAATTATTAATTTGGTACCTCCTTTTTAATTTGCTCTTCTTTAATACGCCTGAGCTCGCAAGATAACTCCATTAGCTGGATTTCTAGTGGTTTCTCTCAGTTTCTTGACTACACCCCTAAGTTTTCTCATCAGAGAGAAAAAAATAATTTCCTTTCAAGGTTTAATCTATTCGTTTAGCCCAGACTTTGCTTTTTGCCCTTTTAGTCTTGGTTTTTATCGCTGTTTTGTTTGCATCATTAATAAACGCGGAATAACTTATAACAGTAACTTATTAAAAACAGGAAAGCTAATGGCTTTCCTGTTTTTAATAAGTTACTGCTCTCTTTTCCCAAGTTTAGCCAATATTTTCGCAAATGGAAGACGTTAATACGTATTGACGTATATGGAATCGTATGGATCGGAAATATTCGAATTTGGAATTCCGCAGCCATATTGAAAAAGTTTATATTGATTCCATGCTTACGTTTGGCAATATCACCATTCTCTCAAAGAATTTTAATAAAGGTGTTTATTATTTTGGTTGAGAAATTATACTCCTGCTTATAAAGTCATTGAAATAAATGTAGAATACTAAAAATATGTACTTGAACATTCTGTTGCCAAAATGAGCAGAAAAATAACGTGTAGTTTTATTTGTCAATTTAGCGTTTAGTTTTATCAGCGGCAAGAAAGCATAACAGTTTAGTTTTATTCTTACTAGTATTTCTATTCACTACCACCACTACCAGTTAAAGCATGTTATTAATAAAATACGACTAAATTAATTAGCCGAATGGCTTAAACTGACGGCTAACTTAAACAACACGAGGTGTGAAGGGTTCGAAAAGCAATTTTCAATTAAATTTCGCTCTCGACTGTTTTGAGAGACGTTTCATTAGCCTGTTTCCATTCTGGACTGACCTTTATATCGTATGTCAACGTTTGCTAGTTTATAGCACAGAACATTTCGACTGCCTACTGCCTAAAATAAAAACACTATCGAATCTGCAAATCAAGTAAAAATAACATTAAATCTTTTTTATGTTTGCGAAAGAGCTTTATTATTATTTTTTATTTTCGGAGGGGCAACACACCTCGTCCCTCCACAAACCTCAAGACAGAGTTCGTAATCCTATTACATAGCAAAACCCTGCTTTTCAATTTCTAAATCTACTTACACATTTACTTTTACATTGACTGCCTCGCTTAAACCGCTGTGTCAAAAAGTATGCAAGTATGAGGAAGAAGAGTATAAACTACGCATCATCATATCAGCCTATCGCCGTCCACTGCTGAAAGTAGGCCTCCCCCAAAGAGCGCCAATCATCCCGGTCGTGGGCAGCTCGCATCCAAAGGATGCATGCAAACTATGCATAGGTATTTGTTATTTATCGTAAATAGCTAAGACGGGTTTTTGGGTAATTGCTACGGAATTGGGAAAAACGAGATCATCGCGGGTACAAAACTCATTTATTATAAAACTTGAAAGATAATGGGAGCCGACATAATTTAACGCGACACATAGCAACTGTTGGAGTACATTACGAGTGATATAGGGTTAGGTTAGCAATGCAGATAAGAATATTTTTATACTTCTTACACTGTTCACTGACACACTGGTTGTTTCGTTATATCGTTTTATTATTCTGTGGCCTGTTAGAATTTTAAATTGATTGTGTGTGGAAGTGTTTTCGTTGACTATGTTTTTGTTACTTTTAACAGTAGTACTGTTATCTCTATTATTTATTGTATGGTATATCTGTGTTTAAAAATATGTGTCTACAGTATTTTTATGTGATGTCCAAGCAAGCGTGGCCGTTTCCATTTCTAATGGAACAAAGAATACTATGATATTTAGGCAGGGATGTTCTTAATATACAAACATAATTTGCCGGTAAGTTTAGGCACCAGGCACTTAATCAAACTTCGAGTTGCTACTGAGAATTTCATAGAAAAACCCAATAAAACTGCTGGATCAGGGAATCGAACCCAAGACCCCTAGCTACTACTCAAACACATTTTGCGTTTAACAGAAGCCCATAGAGTTTAATATATTTTTATAGAATTAACTATTTCAGTGAAAATGCTACAGCATTTTATTTAGAAATCCCAATGAAACATATAAAAAAAACATTGATTATGTTTGAAGCATACCTAAACGGGATTTAAAAGCATATTTAATTTCATAACAGCATGATTCTATTGCTCTATGCAGATAAATGCAGAGAAGGGGAGAGTGCATAGATTTATGAACCCACCCATAAATCATTCGAAAACTGTTTGTTGCATATTATACCATTTGATATTGTTGCAAATATCTTTATTTTTTCTTTTTACGGACTTTCTGTGATAAACAACAGCTACAGGATGGTTTATTATATCCCTGGGATACTTTTAAAAGCCAGATCGTGTATCCAGATCGTTACTCTATCCCCTTTTAGGGGACACACTAAAAGTAGCGTTAATTGGAAAATATCGATAGCCTATTGACAAAGGCTTGGCTTTATCCGTTTAATAGATGATTAGAGGGCAACGTGACAGGTCGATGACCCGTGACGACATCACGTCCGCCGGTGAACAAATTGACACACGTCCCTTTAAAACAAACACATTAGCAATGGCGTTACATGTCCCTGTTCGTGTCCTTTTGTGTAGTCACTTTGAGACAGTTTCGGACCAATTCGAACAGATAACTGTCAGTCTTTGTTACTCTTTTATCTCATAAGCTCGTGTTGTGACGTAATTCAGTGTCGTTAATGCATAATTTACACGCTTTATTTATTTAACGTCACTTAACGTTACGCTTCGGGACGGTAATTTCAGAAAAGACAGACTTAATAGTGACTAGACAGCATTGTAGGTACTTACATAGCAATAAAGATTTTTATATTGAATTAAAGAACATCTTCTGATGAAGAACTCAATTCGCTGCTTAGTCTGTCCTGAAAAGAAGTAAACACTGTAGTGGCATTGACAAGAATACACTAAGGGTGTCTCAAGTGCTCCTCAAGATCAGCGCTTTAATTAATTTTTGACGCAAAAAATATCGCCTTAGACGAAAATCAATTACCATACCCAAGAGGTTCATGGAACATGAATCCCTAAGTGGATTTATAGTAAAAATGCGCTGTCAGCTTTATAACTACAATGAAATTATTGGTGGAATAATTTATTTTACACTTAGGAAGCTTTCCCGTCAGTCGTTACTCACCTTTTACGATGTAAAAGTCGTTTTTAAGAGAGTTAAGGCCCGCACGGAATCTCGGCGTGTAAAAATGTTCCTCCTGGAATTATTTATGCGGTTGAAAGACGAGGATCCATATCAGTTCTTCTGTATTTTAGGAACTGTTTTTACAAAATTTATTCGAGCATAATTCACACGAGCACCCAGTTAAAATAGCCGCATCGTTATATAACGCTGCAGTGAGCTGTTTACTGTGATAAGTTACTTGTAGAGACAGTCTGACGCAAAATTTAGTCCAACCCGTTTGAACAATATATAATTTCCTTTGTTGGCTATAATATTTTAGTGCAGAGTATATATTTATTTGATACTAGCTGTTGTCCATGATAACAACATTGAGATCCCAAATAACTTTTTCAGGCAAATGATAACTTTTCAAAGGTCCAATGTATCTCTGTTCTAAAAATAAAATTTTGTTCAGCAGTTTAAGTGTGAAAACGCAACTTATTTCACTAACGCAAGATGTAATTTTTTTACGTCAAAACATACCTACATATAAAAATGTACAACTAAAAAAAACAATCAATATGGAATAATAGTCAAAATTTTCATCGTAAAACAAAATGCTAATACCAATGGTTTATACCTAAAACTCTCTTGGGCGAGTAAATTTGCATGTAGCCAGACTTCTAGCATCAGATTTCTGCGCTCAAATAGACATCAAGTTTTGCAGAAACGATCCGATAAGAGACGAATCTTCACTGAATCGATTATCTACAAATAGAGTTTCGATATACCGTTTTAAAGTAATTGAACACTTTATTTACACTTTATATAAATAAACGTAACAACAGTTCTGGGACTGTTAAAGGTTTTAATTTTAACAAACTAAAGCCGAGTTTAAAAGGGCAGATTTAAATTTTCATTTCATTTCGTTACCGGAATTTTGTGAAACTTTTGGCAGGCAAAATATTTGTTTGACTAACTTCTCTATTTGTGTTATCCTTCAGTAATTTAACGTTAAACGCGTTTTCCCTAAAATGGATTGACCGACCTTTTGTTTTTGTAATTGTTGTTAATTTAATATCGCTTTGAGAACAACTCGGAAGTATGTTGAGATTATGTTATTATTTTGTATTGTTTTTTGAGGTTTAGTAACACTTAGGTGAATGTTATCTTAATCCTGCTTATTGAAAGTTTGTATGTAAAACAGCAAAACATATTTGGGTGAAAGGCACACAGATTGTTCGTATCAGCTCATAATGTCATCTTCTCAAAATGTCAACCGGATGCAAATTCGTATAATATCACGTAATTTATAACTTGAATAAAACATAGAAACCGATTCTACGGACAAACAAATTTGCGGGCAGAATTAATGTAACTATTCATTTAAATATCTATATACCTACTTAATTTAAAATGCGATTATTTGGCCGATGCCTTTTTGTAGGACCCGCTTGGTATTTTGGTTAGCCCACAGCTCGTTTGACAGAAGAAGGAGAAGCAAATTCGTAATATTTGTTTACTTTTTACTACTAACTACTTTTTTAGTATCATAGTTTTAAGCGTAGTTTCAAACTAAAGCACAATTCGAGAGCTAAGCTAGCTTCTGTGAACCGCTTCTCCGACTCCTTTTGTGAACAGCTAGCTTAAAATCGAAATGTATCCTTGTCTTTCTTACATAGGCATTTTAGCTCAGAATGACACAAACCGTTCTGAATAGACAAAACTGAAACTCCAAATAATTTAATTCAACGTCATATATATTTTCTATTGGGTTTCGCTGCAAAAACATACCAATTTTCCTTCAATTTCCTACAAGAATGTAAAAAAAATAAGGCATAAAAAAATTACACCTTTTACTTCTAGATAAAGTGCCGCCTTTAACCAATTATGTTTGAAGAGCGATCGTTTAAAAACCTGATATTAATTCTGAGCACGAGGGACCTCGGGTAGAGTGAGGCGTGAAATTCAATAAGTGTTGTGTAACAAACGACTGGGAGACGAGACGCAGACGCGACGACGGCAAAGCGACGTGGCCACGAGGCGACAACGAGGCTACTTGTTGAATTTCCTTCACCAATAAATAGTTGGGGAGCTAAACTAATGAAATGAGTATTAGCTACGAATGGGAACTAAATTGGTGAGCTTTAAGAATAAATCCCAACCGTCGAAATGAGGTAAAGCGCTCTTGGGTTCTGTTAGATAGCTGATATTGAGCGAGTAAGTGAAAATTTTGTGGCTAACTAAGCACTGAACTTCCGCATAATCTAAGTTCTACCTATTTACTTGGCTCTTCGATATTTACTGGGTAAATTAGTTGAGCTTACCTTTTTTAACAATGTTTTGTTTTTAATGGAATCCCTATTAAAAGAAATGATTTATATTTTTTTGTTATGTGGCTTCTACTTACATATGTATAGTTTAATTTTATTTATCAGAAATTCCGTTAGGTTGATGCATCTGAAACTTGCACTTTTTTAATACCAGTTTAATAAGTATTAAGTATATTATTTAAGATAATCAAATGAGTTTCCCTCGTTTTAAAAAAAATATCTGTCGCAGTCAAATATGTCTTAAAATGCCATATGTTATGAATGCTTAATTTAATAATCGAAAGCTACACATTTCAATATATTTTATTTCGATTCGAGTCGAATGGTAAAATTAAACTTGTCGTATGTTCCTACAAACCAATACTTTGACGTATTGATTCGTATATACCTCAAAACCAAAACTGGGTCGCACAACAAGCACTCAGAGGCCAAACATGGCACCTGAGTTGTAGCTTACGCCACCGCCATAAGGCTTCCCGCACATGACTGTTTCAAACTAATGACATTTAATTTACCTGATATAACAACAATTAATTGTTTGTAACCCAAATTATTACTCCAATTGTTATGTTAAATATACAAATGATTAATTGTTGAAGGGTTACAATACAGGTTGATCAATTATGGTTTTAAAGTGTTATGAAAGAGAGATTACGAAATTTAATATTTATTAAATTATTTTATTGGTACCTATTGGATACATGATTGGCCTTTACTGATAGTAAATCCTCAATTTACTGGTATGTTTTAAGTCACACGTAATAGGTTACTTGTGTATATTTTATTATAGAAAAACTCTTGTTGCAATCGCTGCTCAGCCTGGAAATCGAACCTACACAACCTCTCTCTGAGCAGCCGTGCAATACTAGACCGATGAGATATTTAATCTACATAATTAATGCTGTGAGACAACGGCTGGTGTGGGGTTTTTCAAAGAGATGCACTATTTGCGATTCGTGCTTGGCATGTATTATGTGGAACCTATGTATTAGCGTAATTAGCCAGTGTGTAAGTCCATTATTATTGTAATATATGAGATACTAGCTTTCCGCCCACGGTTTCGCCCGCGTGGTTTCTCTGCTTTTCTGCATTTAAAATTTTACCGTTTTAGCAACATTTTTTCATTTATGCTCCGCTCCTATTTGTTTTAGCGTGATGATATATAGCCTATAGCCTTCCTCGATAAATGGGCTATCTAACACTCAAAGAATTTTTCAAATCGGACCAGTAGTTCCTGAGATTAGCGCGTTCAAGTAAACAAACAAACTCCTCAGCTTTATAATATTATATAGTATAGAAGTATAGATATTGTATGAACAAACTGCGGATAAACCTTATATAAAAAAAAATGTAGGTACAGTCAGAAAGAGAGGTAAAAAGGCGGGTATGTGATATGTGCCAGCTATACTACCCATTTTGCGTGATACATTATTACACGATCTTTGTCACGATGTCGTTAGCCGCCTATATACCAAACTCTTTTACCAACTGTACATAAGACAGTTTCATAATTTTGTCGTTTTTGGTAGATTGTCGATGAGCTCTGTGTATGAGATGATATTAATTATTTAGCGCTTAAATCTAGTTACAAGATCTCTCGCTTTGTTTACACTGGCTTTTCCTTAAATAAAAGCTTACTTAAGTTTAAGTTTTACCTCCAGAAATACAAGTATCAAAATACTCATCCAATTTCTTACAGTAGAACAGACAGACAGACAAAAATGTTTGCTGCTTTGGTTGCTCTAATAAAGATCCCTTGTATTCGTTTTTCTTCAATATCTAATGTCAAGACATCCTGTTACAATTTTACCTATAGATATGTAGATAATTATTTTAAAACAATGATATTCCAAGTTGCCAGACAAAAAATCAAATATAGAATAGTACTTTTTTGTGGCATTATAAACATACTCAAACTTTTTACATAAGAGCAATGTTTATGTACTTAGTGGAAATTTCTGAATGAAATCAGTGAATCTTCAACAGATCTAGATATATATGGAAAGGTCAAGTCACCTTATTATCCAATTGTGTGCTCAAGTATTCGGGTCTTCTTTGTGTACCCTGGGCCATCCTGAGAGCGCACTTGACATTTCTAGATGAGGCCTGTACTTCGGTATCGTATAGATATAATATTGTAGTCAATTAAAGGAATAAATATTACTACCTACGCACTTACAAAAAGGTCTTATAGAAAATATTAAATAAGCAGGTCTTATTAAGTACATAAATAAAATCATCTTTGATAAAATTTTTACGTATTATCACGACTATTTTTCCCGAATGGTGAAGCAGAGGTGTATTTAATGTACATCCACAGGTCGCCGGTATGTTTAGGTCCCATGTATTAAGGGGCGAGCCTATTGCCATTCACCGGGCATATATACAAACTCCGAACTGGTACTGAGAATTTTATAACAAAACCCAATAACACTGTTCGACCTGGGAATCACCGAGATAAATATTTGTGTTTCACAGATATATACGAGTCAGGGTGTACTTTGTGGCCGTTAACCCGTCAAGTAACAAATTACAGACAATGAAAAATTTATTGTTTTCGGCGCCCAGCCCTTGCGTGATTTACTGAATTGATATTGCATGTTTGTCAAATAATTTGAAGCGGCGGTAGCCTAATGGCTAGGGCGTCGGACTTGCGATCATGTGGTTGCCGGTTCAAAACTCACCCATTGCACTACCGAAGTGAACCCACTCGTAACACAAGCATTTAGCTTAGCACGAGGGGTTAACAAGATTACTAGTAATGTGTGACCCACATTGCTAGTAAGCTTTTTTTAAAAAAAACCAGCGACAGGGATAGTCCTAGTGCGGGTGCTGTCATTGTAAATAGAAAAAAGGCAGGTTAAAAGGTCAAAGGGTCTAGTGAGCGCTGTACCTGAGCCCGTCATGGGCGTGGTTAATGTCACGAATTCCATGGCCGTTACTATAGGACAAGGTAAGACAAGTGACAATACCTTACAGGTTTTGTTTTTAGTTATTTTCTTTTATATTTATTATTTTAGTAACTATTTTTCTTTCTTTCTTTATATAGAAAAGTTAAAATGCTCACATAGAAAGATTAATTCCTATATTTCAATATTTATATACCATATTTAAACGTAAGCAAATATTGTAAAATCTTTGTAGACATCTTTCTTTTATGCGAATTACCCTAAAGTTATTTCTGTCTACGAGTCCCTCTTTACCTCGAGTGGTGGTACAGGAGTGTTTCAGCGTGCCCTATCACCGCGTCTGCCGGCGCCGACGCCACCTTATCGCAGGAAAATATCTGCTTTAAGGATCATTTATATTCCCTTACATCCGTAGTAGTCGTATATTAGAGTTTCCTTATAATTCCTTTTAATGCAAGTGTTTTCTGGGGTGAATAAACAATGAAAATCTTAATGTGATTGAATAGCATGTATAGTGGTGTGTAAGAATTTTAGGTTAGTAGTAAATATACCTAATATTAGGATAAGAAAAATAAAATTACAGAAACTCACCTAATTTTCACAAAGAAATGAATTTTCTAATTTAAGAAAATTTCTAGTGAAAGAAAAATTCGATCTCAGGCAGGGTTTGAACCTGCGTCTCTCTGGTTAAGTACACCAGACGCTTTGCCAACTAAGGTACCGAGACCACTGCCTGTGATGTCGAATTTCTCTTCCACCTTCTACGTCTTGAGGCGACGTCAGCACCATCTATTGAAGACATTACTATGTCTTTCAACCAACACGACTGCCTTTACAGGTAGTTCAATGTCGAACGATGTTGCCTCACCGTATTATGCTTATTTTTTTATTATTTTTTAGCATTAAATATTGCGAAATTTTCATAAAGAAATGAATTTTCTAATTAAAGAAAATTTCTAGTGAAAGAAAAATTCCTTAATTAGAAAATTCATTTCTTTGTGAAAATTTCGCAATATTTAATGCTAAAAAATAATCACCTAATTTTTTAAATGACAATAATTATTTATTTAGGTACAATAATAACATAGGTAACATCAACAATAGAACGATAACAGTTTCAGTAGTAATAACTGTGTCGCAACTGTAACCGCCCACTTCCAAACACATAAGACTTAAAATAAAATAATACGTTTAATTATAATTACTGAAGGAAATACTTAAAATACATTATGTTGTATTATCTATTAAATTATGCTTAGTTAGCAATCTTGTTTTGCCCAATCCTGAAGGATTTTACTTGATCTTAGTGCATACCTACTTTATATCTAAAAGACACTCCTGCGCAACATTTCCGTGCGTTTCTATCCGGTTTAAGCTTAACGTTGTCTGACGGTTGATCAAAGTTATAACAAGATTTAAGTAGATAATTCATTTTAAAATGTTTTATTAGTTATTACATAAATTAAATTTTATGAACCGATACACACACCGATCTTATTAGAGAGGTCCTCAAAAAAGGTCGCGGGCGCAGTACTCGCAACTGGTACGTGCGTATGACAAGATGTATGAATGTGAAAGAAGCGAAAGAGATATGCAAGAGTCGTAGCAAGTGGCGGTCTGTATTTTAAAGAAAGAACCTGTGGGATGAAAGAAACAACGGTGTTTGGAGTGCCTGTACCTTTATTTGTGCCAAAATTACGGTAGGTTTCCGGGGATTTATTAAAATTTATACTTTTACTTACAGGCCTCAGCCAAATATTACCCTTGTATTTTTAATTTGTACCTATATAAAAAAGGCTCCAGTAATTAAATTAAAGATCAGTGTACAACGTAAACCCCAGGAAAGGTGCGTAAACGTAATAACCATCTGCGTAATTGAATAGTTGGGCGAGATGATAATTTAGATAGATACATGATAGTTTGCACTAAACTGTCAATGTGATGATGTCTATGATGTCAAAGAAGATTATTTTTTGTCAAATTTAGATTTTTGAAATAACATTTTATAAGAAATAAGTAACGACTACTAACTTCCCATTTCGATGTGTCGCATATTTCCTACGCCTGTATATTAAACAATACAATAAACAATATTTTATATAAAAGAACATAACGAACTCAAACCCATTCGTTAGAGTAATTTCGACAATCATATCAGAACCAGCGACATTGTAATTCCCCCCTAATATATATTCGAGACATGTATCGTTTACGTTACACAAATATATATCGTATTGTGATACAGACTATATTGTTCCCAGTAATTGTAACAATACAATCGGTATGAGTAATCTTGTTGAACGAGTAGGTAATAAATTTTCTTTTATTTGTACAAAACAAATCAATATTTTTTTTCTACTTAGTAGGTAGGTAACTAGGTAGGTACTTCAAATAAATTGATATGGTAACCTTATTATAAATAATGTCTGGAGTAAATTTAATATTTCATAATAAAAATAATATCTGTTTGTTTGTCTTCTATGCATTAGATTTTGCTTGAATTTTTGTGAGCATGCCCAAGAAGGCTTCGGATTTTCAATAAGTTAAAAATATATAATATACATCTACACTAAAATAATAAATAATACATTCAATAAAATTCAGTCCCACCCAGTACACTACCGACGTGAACCCACTCGTACGTAATACAAACATTGACCTTAGTACGAGGAGTTAACAACAACACTAGTAGTGGCCACATTGATAGTAAGCTTTTATAATAAAAAAAAAACACAAAAATTTAAATAAATCATATTCGTATTATACAACCACTAGAGCAGTCGACTAGACGTTTCCTTCTTATTCTATTAACCAAGGAGTTATCACACAAAGAAGGTGATTATAGAGTAAAAGGTTCTATTACTAGACAGCGCAATCAATCAGTCTGCCAGCCAGTAATATTTCCCAGTATGGCTCCTGTCGATCGAGCTCCATCGAGAATACGTCGAGAGCTCGACAATGACGCCGATCCGTAATTAAAAATGGCCGACGATTTTTATCAAAGAGCCGACCTCAACGTGCCTCAACGCGATGGATCGTTAAAACTTTGTTTTGCTTAATGATAACAAAAAATTGAGTAATTTTATTCGCCTAATCGATTCGGGGAAAATGTTCAGCAAAAATTGATTTTAACATTTTGTATTTGTGTAATATGTAATAGAATCTATTTTTATGATAGGTGCGTAATTAAAAAGATGGCATGATTGGTGTGGTGTTGCGATTGGCATCTGCGCTGCTCCGGGCCGCGGGTTTGATTTCCACACGAGATGAAAATTTGCATGGCCTACAGATAGCTATTTAATCTGGTGTGTGTGTGCATTTGTGTATGTAAATATTTGTGTCTATAAATGTTTATTCTATACAAAACCTTTCTAAATAGTTAAATGTAAGTGAAATATTAAAAAAAGGTTCTATTTTTAAGCAATACGAATATATATAGCTTTGATCTTTTATTGGGAATAAAAAGTACGTAAAATTAACCAAACATAGTCAGTTCATGCAAAAAAAAGAATAAAATATTTAAAAAGCAAAATAAACAAATAGCTGCGAACGAGTTTAAAGTTTAAACAAGTGATGAGCGCCCGCCCGTGTCGGAGGTAATCGAGGGCGTAACACGCACATGTGTAGGTACATAAAACGCGTTTGCACGTAAAAAGAACTCCATTATTCGCCCCCAAAATTAGATACGTGTCGGCCGAGGTTCGCATTTATTAAAAAAGTACGTATTACGTGCGGAAAAATAAATAATTCTGTATTAAACTCGGAAAAAATGTACACGTGAAAAAATATGTACGGTATATAAAACGTGAAAATGAATTACGTACTACTTACTACCTCAATGGCTTTGTGGTCACAAGTGAGACTAAGAATGAGGTCCTGAGTTCTATTTCTAGGTTGTGAATTCGTGAACACGAATTACTTGCTGTTTTCTTATTTATCATCGTAATAATTAGTTTGGGAATGTTTTATAAGTAGGCGTAATGTTTCGTGCAACACGTTTTTTTTACGTAAATAATACTTTATTTGCAGTGCAGTGCAATGCAGTGATAGCCTAGTGATATGACCATTCGACTGGCAAGTCAAAGGTCTCGAGTTCGAATCCAAGGCACGCACCTCTGACTTTTCGAAGTTATGTGCGTATTAATAATTAATTATCACGCGCTTAAACGGTGAAGGAAAACATCGTGAGGAAACCTGCATGCCTAAGAGATTTTCTTGAGGGCGTGTGAAGTCTGCCAACCCGCAGTAGGCTAGCGTGGCGGACTATAGCCTAATCCCTCTCGTAATGAGAGGAGACCCGTGCCCAGCAGTGGGACAATGTAATGGGTTGATGAATATTTTATTTGACGTATCCGCCTCTGCCTGACCCTATTTATGTTATAATTTGTTAATTATCGTACTAATAGTTTATAAATATGTGAAAGTGTGTCTGTATGTCTGGATATTTGTTACTTATTCACGCAAATACAACTAGCAAAAAAATTATATTACAGTCGCCAGCACACCAGGTTATAAAAAACTGACAAATTTCTCCAAATGATTTTAAAGCTTAAAGCGTTTATTACCTAAGTTCAAAATCCACTGAGAAAATTTGACATTTTGTGGTAACTTGATGTGCTGGCTGGTGCCAGCACATAGCCTATGACACTCTTTATCAAGGTTGAACCGAATCCTGAAGTCCACACAAATGAAGTTGCGAGCAGAAACTAGTGTTAGAATAAAATCAAAATACGATTTAAGCGCAACTACAGAATCCAATGTTCTCTTTCTACCATCATTCGCCGTCTCTCTCACGCATTTCCTGTGCATCAACTAACGAGCCATTAAATTCGCCATTCAAATCTCTGTTATTTCAATATCACAATGGTTGCGCGGCAGGACTAATTAGTTGGGTGGTATAAACAAAAAGGGGATTGTTGTTATACACGAACTATGAAACACGATACGCTATACCCCTTGTAAACGGACACCTGGATTAGGCAAGGCGTTGGAATATTTTGCCACGTTGAGTTGAGTTGATATCACTACATAGTATAAAAAAAACGCTTCGCTTCCTGCTGTCTGTCTGTCCCTATGCTTGCTTAGATCTTTAAAACTACGCAACGGATTTTGATGTGGTTTTTTTTATGGATACAGTGATTAAAGAGGAAGGTTTATATGTATAATACATAACAGAAAATCCGAGAAACCACGCGGGCGAAGCCGTAGGCGGAAAGCTAGTAAAAATATAAAAAGGATTTCAATTTTTTTATTAAAATTTTTAAATCAAAATTCTCAGTATATTAAAATAAGGAATACTTAAGGTAGAACACTTTCCTTCCTTTAATAGTAAATAGTGTAAATGATAGATGCATGTTTAGAGGCTACCTAGAATAAAAATCGAAAATTGGTACTACCTAGCTAGTAAATTTTCTGAATCAAGCTTATAAAATGTTTTAATCAAAACTTCGAAATCCTTTTTATATTGCAAAGCTAATCCGTTTTATGACCGTTTTATGCAAAACGTAGTGTTTTAATGCTACAAAGGCAAAGTGCTTCCATTTTCTGTAAAGTTTATGATTTTCTAAAATAATTTAATTATAAATGTATTTATTTTTCATGAATTAAGTGCTTGGGTTCCTAGTCTTGGTGTCACAAATGGGCTAAGATAGAACAAATAATTTCCTAATACCCTTTCGAGCTCGAAATGTCACATGTGTTGGCAACCAAAAGTCGTTCATTTGGAATAAGGACTGGAGGTGAATGATATCCTGTTTTCCTATTCCATTCCATTTCCCTATTTTATTTAACTCTCTCATGTGAGGGGTTGGGCTACAGTCCACCACGCTGGCTTGATGCGGCTTAGCAGACTTCACACGCCTCGAAAAATCTCTCAGGCATGCAGTATTCATCGTAATGTTTCCATTTTCCTCATAAGAAAGATATAAGTGGGTTTTTCTATGAAAACGTCAGCGGATATGTGCTCTATTAATGATAATAGGCTCACCCCCTATTACATGAAACGTAAATAATACAACAAACAAAGCAAGCTGTGGTTGTATATTAGGACATCTCTGCTACCCTTCGGGGAATACAGGCATGATGGTGTGTTATGTTTTTATTTTATACAGTCAGTTTGTCTCATTAGTCTAGCGGTCCTGCGCGACTGCTACGCTAGAGGTCCTGGGTTCGATCCACAGGTCGAGCAAAGTGTTATTGGGTTTTTCTATGAAATTCTCAGTAGCAGCTCGGAGTCTGGATTTGTGCTCGATTAATAGCAATAGGCTCGCCCCCTATTATATGGGACCTAAACATACAGGTGAAGTGTGGGTGTACATTAGTACACCTCTGTCTAACCCTTCGGGGAATACAGGCGTGATGGTATGTTTATGTGTTTATATTAGCTAAGGAAGAAAACACTGAAAGTTACATTTTACAACTTTCCTAACTTAAACTTACCTTTTCAGTAGTTACAGCAGTTGAAGTGATATTTATTGGATGCTTATTTAAATAAGTGATAAGTTAGCTTCCTTATCAAAGTACGTGGGGATTTTTATGGCTAATAAAGGAGTAATTCCTCACAGTGGTCTATTTATATGCAAAACTCGATCTAATAAAATGTCGTTTGAATAGCAAAGTGAGACTTACTACGGTGGCCATGGTGCCTTAGGTATATCCGGGATTTGCCAGATATTTTTGCCAGATCCCCAAAGAGCCCGGACAGCCATCCACCGCCAATGAATTAGCCAATAAGCCAAATTGAACCAAATAAATTCCCCATTATTTCTCTCTTTCTGTTTGGCTTAAATTTGGGCAATTCTTTGTATTTTTGTAACAGTTTTTTATATGAAGCATCGTTATTAGCGAAATGAAACTGTTGTTCCGCATGAACGATATTAATGTGTATGGGGATGACTTACATTGATTAAAAAGAGGTAAGATTCATTATATTTTTTATTTCTTTATGAAAGGCCTACGCTTGACCACCATTTCGCCTAATGTTAAGCGATCCTGCGATCTACGATGGAGTGCGCTTGTCTAGGAGAACCCAACAATTACTTTTATTCTTATGTGTATGTGTAAGAGTGGAGACCGCGTTTGGATAAGCGTAGAGTGGGACGCCCTGCGACACGATGAACCGACGATTTGAAGAAGGTGGCGGATGGATGCTAGCTGCCCAAGACCAGTATGGTTCTTTGGGGGTAGCTCTTTGGGGGAGGCCTGCATTCCGCAGTGGACAGCAATAGGCTGATATTATGATGAAATATGTTTAAATATTTTTTTTTTTCAAATTTCATGCGTATAATTTGTTTAATTTATTTGCAAAAGAAGCATTCCACTTCCTGATTCGGATGCTGAGGTCACATTTTTTTATCTTTATTTAAATATTTGATTTGGAACTAGATCATACGAAAAATCTCTTTCTAAGTACAGAACATACAAATGGAACTATTTATATTTTAATTTACCATCACAAAACCTGTATTTTCCTATAAATTAAACGCAATAGTAAAATCCAACTGATAATGTTCATTAAAACAAACAAGACCTTATTCCGTTTGTTTCTCAAGCAGTTTCTTAAATTCATTAAGAGGAAATGTTGAGCTGGCGAGTCGTAAAGGGAAGTTCCCAAGTTCCCCTGTACAACTGATAGCGCCCCTCTATCTTCTGTTTGCGCCCTGATTGTTTCAACTTTCCCCTACTTTGTTTGGTTAAATTAATAATTTAAGTCACATGAGTTTTCTTCGCTCGGTGTCGGTTCGCAGGTCACGGGAAACAATTTGAAAAGTTTATTGTCTGTTAGTGGGGAAGCGAAACAAAATATCGTGGCTCTCGCTTGTTTAACCCACATCTCGGTTTACCTTTAAACTTTTTAATTTTACTTAATTTCCTTTGTTCTGATATTAAAAACGGGTCCAATCTATTTTTGAATCCGTTCTAAATGACGTTGTAAATATTCAACGTCGAAAATTAATTAAGCTTATCCCAAAAAGACCCTTCACCGGAATTAATGAAACATATTTCAGCAAAAATTGTTTAATAAAAAATCGTAATTGATACGATAAAGCGTCTGGTGACCTGTCTATAAATTTCCACCGCAGTTTGAAGTTAATTTATTGTGTTTACCTAGTCTACATTCAATTAAGGTACGAACCACGGTGCCAACTTTTGAATTTTAATGTTTACGTCGAGCTGTAGATCTTGCGCTGTCTGCCTGCGAAAATAAAACAACGTGCTCCACTTGTGTTTGCGACTGCACCGTGTGTAGTCGGAGACAGGCATTTGACGGTGATGAGTGGAAAGGTACGACTAGAAATTTCTAGAAATGTTGAAGCTAGGTGTTGAAATTAGGGGTGCGTTTGAATAAGTATTGTAGTTACCTACATAAAGGATGTGACGTGTCAAAATGTCTTATGTTGAAAAAAACACGCAACTATTTTGTAAAAATCTTTCTATTTCTTATTTTACTTATTCCAACACAAGTCTACCATATTTTTTACAAAGACAAACCCACAATAAAACGTCAAACAGGACGAATATATACCGGAGAGAAATCTGAGAGCCTGTTATCACGCGAGCAGCCGTCAAAGCCACGCAATCTCCTTCAAGAACATTCTCCGATATCTGTACAAGCTGCAGAACAAAATTTTCTTGTAGTTCGGATATCGATGAATGATAATACACTTGGCGCTCCTTTTGACATTGTTTTCCGTGTTCCGTTATTCTCGTTTAACAAATGTTACGTTTTATATCAACTTTATTGGAACACTTTGGTGTATCCGGGCTTTGTTACACGTTTTCTTTATCTGCGTATTTTTATTGGCGTTTTTTATGATCAGCCATTGTTTTTCTTTCAATATCGCTGCTATATTGTTTAGGTTTGGTTTGACATCAATTTTAGTTTTTATTTATCTAGAACGTTTGAACATTTATTACCATTTTTTAGGAGATTACCAAACGAATTTCGATAACATAACAACAACTCTTTGTTGCTATTAGCTGGCCACAAATCCAAACTCCGAGCTGCTACTGGGAATCGAACTCAGTTATATCATTTTTATAGCATAAAGATTGCTAGTATTCCTATAGCAAAATAAAACGTTATTTTGATCATACCTATATAAATCGGCCGATTTGTTATATATTATTTTATAAGTACTCCGCACTTTAAAGTGTTTTAAAATATAACAACTCGATATCCTACAACAACAGTACGACACTCCTTAATTACCGTTTCATAAGTACAACATAGAAAACAAACCTTACTTTAGCAAAACAACCTAATTGGTGAATAGATCTGAAGTAGGTAAATGACGCAGAGTAGGTAAGTACTTTAATGAGTGCCACAAATGGGTTTCGCCACAGAATACAAATATACAGTGTACCTACGTTATTTGTTTAAAATAGGTATTCTGTATCTATTTATTCTGGGAGCATTGTTTTAAGAATAAGAGGTTCGCATTTGCACATTAAGATGGACCAAATAATTTCCATATTATTATGTGACAGACGTGTTTTAATGAATTTCTGGGCACTCTTGAAATTTAACCAATGTGCAGCCATACTGTGCATTATTTTGTAATCTTATTCAAACTTACCTACTACAAAAAATATGAGCGTAAGCTTTTAGAAGAAATACGGAAATTAATTAATTGATGTATGTCATTGATCTAGGGTTTTTATGAGATTCGGTATTCAAGTTAATATAACTAACCAAGTTATTATAAATAA
Source organism: Subacronicta megacephala (assembly GCA_958496365.1). Classification (NCBI taxonomy): domain Eukaryota; kingdom Metazoa; phylum Arthropoda; class Insecta; order Lepidoptera; family Noctuidae; genus Subacronicta; species Subacronicta megacephala. The sequence goes on along the minus strand of OY292530.1, from coordinate 6,012,713 downwards.
CAAAAGCTTGTTTACGTTTGGGAAGAAATGCGATTGCGGATTTGTAAGCCCAAAGATTCCTTCACCATTCACTAAACTCCTACGAGCTTTATTTCGTCCTAGGTTTTAATATTGGGGTTTTTATGAAATTCGGTGTTCAGGTAAATAACAAAGGCTTGTTTACGTTGCGGTAGAAATGCGATGGCAGATTTCATAGCCCAAAGATCCCGTCACCATTCACTAACCTCCTACGACCTTTATTCGTCCTAGATTTTAATCTCTAGGTGTAGGTATCTAACAACATAAAATTGCTTATTTAAGTTATTGCCCATTCGTGTTTACAATTTAAATTTAAATTATTTTTTTGTAAAATCACGTAAGTTACTGGACTACATTGAACATAAGACTTGTATTATCCTATAAGTAAGCAATGTATGTTCTTATTGCATGAATAAAGAATCTTTAATCTCATATGTCCAAAATAGTCTAACATCCTTCGCGGGGCCTATAAGGATGTTTTTTGCGCTGTAAGAGAGGGTAAACAAGCTATCAAAAACCTCCACCAATTTACTCTATGTTTCTAATTACGCCCAATTATTCTCATCGAGCCGCGGCCGCTTCATGCTCCAAGTTAAATTGCGTTTTGTATTTATAATACCGCGCCCCATACAATATTCAAGGTTGAAAACTTTTCTTATAAGCCCAACCCAGGCATAAGGATAAAAGTATCCATATTATATGTAAAAGTTTGTTTTTTGGGCGTTTATGTGTAATAAGGTAGAATATTTAGTTGTGGGGAAATTTTGTTAATAATGCCGACGTAATTTAAAATATTATCACGCCTATTTTACCTGTAAGGTTAAGCAAGATAATGCATAACAGCATTAGCAGCTTTATTGTGTAAGACAACATCAAGATAAGACTGAGCGATTTTTGACGATATGTGAAGTCTACAAACTTTCATTTTAAATCTTTGCAACTGGCATTAGGTATTGCAATATAGCCTTCTATTCTAACCATACTTACATTTATTCAAACTCCAAGTACCTTTGACGAAGATCCTTTGATTTAGAAATGAACACAAAAAGGAGTCTGCTTCACGCCCATTTATCTATTAAAGGTGACATATATGACCTCAGTACCTACATGTTGACATGGATTTTTCCGTCCTTTCGACACAGGTAAGGTCAGCAACGGAGTGACAAAGGTTCGCCATTTATATCGCAAATTAGCGCGGTCAAACGAATATTTGAGCGCAACGCGTGAGGTGTAATGGCGATACTGTTGTGCTGACGCTACAGATAAAACAAATTTATTGTATTTTCCCAGTTTGTGTATTTTGATACACATTTTATAAATTAAATTTTGTTGAGAGGTACTGTAACCAGAAGCGTGTAAGTACCACATCTAAGGATTGAAATAATTATATTTCAATGAACAGTTTTTTTTTTATTCCATGCTAGTGTTGCGACAAAACGTAACGTTATATTTTCATTTTAACTAATAATTCAACTTGCTTTAAATATAAATTGTTAGAAAATTATTGTTTATGACAGCAACTAGTTTTTTTTTGTGGTTCCAAAAGAGCATGACCTGGTTGAACTTCCTATTGCAGCTTAAAGTCCCAGATCGAACAGTGTTATTGAGTTTTTTTAATTAGCGCTTCGGAGTAGGCATATTAATAAAAACATACCGAATAACTGTGAGTGTTTAGCACTGGGTACACTTCTACCTAACCCTTCGAAGACACATGATATAATGTCATATTATGTCTTAGTAAAATCGTAAGACTGCCTCATTAGTCTTGCCTCATTAGTGTTCCTAAGCGTGACTGCTACGCTGGAGGTCCTGGGTTCAATCCGCAGGTCGATCAGTGTTTTTGGGTTTCTATGAAATTCAGTAGCAGCTCGGAGTCTAGATATGTGCCCGGTTAATGGTAATCATGGGACATAAACATACCGGCGAAACATGGGTGTACATTAATACACCTCTGCCTGACCCTCCGGGGGAAACAGTATGACGTACCTACATAGTAAACGTTTGTAAAACGTGATGGTATGTAAAAGCGTAATAATATTCCTATATGCTTCAAAGGCTGCCTTAAACAATGCAAGATTGGAAAATCAGTGACGCATCACTTTTAAGACTCGTATGATTACGGAGTATGCAATTCCAAGAGCGCACAGTTCAGCTATTTTGCAAGAATATTGCTTGCAATTCCCATCGCTCACATGCTTTATGTATATTTCACAATTTCATACTTTACATGTAGTTCAAAAGCACTCTAATAAACTCAGTTATGTTTTGCTGAAACTCCATAAATAATTCAATTCACATTATAGTTTCAGTGAAAAGAGTACTAAAAATTCAATAAGTCTTACAGTAAAAACGTAAAAGTTAAGACGAGTTTGACCTTATTTGAGTCATCGGCTGGAAATGTTCCAATCTCTGCCATTGTCTTAGCCTGCTCCGAAAGTGGACGCGTCCATATATTACGTCCTCACATGTCTCAACTTTGAAATGGCGCCAATTTGCGACGGCTTATATATAAACTTAACACGTGCTTACAGTAAATGTATAGGTTTTTGAAGGAAACTGCGCCAACTGCAAGTTTGAACAAAGCCTTACAAAGAGCACAAATTTCAACTGAAATCTTAGTACTAGTGTTCGCTGTAACGAAACTTAAGTCTTTAGTTAGCGAGGGATAAGGAAGGAGAAAATCTTGCTACCGCTAAGCATTTTTAATGTAAATATTTTCCACCTTTTGCAGCCTTACATTTTTGTGGAATACAGCAGTACCTACACATGCACGTTTGAGTACCGTAAGCTTGAAACCAATAGCCTCCATCGAACAATTACTTAAGAGCTTGTTGACCCATTTCTGAGGTCGGTTATTTCATTCTGAACCGCAGCGGCGGCAGTCGAACGGTTTTTATACGCTGCGATGCGGATGACACGAGCGAGACTCGCGGATATTAGAATTTTGATTGGCTCTTTATTTTAGCGGGTTAAGCATTTATAGATTGGATATATGGATTTTTTATCCCTTGGAAGGAAGGCCACGATAATTGGGATCGACGGCTTAGTAATTTATACAAATGGGAATCAAGAGTCGAAAATTTGATTAATTTATGACTTTCTTAAATTTCCATCTACTTACGAGTATTATTGTACCACGAACGTCAAGTCAAAATATTTATAGAGGTGTCGCGACGAGATGAAGCCTCATCGCGGTCGCCAAAATAAAACACATCGGCTTCGATAAAAGAAAGAGAGGCCTTTGTCCAGCAGTGGGACCACCCAAGCTAGAAACTACACGACATTTTGCGACACGTTTTCGCTTAAATTTATTGAGTAGATAGTCTAATACTAATCTATTTTATATACTAATATAATAAAACTGACGAGTAAATAGGTACCTTCTAAGCAAGCGCGCTCCATCGTAGACCACTTCGATGCTTAAAATCAGGCAAGTTGTGGTCAAGCGTAAGCCTATAAGTGATAAAAAAAAAGTTTGAACGCGCTAATCTTTGGAACTACCCGTTGGATTAAAAAACCTTTTTGTATATGACAGTGACATTCATGGGGAAGGTTATAGGCTATTTAACATCACGCTACGACCATAAGGAGCAGGACAAAGTTCACTACCTTATTGAACAATTTTATGCAGTAGCAAGCGTTGTACCTTTAATAAAGTAGCGTCGATATTCTACCAGTAAACAAGTGGAGTTCGACAGGAATGGCCCATTACCCGCCGCGCGCGTATTTACAGCTATACTACTTTGTTTTCGTTAAGTCCGAACGTCTTGCACTTGGCACCTTTTTCTTGTATTTTATTTAATACTTTACCATATAAACTTTTTAAATAACGCGCGTTGTAACGGTGCAAACTGAAAAGGAAAAAAATAACTTTTGGACGGTTGAAGATTTTAGAGCATTCTCATACCACAAATTTAAAGACTCACTGCCTCATAAATCTAGTGGTTCTAAGCGCTACTGCTTTGATTGAGGTCTTGGATTCGATTCCCAGATCGAGCAAAGTGTTTTAAATTATTTCTATCAAGCGTACTGTGGGTATACAATATGTACACCTCTGCCTTACCCTTTGGGGAACACAGGCGTGATGGTGTGTTATATTTCGAACCCATAACAGTTAAGGTGAATCTTATCGTCCATTTAATTTAATTTGAAACCAAACCTACGAATTTATCATGACCAGCGGTATATTAATTAATATTCTTGTATTAATTAATTAGCTGAAGTAGCTTAAGAAGCTTAAGATTGACTCCAATCTTAAGCTTAAATCAAGCTAATTATACGCTAATAGAGATCGTGTATCAAACTAAATTATTATACAAATATGAGTTCAACACTATTCGAATAATTCCGTAAAATTCACCTAAAATTGTAGCCTTACGTTTCTTAATAATAAAACAGGCCATATTCATAAAGGTCATTCCAGAAATAAAATAGAATATATTGCCCCTTGATCTTCAGATCTTTATGGTACAAAAACATGGCCCACTTACAGTCCATAGGGATTCCATCTACATCGTAGATACATTTAGATTGCCGATAAAGATTAGGTCTTAATTGTGAGCTATTTGTCATTAATTACGACTGCTCCCGAAGAACAAATGAGAAATTCCTAATAGTAACTCAATTACCTTTAGCTCGGCTACTGTCTGTTTGCTGCCAAGTCTCAAAGAACTTATCGCAAAATTCTTTGTCACATTACGGAAAATTGCCGTCTGAAATATATAAGGATACTTCTTATATGGATATATACTGTGTGACGAAGTACTTAAAATCACAGCCTCTACTAGTCTAAAGAATTACTTATACTATATTGAAAAATACCTACCCTCACGCCTGTATTCCCCGAATGATTAGGCAAAGGTGTACTTATGAACGTGTGGGTGTTTTCGCCGGTATTTTTAGGTCTCATGGTATAGGGGATGAACTTATTAAATGAGCAATTGCAATTAACCGGGCATAAATCCAGACTCCAAGCTGCTACTGAGAATTTTATAGAAAAACTCAATAACACAGCTCATCCCGTGGAATCGAACCCAGGACCCCTAGCGTAGCAGACACGCATAGGTCTACAAGACTAATGAGGCAGTTACTCTCCTTTTTTTTGTCACAAATTTCCATTTTTGTTTTTATATTTATTCTGCTTCTTTGATCTAATAATGATTGTGATTTCATTTAATATCGCAATGTGGTAAACACGTGGCATATCCACTAAGTATAGCGTGAAAGGTTAATATTTGACTAGTCCCTACCAGTAGAATTTATAGTGGCCCGACATTTTTTGCTGTAACAAGGTTCCTTTTGTGATTATCAGAGAGACAAAACAGCGTTTATGTTGGCCATAAACACTCTTTTGTTTTTATTTCTTTCCACAGCTAAGACTAGCCATACCTAACCGCCATTTTTATACAAAAACCTGTCTTAAGTATAAACCATTAAAACTCATTATAGTAATTAATTAAATGTATATTTGCTGTTAAGATGAAGCCAGCACGATAAAATTAAAAATAATGCGTTGCGTTTTTAATATCGTTACGTTTTAACTTTATACCGGGTCGCATTAAGAGGCACTTTTAATTACGAAAAAGTCCAATTAGCAGGAAGGGCTGGGGTATAATCCTTGCGGTCACTGAGCTTACCCTACCTATAAATAACTAAGGCCTGTCGCACACCAACTTTATATGCGACTAAGTCCGAAGTCTATTGAGTTTAGACTTGACTTTAACTAGCTTTAGAACGACCAGACAAAATATTATATTCTGGGGAAGAAAAATCGATTGCAAGATGCGAATTTGATTCCTCCGTGGTTTTAAATACTGTGGGTGAATGAAATTTACAAAACATGGAACGAACGTTATTCAAAAAGATTATAAAAATACAATACGGTATGTAATTTGTCTTGTTGGAATTTTATTGAAGATCTCGTTTTCTAGCTTATATTGTAAAGGCTTAAAATGCCGCTTATCTATTTTCACTTTTATAAAATCGCCGAGACGCTGAATAAGATGAGAGACAGCAGAAGTACGTATTTACTTTAGAGCTAAGTATAATACTTCAAGAATAAAGTATACTCATATATTCGAAATATTTTCAAGTCGAGTAGTGCTATTGGGTCTTCTATGAAATTATCATCAGTAGCTCGTAGTTTGGATTTGTCCCTGGTTAGCAGCAATAGGCTCGCCCCCTATTACATAGGACGTAGACATAGTAAACATGCCGGCGAAGTGTGGGGGTACATAAGTACACTTATGTGATGGACATAACTGACATAATGCCACCTTCGGGGAATATGGGCGTAATGTACCTAATATTTTGTTTTTGTTGGATCGAGACCCTTTATTAATAAGACTAAAACGCAACGAATAGTCAAAATATTTTAAGTATTCCATTATTATCGTATTTTTAAGTATTCTTGAAACAATACAGTATCCGAAAATGTACGGGTTACCTCATAAAAAGTCGTTCTTATGTAGTTATCCTTCTCAATAATCAATAGTGTGCGAAATCCCAAAGAAAAATAGGTCAGCCAGCAAGAAAACCCCTTGGAAACACCACATGACGTTTGATTTCGTTATATGATGATAAATATACGAAGAAATTGAGGAAGGCGAAGAAAAATGGATAACGGAATTGAATATCGCACTGTTCAAGGTTTTTAGGTCAATGTGTTTGTGTCAATGGTTTTAGCAAACGTCATACTTGGTTGTGAAAAAAATTACCTGCCTTACTTGTTTAGTGGTCGCGAACTGGCTGTTGACTGAGAAGTCTTGGGTTCGATTCCTAGGTTCAGAAATTCTGCATAACGATTTTATTAGTTGCTGGGTTGATATTATTTTACAAACTTCAAACTTTTCCTAACATCATGTTAATAAGTAGAAATTAACATAGCACAGATTTAATGTTTTTTTGTTCTTATTTATTTTTCCGATGAGAAGAATATCAATGGTTCGGTTTGAAATAGAGTATTCATATAAACTTCACATGAACGGTTAATTAATCTCAGAATATGAAATTCTAATCGGTCCTATGGAAGCTTTGGTAAAACCGATAAAGTTAAAAAATAATATCAACCCTATTCTCTTTTTTACAAAATTATCTTTTATTATAGCAATGTGGGTCACACATTACTAGTATTCTTGTTAAGCTCTTTTTTTGAGGCATTAAAAATTTATGGATATTACTTTTAAATGGAGCTCATTTGACTGACGCCTACGCTAAAGACACAATGTGTGGATGGACAAATATTATTTCTATAATATGTCAGATGTGTCTCTTTAGGGGAAATAGTACCAGTCTCATGTGGGCAAACACATAAAAAAGTTAAGGAAAACGAACACACCATATCTAGAACAAGCCGCCTACTTTTTCATGATTTCTTTCCTCCTTATTTCTAAAAGCGTTGCTCAACACTTAGTATATCGAACTACACACCAAAATAAAAATGCGATAGGAATGTATTTTTTATTCAAAATTTGGCTACGTAAATTAACGATCCTTAACATGAACATGGAACATATGGAAGAAGATGTTGTGACACATTTGCTTAGAAATGAGATAAAAGTAAAAAAAAATAACGTAACAATAGTTAAGTCTAGGCTATCCATGATGCAAATAGCGACTTGAAACCTACCGATTTATAAACTGAATAAACCACTGCGCTAATCGAGCCGTCACAATTACAAATTCAATTTGAATACAAAACATATTGTTTAATTAATTAAATTATTCCCACCAAATTAATACAATGTCTTAATGCTAGGATCAAACTGGAAACGGCAAACAAATGATATCCATTTACGATGGAACAAGAGATATTTTGGAAGGCTTAAACTGACTACAGACGTAATTATAAGTGATTATGTCGGGGAGCCTTCTTGTAAGATGATTAATGATCTTTGTTTCGTTAAACCGGGCACTTTGGTCTTGCCTAATATTAGGCTGCTTTTATCGGTGTTATTTTCAAATTTTCATTATATAAAGTTTGTTCTAGGGAAGTCAAAGGTCAAGTTTTATTATCCTTGTTTACAATGTTGTATTGTTGATGTTGAAAATTAAATTACGGGGAAGTGGTTTTATTCCTTAGCATATAAAGTTAGTGATAAAAGAATACTACATATTTAGGTATTTTGCGGCGGCAGTTTGCTTGCGGCTTCGACTTGGAGTTCGACGCAAAGTCAGCGGCAAGGCAATCTGAATGCCGGTGGCATGATTGCCGTGATGTGATAGTTGAATTCAGCCGTTACTGCACAGATTATTAGTATATTTTATGTACGCCAGACTACCTAGTTATCGCCTTACCTTTCTCTTGAGTCCATCCAAAGGTTGTCTGTAAGAGATCGCTTTAAGCGATAAGACCGCCCATTGTATCATTTTATACTATAAAACTTGTACTTGAAAATATTTTTGGTGTGCAATAAAGAATATTCTATTTATCTATCTATTATTGTGTCAGTTACGGCTGGGCTAATCGGTATAAAAGCCTTAACTAACTTATAAGGAGGCTCGCGGTGAGTGCTTTGATATAAAGTGCAAAACTTTTAGACACGACAAATCTTATTTTAATTTGTTTTTTTTATATATAAATATATAGAAGAACAGAATATAGAATAAAGGACAGATACTAATATTGTAATCTTGTATACTGTCTTGTTAGTCTAGTGGTGAACCTGAAGTGAATCCCAGATGGAGTTGGCTGCAGCAGAACACTGCTGCAGCCAACTTCATAGAAAACTCTAATAGGTTATTAGAGTTATTCTTACCTATATAGGTTATTAGAGTCATTATTACCTATTAGAGTTTTCTATGAAATTCTCAGTAGCAACTCGGAGTTAGGAGCTTATGGATACATAAGCCCCAGCGATGGAGCAGTAAATGGATTCATAATTTAACCATGTCAGTTGTACCTATGTCATATTTGTAGCAAGGTATATGGACACGTCAAATTATTACATAAGCATTCGTACATTTACTCAACTATGCTTTGAACCTTTTAATTACTTACAGACTTTTATATAAACTAGCTGTGCGCTGCGGTTTCTGCTTCTGATTTTTTTTATCCATTTCATCATATCAAATTGGCCAATTTATTTATTTTTTTGTGTCAATTTTTACTCAACACCACACAGTCCCAAACTAAACAGAGCTCTTACTATGGTTACGAATGAATGAATCCTTAGGGAACACACAAATATACATACATCTGTAAAATGTGTATTTTTGCCTGTTATTTTACAAGAAAAGTTATGCATTGCTAACTCCATCCTCGGAGTCTAATCAAAGTTATGAAGTGTTTTTCTTTAAATTTCCTTTTACTTACTTTTAATTTCCTGGCCCTGTTTACTTTGTTCCTGATATTACCGTCGTAAAATATTTTTTATGGTTATTTTTATAGGTTTGAAGTTTTTAAATTTGTAATAAATGTTAAATTGAGAGTATAAGATGAACAATCAAAACATTTCCAAGCAAAATTTATGCAAATGCGTCTTTTGAGAGCATTTTTTAAAGGAATTATTAATTCTTTTACTGGAAAAAAGAAATGTTAAAAAGATCTATAAAGTTTAATAGGTAAACTGGACTTCATCATTATCAACCCATATATTTTCCCACTGCTGGGCACTGGTCTCCTCTCAGAATTAGAGGGATTAGGCTGCAGTCCGCCACGCTAGCCTACTGCGGATTGGCAGACTTCGCACGCCATTGTGAAAAAATATCATGCATTCATCGGCGTGGGTATCACACACATATAACCTGTTTTAGGCTTTTTTGATTGTTCTGTTGTAATGATGTTATATATATCACTGCTATATGTTATATGTTGATGATGTTATATATATATATCTGCTGCGATGATAAAATATATCACTGCTTTATGACCCAGTCACATATCTACCACTATCAAGCACAACGTTAGTCACGTTTTCCTCGCGTATATTCTTTAAGACACGATAATCTTCTGTCTCGAGGCGCTGCAGATTAATTTTCGTTGCGGAATGTTGTTAAGATTAAGGTACGTGAGGTGACTCACAGAATTGCCTCCTCTGAAACCGCGGCCTCTCTCTAAGGCACCCGTGTCATGTAAAATGCCGCTTTTGACATGCAAACGTCTATGCGTTACGTATTAGGATTTAGTATTACCTTGGGAGACGAGGCCGTAAAATGAGGCGGATGAAAATAGGTAGCCATAAAATATATAATCAAAATTCTTAACAGTTCTGTTACTAAAACAAAAATTTAGGTTTTGTTTACATTATGCGTCGCCGTCGTGATAAAACAGACTGTTTGCATGAAGCTTTAATAATTACTAGTAGAACTTGTGAACACAATTAAAATTTAAAAACCTTCTGCATCGGATCAAAGTTACGTAATAAGTAACTAATATGATACCAAAATTAGGAATCGATCAGATCTGTGGAAGTGGCTGAAACTGACCAAAAACAGTCTGATGATCTTTAAATCAATTTCATAGGATGTATTTCCGAAAAGAACCATCCTATGAAATTAGAAAGACTATAATTTTTAACGGCTAGATACTCATTTTCTTTAATTATTATGATTCAAGGTGACTTGGTTGAGATTTTTTTTGCTATGGTAAAGTACACTCTTAACTTAAAAAAAAATAGGTTCATCGATTTTGGAGCTGAATGCCCATTTGTGTATTTGTCTATGTCATCACAGACAGATTCTTTGCGATGTGAAAAATCTGTGCTTTTCAACTTGTTACAGTGCTGTAGCAACATCGCTACAAGAGGAGCTACGCCGTAGCGCTACGACGTAGCAAGTGCTACATTATAAACTGTAATGAAAATATTATACCTACATTCGCGTAGTTGTTCTTTCTCGTTTTCATGAAAATTTAGGATTACCTATTAAATTGATTAGTGTACAAGTAGCTGAAAAAGCGACATTTTAGACACCCTTTAAAAATTACGTGCTCATCATCCTCTCAACAAGCCATTTGCATTGTAGTGAAGTTATGGAATCAAATTGTAATGCTAATAAATTATTCGTCATTATTTGCTTACGTATTCTAGTCTTCTATTTGCCTTATTAAATCTTGTGAACTATATTAATTTGTGAAAAGTTACATAACTTAATTAATTATCCTGTGAGCGGCTTTCAAAGCTTTTGATTTGAATTAATATCTTCGACAAATACTTCTAGTTGTTTTTTTTCGATCATTTATTTATTAAATTTTCTAATTTATCCTTTTTACTTATAAAAGAAATCAACGACATCAAATGAATGAATAAAATATTTTTCACAAACGACGTCAATCTATTAGGGTTATCACGTAAAAAATGATGACGTAAAAGCATTTTATGGATTTCAGAGCTTAAAAGTGGTGACAGCAGTAATTTGGCGAGTGAGGTGGCGGTTCACGGATGAGTGCTCTGTTTGGTGCGGCGCGGCACGAGCCGGCACGGCGCGGCGAGGCGCGGCGCGGTGGCGATTATGACTTAAACAGTTACTGGTTTTAAATATCTACTAGTACGCATGCCGTTCAAATATACTTACATGCCTATGCCATGCCTCACACATGCTAGGTATTATACTAGGATTCAGTGATTACGTCATCAAACTACATACATACATACACTCACGCCTTTTTCCCATAGGGGTAGGCAGAAACTACAGAACGCCATCTGCTACGATTCTTGCATACCTCTTTTGCTTCGTCCACATTCATACATCTTGTCATACACTTGCGCCGTCATCAAACTATTTTGTTATTAATTGCAATAGGTATATAATATAATACATACCATACCATCACGCCTGTATTCCCCGAAGGGTTAGGCAGAGGTGTACTAATGTACAGCCATGATGTATATGATATTTAATGTCTCGCCGGAATGTTTGGGTGCCATGTAATTATTGCTATTAACCGGGCACAAATCCAGACTCCGAGCTGCTACTGGGAATTTCATAGAAAAACCCAATAACACTTTGCTCGACCTGGGGGTCGAACCCAGGACCTCTGACATAGCAGTGGCGCTTAGGACCACTAGACGAATGAGGCTAATGAGCCAGTATAGTATAATATAATATTAAATACTAATGCAACTAACTCGGCAAATGAGCAGGCGAGCCACCTGGTGGTGAGTGATGCGTTGCCGAGTGTATTAAGGAAAAGGAAGGGGACGTAGAAAAGGAGAAGGAAGGGGACTGAGGGAGGGATTGGGCCACCGGCGCTCTACACTCACTGTACACAATGCAACAGTATGCATACTGCTACTTCACGTCGATATTCTGTGGGAGGGTAGTACCTCCCGGGTAGTGCCAATCCATTCATGCTGACACATAGATATGCCAGTGAGACACTACTACTAATTTCAATTCACTGTAACACCAAGTTCATTGACTGTTCACACAATAATATTCGAAATCAGCAGCTATCGAAAGCCCTTCGTTTTCCTTCTATAGCGATTTTATGCTTCTCTTTGGCAAGTGTTGGCTCGTGGAAGTTAATTACTTTGCCAATTAAGCAAATTCAGGTCGTGTTTTTTTTTTACGTAAGGATTTATTTACATTTCCACCGAAGCGACGGTTTAGAAAAACAAATTGTTGTTTGCTTATATATTGTTGCTAATTACGTATTAATTAAAACGGGAAGGTTAACAAATGGAGCTAGCTCAGCAGTTACGAATGGTTAATGAATGAAAAACATTGTTGGAATTAAATGTTTTTGTTAAGTACCTAAGCAAAGTTTAACTAACATTTTTTAAACAAAAGTATTTGCTATTACTTTTAACAAAAAAGTTAAACCGCCTTCAAAAAATAATAAAATAATTTTGTCTAAAACAGTTTGGGAAGTCGGTGACTTCTATTTGAGTGGGTCTTTTGTTTTCGTCACCGACTTCCCAAACTGTTTTAGACAAAATTATTTTATTATTCTTTGAAGGCGGTTTAACTTTTTTGTTAAAAGTAATTTTATTTTATAATTTTTAGTGGAAAGTTTTGTTTAGAAGTACTTGTTAGCCAACTAAACGCACTGCTCCAATAAGACAGCGATGTTTCGGAGTAAACGATAATATCATCGATGTAAACAATTTTTAGATTTTTGTTGATATTTTCAAAACTACTCAACTGATTTCGATAAAATTTGAACGGGACCACCTCTGAAGTATAACCTACCAAACAAAAAAACAATCATTAAAATCGGTCTTCAATTGGCGGAGATATCGCGTAACAAACATACAAAAAAAAAAAAAAAAACATACAGACGAATTGAGAACCTCCTCCTTTTTGAAGTCGGTTGAAAATGGAATAGGTACCTATTGTATGTAATAGCAGGCGACTGGCAAACGGATTTCAAAATGTAACCGGAACCGACGGCAGGGGACGCCTTAGAAAGACATACCGACCTTATCGGTGAGGCCCATCAAAAAGGTCAGGTCCGTAGTACTTGCAAGCGACGTGGCATAAACCTGGAGGAGCAAAAGGAATACACAATTAGCATAGCAAGATTTAGCATACAGGAATTACAGATATACTCGTACATTATACATTCATATATGGCCTATAATGTCCCACCGCTGGGACAACCACCACGCGGGCCCAGTGCAGGTTGGTAGATTTTTTTCCTCGCGATGTTTTCCTTCCCCATTTTGAGAAAATAATTAAAAATTACCAATTAATTTACACAAATTAAAGCGCCTGTCTGGGTCCGAAGCTACGTACGAACTCGTAAGTCGCAGCCGCTACCACTGAGTTAACACCGCTCCTACATACATTACAGATATAATGTATATAAATATTAAGTATTTATTGGAAAAATGTGAAGTTGAGACGAGGCATGCGGCGCAAGCGCGTCCCCGACGCAATATCGTGCTGATGGCATTCCTCCCGGACCTGACTACTGACCTCCTTGCTATTATCGCCATACTTCGGATATCACTATCATAAAATCATCACCGTCAAAAAAATCAAATGCATGGACAATAACCGTTGGAGAACTCAGAACTGTTTAATTTCCGTGTTTCTTTCAAGAGAGTTGGTATATATTTCTACTCAATAGAAAAGTGTATAAAAAGTAAAGTATAAGTCAAGTAAAGTGTTATTAGGTTTGTCTATAAAATCCTTAGTAGCAGCTTGGAGTTTACATTATAGCCTGGTATAGGCAACTGTCGCCCTCTATCACATGAGACCTTAACATACCGGCGAATGTGCCTATTCATTAGTACACCTCTGCGTAAACTTTTGGGGAATGCACACTCTGGAGTTCTGACGATATTTTCCGATAATTAGTAGGCCTATTAATAATATGCACAAGACTTGGAAAAGCCAGAGGTGAGAGGTGTGTGCCCTAGATTCGAATTCAAGATCTTTGGCTTGGCAGTCTGATGTTCATATTACTGCACTAAATATTGGTATAGATACCATTATTTTAGCAGAATCTGTATAAACATGCACACTAACATATAATTATACAATAAGAGATTTGTCCTTATACTTTTGATATACAAAATAAGACTAACCTATCCATTCATACTTCGTATAATCTACCTTTATGTAACTTCTTTACGACAATTGAAAAAAATTGAGGCAGTTTCTTAAATATACCTATAAAAGCGAGGGAAACCAGTATATTATATTGTTTCTCCTCTCCGGTATAATTTTTCAAAATTAACTAACGCCAACATACGTAGTGAAGATAGACACGAAATTGCGAACAAAAGTCGTAAGTTCTTTGAATATACTTAGGCTTAGGTATATCCAATGAATCGCGGCTTTCATAGTAATCAATTAATAACGTTTAACTTAAAATCAATTGTGTATCTTGCTTAATGTTTACCATGGGATTCTCGTACCAATTACTCTTCACAATAAGAGTTAAAATACCAACTCTAATTTTAATGGTATTGTTGCATTTCTATTCGCATCTTCCTAATAATTCCTTTGTATTGTTGTTTAAAAGCATTCGACCAGACTCCTTCCTTGAAAGGGTTGGTTTATAAGCCGAGCTTATGTATTTATATGTTGGTACTTATAGGGGCTATTGTGGCTCGGTCTATTGTGTCAGTAATGAGCAATCACCGAGACCCACGACGCAAATTCTCTTTCAATAGACTTACAAACAACTTTAAAAATATGTTTTAGCGTAAATTCAAATTATTATTAGTTACAAGTTTGGTAAAATTTAATTGTAGCTAATTGAATTACACTTTGGAATGCATATTAACGTCCTAATATTGATTGCCTCGTTGGTCTAGTGGTCCCAATCGCGACTGCTACGCTAGAGGTCTTGGGATCGATCCCCAGGTCGAGCAAAGTGTTATTGAGTTTTTCTATGAAATTCTCAGTAGCAGCTCGGAGTCTGGATTTGTGCCCGGTGAATGGCAATAGGCTCGCCCCCTATTACATGCGACCCAAACATACCGGCGAACTGCGGGTGTACATTAATGACACATCTGCCTAACCCTTCGGGGAATACAGGCGTGATGGTATGTATGTAATATTATATAGAAATGTTAATATTCTGCTGCATTAGCTTTCGTTATTAAAGCTAATTAAGTATCTATTAGCACTGGGGTTGCATTTTGTGCTGAAATAGCACAAAATGCAACCCCAGTGCAATCTTCATTTACACTTCGTGAGTAGTTTTTGCACACTCTTGCAACAATGCTACGTATTTGTATTGAAATAACAAAGGTGGGAGCAATGAACTATCTACGTGATTTTAACCTGCAAGATTATAATCTGTAATATCGTTTTAAAAATATGTTCATAAGTAGATTTTCTACTTACTCGGGCTCAGGGCTAAGTTATACTGCGCTGATCAACAGATCTGCAAGGTTAAGCGCCGTCTACCGCGGTCAGTCTGTGGATGCGTGACCATTCTTAACACCGACAATGCCTGGACAGAACGTAGTCATGTCCGGTTGTCATACAATCACCTTTGCTAATCGTAATTGGTAGTAAAAAGAATCTTGACAACCAGTCTATTCTTCTAATATCGGTGTTGCCCAGAATTTAAATTGGTCATGGAACCAAGCTAGACTTTGTTGGTAATTTAAAAGACTAAGTACCTCATTTAGCATTAAGACTGGATTGGAATTATATTTTGAACGGTTCTTATGTATCAGAATTACCCTTTCAATAGCCAAAAATCCTAACTTGCAACATGATTTTTCATTTTAAGCGTTATGTAGGTACGTAAACGTGATTTGCTCACGTTTTCCATTGGATCACACGTGTCTTCTTCTGGGGAAAATACATTAATCTGTTACCCGAAACGAAAAAATAAATCCCTAACCCACATTTCACATTAAAATATATCAAAGCGTACGTTGCCAGCAAATTGATATCCATAAAATAAAATAATGTAATTTATTTAAAGATAACATGAATACGTGATTTTATCGCGATGTATTATATAAATATAACGCGATAAAATCCGTAAAAAGTTGTTTTATTTCATTATCTATCTAATATTCTGACCAGTATGTTTATGTAATGCCTACTTATATAATTGTTAAAATTTTCAATTCAAAAGTATTGGTATGATGGTAGACAAATTCAATATTTAACTTTAGGCCGAGGACTCAGATCAAATAAAAAGTAAAGATGGAACTTTGCGAACAAAGAAGTGAGGCCTTGTAGATAAGGCGTAGTTAACACATGTACTAGTTAACTACGCCTTATCTTGTCAGTCGAGCTTTCAATAGCTCGATATCTCGACTGACAAGATAAGGCGTAGTTTGGGTATACGTGTGTGCGTGTGTAATTAAATAATAAATTAATTATTCTTATTATTCGTAATTGTGTGTTGTACACGGCATGGCGTAGTTTTAGCCGGCCTCACTTCTTTGTTCGCAAAGTTCCATCTTTACTTTTTATTTGATCTGAGGCCGAGGACAGAGTAAAGTAGCGTAATTACAAAAGGGGAAGCCTACGTCCAGCAGTGAACTTATTACGATGATTTAACTTTGACGTTGAATAAAAATACAAGAAAGACGATAGATCTCACCATATAATCCGAAAAAGGTCCAATTTTGAACAGGTCTCCCCCATAGACTTCCACAAGGACAACTATCTTAGGAAAACTATCAATCCATCCGTTAAAGACTATGAAACTGTAATATTTTCATTTTTCGATACCGTTAATTGCGAGGATTATAAAAGCTTAACTACAGAATCACAACGAAAGATGTTGAATAGAGGTAATCAGTCCCTCCGGTTGCTGTAGGGATGAAGTATTTCCCAAGCTTTATGCACTACCGTGTTTACAATGTATTTTATACGCCATTATACTCCACGTATATTCAAAAATAATAAAGCCTTCTGAAGTACATTTCAAATAGGGTTGTTATAATTTTTTCGTTCAATCATTCCATCCGTTAGTTCAATTATACATATTCTACGCCCTGAATAAAATCAGTGTTGGTGAAATCAATTTTGACAGAACTTTTGTCCTCGTCGAGTAGTAAATTACAAACACAATGCAAAATCTATTGTTGTAAGGCACCAGACCCCTTATTTGTTTGTTTCTTACAAGCTACCAGGAATTATTTGTCGAATTTGGTTTTCTCGGCCGTTTTCATCAATTAGTTTATATATCGGTTGTTTTCCGGTACCATACTCACGATTCCAGAGCATTTTCTTCACTATTGTGGACTGTTCAAACATCGAAGTTTGAATAGTATCGCAACAATACATAATCCACTCTTACCAGCTGGAAATAAAGTGGTCTTTTGATTGTATACACTGTTATTCACAGCATAATAACTGCAACGCAGGATATACGACATTCTTAACTCCCCAACAGTATTTTACGACATTCAAGAAAAGTGACTGTCTGGCCCTATTCGAAGCTGCACTGAATGAAGTTATTCAACCGTAACTGCACCATTAAACCGCTTCATCGCTGCACTAGCATCGCTACATAAAGCGCTGGGTCCGCTACATTCAACAAAGCTATTAAATGAAACATATTTTCAATTGCGTCTACTTTCTGCAATACCCGGTAATTAGTCGCCTGGTTTCAAGTACTTTGTTTTCGAAATGATGGAGTCGTTGTATTTTAAACGCATATATTCATTACAAATATGAATATTTAATATGGAAATTGGCCTCGCATATGATTTTCATTATGACTTATTGTATAGGCAATTCAGCAACAACTGAAACTTTCATTATATTCAAATGCTTATTTTTGAGCGGTTTCCATCACCGATAAACATAAAAATATAGTTTCGGTACATACTCTTACATTTATGTATTTTAAGGTATTCATGATTATTCTATCATTAATAGCAGTTAGGTGTTTAAGTAGATAACTAGTTACTCTGCTATTACTGTACAGTATCATCTGATTCGAAAGTAAAGCCCCCGATCGATAAACACATACTGAAACTATAAAAAATGAGTTTTATAGTTTGAGTTTTTAATATGAGTGCCGTTTATAAAGGATTTGCAACAGTAGTGGTATATATAAAACGCCTTCATTTAGCTGTTAATGTTGCAACGCTATACGATAGATACCATCACGCCTTTATTTCCCGAAGGGTTTAGCAGAGGAGTATTTATATACACCCACGGTAGCAGGTATGTTTAGGTCCCATGTAATAGGGGTCGAACGTATTGCGATTCACCTTGCACAAATTTAAATTTTGAGCTGCTATTGAGAAGCTGTAAGATAGCTAGCGTTGTTATTACATATAACATGTGAGTAAATTAATTAAAAAATTACACCGTAAACCCTAAATCTAATGCTGAAATATATTATTTCTTAGCTAGAAAGCGAGTGACAATAATAAAAAATAGTAAGACTGGACTTTTGTTTAGGTATTAAATTTATTAAAAGACATTATTAAATGTACTAAATTGAATTATAATAGGTAAGTTAGTTGAACCTTCAAGATTTATTCAAACTTGAAGATAATGGAAAGTTTGAGAAGGAATTCAGCAAAAGCCATTTAAGCTCTCTTTGAATAAATCAAATTTATAATATCTACCTGTCAGGCAATGAAACTATTACGAATAAATTAAAATGTTAAACATGCCTTTAATACCACTAGAAGTATAGGCCTACAGTCATCTATTCTAATTAATTTCTTTGCTATAGAACAGTTTCTACTTTGTAAGTACGAGCTACTTAAATATCTTAAATGTAAGGCGCAATGCCACTAACGTGGGAAACTTAATACCACGATTCAGAATATGATTATATGATATTTATATATTTAGTGGTATTTTTAGTAGATGCAACTAAAAGATGTCAACTCCATGTTGTTCTATTCTTGTTGAGTCCATCCTAAGGTTGGAATAGATCGCTGGTCGCAATAAGACCGCCCATTGTATGTTTTTAAGTTATGTCCTGTCTATCTTATGTTTTCGGTGTACAATAAAGAGTATATAAATAATTAAAATAAATGATTTAGAATGCACAATGACTGAATAAATGAATGTTAGTCAAAATATGGGCTACCAATTAAAATCATTTATGTCCAAGCGAAAAGAAGTTTATCCAGCAATTATTGTTTTTTGGTTCGTTTTAAAATGTATCGCTACAAACTTTTCTGTGGTAAAATTTTACAAATGAAGTAAATGTCACTGTGATTTTGGTTTATCGCAATAGGAATCCGATTTATTTTATAATGAGATATCAAACACTAGTAGGCATGCGGGTCGCCTGATAATAAGCGGGAACAGTAGCCTATAGACGCTAATAACACCAGTAGTATCATTCGGGTGTTGTCATCATGAGACTTCTGTTTTGCCAAGTAATTTCACCGGCTAAATTACCCTCCAAATAAGAATACACTAATTTTAGCACATTATTGCTGAATTCTAAGACTGCCTCATTAGTCTAGTAGTCCCAAAAGCGACTGCTACGCTAGAGTTCCTGGGTTCGATCCTAGGTTGAGCAGTGTTAATGGGGTTTTTTAATGAAATTCTCAGTAGCATCTCGGAGTCTGGATTTGTGCCCGGTTAATGGCAATAAGCTTGCTCCCTATACATACTACTACACTTTGCCTAACCCTTCGGGGAATACAGGCGTAATTGTATGTTATGTTTATTTTTATTGCTAAATCCAACAAAACCCGTAACGAACCCGATGTAAAAGCTAAACGATTTTGCATTGTGGCTGTAAATATTTAAAGGATATAACATATTTTTGACAACCCTAACGACTCCAGCATACTCATTCCAGGAACAAATTCAAAATAAATGTAAGATTCAATATCTCAAGATAAAACACGATGAATAGCAGCCCAATGATTTTAATCTTCATTCAAACCCTAATAAATTATGTTCTATCTATTTTACGAGGACATTTTATAGTGTGCTTACATTATGCGGTTCCCTTGTACAAGGACAGTGGAGGACTCTTACAAATCCGATTCTTGATTTATTTGACCATAAGCCGAAGTTATCTACTAAATTGGTCGGTATATATCTGCCTAAATTTAAGTAAGGTAAGAATATATACCTAAAAAGATTAATGTCATCTTCTGATGCCATTTACGTACCCTAGCCCTCTTGAAGAAGAAGGAGCCGGGCAGGCAGCCGTCGGTGCGTCTTACACTCTAAACGTTATATACCCTTCCTCATGAATTTGGCTATCATAATAAAAAAGATTTTTCAAACCTAACTGATAGTTCCAAATATACTTAAGGGCGTTCAATCAAAAGAACTTTTCAGCGTATTATATTGGTGTACATTATTTTATACTACCTGTTGCCCGTGGTTTAACCTGCATTTCGGATCTCATTTCATTTTCTTTTGAATTAAGAGGTACCTTATATCCTTCTCCAAGGTCCAATCTACTTCTATTCAGAATGCAATTACAATAAGTTCTGTTAATAAATTGTGAAAACTTAATAAAAATACAGGCAAAGTTACTTTCAGATAAAATTTAGAAGTATTATTTACTCATATTCTATTGAAATTACCTTTCGGATATGTATTCATGTGAGGTTGGCTCTACTAGAAGCAAAATTTAGCAAAGCAAATAAAAGTTTAAACGCTACATGCGTTTTCTGTTCCATTTCCTCTGATCTTCGTTTTATAAATACCGCAATTAGGAAAGGAACATTTTCTATTAATTTGCATTGCAAAAAGTAAGTGACTATAAAACTGATTGCGCATACAAATCCTGGAATCACGGAAACAGACAGTTTTCCTACAACAAAAAATATAAGTGCCGTGTCTACTGTATTATTATTTTAAGAATTTATAAAATCCTATGATGGGCGCCTCAATAGTAAGACTGCCCCAATAGTCTAGTGGTCCTAAGCGCGACTACTACGCTAGAGGTCCTGGGTTCGATTCCCAGGTCGAGCAAAGTGTTATTGGGTTTTTCTATGAAATTCTCAGTAGCAGCTCGGAGTCTGGATTTGTGCCCGGTGAATGGCAATAGGCACGCCCCCTATTACATGGGACCTAAACATACCGGCGAAATGTAGGTGTACATTAGTGCACCTCTGCCTAACCCTTGGGAGAATACAGGCGTGATGTTATGTTATGTTGATGATGGGCGCAAAATTCGATGATTCATATTAAAAAACTGTTACGGACTACTGTTACTGGTTCTTAATATGAATTAATTCTATTAAAAGAATACCTTACTTTTATAACTTAGAAGTTTAAATTCGTAATTCGAGCACCAAGAATTCAAATAGAGTAATTTTAATTTCGATTTCAAGTTTGTTATGTATAGTATAGTTCTATTCGTGTTCATTGTAAAATGAATTCGTTTAGCAAAATTGATTTATAAAACTATTTTAGACCAATAAGGCAATCACATATTTATACTCACGACTTCTCTTTCTTCTCCTTCTTTTTTCAAGTTCAAGTTTAGTTATGGCATTGAAGTACCAAAAATTTACAATAATATAAAGGTAATTCAATTATTAGGTCACTGTTATCTTTTATGAAAAATATTAATTAACTGATGCCCGTACCGTTACATTGTAAACAAAACAATAGATGTTGCATTGCGTCTATAATATGGGGTTTGACGCTACTCTATTTGACTCCCACTAGCTCTACGATTAATAAATAATATAGTATTCAGGTGATTGAAGTTACATCCTTATGGTACAGTGTCTCTGTGCGCATCGGCATTCGGATGCGTGCATGCAGATATGTCCTGTCGGTGCAGCTTCCGCCCATAGACAATCTGTTTATTGGAAGTGTAGCAATTTGTTTTATTGCTGTTATATCTGGCTTTTAGCATTAGGAAATGAAACGTATAAGTATTTACTTTAAAATTAATTTTACCTACACAACTTTTTCAGCTCATCAAACTATTATAAGTAATCTCAAATTTCCTAAATCTATACTTATACCCCGAATTTATTTAAAAAGTAAAGGCACGAACTAAGATATTAATATTTATGATGATGATAAAATAACCACTACACTAATGCCTCATTAGTGTAGTGGTCTCAACCACGGCGTTTGAGGTCCTGAGCTCAATTTCGAAGCCGAGTAAAATGTTAATGTTTTTCTATAATTTTCACAGTAAGAGCTCGGAGCTTGCTTACTTTAGTCTTTGAGTATACAGGTGTGATGGTGCGTTATGTAACATTAATTAAAATTTACTCTGCCGTAACACGACCCTCAAAATAATTGACACACGATACGCCTAAACAACTTCGAAGTTCTCTTACGCAAACAAACAAACACAATTTATGTTCATGAGTGTTCATATGTGTTCGCTGCGTGTTCATATGTGTTCAATGTGTGATCATATATTTATGTTCACGGGATCTTCCGACATGTATATCCCGCTTTAACTCATTCATTATAACGTGATTAGTCAGCGGCGATGTGCCAATGAAAGCGTATATAGATGTATATGAAGACAGACAGACAGACAGACAGGCATTCGCGGTTGTCGCGAAATTAAACGGAAATCGAACGCTGCGGTTTGTGACCGCCTCGGAGCGGCCTGTTGTGCTGTACACAGGTATACGCAAATACCGTTCTGTATCTGTCTGTACAAAGAGGTTTATTGCCAAGAATATTTTATTTTTAAATCGGTAAGAGGAGGAAGCCAAAAAGCTGCTAGCTTGAAGTGGAACTGGGCCGGACACGTCTACCGCATGTCAAAGAAGCTGTGGGCTAAACAAAGTACCGAATGGGTCCCACAAAACGGCAGACGACAGCGCGGTAGGCCAAGACGAAGATGGCGGGATGAGCTGGACGGATTCTGGAAGGATTGGCCCAAAGTGGCCTTGAACCGTGAGGAATGGAAAAAGGGAAGGGAGGCCTTTGCCCTGCAGTGGGACGATAATGGCTGAATAATAATAATAATAATAAGAAACCCCCTCCGGGATAAACGTTACCTCACCATGAGACTAACGTAAAACTGGAGGGTAGATTATAACCGCTATCTGTCAACCTATGATAATAAACAAAAAATGTATCACAAGGTCTAAAGAAAGCGCACAAACCGCAGGGCAGCTTGTGGCGAGCTGATGGTGAGTGGCGACACTGCGGTCCTTATTGCCCCAGAGAGTCGGTCAGGGCCTCGTCTCCAGTTTTCCCGTATTGGGTAGCAGGAGTGGAATCCAAGAGCGCCCGCAGGACTCTCGACTCTGCCTTGCCTTAATTGGCCGGTCAGAGGGGGGCTGCCAGAGCTATATGCTCGGGGGTGGAAGTGTCTAATGGCATAATAGCGGGGAAACCCACTCCGGGTCTCTTCCAGACCCGCGACGGTGAAACCGGGGCCACACCTCTCTACACCCTTAGCCCCTCACGCCGCTGTTACCGCCTTCTGCCTGTACTGGCAGCTTTTTGGGGGGCCCAGTTAGTGAGGTGGCGAGTCACCGTCTGCCTTCCCTAAGGATGAAAGTTCGAGGTTATAGGCAGACGCCGGTTTCTTCCGGCAATAGAGGATATCGGTCCACCAAACACCCACATCCATAATCCCAGTTATTTCTCTTCCATATTTTACAATAGTCCTGCTCCCACCCGGGACACTCCATGGCTTTACTACTATAGTGCAGTTGCGGAGTATCCCGGGTTGATGCCCCATCCCATATTAGATTAAAGTTCTCCAAAGGGCCTCTGCGCGTTGGACCTGTGTCCCCCCGCACGCCTGCCAAAGGACCGGATGTCTTCCTCACGGGAGGCATGCCGTGATTACCAAGGCGGAGATACAAATAATAATAATAATAAAAGAGGAGGAAGTGATAACACGCCTGAATGCCACAAATGTGAATAATGTGTGAAAAACCAAGAAAAAAATAATTTCGCGCCCAAGGCTGAAGCCTTAAATGAAAATCTATTTTGTGATGGCAATATTCAAAAACACTACCTACTTTTCCTTAAGGATAAATCCGAGAAAACCTGAACTTAATTGCTCATTATAACCAACACGCTATGCGAAGTGACCTTTGTCCTTATCCCAGAGAGACATGATCCTAATTTTCTTTAATAACATAACATACCGCTACGCCTGTATTTTCCGGGAAAGAGTTAGGCATAGAGGTACTTATATACACCCATAGTTCGCCGGTGTATTAAGGTCCCATGTAAAATCATCATCATCATCATATCAACCACTGCAGATCGAAGGCCTCCCCCACAGACTTCCACAAAATCCGGTTATATGCCGCCTACATCCAACGACTCCCAGCGACGTCCCAGCGACCTCCAACGAGATGAACAGATGACCTGGTAAAGACCAGGTCGTCTGTTCATCTCGTTGGAGGTCGTCCCAGAATGCGTTTTCCGGTGCGTGGTCCCCACTCGAGAAACTTTAATGCAAGATCAAATTAAATGGGAAATGTATAGTTTGACCTGTGTTTGATTATGAAATTAATGAAGCCATCTGGGACCGCCACGGTGTATGTTAATAATATCACTTCTTTGTCAAATTACTGGATACTGAACGCTGTGCATATTTGTGCAAAAAATGCGCTGTAGGTTTGGTTATGTAAGCTGACTCAAACACGCTGAATGCTGCCTGAACTTTCAACCATTAATGTTACAGTTGACAGGATAATGAAGCCAGTGAAATTACTGGCCTAATAAGGCCTAAGAACGTCTCATGATGACAACGCGGCGGTTCATTAAGCGGCGATAGCCTAATGGCTAGGGCGTCGGACTTGCGATCATGAGGTTGCTGGTTCGAAACTCACCCATTGCACTACCGACGTGAACCCACTCGTAACACAAGCATTTAGCTTAGTACGAGGGGCTAAAAAGAACTTTCAAAACTTAACAAAATTAAAAAAAAAACGCGCCAGTGATACCACTACTGTTACTGGCGTATATAGGCTGCTAATAATTCTAATTCTATACGTTGGGGGAACACACGCGAGATGGTGTGATGGTATGAAAAAAGATTTTTGCTGTTGACAACTATCTGATCTGACTTTAAGCAAGTGCACGCTTGCCCAGAAGTCAGTTTTTCACTGTGACTTGACTTGAAAATTCCAGGCGTTAATTTACTCGGAACCCTGGTAAAGACTTCCTTTTTTCCATGGTATGCATGAGAAAATGAGAGCATAAAGTTTTCTGCTTTATAATCCTAACTTATTTCAAGACTACCGTATAAATAAAAAGAAAAGTGACATTGTAAATTATTTAAGAAACACCAGTGGGCGGCGGCGGATTCTATAAATAACATTGTTTGTTACCACCTAGCGTGGGAATGAATGAATGGGTTCCGAAATACTGTTATATAATATGAGATGACGGCTGACGGGGTAGAATGGAAAAGACATGTTGAGCCGACCCCAAATAAATTGGGATGAGGACGGGAGGATGATGATCATGATGAATATAATACATCACGCCTGTATTCCTGTAGGGTTGGTCAGACTTGTTCTGCTTCTACTCACAGTTCGCCAGTTCCTATGATTTAAGGCCTTCATTAATTAGGTTACTTATGGCCATTAACTGGGCATAAATCCGACCTGCTACTGAGAATTTCGTAGAAAACTCACAGTGCTAAACTTGAGTATCGAACCTACCACTAGACTGTTGTGGTTAAAAATACTGTCAATATTGTAAAAAATCAATATGTAGTTTGACGTCTCGAGGTTTAATATATTATCTTACTTATGCTTTGTATATTGAAATACCTACGCCTCTACCCAGAAATATCTATGTATTCTAAGTTTAATACAAGCAAGAGGTGAGACGATTTAAAAAAAAACCTCAAATGAGAAAAACAGAATAGAGGCAATGTTACGTGTAGAAGCCACTTAGCAAAATTAACAAACTTTTGCCTGACAATATTCAAGACTAGTACCTAATAATTTTGAGCTGCTATTGAGAAGCTGTAAGATAGCTAGCGTTGTTATTACATATAACATGTAAGTAAATTAATAAAAAAAAGACACCGTAAACCCAAAAAATCTAATGAAGAAATATATTATTTCTTAGCTAGAAAGCGAGTGACAATAATAAAAAATAGTAAGACTGGACTTTTGTTTAGGTATTAAATTTATTAAAAGACATTATTAAATGTACTAAATTGAATTATAAAAGGTAAGTTAGTTGAACCTTCAAGACTTATTCAAACTTGAAGATAATGGAAAGTTTGAGAAGGAATTCAGCAAAAGCCATTTAAGCTCTCTTTGAATAAATCAAATTTATAATATCTACCTGTCAGGCAATGAAACTATTACGAATAAATTAAAATGTTAAACATGCCTTTTATACCACTAGAAGTATAGGCCTACAGTCATCTATTCTAATTAATTTCTTTGCTATAGAACTATTTCCACTTTGTAAGTACGAGCTACTTAAATATCTTAAATGTAAGGTGCAATGCCACTAACGTGGGAAACTTAATAAATACCACGATTCAGAATATGATTACAATTAATTATATGATATTTATATATTTAGTAGTATTTTTAGTAGATGCAACTAAAAGATGTCAACTCCAGGTTGTTCTATTCTTGTTGAGTCCTAAGGTTGGAATAGATCGCTGGTCGCGATAAGGCCGCCCATTGTATGTTTTTAAGTTATGTCCTGTCTATCTTATGTTTTCGGTGTACAATGTTACAGTACAATATCTTTGTGCTGTATCTACAATCTACATCGCAATCTTATGATCTTTATCGCACGTTCAATATCTATTAAATGTTTCTACTATCCGTGATCAACACGTAGACGTTAGTATATAAGATGCACCTTTGGATAATTATAACCAGACTATACTACAACTTTGTCTCATTTATACCTAATCATATACTGCCAAGAAGTTTGGCAAATTGGTGACCCCGACGAACGAATACGCAGCAAGAAACATGGCACAGTAAAGAGTATATAAATAATTAAAATAAATGATTTAGAATTTTGAAGCGTCGGTAGCCTAATGGCTAGGGCGTCGGACTTGCGATCATATGGTTGCCGGTTCGAGCCCCACCCATTGCACTACCGACGTGAACCCACTCGTAACACAAGCATTTAGCTTAGCACGAGGGGTTAACAAGAATTAGTAATGGAATGAAAGTAAGGAATGAATTAGTAATAGTAATGTGTGACCCACATTGCTAGTAAGCTTTTTTAAAGAGAAAAAAAAATAAAAAAAATGCACAATGACTGAATAAATGAATGTAGTCAAAATATGGGCTACCAATCAAAATCATTTATGTCCAAGCGAAAAGAAGTTTATCCAGCAATTATTGTTTTTTGGTTCGTTTTAAAATGTATCGCTACAAACTTTTCTGTGGTAAAATTTTACAAATGAAGTAAATGTCACTGTGATTTTGGTTTATCGCAATAGGAATCCGATTTATTTTATAATGAGATATCAAACACTAGTAGGCATGCGGGTCGCCTGATAATAAGCGGGAACAGTAGCCTATAGACGCCAATAACACCAGTAGTATCACTTGGGCGTTGTCATCATGAGACTTCAGTTTTGCCAAGTAATTTCACCGGCTAAATTACCCTCCAAATAAGAATACACTAATTTTAGCACATTATTGCTGAATTCTAAGACTGCCTCATTAGTCTAGTAGTCCCAAAAGCGACTGCTACGCTAGAGTTCCTGGGTTCGATCCTAGGTTGAGCAGTGTTAATTGGGGTTTTTAATGAAATTCTCAGTAGCATCTCGGAGTCTGGATTTGTGCCCGGTTAATGGCAATAAGCTTGCTCCCTATACATACTACTACACTTTGCCTAACCCTTCGGGGAATACAGGCGTAATTGTATGTTATGTTTATTTTTATTGCTAAATCCAACAAAACCCGTAACGAACCCGATGTAAAAGCTAAACGATTTTGCATTGTGGCTGTAAATATTTAAAGGATATAACATATTTTTGACAACCCTAACGACTCCAGCATACTCATTCCAGGAACAAATTCAAAATAAATGTAAGATTCAATATCTCAAGATAAAACACGATGAATAGCAGCCCAATGATTTTAATCTTCATTCAAACCCTAATAAATTATGTTCTATCTATTTTACGAGGACATTTTATAGTGTGCTTACATTATGCGGTTCCCTTGTACAAGGACAGTGGAGGACTCTTACAAATCCGATTCTTGATTTATTTGACCATAAGCCGAAGTTATCTACTAAATTGGTCGGTATATATCTGCCTAAATTTAAGTAAGGTAAGAATATATACCTAAAAAGATTAATGTCATCTTCTGATGCCATTTACGTACCCTAGCCCTCTTGAAGAAGAAGGAGCCGGGCAGGCAGCCGTCGGTGCGTCTTACACTCTAAACGTTATATACCCTTCCTCATGAATTTGGCTATCATAATAAAAAAGATTTTTCAAACCTAACTGATAGTTCCAAATATACTTAAGGGCGTTCAATCAAAAGAACTTTTCAGCGTATTATATTGGTGTAGATTATTTTATACTACCTGTTGCCCGTGGTTTAACCTGCATTTCGGATCTCATTTCATTTTCTTTTGAATTAAGAGGTAGCTTATATCCTTCTCCAAGGTCCAATCTACTTCTATTCAGAATGCAATTACAATAAGTTCTGTTAATAAATTGTGAAAACTTAATAAAAATACAGGCAAAGTTACTTTCAGATAAAATTTAGAAGTATTATTTACTTATATTCTATTTAAATTAACTTTCGTATATGTATTCATGTGGGGTTGGCTCTACTAGAAGCAAAATTTAGCAAAGGAAATAAAAGTTTAAACGCTACATGCGTTTTCTGTTCCATTTTCTCTGATCTTCGTTTTATAAATGCCGCAATTAGGAAAGGAACATTTTCTATTAATTTGCATTGCAAAAAGTAAGTGACTATAAAACTGATTGCGCATACAAATCCTGGAATCACGGAAACAGACAGTTTTCCTACAACAAAAAATAAAAGTGCCGTGTCTACTGTATTATTATTTTAAGAATTTATAAAATCTGATGATGATGGGCACCACAATAGTAAGACTGCCTCAATAGTCTAGTGGTCCTAAGCGCGGCTACTACGCTAGAGGTCCTGGGTTCAATCCCCAGGTCGAGCAATGTGTTATTGGGTTTTTCTATGAAATTCTCAGTAGCAACTCGGAGTCTGGATTTGTGCCCGGTAAATGGCAATAGGCACGCCCCCTATTATATGGGACCTAAACGTACCGGCGAAATGTGGGTGTACATTAGTGCACCTCTGCCTAACCCTTGGGGGAATACAGGCGTGATGGTATGTTAAGTTATGTTGATGATGGGCGCAAAATTCGATGATTCATATTAAAAAACTTACGGACTACTGTTACTGGTTCTTAATATGAATTAATTCTATTAAAAGAATACCTTACTTTTAAACTTAGAAGTTTACATTCGTATTTCGAGCACCAAGAATTTAAATAGAGTAATTTTAATTTCGATTTCAAGTTTGTTATGTATAGTATAGTTCTATTTGTGTTCATTGTAAAATTAATTCGTTTAGCAAAATTGATTTATAAAACTATTTTAGACCAATAAGGCAATCACATATTTATACTCACGACTTCTCTTTCTTCTCCTTCTTTTTTCAAGTTCAAGTTTAGTTATGGCATTGAAGTACCAAAAATTTACAATAATATAAAGGTAATTCAATTATTGTCACTGTTATCTTTTATGAAAAATATTAATTAACTGATGCCCGTACCGTTACATTGTAATCAAAACAATAGATGTTGCATTGCGTCTATAATATGGGGTTTGACGCTACTCTATTTGACTCCCACTAGCTCTACGATTAATAAATAATATAGTATTCAGGTGATTGAAGTTACATCCTTATGGTACAGTGTCTCTGTGCGCATCGGCATTCGGATGCGTGCATGCAGATATGTCCTGTCGGTGCAGCTTCCGCCCATAGACAATCTGTTTATTGGAAGTGTAGCAATTTGTTTTATTGCTTTTATATCTGGCTTTTAGCATTAGGAAATGAAACGTATAAGTATTTACTTTAAAATTAATTTTACCTACACAACTTTTTCAGCTCATCAAACTATTATAAGTAATCTCAAATTTCCTAAATCTATACTTATACCCCGAATTTCTTTAAAAAGTAAAGGCACGAACTAAGATATTAATATTTATGATGATTATAAAATAATGATCTACTGCCTCATTAGTGTAGTGGTCTCAACCACGGCGTTTGAGGTCCTGAGCTCAATTTCGAAGCCGAGTAAAATGTTAATGTTTTTCTATAATTTTCACAGTAAGAGCTCGGAGCTTGCTTACTTTAGTCTTTGAGTATACAGGTGTGATGGTGCGTTATGTAACATTAATTAAAATTTACTCTGCCGTAACACGACCCTCAAAATAATTGACACACGATACGCCTAAACAACTTCGAAGTTCTCTTACGCAAACAAACAAACACAATTTATGTTCATGAGTGTTCATATGTGTTCGCTGCGTGTTCATATGTGTTCAATGTGTGATCATATATTTATGTTCACGGGATCTTCCGACATGTATATCCCGCTTTAACTCATTCATTATAACGTGATTAGTCAGCGGCGATGTGCCAATGAAAGCGTATATAGATGTATATGAAGACAGACAGACAGACAGGCATTCGCGGTTGTCGCGAAATTAAACGGAAATCGAACGCTGCGGTTTGTGACCGCCTCGGAGCGGCCTGTTGTGCTGTACACAGGTATACGCAAATACCGTTCTGTATCTGTCTGTACAAAGAGGTTTATTGCCAAGAATATTTTATTTTTAAATCGGTAAGAGGAGGAAGCCAAAAAGCTGCTAGCTTGAAGTGGAACTGGGCCGGACACGTCTACCGCATGTCAAAGAAGCTGTGGGCTAAACAAAGTACCGAATGGGTCCCACAAAACGGCAGACGACAGCGCGGTAGGCCAAGACGAAGATGGCGGGATGAGCTGGACGGATTCTGGAAGGATTGGCCCAAAGTGGCCTTGAACCGTGAGGAATGGAAAAAGGGAAGGGAGGCCTTTGCCCTGCAGTGGGACGATAATGGCTGAATAATAATAATAATAATAATAAACCCCCTCCGGGATAAACGTTACCTCACCATGAGACTAACGTAAAACTGGAGGGTAGATTATAACCGCTATCTGTCAACCTATGATAATAAACAAAAAATGTATCACAAGGTCTAAAGAAAGCGCACAAACCGCAGGGCAGCTTGTGGCGAGCTGATGGTGAGTGGCGACACTGCGGTCCTTATTGCCCCAGAGAGTCGGTCAGGGCCTCGTCTCCAGTTTTCCCGTATTGGGTAGCAGGAGTGGAATCCAAGAGCGCCCGCAGGACTCTCGACTCTGCCTTGCCTTAATTGGCCGGTCAGAGGGGGGCTGCCAGAGCTATATGCTCGGGGGTGGAAGTGTCTAATGGCATAATAGCGGGGAAACCCACTCCGGGTCTCTTCCAGACCCACGACGGTGAAACCGGGGCCACACCTCTCTACACCCTTAGCCCCTCACGCCGCTGTTGCCGCCTTCTGCCTGTACTGGCAGCTTTTTGGGGGGCCCAGTTAGTGAGGTGGCGAGTCACCGTCTGCCTTCCCTAAGGATGAAAGTTCGAGGTTATAGGCATTCGCCGGTTTCTTCCGGCAATAGAGGATATCGGTCCACCAAACACCCACATCCATAATCCCAGTTATTTCTCTTCCATATTTTACAATAGTCCTGCTCCCACCCGGGACACTCCATGGCTTTACTACTATAGTGCAGTTGCGGAGTATCCCGGGTTGATGCCCCATCCCATATTAGATTAAAGTTCTCCAAAGGGCCTCTGCGCGTTGGACCTGTGTCCCCCCGCACGCCTGCCAAAGGACCGGATGTCTTCCTCACGGGAGGCATGCCGTGATTACCAAGGCGGAGATACAAATAATAATAATAATAAAAGAGGAGGAAGTGATAACACGCCTGAATGCCACAAATGTGAATAATGTGTGAAAAACCAAGAAAAAAATAATTTCGCGCCCAGGGCTGAAGCCTTAAATGAAAATCTATTTTGTGATGGCAATATTCAAAAACACTACCTACTTTTCCTTAAGGATAAATCCGAGAAAACCTGAACTTAATTGCTCATTATAACCAACACGCTATGCGAAGTGACCTTGGTCCTTATCCCAGAGAGACATGATCCTAATTTTCTTTAATAACATAACATACCGCTACGCCTGTATTTTCCGGGAAAGAGTTAGGCATAGAGGTACTTATATACACCCATAGTTCGCCGGTGTATTAAGGTCCCATGTAAAATCATCATCATCATCATATCAACCACTGCAGATCGAAGGCCTCCCCCACAGACTTCCACAAAATCCGGTTATATGCCGCCTACATCCAACGACTCCCAGCGACGTCCCAGCGACCTCCAACGAGATGAACAGATGACCTGGTAAAGACCAGGTCGTCTGTTCATCTCGTTGGAGGTCGTCCCAG
The DNA here is from genome assembly GCA_958496365.1 of Subacronicta megacephala. Classification (NCBI taxonomy): domain Eukaryota; kingdom Metazoa; phylum Arthropoda; class Insecta; order Lepidoptera; family Noctuidae; genus Subacronicta; species Subacronicta megacephala. Next base: position 5,979,905 of record OY292530.1, on the reverse strand, counting down.
AATGCGTTTTCCGGTGCGTGGTCCCCACTCGAGAAACTTTAATGCAAGATCAAATTAAATGGGAAATGTATAGTTTGACCTGTGTGTCATTGATTATGAAATTAATGAAGCCATCTGGGACCACCACGGCGTATGTTAATAATATCACTTCTTTGTCAAATTACTGGATACTGAACGCTGGGCATATTTGTGCAAAAAATGCGCTGTAGGTTTGGTTATGTAAGCTGACTGAAACACGCTGAATGCTGCCTGAACTTTCAACCATTGTGTTACAGTTGACAGGGTAATGAAGCCAGTGAAATTACTGGCCTAATAAGGCCTAAGAACGTCTCATGATGACAACGCGGCGGTTCATTAAGCGGCGATAGCCTAATGGCTAAGGCGTCGGACTTGCGATCATGAGGTTGCTGTTTGAAACTCACCCATTGCACTACCGACGTGAACCCACTCGTAACACAAGCATTTAGTTTAGTACGAGGGGCTAAAAAGAAGAAGAAAAAGAAAACGCGCCAGTGATACCACTACTGTTACTGGCGTCTATAGGCTGCTAATAATTCTAATTCTATACGTTGGGGGAATACACGCGTGATGGTGTGATGGTATGAAAAAAGATTTTTTGCTGTTGACAACTATCTGATCTGACTTTAAGCGAGTGCACACTTGCCCAGATGTCAATTTTTCACTGTGACTTGACTTGAAAATTCCAGGCGTTAATTTACTCGGAACCCTGGTAAAGACTTCCTTTTTTCCATGGTATGCATGAGAAAATGAGAACATAAAGTTTTCTGCTTTATAATCCTAACTTATTTCAAGACTACCGTATAAATAAAAAGAAAAGTGACATTGTAAATTATTTAAGAAACACCAGTGGGCGGCGGCGGATTCTATAAATAACATTGTTTGTTACCACCTAGCGTGGGAATGAATGAATGGGTTCCGAAATACTGTTATATAATATGAGATGACGGCTGACGGGGATGAATGGAAAAGACATGTTGAGCCGACCCCAAATAAATTGGGATGAGGACGGGAGGATGATAATCATGATGAATATAATACATCACGCCTGTATTCCTGTAGGGTTGGTCAGACTTGTTCTGCTTCTACTCACAGTTCGCCAGTTCCTATGATTTAAGGCCTTCATTAATTAGGTTACTTATGGCCATTAACTGGGCATAAATCCGACCTGCTACTGAGAATTTCGTAGAAAACTCACAGTGCTCAACTTGAGTATCGAACCTACCACTAGACTGGTGTGGTTAAAAATACTGTCAATATTGTTAAAAAATCAATATGTAGATTGACGTGTCGAGGTTAGTATATTATCTTACCTAGGCTTTGTATATTGAAATACCTACGCCTCTACCCAGAAATATCTATGTAGTCTAAGTTTAATACAAGCAAGAGGTGAAACGATTTAAAATAAAACCTCAAATGAGAAAAACAGAATAGAGGCAATGTTACGTGTAGAAGCCACTTAGAAAAATTAACAAACTTTTGTCTGACAATATTCAAGACTAATGAAATGGACAATGTTTTCACTGAATGTGTTGAACCACACGACAAAAACACTATAACGCGGGCGTCACGTCACATCTCGCTAGATCCTACCTTGGGGATCTATTGCGATGGTCACAGCCCTAAATGACTGGCCTACTGAGAAAATACTTGCCTCTCTAACGAGAACTTAGAGACTTTATTCTATTAAGGCAAAGCGACGTTCTTCCTCGGACGTGACAGCGTGCAACACTGCCTTAAGCCTCCATTGTGCTTGCAAGGAACTAGTTAAAGTTTGCATACATATAATTGGTAAGTGCAAGTCGTGATATCAAATGCGGGACTCGCTTAAGCAGATTTTATCATTTAACAAATGAAGCTAACAGAGCTTTTGTAAGTTCAACTAGGGAAGTTTACTTCGAAGAAACAAATAACGTAGAGTAGAGTATCGATTTTAGTAAAATTGTCACATCAATTTAATGTACCAAATCTATCTATATCTATAACATACCATCACGCCTGTATTCCCCGAAGGGTTAGGCAGAGGTGTACTAATGTATACCCACATTTCGCCGGTATGTTTAGGTCCCATGTAATAGGGGGCGAGCCAATTGCCATTAACCGGGCACAAATCCAGACTCCGAGCTGCTACTGGGAATTTCATAGAAAAACCCAATAACACTTTGCACGATCTGGGGATCGAACCCAGGACCTCTAGCGTAGCAGTCGCGCTTAGGACCACTAGACTATATCTATATCTATATTCTATATCTATATATATATAAAAATCAATGCCACTTTTCGTTGTAATTTTATAACTCAAGAACAGGCTCACCTATCCAAACCAAATGTTTAGGCTTTGTTCGGACTATTTAGTAGATGGTTTATGTGAAGTTTGCGCAAAATTGGTCGAGGGCTTCATCATTAATCTCATTTTTTTACATACATATTATTGTACAGGAAAGTCAAGAAAACACGCGGGCGAAACCGTGGGCGGAAAGCTAGTCTATATATATAAAAATCAATGCCACTTTTCGTTGTAATTTTATAACTCAAGAACGGGCACAGCTTTCCAAACCAAATGTTTAGGCTTTGTTCGGAATATTTTGTAGATGGTTTATGTGAAGTTTGCACAAAATCGGTCAAGCGGTTCATTCATCACATTTTTTGTAACAAATGAATTCAATAAATGGCGGATCATTTTGTTAATGGGGATTTTGCTGCCAAATTGAAACGAACACGCGGGCAACGCCGTGGGCGAAAAGCTAGTTATGTATAAATATTACACAGGGGGGAGGGGGTCGATTCTCATTTATTCTTACATAGGGGGGGAAAGTGATCAACAAGTGGCAAAAATCGTATTTAGTAATAAATGAATGAAGGCAACCTCGATTTCTACTTCGCCCTAAAGTAGTTTGTTCTATTGTTGCAGCAGTACGAGCGTCCCCTGAGCCACGGCGGGCGCCCAATATCCTGGAGCCCCCACACCACGTAGACTTCACCAACGACACCGGCGCCCTGCTCAGCTGTACCACCCGGGGAGACTACCAGGTGAGGACATTCTGCTTATTCCACCGTTTGACAAAATTTAAAAATATACCTCGATAACGGTTTCTTTAAGTTCTCGTCAACGCATTCTTTATTTTTTAATTACGTCTCTCATACAACAATGGTAGCGAAATCGCCTTCTACGCTATCGCTAAGGAAATTCTTCTAATGTAAGTGAATTATCATATTATTCTTATGAGAAATAGAGATACTGCCTCGTTAGTCTAGTGGTCCCAAGCGCGACTGCTAAGCAAGAGGTCCTGGGTTTGATTCCCAGGTCGAGCAAAGTGTTTATTGGGTTTTTCTTTGAAATTCCCAGTAGCAGCTCGGAGTCTGGATTTGTGCCCGGATAATGGCAACAGGCTCGCCCCCTATTACATGGGACCTAAACATACCGGCGAAATGTGCGTGTACATTAGTACACTTCTGTCTAACCCTTCGGGGAATACAGGCGTGATGGTATGTTATGTAAATAAAGATATCTCTAACCTCATAATGTACACGCGGCTACAGGTTAAGCTGTACATTTTCAGTTTAAGCTGATCTTCCATTGTGGCTTTCCGTACAATTAAAGGTCGGCATAAACTGAATTGATACATATAGAGACCGTAAGTAATGAATGATGAATAAGCAATGGTAAGTTTGAAAAAGAGGTTATGAGTTCTGATCACCAGATACTGCGCACTGGCCGATCCAAGTGTTGGCGTGTAGTATTTGCAAATAAAATATATACAATGTGAAAAGTCCTTCTATTCAGTGTTGTGGTAAATCCCTAAGCAAACCCGGGCACCTAGGTACACTTGAAACATTCCTACATATAGTTTGGCGTGTAGCCGTGAGTACCTAAAATGAGGAACGTTATTTATTCAGCATATATAAAGCTTTGCGGTTATCAAAGTAATCCGATAAACCACGAAAGTAACACGACACCCTAATCAAACCGCACACACCCAAAACTTTTTGACTTACAAATTAAATTATACTAAGTAATTACTATGGTTAAATTAATCACTCTATAATGTGGTTGAGCTACATCAGAGGTTCTCAAACTTATTTCGTCTAACGCCCACTTCGAAGTCAAATATTATTAGTTTAATATTACCCTCAATTTTCCTCGGACCCCTAACGTTCTCCTCTAGGCCTCCAGCGCCTATAAATGTGCGTAATCTGAAGAAAGACTGAGCTTCATGATTACTGAGTCATATATCGACGTCAAGTACCAGTATGTATGCATACTGTTGCGTTTCGTATGGTGAGTGTGGAGCGCCGGAGGCCCAATTTCTCCCTCAGTCCCTTCCTTCTCCTTTTTTCCTTCCCCTCCTTTTTCCTTAAATAGGCTCGGTAACGCATCTGCAACTCCTTTGGTTTTGCAAATGTACATGGGCGGCGCTGACTACTTACCATCAGGTAGCTCGCCTGCTCGTTTGCCCAGTTATGCCATAAAAAAAATATGTTTATTATCTATAGGGATCATCGTCAAAAAATTATAGTATCTCATTGCTGAGCACAGGTCTCAATCACGCGCCTAAGAAATGTTCTCGACGGCGCGGCGTGTGAAGTTTGCCAACCCGCATAATGGCAGCGTGTTGGACTTATAGCCTATAGAACTATTATTTTTGGTGTACACTAAAGAATATTATCTCTATTCATCTATCTAAAGCCAGTCCCTCTTTTGTGAGGCGACCCGTACCCAGCAGTAGGACAATAGAATGGGTTGATAGGTAAAATAGGTTCTTCGTGGCGTCTAGGATCCCTTCCCGATGGATGGCAATAGATACGCACCATAATGACATGTGCTCTTTGAGATAGCAAAGAAATGTGGGTGTACTTAAGTACATTTCCGCCTAACCTTATATTGGCACTTGAAAATTATAAAAAAATCTACGAATTTAAGATAGTATTTCAAAATATAAAAGCATTTTACGGCGCGGCCATGATCACTTATCGTCTGATACACCTATTTGTCATCCCTAGCTATAACCAATAAAGATAAACGATAGACAACGTAATTGTTTCAGGCAAAAAGAAACAATTTCTTCCCAATTTATCTTAAAAAAATATCGTAATAAAAAATACCACGAAAATTATACCCAAAAGATCAGAAGTTCGACTTTCGGCGTATTAGGTTTTATTGGGGATAAGATCATAGCATAATAATGTTCCTTTGTAGCGGAATCAAATGAGAAGCGTGTAACTAATGGAGTGAGACGCAGTAACAAATTGGAGACAGTGGGCGAACTAAACGGAATATTTGCCAAATTGTTTCCTGTAATTCTTTCGCAAAAAGAATAAGCCAAATCCCTTTTAGGCTTCAATCGTCTCTGCGTCGGATATTCATGACAACTTGACCCATTTACTTATTGTTGGTTTTTATATCACGTATGGATATTTCAGCAGTTATTTTTGTGTTGTGTTTTTTATACCCGTGAAAGATTGCGCTTTTAATAAATTGAATTTGGCTCCCAGCTTTACTGGTATGTTTTTGAACAGAATAACGCTTGGTTTTAGATGAATGGTCACAATAAAATTCATAGTGCAATATATTTAAGAGGGACATGTTAAAAATGCTGCATTTAATTTAATGGTTGTGCGACTTTATTGCGTACAAGCAATAATTGGTCTTGTAAATAATTAATGCCGGGTTTGTAACTATTAAAGATATAGAAACTTGCTGATTTTTTATTATTTTTTATAATTAAATATTGCGAAATGTTCACAAAGATATTAATGTTCTAATTAAAGAAAATTTATAGTGAAAGAAAAATTATATCTTAGGCAGGGTTTGAACCTGTGTCTCTCTGGTTAAGTACACCAGACGCTTTGCCAACTAAGCTATCGAGACCACTGCCTGTGATGTCGAATTTCTCTTCCACATTCTACGTCTTCAGGCGACGTCAGCACCATCTATTGAAGACATTACTATGTCTTTCAACCAACACGACTGCCTTTACAGGTAGTTCAATGTCAAACGATGTTACCGTATCGTAATATGCTGATTCGGTTCAAACCCTACCTGAGATCGATTTTTTCTTTCACTAGAAATTTTATTTAATTAGAAAATTCATATCTTTGTGAACATTTCGCAATATTTAAGGCTAAAAAATAAAGGCAGTCGTGTCTAAATTTCACACACTGCACGACCCAAGAATCGAACTCGGCCACCCAGGACTTCAAGTTTAGCAACTGTCTTGACTTCTGTTGTAGTAGGGCCACGCTGTTCGCAGCATGAATGGGCCGGCTTGACCGGGGAAGTACCACACTCTCGCAGAAGACCGACATCCGAGTAGTATCGTTTAGTTACTGCGCTTCGTTCGGTGAGCGAGAGGGCCGGAGGCCCAATTCCTCCCCCAATCCCCTTCCTTCTCCTTTTCTCCTTCCCCTCCCTTTCCCTAAATAGGCTCGGCAACGCATCTGCAACTCCTTTGTTTTTGCAGATGTCCATGGGCGGCGATGACTACTTACCATCAGGTAGCTCGCCTGCTCGTTTGCGAGTTATACCATAAAAAAAAAAACTGTGATTGCAACAACTTGGCCAAAAAGGTACTCCTGTAATGCCAATATAATAATACCTAATTATTTCTATTTCATAGACTCATTGTAGATAGAAGAGTAATATTGTGGAGAAAAATAAACAATTTATTTATATATATAGGCGAACAGTTAAACGGTATGTTTTGTTTGGTAAGCTACAAGAAACAATTTCTTCTGATAGGTTAATTATATCTTAAATTTTATGTTATAAGCTACGTCACTGCAATATCGGCACATATTGTTTCACTTAATATGTTTATATATTATCTGTTAGCTTATTTGTCAGTAATTCTTCTGAGAAAATAAAGATATTTAGGTACTCGTATTTATTACCATCCTCTTAGCCTACGGTCTGTAGATGAAAATCTTATACATGAGGGACAATCCGGAAAATCCAAGTTAACATACATGATTTCTATTCCCAATGATGTAGGGAAATACGCAATTCTTGGTCCCGAATCCTGTTATTTGTTTGTGCGCAGGTATTTCCCAAGAAGCGCATATCATAGATGAAATATAACGCGTTGCCCCGCATCCCACACGCCAATCTGATTTAGTATTCACGAACCCGCTCCCTCAACTCAAATATAAATAAAGTTTTTCCATTCGACACAGTTTGAAAGTTTCCGGTCACAAGCCCTTCGGGGAAATAAGATGTACGTAATGGGTGAATGTTTTGTTTGTATTTTGGGTCATGCGCTTACGCATTTTTGCTCATTAGCGTTATGCAAAAGCAAATACTCTACCTTGACCTATTTCAAAAGGCAAATCTTTGATTTTTCGTCATCCTGCTGTCATCCCGGACCATCTTGGGCCTTATCCAGTCGTTTCCGGCGATCTTCGCTAGCTTAATCTTCGATTCGTTTATTCCTATTCTTCGATTCGCTTATTCTTAATCTTCAATTTGCTTATTCTTAATCTTCGATTAAATTTATTGTAAGTATTGGCATAATTTAAATTACCCCCATCAAATTAGTCACCATGGCAAATATTAAACATAACACCCTATTCCACCCCATTATTGTGGCTTAATTTCGAGGATGACAGAGTATCAGGTGTCGATGTTGATTACCCTACAAAGGATGAAAGCTTGTGAAGTAAATGGTTCTATTCTATCCCAACACGTACCTAGTATATATATTACTAGCTTTCCGCCCGCAGCTTCGCTCGCGTGGGCAACACGATATTGACTGTTTATTTTTTTCTATTTCTGGCGGGATATTACAAATTATCTAAAATTGAGACCAAATAATTTGTTCCGCTATATTATTTTATTAAAATATAAAAATAACATGTAAATTTCTTATTAATTCATTCGTCCTTTTAGCTATTGCGATGTTCTATCATTCTGGAGGCCTCGTAGGGTCGATTTTTATGAAGGTATAAATAGTGGAAGACCACTTTGCTCTCAAGACTTAAAATTGCACTTCTTTCTATACCACATTTATGGCTTTTCTGTCTGGTATCAAAATGACCAAACTGTTATAAATACTGATTCAGTAACAGGCAAGGTAGAATTTCTTCTCTTTCTTTCTTCTTAAATCTATGCCTGCCACCCCTTAATGACTCACCCTGAAATTTATTTATAGTAATTGCAAAGCTAAGTACTTAAGGGGGAAACTTAATTGTTCTTAAAAACATAGTTGGAAGGTAGCAAAGGTATTCGAGGTATGAAAACTGAATCCCCTCAAGCACATCCAGTAATCACAGCGACCTTTTTAATATTTTTGTGCAATGCTGATCAACACTCTTCTAGTTCCGTTACATAGCTTAAATGGTATAAGGAGACGCAGCAGAATTACAGGTGTCCCAAGGAGGTTTAACACTGTTAAGGAACTCTACAGGATAGTAAACTGTTTCGACCGCTTGTAGCACTGAATCCAATTTCTGAGCCCTCCAACGGTTTAAGAAGTATTTAATTAATAGCAGCTGAACTGTTGTTTTTCGGAGTCAGTATTGCACGTTTGCACATCCAATCTATAGATTTCGTATGTATATTAGAAAAATCAGGATACACTCTAAGATCTATTCATCTATCATAGTCACCTGTCACTACTGTATTCAGGAGAGATGGTATACATATTAAAATTGTATAATCTCCATTTCCTATTTTAAGTAATAGCTCAGAAAACTCTCCAGCAGACGCATCTCTCTCGTATTTCTTTTTAAATATATCATTACGATGACGATGGATAATGACTTCGTCTGCTCGGGTTTCTCTAGGTACAACAGAATCTGACGGAATACCCCTGCCAGCAACACAGTAACTCCATCCATCACTCAATTGCTGCCTCTAAGAAGGGTTCTATGGTGTGCCTCTCAATTCCACTTTTGTGTGCCATAGAAAGCATTTTATATGTATGTTTATCAACCAACGTTTCTTGAGTAAAATCAGATTGAGTTTTCAAACATGACATGTGTCAAAATAAAAAGTAATTTCAATCAAAAACACTAAGGAGTATTGATATCAAATTCGAAGCAAACCACGCCCAAAATAACTTTCCCCCCTTTTTTAAGTCCGTTAGGGGATGAATTTCAATAAAATATGAAACACGTCTTCCATCAATTCTGTTAAAGAACGTTTATGCAAAGTTTGAAGCAGATTGGACCAAGGAATCACGTTGTCCCATACAAACTTTGCCCCCCTTTTTCACCCCCTTAGGGGTAGAATTTCGGAAAATCCTTTCTTATCGGATGCCTACGTCATACAAAGAACACACCCTCCAAGTTTCAGGACTATACGATAAGCGGTTTGGGCTGTGCGTTGTTCCGTCAGTCAGTCAGTCAGTCAGTCAGTCATTCAGGACAAAGGATTTTATATGTATAGATATATATTATATATATATATATATGCCCCGCTGATTAAATTTTAATTCGTTTAACCTAAATATCTTTATTAGTCTAGAAAAAGCACTTTGGGATGCGATTGCTCGTAGTTTCAATCGCATCCCAAAGAGCTTTTTCTAGACTACATTTAGCCTACATGCTTTTTTATGGTCTAGTATATCTCTATACCAAAATTAATGAAAATTTAATCAGCGGGGCAGGCATTATAATGTATCAAACAGACAGATACACATTGTATACTTCCGTTCGCAATTTAAAATTGTCGTCCGTTAAACGACCACCGAAAGATCATATCAGTACGTGATACATTTAGGTAATAACTGAAAATCAGCGTTGGGTTGTTTAAATAATTTTCGTGCAGAAATTAATAGTTTCCTACCTGTTTCAGTTTCTGAAGTACACTGACAAGTTTGCAGCAAAATTCATTAAAACTACGAACTGTTATCAATTCTTCTTAATCAAGGAATCTTTACAGGTCTTTAGTTGTACGAATTAAAGCAAAAACTCGTCGGTTGTGAGAATTCTCCGCGAAGTTTTCACATTCAACCGAAGTTTTGGTGAGTTTGGAGGAATTTGGCTGCGAAAGCTCCCCCGGGATGCTCGCTACCTGCTCAATGCGGAACCTGCCAGAATTCTACAATTAATTTCCAAACTTTCCATTGTAAATATTATTTGATGGTCATTTCGCTAATGGAGAAGTGCAAAACATTTGCTTTTGTTTTTTATTCACAAACTCTGATCTTAAGATCTAAACTTTAATTAATCTTTAAACTTTAATCAAAAGGCTACTTCGAAATTTTTAAGTATCACAATTCTTGAAGTTGGAAATTTACTTAATTTTTATAATAGTGTGTTAAAGTAAGTTCACAATGCACCTAAAAACATGAACATTGGTCATAAATTATAATATATGTATAATTAAGCTTTTTTTGCATTAAATATTATGTAATGTTCACAAAAAAGTGAATATATGAAAATTCATATCTTTGTGAATATATAACTAAGTAATTAATCTTGAGCATGTTCTTTTGCGGGATAAATCGGACCACTAAATAACCTATTTCTACAGAGTTGAAAGAGGTTAAATGTCTTTGCCGTGTAGTAAAACTCACCGAGTGTATACTAAAGAATTAAATGCGATTTATTTTAGAACTACACTAAGCCTCAAATTTATATTTCCGTTTTATTTATTCTAAAACATTTTTTTTTTAATACACAAAAGGTTGTCGCAAAATCTGAATATACAGCTTTATTAATGAAGAGGGTGTTAAAGAGCAACGAGCAGGCATGCAGGCAACGAGTCGTGGACCAAACAATCGTGAATGCGGGTCGCAGATGCCGGGGAAAACTAATGAAGTGCGGCCATGGAGCTTTTAAGAAATTGAACTGTTACCATTGATATACTCTGCTCTGAGCCAGTTCCGATAATAGCAGTAGCTTTGAAACGAACACCGATACCAATATTTTATATATTCCTTGTTATTTGCAAATGAAAATGTTATTGACTCATGGCTAAGTAATAACTACGCTAAATAATTTGCGTAGGGATTCACCTCATCGAACCCCTCAGTGCCTTAGACAAAATGTAAAGGCTTCGGTTTAGCTATCTATGGCAATCGTGAGTGATAGTCATAAGCCGTAAAGGCCTGTGAAGCAGTTTTTTCTTAGTATATCAAGTATCATTATAATAATGATCGAGTATCACTTCGATTTAATAAATAAGATAAGCTAAGCTTTCACGGTCATGACGGTCTTTGACGGTCATGCATGAAGAGATTAATGAATGTAGATGAAGCGAAAGTAGTGTGCCAGGATTGTAGCAAGTGGAAATCTATAGTCTCAGCCTACCCCCATGGGAGACAGGCGTGACAATATGTATGTATGTAAGCTTTTATAAATTATGTAGGGAGTTTTCATTTAACCCATTCACTACTTATCCATATTATTATTTACATATTTCAATACAAAGATGATAGTAATAATGTTAGTTAAATACTCGACTACAAATTTTCAAATGTAATTTTAATTTAATGTACGCGTACGTAGTTTCATCTCCTCGCAGTATCTTCCTTGCATAAAGAAAAGCATAAACAAAGGCATAAACTGAAGATACATAAATATATCGCTAACATAGCAATGCATCCTTTGTAATTAAAATTAGTTCAGAGTCAGACATCCCGCATTTCATATTTCCTTAGCTTCATTAAGCAAATGACATTCTCAACAAACGATGCTTGCGGATAATATTACACGACATACACTCAACGTTACTTGATAGACATGCACATGCATACGACGTTTTATTCGAACGGAATAATGAAGGTTTTAATGCGAAACTTTTTCGCGAATCTACACAATAAACCTCAACTTTTCATAGCATCGTTAACTTGTATGAATCTGCCTGATAGTTTACGTACGTATCTACACTTAGAAACAGTCGTACAATATCTTAGTGCTTTACTTATTTCCCACTTCGACGAGTGAATCTTGAATTTATGTTTACATTTCAGATAGTGTTTTCTGTAAACGTTTCTTGCAAGTCGTATTTCGCAACTCGCTTATTTGTTTAGCAACTTGTTTCTCGCTCGTTCTTAATTCAAATTAATTAACGTTTCTGAAAGTCGCACACGGCATACTCCTTGTCAAATATTAAGAAGTACCTACGCAACACATCATTAGCTCGACTGGCTTGACAAGTCATAAGCAACCTGTCAAAACTGTTCTAAATTGAATGAGGTTCACTTAGAAATAAGCCAATTCTAACTGAAATATCAAGTAGGCAAGTGTCGTAAACACTTTACTTTTACGAGAAATATAGAGCTGCAGGCAATTCTACAAGAAGGTCGTTTCAGTTTGAAGTCACGTGCGACTTTAACGTACTGCGTTAAAACCTGCAACATTGCACTCAAACCGAAGGAGATCTGATATAAATCGTGCTCTATTTTATTTTTCCTTATTGTAACATTTTCTACTATAACCGGAGATTGTAGAGCAGTATTTTATCAGTCGTTATCATATCTTGGAGTTTCTAGCTTTTAATATGTTAAATTATCAGTTGGAAACTGTGATCTAATAAATTTATTTCTTTCTTTGATCTATATTGGTTGTCTTCAAACCCATCATAGCATCTATCTTCTGATGGTTTTTAATCAATTCTTACAGTTCAGACATCATAATCATCAACATATTTAATGTCCCACTGCTGGGCACGGACTCCTGTCAAGTAAGTAGAGTTTGGCATAGTAGTCCACCGCGCTAGTATATACTGCGGATGGGTCAATGTTTTCCGCGAGTGATAAATAATTTGATGAATACGATTTGCGGAAGGCGGCTGGTAGCAACTGAATGAAAAGAGCTAAAGATCGACCTCTTTGGCGTTCACTTAAGGAGCTCTCCGTCAGGCAGTGGACGAATATGGGCTGATGATGATGATGACATAAATACGAAAAGTCAGAGATGCGTACTTTGGATTCGACGATACGATCTTCAACTCGATAGCTACGACTTAGAAATACAATGGCCATATAACTAGGCTATTACAACTTAACCGACTTCAAAAAGGAAGAGGTTCTCAATTCGCCTGTATATTCCATTTGGTTAGGTACTTAACTAAAGGTAAACAATAAAAATGGCGGCGTTCAGAGCTGTTCAACCTTTTATTACAATGGTATCATATGAATTGGGAGTGAATTTAATAACAACACATCCAACAATCAATAAAACCAACGAACAAACAGAACAAAACTATCTAACACCATTTGCGGCAAAAGAAACACAAAAACGAACGAAAGTAAAGTAAATACAAACTGTTACGTATGGCGTCTGGTTACCCGACTAAGTATAATATCGGTTAATTATTTCGCTCCGCTTCCTCGCAGTACTACTTCTCAATTTTTTCGAGTTATCTAAAGTCTACTATGCAGAAAAATGTTTTGAATATCTGTATTTTTAGAATCGTTTTAGTAGGCACATTGCAATACTTTTTGACATAATTATAAATTTTGATTTAATTAATTGTTTGCAAGCTTAAGAATAATAGTAACTATTTAATATTAAGCAAAGTAGTAAGATATGCTAGTATAAAAGGAGAATGTGATTTTGAGTTATTGAATAATTTATTTTGGTGATGTTTTATTTCGAAATGAAAAATGACCCTATAAAAGAACCTTTTTTATGATTTGTTTACCTTTAGTTAAGTACCTAACCAAATGGAGTATAGGTATGTTTTTTTCGATAGAAGCTGAATTTTTGTTGCAATTGTCAGAATTTTATAAAGCAATCAAAGTAGGTACTGACTTATTAACCACACTATATTTATATAAATAACATATTTTTTACTTAGGTACTTATACAAATAATATAAACTACATTTCTATTCCACAAAAAGGAAATCTTATGGCTTTAATTTTCACAAACATTAACTTGAATACAACGCGTTTAAATACTTTTCCTGCTTTTATATTAAACTACTGCAACAGTTGTAGCACACAGACCGTAGCGAAACTAGTAAGTTCTTTTTAATAAGAAAGCAACTGAATTTTTAAATAAAAGCATTTTTCTTTCTAAAGAAAATTACGCCAGAAAGAGATTTGTGTAATTTGAATTACCATTAAAATAGTGTGTGTAAGTAGTATTGTAAAATGTTTATCAATACAAATAAATATGTAGTATATCGATGCTTTTCATCTATTAAAAATTAAAAAATACAAATTATAACCCATAAACCGATACTTTTAGTTTCCATAATGTATACAGCCTTATTTTTATGTAATAGTATAAAGAGATAAGATTTGTTTGCTTGTAATCAATAAAGAATCTCGATATTAATAATTCTTTCACCACTAAAAAGCTACATTATTCCCGATTGACTATTTATCCTCAAATTCGTCCCGCATCGGCCATCTTTAAGTATATGCACGAATTTAAGTCAAATTAGCTATGTCCTCAACCTTACCTTCAATTTATATTGATCTCTATATATAAGTACGGTCAAGTAAATACGAAAAGCATTGGAGTATTGATATAAGTTCCGACTAGCAATATGCAGGGTGATGTAAGAGAGGTCGCTATTGAGGACATCATAGGTCGAGTAGTTTTCTCAACTCCTATTTGCAGAGGGTCTGCGCAATCCTCTAATGCAAATAGAGAACTTATTTCAATTTTTCTTCGACAAATTGTCCAAGAACTCTTTATAATAATACGAAGTCCGTCTCTCTGTTTGATATCAAGAAACATATTCATATTCTCACGCACAAATTGAATTATTTCACTAAATTTAATACTCATTGTTAGTGTCTTGCTTCGTTTTTTACCTACGGCAATTAGCGGGAGCAGTATGTACATATCACACTGAACTCCTCCTAAACAGCTCGACCGATTTTGATTACCTTTTTCGTGTGTGTCGCAATTAGACCCGGCGGATGGCGATGGCGCTGCGTTTACAGAGACGATATTGCGCACGGATTGCTAGTATTATAGGTATACTTATTCAATTTAGGCCGAAACTTTGATAGACGGCACATAACCGGTTCTTGTGGAAATCTATGGATCTATGGCCCTTTGTTCAGTAGTGGGTGTCTTTTGGCAAATATGATAAAGATACCTTCGTCTGAATGTAGATTGTTTTTGTGGAGCCACATTCTGTATACACCTACAAACTGTACTGTACCATACTCAATAAATACCAAATATTTGAAGCTTTTCGAGACTGATAATATGCAAAAAGGCGGTGTATAGTAAGTATCTGTCACCGTTAAAACATTATAAAGCGAACCGATCCGATATCCACCAAAGGACAAAATGCTGATAGAATTTCCTCTTGAGTGATCTTTACAGACAACGCACGTCTGTCGTGGGTGTTATTATTTTTATAACTACATTATGGTCATTTTTTTAAATATAGTAGGGAAATAAGTTCAGTAGACACCGGTCTTCTTAACGAGTACTTACATAAGCCAACCAGCTGGGCTAAAAAGGCTACTTTTGATCATAAAAGTACTATTCATATTTTAAAATTAGCTGTGTATCACGATTTCACCCGCTGTTACTTATTGTTTTCTTATTGCTCAGAATGTAAAGGTCCTACCGTAATGTAAACATAAATAACCTTAGTTACTTTTTATAACATCAGCTATCTGCCAGTGAAAGTTTTGTACAAAACGGTTTAGCCGTTTAGGAGATTTGCCAGAACAAACAGACAGACAGAGAATTTCTTTTCTATGTGCATTTAGAAAAAAGCTGTTATTTTGACTTTACAAACAAACAATAAAACTTTACTTATTTGTATAGATTGTTATTCTGTGGGTTGAAATATAAATTTACCCTCGGGGAATTGTCTAATGCGACATTTTAAGCCTCTTCAATAAGTTTATAACTTTCAAATAAAAATAACTTTCAGCAGTATAATACAATAAGCACAAAGTAGGTTCGTTACCTAAATCACTTGTTTTTACTTTCCTATGTATACATAATATCATAATTATTCAAGCCAGTAATAAGTTGTGGAGGTCCCATTGATATCAAAACTCCATTCACGAAGACTCGTTTCTTGTTTTGTTATTTGACGAGTTCTACAGAAAGTGGGAAGAAACTCCCCCAGTATTAGCCGAGGGCGGGTTTCTTGAACTCTTTACGGCCGGCCAGTCCCTCCAAACAAAGCCGAACTTCCATCAAAGCTAGTACAAAGAAAAATATAAAACTTGTTAGTTTCAAAGGGATGATCCCTTTATTTTCTCTTTTTGTTACGGTGAAATGGAATACCCATGATGAATTGTGTTGGGCGCGTTAAAAGAAACATACCTTATTAAAGAGGTTTGGGTTGTGTTCTGTTTTGTGAACACATCATGTAGGTATCATATTATGTAAATATCACAATATCTTTTATGAATGAAGGATTTTCTATAGAATTCTTAGTAGCTGCTCGGGCTTTGGTTTTGTGCACAGTGAGTAATAATGGGATCACGTCCTAATATATGTGGGTGTACATTGATACACCGCAGCTTAGTTTTTGGAAAATACAGGCGTATAGGTCCAATTAAAAAAATATTTCTCCGTAGTTTCATATTTAGGTAATCCGGCATTGAGGAATTATTAGCATAACACATAACATAACATACCATCACGCCTGTATTCCCCGAAACGTTAGGCAGAGGTGTACTAATGTACACCTACACTTCGCCGGTATATTTCTGTCCCATGTAATAGGGGGCGAGCCTATTTCCATTAATCGGGCACAAATCCAGACTCCGAGCTGCTACTGAGAATTTCATAAAAAACCCAATAACACTGCTCAGTAACTGCCCAATAACCCAGGACCTCTAGCGTAGCAGTCGCGCTTAGGTCCACTAGACATAGTAAGAAAGAAAGAAAAAGAAAGAAAGAAACATTTATTCGACTCAAATAACAAGTAATAATTATAAAATTACAAAAGATAAAAAAACAAAAAAAACATGCATTAATATTAATATGAGTCGAAGAGGCTGCCAGCTCAGCATAATGTTGCAGAACTGAACCGCAACGCTGATTTTCAGCTGGGCCTAGGATATTGTACCTTACAGCTCCCATTAATTAATTAACTCTAATTAAGATGATATTAAAATAATAATAATAATCGTGTTACAAGTGAAATAATATATAATATAATGTCAAATAGGTGTATGTTCATTTAGAGATGTAGGTATGTGAAGAGGGTGCACGCACGAAAGCAGACCAAGTAATGTTATTTCTGTAAGTAAGTAGTTGGCAGTGCTAGAAGAAGCAGTCAACCATGCCGTTTAGTTGCCGGTTCAGAATATATTCTTTAATTTTATTGCGAAATGATGTTTTTGACAAGTAGTCTATGAGGAATTATTAGGTAGGTCAAATAAGACTTATAGATGACCAAACGATTAATTCAATTATTTTCTGTACGAGGTTAGTATAAGTGACCAATACTATACCTTAATGTACTAACCATAAACTACACAATCCAATACCATTAATGAACTCGGTCGAAATTAAAGTGTAACCCATAGTTCGTCAGGTATTGGTACGGTTCCAAAACAATCTCCTTGTTTTTCTTCCACTTTTTCATCTTATTATTTTATCATGAGAACATGGAAAACACGATTGCCACATATAAGTATTACGAAGGTCTTTATTGCTACTGTCATCTTGATTTAAATCTCTACCCAACCTTTTTCAACTCAGTACAGGATTGAAGCCTTTAAAAACGTGAGAATTACATTTAAAAAAAAGTGTATAGTATAACAACGTGTATAGTATAACACGTACTAAAGTTCAGTGCAGATCGGCGGATTGGTGGTAAAGCAAATAATCGTCAGTAATTTAATTAAAGCCAACAAGCCGTGACTGTGTAACATAACCTCTCAGGGGTCCCGTGGTATCAAAACTGGTTCTAAACTTGGTCCGGACTTGGGCAAATAAAGCTCAAAAACAATCAATCCACGCAGATGTTATTAAGTTAAAGTCTCCTCGTCAATCTTCAATCAACTCATAAATTTTATTATAAACCCAATCAAAAGTTAGTAACATTACATGAAAATTATATAGAAATTCTCCTACAGGCTTGCTACAATCATTCTTAAAGGCTGTTGTCTCTGACTGTACAATCAACTGTCTTTGCCTAGTGGTTTAAATTTTCAACCCTATTATAAAGACTTTCAAGTCGTAAAGCGGACAACCGCCAACGTTCTTTACTGTACCTGACGGAGCCAATGCATTTAGTTCGCTCCTCTGTGCTATAAATATCTGTGCCTGAAACATCACCTGTAAGATTAAATTTAACGCTTCTAACTTAGGTACTTTAAATAGATTGCTTACAAGTACAATCAACGTCAAAATTACAAATCAATATATCAGGTGTTTAGTGGGTAAATTTCAGTAGGTACGTGAATTTGTTACAATAAATTTCACAAATCATTAAAGTTTACTTACCTTCCGCTCTTCTTGTTCACAATTCAATGTAGAGAAATTATATTGCATAGCATAGCAATTATATTTTAGCATATTCTAGCGCATAAACTGTTAAATGATATTGCTCAAAAGTTTTTAAAAATATAATAAAATAACTAATTTTTATAATCTTAAATGTCATAAAAACACAAAAAATATATATCTAGGTACCTACCTATGTATTAAAATTCATACAAGCATGATAACGGTTCGCGTTACAAATATTACTTATATTTTGCACGTAAAAATAAACGACCCCGCAATGTATCGTTTTCTCGAGTCTTGTGGGAATTCCCTTATTTTAGCGGTTGCCTACATTAGAAGCGTATGCTGACAAATTTCAGCGTAATGATAAATGCTTTTTGAAAATTATAGATAGCTAGAATATCTTTATTCCTCCCAAATAAACAACAACAACATTTAGAACAAGTCGCATTTAAAATAGTAAAGGCGTCATCAATTTGTCTTTCTTAAGCAAAATTTAATTTTTATTAGGTACCTCATTATAATTATATTTTCATTACATTAAAGAAAAAGGTACAGACAGCAGATTAAAGTAAAAATTTTATACATAAAATTTTCTTTAAAAAAATAAATTTTGAAACCTTATGTCTATTTAGAACTGTACCCAACATCCAACAAAAGCTAAGCAACCCCTTATTAAATTAAATTATTAGTTTTTATTTAAATTAAATCCTGTAGGTAACGACTAAAAATCGCACATATCTTGCACTATTTAGTAACGGCCATGACCTATCCTACCTATCTATATGTTACACTCAATATGCTTTTGTCAAGCTATGGGCATCTATATTATAATCATAAAAACTTCTGGTATTAGACCACTAAACAAATATGTTAGTCGGGTATTTCATATGTCAGTTAGCAAACGTTGAGCCTCTTAAAATATTCACGGGTTGGCTCGCCAGCTACGATGAAACCTAGCCAGGGAGGCGGGGATACAAAACATCATTAAGAGAAAAAACGTAAAAATAAACCCGCCTCTAGAAATTATTTAATTAAATAAGAAGAATTTGTCTTTTACTTAATGAAACGTGCTTTGAATAAAAGCTTTGGTTTTAATTAAATGAGGTTTAAACTTTTCTTCAGAAAAAGTATCTAATGTTCAAAGTAAATAGGTATCCGTTGTGGGGTATTTGTTTTATGTTGTTATAATGAATAAACTTTGGTTAGATACCTCCTTTGTTTATTCAGTACTTACTAACTGGTTTTTGACACTTACACGAATACTAGACATTGAAATAAAACTACATTTTACGGATTTTATCAATATAACGCGATAAAATCAGTTAAAGTACTTTTATTTCAATATTCAGTACCTATCATGTTCTATTTATTTTATCTATTTTACATGAATAAAAATGATACGCTGTTGGTAATCCCATTATTTGAGGAACGCCGAACCGATTTTCCATAATTTGGTTTTTATTTATTCATTTATTTCGGAGTACACCTCCATAGATTTAAATTTACGTTTTTAATAGTCCAAATAAAGTTTACAGGGCATAAAAAATTGGAAAAGATGACCGGAAAAATACCGAGTTTTTGAAATTTTCTAAGGATAACGTCTTTTGTGTTAGTTAGTAAACAATAAAGTCCATCAATCAATTAAATCATCGTTTTTGTCATGGAAATTAAAAATATCACCTCTAGACATGTAAAGAATTTGAAAGAGTGTAAGTGGGTGGGTGCGCAGTGTGTGAACTAAAGTTACCAACCAAACCCTTTTAGTAAAATGGGTAAAAATTTTGTGTATCGGTTTTATTCCATTGTTTTATGCAATTAATTCAAACTGCAGGACATAGGTGTACCTACAGTAATAAATTCAAAATAAACTATTTTTCTATTTTCTCCTATTA
The DNA here is from genome assembly GCA_958496365.1 of Subacronicta megacephala. Classification (NCBI taxonomy): domain Eukaryota; kingdom Metazoa; phylum Arthropoda; class Insecta; order Lepidoptera; family Noctuidae; genus Subacronicta; species Subacronicta megacephala. The sequence goes on along the minus strand of OY292530.1, from coordinate 5,959,650 downwards.
ACATAACATAACATGCCTTTACACCTGTATTCCCCGTATAGGCAGAGGTATACTAACACCCACGTTTCGTCGGTATTTTTAGGTCCCATTTAATAGGGGGCGTGCCTATTGCCATTAACCGGGCACAAATCCAGACTCCGAGTTGCTACAGAGAATTTGGAATGGATGAATGGAAAAACTGAATAACAACTTTTCTCGACCTGGGAATCGAATCCAGGACTTGTAGCGTAGCAGTTGCGTTTGGGACCACTAGACTAACAAGGCAGTCGAATCAATTTTATTCTTTTAAAACATTGAAATATGTTATACTAGTTCTATTACGGGTACATTATATGTACAATACATACACGTCACTACATAGTATAAAACAAAGTCGCTTTCTCTGTCCCTATGTCCCTTTGTATGCTTAAATCTTTGAAACTACGCAACGGATTTTGATTCGTTTTTTTTAATAGATAGAGTGATTCAAGAGGAAGGTTTATATGTATAATACATACATATTTATGTACATTATATTACATTACATATATATTATAGAAAAGCCGAGAAACTACGCGGGCGAAGCCGTGGGCGGGAAGCTAGTTTTTAATAATGTAGGAATGTAACCTTAGGGTTTATGGAATTTTAATATTAGTTTCTACGGTGCTTAGTTTTTATCACAGCATTCTCCAAGAAATAAGCTGGGTAACAACAATGGCGCGCCTTATAACCAATATTGCCTTTCGTAGGTACCGCTAAAGGAAAATTTTGTTACTGTAAATGACGGGAAAATATCCTATGCTCCATTATCAACATGAACGTTGGAATATGGCTTCAAGCCATAGCTGCAACTAGCTAGATGAAAGCCATGTTGAGTTACTATGATGCTCGTAAAAGACAAGACAGCTTTAATAACTAAAATCTAAGTTCGCTTTTTAACGATATATTGGAGGACAGAACTGACTTTTAGTAGGATACATACACAGAAATATCTATATACTTACTCATGCATTCTTTCTGGAATTTATTTTTCTCCTTCGTCCACGTCGATACATTTTATCCAAATACGTATTATTATATAGACGCGTTATTCAGGAACATTACAGCTATCAAAAACCGCACAACGATAGCGACTAATACGTGCGAAGAAAGAGAAAAAGAATAAATGCCACCTCAAGGTGTATCTGTTGTTAGAAAAAGACGAATTATAAATTTTTAGTTACGTTACGATTAGGTTCTGCATTCTAATTGGTCAAGCGCAACGCTGCCGCTGGTTGGTGTTTAACTAAACGCTATCCGGGCAATTGCCTTGATTTCTTGTTGCCATTTTAGAGAGCGGGTAGCGTATCTATAGTATATATTTCGTTGATTTTATCATACACACGCGCCTGATGCGCCTACACGCATCTGACTTTATTGTACCATCTTTTAGCCATTTATTTTGCTGTAAGTTGTATTGGAAACAAAATCCTAGTTTTGGCTGGTGACGTTTTTCATTCGTCAGTTACCGACTAGTTCATAAATGTATTGAACCAACATTTAGATAACTACGAGTATTTTCAAAGAAAGTTTTCTATCTGCGCCTTATATATTCCCTGTCATTCTGCGACTCCTTAAGATTCTTCAAGAAAACAAGGAAAAAATTAAAGGTCTTTTTATCATGGAAAGGGATTAGTAAAATTAAGAGACCCGTGCTCGGCAGCACAGAATAAATTAATAAGCAATAGGTAATAGTAAAATTTACCTAAACAATATTATTAAATTAATAACTTGGTGCGAAAAAATTTACTGTTCACTTTCTATGGCAAAAAGTGCTTTAATTTCATCCTCTATATACAAAGGTGTTCTTTTTATGAATCTTTGTATTTTTTTTCATGCAATCTCTGTTCACGTCAGTATAAAATCAGTGAATTATATTGAAATAACAGTGAATTAAACGTGAACATTCGTCGACGGGCCGCGGCCGGCGTGCGAGCCGGTGGCGGCGGGTTTAATGGCATGGAAAAATGCAAATTTGTCTGAAACGCAAACTATCACGGTAAATATTTTATGCTTTCGCCCGACGGACGGTAGATTAGGCCGCAGAGATTGTTGAACTTGCAAGATGGTAAACAACTTTATAGTTCAAGTGGGTTATTTTTAAGGAGCAATTTTTATCGCATTAGCTCTTTATAGCAAAATAATTGTTTTGCTGTTGACCTTTATCTTGAAGGAGGTTTCATAACCTCATGCATATTAGATACACTTTCACAACTGTTTGAAAAGTTCGGCAAAGGTCTAGTGATGTACACCCACAGTTCGCCGGTAGGTAGGTAGGTTCTTAGCGAAACGAAACTATGCGCTGCTACTATGAATTTCAATACTGCACCTAAAAATCGAATCCGGGACCTCATACTTAGCAGCCGCCCTTGCTACCACTAGACGAATGATGCAATTCACACATATTCAATAGTAGGTGTACATAAAACATATCAAATATCAAGTTATTGTTTATTATATTTGGCATTAATAAATGCGAAACATCTTTAAAGATAAAAAATATATTTCAAATAACTGAGACAGTCTCGGTAGCTTTGTTAGGTAAAGTTTCCTTGTACTTAACTAGAGGACGCAGGTTCGAACCAAACCTGAGTCCGAATTTGTATATCACTAAAACTGTTTCAAAACAATCTCTTATTAAGTACTTAGTACTTATTTCAAAGTTATAAAGAATTTTCTCACTCATTATTGACCTACTTTAGTAGTAGCTAAGTTCCTAGGTTATAAAGTAAAACACCTAAAGTACTGTCAAAAACCACAAAGTCACTAAAAATATATTCGCAGTTCGTATTTCAGCTTTAAAGTTTAGATGCGAATTCTCAGTACATACCTAAAGAAAATTCTAAATTTACTTCAAACACAGCTGGGATGCAAAAACTGCGTGATAAGCGAAATACGCACGAGGGATGAGAATTCGTAGCTTATAGAGATCCCAAACACACCCCCGAGAAATATAAATATCACGTTGTATCGTATTAAATGTCACGAAAACCGCCATGCCTCAACTTTTCTTTTTATATGTGGAGTTATGAAATTAAGGGCAATGTTTTACTTCATAACGTTTTCTCTAAAAAATATTTCTCTAAAATTTATATCTTCAAAGATATTTTTTTATTTTAGGATTGAATACTGCCAAATATAAAAATTAACTTATTTCAATGACTTACGCTACAGTTATTCATATGCTCGGCATTGAAATAACTGTAGAGTAAGTCATAATGGTTAAGGGACAAAGTAATACGAGTATGTTTCATTAATAGTTGGAGCCAACGTCACTTTCAGACTTAGAATGTTGGCGAAAAATTCGACATCGCAGGCGTTGGTCTCGGTAACTGATTTGGCTAAAGCGTCCGATGTACTTAACTCTAGGGTCACAGGTTCGGACCCAGCCTGTGGTTAAATGTTCCTTTCGCTAAAATTTATAAATCTTCATATCGCAAACTTTTTCATACCTGTATTTTTAGAGAGTTAGACAGAGATATACTAATTTACACCCACAGTTCGCCGATACGTTTAGATCCCCTGGAATCGAGTACAAATCCAAACTCCTTGCTGATACTGAGAATTTCATAGAAAAACCCAATAGTACTTTGCTCGACGTCGAGAGTCGGGAGTCGTGCCTAGGACCTCTAGTGTAGCAGTCGCTTAGGACCACAAAACTATCAAGTTTCAAAAACAAATGGTGTCTTGTAGTGACTAAGTTATAGTACAGGATACCAGACAATTATTTACATACTATGTTTTTTATTTACACATTTATAGAAAAAGTATAGCCATCAATTAAAACCTTTTTTTTGTGTCAGCTGGACTGGTTGCTCGCTGACAACACAGTGGCGGGTTCGTTCGCGGGTCTACGTCGGGTGCTGGCGAACGGGTCGCTGCACCTACTGCCCTTCCCCGCGGAGCACTACAGGAGGGAAGTCCACGCCACAACGTACCGGTGTCGACTGAGGCTCAGCAGTGGATTCGCCGTGCTCTCCAAAAACATTCATGTACATGCTGGTAAGTCATAGTGTACGTAGGTTTGAGCCGAACCGTTTTTTAGCCATCTGATAAAATGGCGATCAGTGTGTAGCGACATCTAGCGCGCTATATAGCAAACTACGTCGAGCAAATCCTGAATCGCGCGAGCCAGGCAAAACACCTGCCTGGTTGGAAGATCCTCCCTTTGGTTGGAGGGGCAACACATCTCGCCTCTCAACAACTTCCCCAAGTCAGTTTGTCAAGTGGTATGTCAAAATCGTCATTCAATTACTTCAGAATGTTTTCTTTTAACGAATCTGTCAGTCCCTATGTCCAATGTCCAGTGATCCAATTGAAATAGTAAACTTGGGCCCCTGGTGTGCGCCAATGCTCGACAAAGGGCCCAGCCCTCCGTGATGCCTCCTTTTATCTCGATCCTGTGCTAATTGTATCAAATTTAGATTCAAAGGAAGGATTCAAATCTGAATCAAGATCAAAAATTTCAAATATTGTTCAAAAAATTCAATAGGTATCCAGAACGTCATCAATATAATGCATATAATGTTTAATAAATAATAGAAACAAAATATACGTTTCAAATCTTGGCAACATGATATCTCGTAGTGCATAAAAATATTAATCATAACTCCGTAAAAAACTAAAACCGAAGATAAATTGTGCGAAACTTATTTCGTGACTCGCAAGTTCGTCTTGCACTTGACCGGAAAATTGGCTCGAGCAAGCTACAGTTCAATAAGTCTCAAGTTTACTTCACAAAATAACAGCATTCACTGCAACGTCTATTTGCTATTTTCTCTGTAAAATACATCGAAGCTCAACAAACTACAGTATCTTGTATTGTGACCGGGTTCTCCACAACTCGAGGCGAGATTCTAATCTCAACAACTATAATATCTCTGACCTCTTCTGTAAACCCATCTTGGAGATACAGACATTAACTGCTTTGAAAATGCAACACTATTTCCTCCTTAAATTATATTATTACTTTAGTGGCTTAGTGTTGCTAACAGTAATAAATTATTTAAAGGAGTGACAGTAACGACTAATTTCTGTAGTTTAATAACGACAACATTTTAATATTTTTTTACTGTGGCATCACACAGTTCGTGTTTAGTATTTAAATGTCTTATATGCAAACTCGCTTTGATAACCAGTGTTCAAATCATTTTGTTGGTAGAAATAATTATGTATTTATCGATCATGGTTACGTTTAAGGTTTGACATTAACATAAATTAAAAAAGTCTAAAGCATTAATTATGATTTACATCAAGATACTACTAACTTTTAATAGGACTTTTTAGTATAATGGCATTCATATATACACATTATACGTGAATATATAATAATTTAAATATAAGAATTCCACTCCTATATGCATAAAATTTACCGTACCCTCAGTTACAATTCATGGGAAATAAACTAAATGAAGCGTAGATGAAAGCGATTTGAAATCCGCAATTAAGGCTCTGCGAAGAAATTTGCCGTTTGTGTTTAAAGGGATTACTGTGATAAAGCGTAGTCAGCGGTCTTTTAATTGTGCCCTACTCTGGCGCTGACCTATAATAATTTAGGAGACGGGTTTTTGTGGCAGTTCATTTCTATCCCATGATAATAATTTTTTTTTGAAGAGTGGCGTAAGAAGCACCGTCACTTTCGTTTCGTTTCGTCAAAATTTGACATTAAAGTACCTAGTTCAAAAGAATAAAAATCCATTCAAACGAATGGAAAGAACTGTTTGAGTTGGAATGATATCTCCGAGTATATAGGTATGTGACGGGGGCAATGTTCTATTAACTTAATTTTACTCGAGATTGGAGACACATCAACGAATCCAAAGACCCAATTCCTTCCTCAGTCTCCTTCCTTCTTTTCTCCTTCCCCTCCCTTTTCCTAAAATAGGTTCGGCAATGCATCTGCAACTCTTTTGTCTTTGCAGATGCCCATGGGCGGTTATGACTACTTACCATGAGGTAGCTAGCCTGCTCGTTTGCCGAGTCATCCCATAAAAATAATACCTTTTTTGCTATGATTAAAATACTACTTACCTTTCACCTTTTAGTCAGTTTTACACTGGCAAATCTATGGTCAAGTACACCGGAGGTCCTTATTGGCTTATAACTTTTCCTCCTTTTTTAACTGTGTGGGATGGAAAAATGAAAGGGAGGCCTTTGCCCTGTAGTGGGACGACACCGGCTGAATTATTATTCAGCCATTGACGTCCCAATAAATCCCAAGATATTATTATGTTTTTTTCCTCAGCGCTGAACATACCATGGGAGATCCACGTGCCGGATGAGTATGTGATAGCGGGCAACGCAGCAGTGTTGCGATGCGTGGTGCCGCCACACTGCGCCGACCGCGTCAGCAGCACCGACTGGTTCACTGACGACCAAATCACTGTGCTGCACCACTTAGGTAAAACATTATTGTGAATGACGTGATCTCGATAGCTTTCTCGCCCTCGTCGTATGCAGAAACATAGAATAGAAAGACCAAGTTATGGGAGGTCTTTGTCAGGCTGCCGGGTCTGCAGACGAATGCCACAGCGATCCAATAGTCCGAACTAAATGGTGATGCGAAACGCCAACGTTGGTTGGTTTTATTCGGTAGATCGCTCTTTTCAGAGCGGAGTCCGACACACCCCATCGCTCTCCCCGGAGCGGCGGGTAGTGCTTAAAGCATTTCCAACCCCGACAAAAAAAAGATTTTTGCCAAGACCGCATCATCAACACCAATTGATTCACTCGCGACCAAACCACTGTGCCGCGTCCCACACAAACACTCAACCGTATTTGAAAAAAAAATACACATAAGTATATACACACTATAACACCTCGTTAAATTCAAACAATAAAATATGCTGATAAATTATGGTAGTCAGTTTGAATTACACATTAATACACATCTCTATTAGGTATATAACTTAACCGAGATATCGAGTTATGATTTACAATACATACGTGCTATTCATATGATAAATTTAATTGATGTAGTCGTTGTACGGAATAATATAATAACAGATACGTTTCTATGATATAATTTTAGTAAGTATCTAGCCAAAACCAACAAATGAGTATACAAGAACATATTTCTTATTTTAATTCATAAACAGGACGTACGTACGTAAACATCTTTATCATTAAACAATATAATTATGAAGATATATTTTATACACAAATATAATACCTAAGTGAACGCTGGAGGGGGAACCCTCAAGCTACCATGAGCTGTGGCCTATAGGCTACTTGACCCATTGTTTGGCAAGCGCTGGGACTAGATAATGGGCCCACTTTAATCGGTACGAGTCCGACATACGACTCGCGGTGGCTTAGCGGTCATAGTGTCTGGTGTTATTAACCAGGAGACACAGGTTCTAATCCTGCCGGTTGTATTTTTCTTTACTAAAATAACTTACTCATCGTTACTGTTATTAATTGAAAAAAAGGCACGTTTACAAAGATATTCATAGCAATGAAAGAAAAATTAATAAAAATATCCATGATTAATTATATCGACGCGAGAAAAAAATCAAGTTTAGAGCTAAAAATGTCACACCAAAACGAAATTGTTGCTTTTTTTCTCATCAAAACACTTGTCAGCCAACGCGACGACACACGCAATTACGTTTTCATCCGGAATCTTATTTTCACGAAAAATAAATTGAGGTGTTAAAATGAAGGTTGAACGCTTCGTATAATATTTAATATAATAACAATTTCACTCGTGTAATAGACGGTTATGATTGTTAAACAATTTCTGGGAAAGCTATACCTAAATATAAACGAATAATGTCTTCGTACCGTTTTCGTAGTATTGCTGTTTATATTAAGCTCTAGGATTTCTTGTCTAACACCGAAATAATATTGATGTAATTTTCACTTATAGCATACCAAATTTTAGTCATTTTTTGCTAGATTTTGCAAATTTTTATTTTGATTCCCATATTGAGGAAACTATTTTTCGGTATACATTCGGCCTTGTTTTTTATATTTGATTCGCCTGTGTAATAACATACAATAGGCTTGTAACAGGGTACCTTGATACTTGCTACACATAATTCAGGGTTAATTTTTCCACTAGCGACATAATATTCAATAAAAAAGAAAACGATCAAAACGGTCAAAAGTCAGTTAATTGATTAAAATTCTGGAAATTTTGAATTAGGTACCTACTGACTTATAGGCATATTAGTGAAATAATAAAGCAAACTGAATACCAACAATCTGTTTTGCCGAAAATACTTAGGCGGTAGGTTTTTTGATCCGATCGCTAATAAGCTTCTCAGGGGTAAACTGAACATTGCCTGAAAATTTCATTTCAATTAGCCGGCCGGTTTGAAGTCCATTGGCAACAAACATACACTTTTATATATAAACCTCAATTAAAATAGTTATGCCCACTGCAACGATAAAAAAATGCACTAAAATATTCAGCTGGTATTTTTTTCTCAGGGTCTAAATACCAGCGTCTGGACGATGGGTCGCTGTACATAAGCGGGGTGAGTCCACGCGACCGGCATAACGCGTTTCGGTGCCGCGTGCGGGACCGGATCACCGGCACCTTGTACACTAGCCAGTATTTTGGTGAGTATCATTCGAAGAATGCATTGTAAATACAGTTATTTAAACGCTTACAGTTTGTTCGATATAAATAAGCCGATCGGAAGTTCTACCACCAATACGTGATACGGACCAATCTGCAAGTGGTTAGAAGTGGTAAATTTTAATAGTCGGTGTAAAGATAATTAGAGTGGTATATGTTTCACATTTCTAATTATTTTGTTTACTTATTTCGATATTTATGTATTAAAACCCTTAATTAAACGATTTTATCACCCTGGTAGTTCGGAACGGCTAACTTCCGATCGGCTTACTTATTTCGAAAAAACTGTATATAGATAGACCTCAATTTGCATTTGCTCTCCGTAGCTCTTTTCTTACGAGTTCTAAATATGAATTCCAATCTATTCATATTACGAACTCATAGAATGATCACATTGAGCAATTCCTCTGGAATCAATTCATATTTAGAACTCGCATCAAGAAGGTTAATAAGGTAACATTTTGTAATTTCTCTGAGATAAATTCGTATTTAGAACTCGTAGCAAGGGGTGTTACAAGATCACATTGAACGATTCTTTCGGATTCAATTCATATTTAGAACTTGTATCAGAGGGGCCACATTGAATTTGATATTTAGAGTTGAATATTAGAGTATAATATTTAGAATTGAATATTTAAAGTCCAGAGTAGTTTCTTAGCATGTTTAATTTTAATTACCTTGCTTTCCGCCCACGGCTTACCCTGCGTGGTTTCTCGGTATATAAGACATATAAACGTTCCTCAAGAACCACGCTATCCATTGGTGAAAACAGCATGTAAATCACTGCAGTAGTTTTTGAATTTATCGCGAACAGACAGACAGAGGCGGCGGAGGACTTTGTTTTATAATATATATATATTATATCATCACTGACACAAAACGATATTTTTAGTCCAGTTTTGAAATCACCAATAAAATAAAGTAAAATAAATATTTATTTTCAGTTTCCATTCCATGTAAACTTTTTTTTTACTTACTGAATTAATGCAATTGTACCTACATGTTTTTTTAAATATAACGAAAATAAAATGAAATGTTCGCTTTGTTTACCAGGTCATATAATAGTAACAGAACCAAAGGGTGGTGTGAGGCCGCGGGTGGCAGTGGAGCCGCGCACGCGCCGCATACAAGCCGGGCAGGACGTCCGGCTGCCGTGCGCCGCGCACGCCTGGCCTGTGCCTAGCTATAGGTGAGACATATTTATTTTTATAGTTTTATTCAACAATGGTCTATATTCGGCACCAAGAGTCAGTGTCAGATTCATGTGTGCGAACCGCGCACACGCCGCATAGGTACACGAAGTGAGAAATGAGATTCGATTTAAATTTTTTGAACACTACAATTTTAAAAAAGGTTTATATAACATCACGCTTGTGTTCCGCGAAGGGTTCAGCGGAGATTTTAAAATGTTCACAAACAATTCGGTCATATGATTAGGTCCCATATAGGGGAACCGAACCCATTGCCATCATTACAAATCCAATCCGATCAGATTTTTATTGAAAACCACAACACTGCTCTGTCTGAGAACCCAACCCAGGTCCTCTAACTGCAAAACAGTCGCGCATAGAACTACTATACTAAGAGGCAATTGAAAAAGTATGTAGGTACATTACATGTTAACGACGAGCAGGGGGCCTTTGGGGCCGTGAGTGCCTGGAGTGGGGACTCTGGGCGCCCACCAAGCGACCCCAGGGATGACGGAGGCACGAAGTGGTCTCGTGCTACCGTGCGCACGAAACAGCGACGGGGTAGGGAGTTTTTGTGACGGGCCTAGGTATAGGCGTGGCACAGGAAGGTTCCGGAAGAATCAGATAGTTTCCGGACCCTTCCAACAATGTGCCGAAGATGGCCACAGGGGGGGTTTTAGTGCGGTAAAAATCCCACACACCCCGGCCTACTCCCCAATAGGTCGGCAGCCTTTTGAAGGTTTCCTCCCCGAACCCAAAAAAAAAAAGGTACATTACATGTTATATTGATATACCATACAAAATATTTATACATTCCATACAAAGAACACACATAGCGTCGTGTCATCGTGCAGTCGTGATTATATATTTTCAATCAACATTTCCACAGCGGGTTTGCATTCATTTCGTATTTTGACATAAGTACTCAATATACTTACGTAAACAATGAATTCAATATACCGACATTTTATTGGTAAAATATCGGGGCATTACATATAATCTACCTACGGCTGAGCTTCATACGCATGAAAATTATAGATTTTGAAAAAAAAAAAAAACACAGATTAATCTTTGCAAGTGGGCGTCGATATCCAAATCCAGTGAACCGATTTTGAGGAAGACTACAAATACGAGTACCTATGCTGTACAAATTTATATATTAAATTTAAAACATTGCACAATTAAACAATACAATAATAAATCTACATAAAACTAAATAACATACATAATATACGCATTCACGCCTTTTCCCACAGCGGTAGGTAGAAACTATATACCGCCACTTACCACATACGACTCTTGCATACCTCTGTCGCTTTTTCTGCAAGAGTTAAATAAAAAAATATTCAAAGCTCGTATGCTACGCTATTCAAAAACGATCAATCGGTAATCACAAATTGAACGTTGTTTAGTGTCAAACTGAGTCAAGATTAGATTCCAGTTTAAAGAATTTAGGCCGAAAAGTATAGTATTGATCCAAAGAGTTTTTAATCATCACAGATTAAGACAGATATAGCATGCGCAACAAACGATGTGAAGCCACGTAATATTTATGTGTGCGTGACAGCTCGGAGCGGCATTGTAGGGACACGTGCATCTATGTGTGAGTAAAGTTGCCAGATATTGGGAAAAACTCCCACATTTTTTTCTATTGGTCTCAATTATTGTACCTATTAATGTTTAGAATTGAAATGTGCTTTTACTATAGGTACTTAAATATAATTTAAACGGAATAATTATTACTAAATAAATTACGGTGGAATAAAGTTAAATACTCGTAAGAAAATATTAAATAATAATACAAAATATAAATATTAGTCTATTATTCAATGTTAAACTACTTCATTTTACTGCTCAATGCTATGTACGTAAGTGTCATACATGTACGTATGTCATACATGATGTAGTAGTACTCTGTGATATATACTTAAATATTGTATAAATATGTATGCTGTACACACGGCTACACATTAAGCTATACAAATACAGTATAGGCGGGCCTCGCACTGTGGATATATATAGCTTGATGTGTAGCCGTGCGTACTATTTAATAAATAAATAAATATGCATAATTACTTACACTTACCATATTTAGGTATATTATCATGGAAAAACATAAAAAATTCCAACATATTTATTACAATAATTTTACACACATAAAATCTTAGCAGCCTTTGTTCGGCACGAATTTCTTATAGTATTGCCGTTTAGCGTCTGAACATCGAGCATTCGTTTCTAATTTCGCTATATAGTGCAATCGTACCATCAAATACTTTTCTATTCAAATGTACCTACGCCGCCTTGGATTACAAAATTAATTTCATATTCTACATTAGCACCCTGAGAAACCTTGCAATGGACACCCATACTATTTAGAAAAATAATATCCGCCATCTTGGATTTCAAAATTAATGCTATTTTCATAATCAGCTCCCTAAGATACCTTGAAATTGATACCCATATGACCCTTATGAATTTATTTAGAGAAATATATATCCGCCATCTTGGATTTCCAAACTAATGTCATTTTTGTAATCAGCACTCAGGAAAACCTCCGAAATGACACCCACATTAATTTATTTACATATAAATAATGTCCACCATCATGGATTTCAAATAAAAAAATTATAATACATGCAATCAATCATGCATCCAATATCAGTCGGAAAAAGTTATCATTATTATGTAATAGGTATTATGTAATAATACAAACTAATAATCATAAATCACTGATTATGATTACTTTTGTTAATCTGTAAGCATAATTGATGAAAAAAAAAATCGTAATCGTAAATCATTAAACTGATTACATTGTGCCCAACTCTGAACGGTTACATATAGGTACATATAGAAATGAATCGATCTTTTTACACACAACGTACTTTACCCAAATTCAAGTAGACCTATTTCGATGTAAACTGGCAACCCAGACCAATTACTGTCGAGGTTTTGTGTTCCAAGTGAGCCGAGAAATATAAGAGGGAAAATAAATACCAAAACAATAATCTGAACAATATTTACCTGTGGAAAGATATTCCATCTTCTTTTCTTTGTTTTTGAGAACAACTTTTACAAAGTTTAAAAACACAAGACGGCATGTTTTGAAATAAAATGGTAACTCATTTGAGACGTACAAGCAGTACGACGCGCAGCTAAGTACTGACGTGAGTTTGTATTCGCTTTTGATTTTGTATTTGCTTTGGTGGCTTCACTCTCGTGTTCTACGGGCTACGTCTGCCTATTTTACTAGTCTGAGTTAATCATTTACTATTTTTCTTAAGCAGAGGTGTACTTAATCGTTGAGTAGGTACACCTCTGTCTAGCACTTCGGGGAATACAGGGGTGATGGTATGTTTTTCCTTTCAAACATTGATTCTATACACTACATACCTTGCGTAAGCACACGCCGTTTGTAGCAAGAAAGTCACCATTTACTTTTCTACATTAAAGAAAAACAGGGTAACATTTTCCTTAGCCGGCCGTATCCACTAGCTAAAAGGTATCGCTTCAGTAAGCAAACAACGGAGTCTCGGAGACCGTACCACCGCGCGAACGGGCTATAGCGGCATTTTTTACCTTAGAAATTCGTAGTTCTTGCTACCAACGGGTAATGGCCTTCGACTACTTGAAAAAGTGTATAGAGGGTATATAAAATATAGAGGTTTATAAAGAGTAAAAGTACATAAGATAATAAATAAAACTTACCACTACATAACACATAACATCACGCCTGTTTTCCCGTAAGGATAAGGCATAGTACACCTCGTACTAATACACACCCACAGTTCCTATGCCTATGGTATACTTAAAGGGGGCGAGCTTATTGCCTGTCACAAACCCAAACTCCGAGCAGCTGTTTAAAATGTCATAGAAAAACCCAATAACACTTTGCTCGACCTGGAACCCAGGGCCTATAGCGTAGCAGGCGCGCCTAGGACCACAAGATAACTCTCTATGAACTTAAAAAATATATATATAAGTAATTTCATGTTAATTAATTAGTATTTCCACAATTCGAATTCCTGGATAAGGGCTATCTTTAGTTAATGTACCTAAATATTACTACGTACGTAGGCAAATCATTGCAATTAGAGTTGTTCCTAAAACATTTCAACGGCATTTTCAACGTCGCCTCAAAATAAAGCTGACAGTGAACGTCCTTTGCCGTTTGACATAACTTCTATGCAATCGTTTGGCCGGAAAACAACGTGCTAAAATTCACAGTTGAAATCCTTTAAATCTGCCGATACATGCGACGGTCAAACTGGCCGTTTGATTTTGCCGTCAAAGCGTTTTGATCTCGTGTCGAGGTTTAACCGCAATTTTATAATCCCGGTGCGACGTGATTCGTTTTAACTGCCAAGGAGCAATTTAGCTCGCAAAACCCGGTAAATTGCATTATACCCTTAGAAACGTAGCTATCTATGTTGCTCTTGTACCTAGCTCCTCTCTGGATAGCAAAACGGCGTGTAATTTAAATAGATTTTCATAATTTTATCGTTCAGACCGCTGCTACATTGCCTTTTAGGTCCGACTGTGTGGTTGGACCCAATAAAAAAAAGGTCAACGGTTTCGAATCTGTATTTGCTCTTGAAAATGTAAATAGGTATTTAGGTAAGCAACTTTTTTATTTCTCTTGATATTACTTCTCTAAAACAACAACGAATTGTCTGTGTAGGTCCGCAGTAGTAACTAATAATTTCTGTAAAATTCATACATGTATACATACATACACTCACGTCTTTTTCCCACAAAAATGGGCAGAAACTATGGACTGCCACTAGCTACGACTCTTGCATATCTCTTTCGCTTCTTCCACTTTTATACATCTTTTTATACACACGCGCCGGTTGCGAGTACGTCGCACCTGACCTTTTTGGAGAACCACGCCGATAAGATCGGTGTATGTCCTTGCTTCCGTACAATTCTTTAAAATAATTTATCATCAACCCATTATACTGGGCACAGATCTCACCTCAGAATCGATCAGACTATATTCAAACACGCTAGCCTTCCATATTACGCGATTAAACGGTAAAGGAAAACATCGTGACACTGCATCCCTGAGAGATTTTATCGACAGCGTGCGAAGTCTGCCTTCAAAATAATGTCCAAACAAATTTCTAGCTACATAATAATTATACCTCGATATCTTTAGGTTCCAGTTATCTGAGAAGTAAACAAACGAGAAAATGTTGCCAAGTTTCGGTGGCCAAAGTCGGTCATAGTCAAATAACCGCCGCGTAAACTGAGCTTGGGGGGTCGAAGGTTACGGGCAGAACTTCCTTTACTTGGTATTTGTCTTCAGTACGTGGTTGCAACTGCTACCTACACTAATGAAAAGTTTACTCTGAATAGTATCTGAGTAAATTTTAAATACGGAAATAAACATAACATACCATCACGCCTGGATTCCCCGTAGGGTTAGGCAGAGGTGTAATAATGTTCACCCACATTTCGCCGGTATGTTTAGGTCCCATGTAATAGGGGGTAGGCTATTACCATTAACCGGGAGCAAATCCAGACTCCGAGCTGCTACTGAGAATTTCATAGAAAAACCCAATAACACTTTGCTCAACCTGGGGATCGAACCCAGCTTCTAAGCGTAGCAGTCGCGTTAGGACCACTAGACTAATGAGGCAGCAGGAAATAAACTGAAGAAAATTATTAAAATAAAACATTATAATTAGGGATGTTAAAAAATAATCGATTATTAAAAAAATCAATTATTATTTCATAAAAAAAGATTTTTTATGAGCGATTATTATTTGTAAAAAAATCGATTACTTATTAATCGATTTTTTTATTTTAAGCGTGCCTTTTTCGATTTTTTCTACTGGCGGCCATTAAAAAATAACAATGGAACACCCTGTCCTTTTGATGGGGGGGAGTGTGTTTCGATATTATTTTGCAAATTTGTCGTATATAATAGAGGTGTTATATAAGAGTGATATTCAGGTAATACTATTATTGAATATATTCACTAGCTCATTATTAGCATACCATACCTATTACCGGGTATTAGTCAGCCATTTGGAGATTCCGTATTCGTTACCTACTCTAACATAATATTGTTAACTTACCTATTCTCAGTATTCATTACTCGAAGATAATTTTATTTATATATTTATTATTGAAATCGTCCCTTATTCTCTAAAAAAATCGTTTTTTTGATAATTCATCATAGAGAATTATAAAAAAATCTATTTTTTTAGAAAAATCGATTATTGTATTATTAAAAATAGATTTTTATATAATCGTTTTTTTTTGAGAAAAATAAAAATAGATTTTTAAATAATCGATTTTTTTATCGTGAAGTCACATCCCTAATTATAATAGAATGTATAGTAACTCTCAGTAGGTACAATAATATGACTATGACTCGAGACAATGAAAAATAAAGCCATTCTGAAACCTCTCGAGATTTCAGAACGGCTGAGTTATAGACTACGTGTATAAAAGTTCACAAACTTCTCCAGTGAACTGATAACATTTTATGTCTTCAAAGAATTACCGTGGCGACGGTTGTGAGCATCTGAATTCACCATAAACTTTCATATCCAACCATAGTTCGTAGAAACCTTTTAGAATGTAAATGTCTCGGGGCATTTCAGCTCCTTTCAAAACTATTTCTAAAAGGGAACCTAACTCGGAGAACATTGAAGATTTCGCGCCACATAGCCATTTCATTTCCGTGAATTTGCGCATAAGATATTAGAACGTATTCACAAAGCTTTTGCCGTCATGTAATATTGTTCTGGAACGAGTAGAAAGCTGAAACTATGCGACGGTCTGTTCCATGTAACATTATTATGATGGTACCGAAATAAGTTGTTTCGCTTTAACCTTCCCGAGTCCGTAACTCAATCCCAAACAAATTTCCCTCCACATAAACAACGTCAAGGGTTATTAAATACTTCAAACGGCATTACGAATATTTTCCATTATATCGGCTTATAAAAATGTCCTCGTATTTAATAAAAGAACTTCCGGTATTTAATAGGCATTTCTTTTTCACATTCCCGTATCCCTTGTTCTTTAATACTCG
This sequence comes from Subacronicta megacephala, assembly GCA_958496365.1. NCBI lineage: Eukaryota > Metazoa > Arthropoda > Insecta > Lepidoptera > Noctuidae > Subacronicta > Subacronicta megacephala. The sequence goes on along the minus strand of OY292530.1, from coordinate 5,942,807 downwards.
TTGTATACTACTGACCTACCTACTACATTTATTTAAGAAAATAATTTATGTAAAATATTTTATGCCCTATATATTCAATATGTATTCCTTATCCCGTGTGCCCACTGACGACAAAACATATTGCAAACATCTACCTATCCCACTCACTTTTTGAGACTTAGATAGAGTAAGATAGCTGTTTGCATCATGTTTTCGTAAGTGGGAACGCAAGGTTAGAAAGACTACCAGAAGTGTATCTTAAATTTAGCACTTATCTACAGTTCGCAATTGTACGATGTTTTTGAATTCTTTCGACATGACGAAAAAAATAAATCAGAGGCTGCTATTTTACTGTAGGTATATATATCTCTTAAGGTTCCTAAAATTTTCCAGTTAAACCTAAGATTTACCAACCATCGTAATACATATTATACGCTTTAGCTTTCGAACATAAACTATCCGAGTCGGTATGTCTTATAACATTCAGAGTTTGTATATAGGTAGTCAGATTTACCGTAGTTCGGGCTTTTGCAGTAACATACATACATACATACATACATATTGTCACGCCTGTCTCCCATGGGGGTAGGCAGAGACTATAGATTTCCACTTGCTACGATCCTGGCACACTACTTTCGCTTCATCTACATTCATTAACATAATTATAATTAAATTCTTCTTCTTCTTCAAGTGCCTCTCCAGTTAATGGAGGTTGGCAGTCAGCTCCGCATACTTGATCCTGTCCCGAGCAATGCGAAAGAGTTCGACGGCACTCCGAATTCCGGTCCATTCCCTGATGTTCCTCAACCAAGACTTTTTTCTGCGCCCGGGCTTCCTTTTTCCGGCAACTTTTCCCATCATAATAAGTTGCAGGAGCTCATATCTGCCGTGCCTAAGCACATGCCCCAGGTATGCAACTTTGCGCTGTTTGACGGTTTTCAAAAGTTTGCGATTCTGGTGAACCCGACGTAGTACTTCCTCGTTGGTTACTTTTTGTGTCCAGGATATAGACATCATCCGTCTGTAGGCCCACATTTCGAAAGCTTCTATTCGTTTCCTGAGATCTTCCTTTATAGTCCAAGCCTCACATCCGTACAGAAGTATAGGCCAGATGTAACACTGAAGCAGGCGAACCCGAAGTGAGATTCTGAGATTTCGATTGCAGAGTACCTTTTTCATTTTTCCAAAGGCACTGCGCGCGATTTCAATTCGCGTTTTGATCTCTACATCGCTATCCCAGTTTTGCATAAGCCAGGTTCCGAGGTACTTGTATTTCTTGACCTGCTCCAGCTTTTGGCCTGCCACGAATATGCTTGGTTGGAGATTTGGATCGTTGGAAATGGTCATGAACTTTGTTTTGGATACATTCATATTGAGGCCAGCTTTAACACTACACTCGTTAACTCGATCGACAATTTTCTGTAGATCAGCTTCTGAAGACGCAATGAGAACTGTGTCGTCGGCATATTTCAAGTTGTTGATGAGACGTCCATTCACCTTAACGCCACAATCTAGTTCTTCCAGAGCTTCTGCCATGATTGCTTCCGAGTAAATGTTAAATAGAGTTGGCGATAAAATGCAACCCTGTCGCACCCCCCTTTTGATGTCGATCTCTTTAGATTCCTCCCCTTCAATTCTGACAGTAGCACGTTGGTTCCAGTACAGGTTCTGTATTACTCGAATGTCTTTCTCGTCCAATCCGATATCACTGAGGAGTCTAATTAGACGGTTATGCTGAACTCTGTCGAACGCTTTCTCATAATCTATGAAGCATAGAAAGACGTCCTGCTGCATGTCTCTACATTTTTGCACCAAAACCTGTACTGCAAACAAGGCCTCTCTCGTGCCCACTCCGGCGCGGAATCCAAATTGGCTATCGCTAAGTTGTTCATCACATTTTGTCCTAATGCGTTCGTGAATTAATGAGAGAAAAAGCTTCAGGACTTGGCTCATTAGGCTTATCGTTCGAAACTCTTTACATTTATTAGCGTTTTTCTTTTTGGGTAGTGTGACAAAAGTAGATTTCAGCCAGTCCTCCGGTATGTGACCCGTTTTGTAAATGAGGTTGAATAGGTTCAATAGTATGGCAAGGTATTCTTCATCAATAAGTTTCAGAATCTCTATGTGGACATCGTCTGGTCCAGCAGCTTTTCCAGTTTTAGCTCTCCGCATCATTTTTACCACTTCTTCTTTTAAGAATAAACGGGTGTCATCAGTTTGGCAAGCAACTGTGGATGCGTCAGGGATTGCCACATTGCCAGTCCTAGAATCGTCTGCAAATAGACCTTCAATGTATTGTTCCCATAGTGTTTTCTTCTTGGCGTTATCCAAAATGGGCAAGTTGTTTTCATCCACTAATTGATGATGTGTGTGTTTTATTTGTCCAATCATTAACTTGATTTCTTTATGCAAATTGAATGCGTCATGTTTTGCGTGAAGATTCTCTACATATTCACATCTCTTCTCGTACCAGGAATTTCGGGCAAATCGCACTTCCCTCCGTATTTTCTTGTCCAAGCTATTATATTTCTCCAAATCTGTGGTTTTGTAGAGTCGCCGTTCTTCCATAAGTTTATAAATTTTATCAGTCATCCAATTTTGCTTCCCTTCCCAATTTCTAGGCCTAAGAAAATTTCTACTTATTTCAGAAACCTTGCTCTTTAAATCATGCCATGTATCTTCCACAGTTTCTGGTATCCTTCTCCCATCACACAATGCCCACTCATTTATCTCCTCCACCACTTTAGCTCTTATTTTCTCGTCATGAATTAATCTAATGTCAATTTCGGTCTTCTGTTTTTTCTTAATTTTCTTAAGTGTGCATGACAAGTCAGCAACTACGGGGTTGTGGTCAGACCTTATATCAGACCCAGGATAAGTCTTCACGCTCTTAAAGCAGTTCTTAAAACGACTGTTCACCATAATGAAATCAATTTGATTTCTTATAATATGGTCAGGTTTGTGTCTAGGCGAAGTCCAGGTATACAGTCTTCTCGGCGGTAGTTGGAAAAATGTGTTCATAATGACAAGGTCCTTATCTTGGCAAAATTCTACTAGCATGTCGCCTCTGTCATTCCTTTCCCCTAGGCCAAATTTGCCTACGACTCCTTGAACTTCCCCCTCTCCTACCTTAGCATTTAGATCCCCCATAACTATATTGATTTCGTGCTTCTTAGTGCTGTCCATTAGCTGCCCCACTTCCTTATAAAAATCTTCCATTTCCTGAGGCGTTCCATCTTGAGTTGGTGCATAGACCTGGATGACATTTATGTTTCTTGGTTTAGCCTGAATTTGGATCATCATGGCACGGTTAGACTTCGGCACGAAGGTAAGGGATGTGCTAATTTTTCTCGTACAGATGATACCCACTCCATGTTTATTGGAAGACTCTTCTGATCCGGAGTAATACAAGATATGGTCTTTATCAATTTGGTGGCTTCCACACCCTTTCCATCTCACATCACTAATTCCCAAAACATCAATGTTCAATCGTATCATCTCCTTCGTCACATTGTACATTTTGTCAGGGTTCTTGAGACTTCTAACGTTCCAAGTTGTAATTCTAAATGGTTTCCGCCCGGGGATTCTTCGCACCCCTGTCCCATTGAAGTGACGCCGGGCACTCGGGGCCATTGCTTTCTGAACTTTATTCATATGAGGCTGATTACTAGGGAAAATAGTGCAGTGGTTTCCCGTTGCCTTCTGCACCAGACGTTTTGGGGAGCATTTGACTCCTCAGGCCGCTGTAGCCTCTTCCAGGTGGTCGCCCACCTAGGTGTTAGGGTATACCGCCTATTCTCGGTCGCCAGAGCCTCGTTCGTTGTCTGGCAGGGAGCACCACGGCAGCCCGAGGGCCACCGCCGCCAGCTTTTCTGTGAATAACCAGCGCGTGCAGGTGAGGTTGACTATTGGGTCGGATAAGATGTTATGTCCGTTCTCCCCTTACTCCCCTATATAATTAAATTGCAGTAACATAATTATAATTAAACTTGTAAATAAGTCAATGTACAAGTATTTAACTAGTGATCTCATTTTACCTGAGACCGATTAATTTCAATATAATAATACCGAAAAATCAATTTCAATATAAGTACAAATCATTATATCATTATGGCAATGAAATCAGTCTATTTATTAATTCAATGACTTCGGAATTATTGATTTTTGACACCCTTCACGACCACTCATAAAGGTACAATTCAAATAGCAGAATAGATTTGGGCCCCTGTAAGTTTTTTTTTTAACTTATTTAAAAAAACCCTTCTTGTTTAGTTATTAGAACGTAGGTATCGAGAAATTGTTGGAAAAGTCGATTTGTATAGGACCCTGACTATATAATATTATGAAAGGCCGAGCAAAGCTTGTCACTATGGTTCCCGTAACAATGAGCTATTTGTCACAACTTCTGCTCTATTGATGTCTTTACCTTGTTGGATGTATCCCTTTTCCGTCGAAATACAATACACTCGTAGCACATGTACCTATGTTTTTATTCCGCAAAGTATATAAGGTACGTATACGATATTCGTTTGACATACCAAACCAGCGGATTATTTTGTACTAAGTAGAAGGAAAGAGAAATTTATAAATAATATGTAAATATATTATTGCAATAATATTTGTTGTTTTTTTGTTTTGCGTGGATATCTTAGTGTCCATTTTCAAATGACATTTGTTTGCGTTACTGAGTGTGCTGTGTCTAGTTTAGTGCAATAACTTCCATGGATTTAAGAAATAAAAATACCTAGCCTATCCCTGTATTCCTGCAAGGCACAGATCTCCTCTCAAATTTAAGGGGATTAGGTGTGACTAAAGTTTAAGATGTTGCCCTAGTACAGATTGGCAGACTTCACAAGTTGACTGGGTGGCCTTGTAGGTCCTAGTAATCATGCATAATATTATTTTGTTTTCAAATGTTAATTGTACGATATTAAAATGTAAATGCGAGTACTATGTAGGTTAGCTTTAACACGTATCAGATGTATAATAAACTTCTCTGACAGTTTTGAGTATTTCACATGACCTACACAAAGGTCCTGCTGATTTGGTATCGTCGTGCGACGGGTCGTTGAGCTCCCTATAAAATGGTTGAGCTACACGATGACTGATGTATGCGTGCCGTCAGTTAGGACAGGTCAACTCAAAGCTGCTATGGCTCTTTCTTCAAAAGGCCTGTTCAGATTTTGCCCTACATTGTTAAACTCGCATATCTAACAACAACTATTGTCTGGACTTTAAAAGAGACCATGATTCTCTGAGTTTGTTTCGACGTTTCTTCTCAGAGGTCGTCAGATAGGACACGTCGGCGCCATCTAGTTAAAAAAAAATGTAAAAAGTCGACTTGTAAAAGTGTCCTGAAAAGATCTATTTACAGAAATAAATATCATCATCATCATATCATTTCATTTCATCATCATTTCATTTCAATATCATTTCATTTCATTTCATTTCACACAACTTCATTTACTTTATTAGAGTTCTTTGGATCTCCTTAGTACAGTGACTTTAAAATATAAGACGTACTCGTATAAAATTATTTCACATATTTCTTTTAGGAGCTTACCATATTTAATATATCAATTATAACAATCTCCTTGATAATCTGGCAACAAAACTTGTTACTTAATCGATTCTCACATAATACAAAATATTTTAACAATTACATAGTATTTAGTTACATATTGGTCTTATATATCTTGTCTCCAGATGGTCTGATGTGTGTGGATGACAATCAGTTCAATCTAGATGTATAACTCGCACAAATTAAATTTCGTTTCAAATTATGACTAGGTATATACTACTAAAAGGTATAAATATATTCCAATAGCGCCTCGGCCCCTGATTAATGCTCTCGACGTACTAACATTTAATATAATCATTCATCAACTCATTAAATCATCCCCATCCGTTCAAAAGATCGTTTCTCGCTTTCTCCTTTAAAACGAATCCTTCTTCTCTATTCAGGTGGTTTCGCGAGCACCATGAGGAGTTGATCCCAATAGAGAAGTCGTCTTTATGGTCGCGTACGCGGCTGCTCGGCGGCGGTCTGCTGAGCCTGCAAGCGGTGCGGCGTGAAGATGCCGGCCGCTTCGTCTGCTGGCTCAACAACACTGTTGGGGGAGAGTCCGTGCATTTCACGCTCATTGTCACAGGTGAGCTACAATTAGGTACTTAAAATTACCATCACGCCTGTATTCCCCGAAGGGTTAGGCAGAGGAGTACTGTACACCCACATTTCGCCGATATCTTTAGGTCCCATATAATAGGGGGCGAGCCTATTGTCATTCACCGGGCAAAAATCCAGGATCCGAGCTGCTACTAAGAATTTCATAGGTAACCCCAATAACACTTTGCTCGACCTGGGGATCGAACCCAGAACCTCGAGCGTAGCAGTCGCGCTTAGGACGACTAGACTAATGAGGCAGTACCTACTTAAATTTAAAAGTAGCTTTTTAAAATTTTAAATTTAACTTAAGTACCTACTTAAGTTAAATTTAATATTTAAAAAACACCTGACAATTGCATTATGTCTCGATCGATTTTCATCAAACATAGCTAAGAACACACCCGAGTAATTGACCTTTCAAATAAAACAAAAAAAAGCAAAATCGGTTCATCCGTTCTGGAGCTACGATGCCACAGACAGACACATGCACACACAGACTCGTCAAACTTATAACACCCGGACGTTTTTGCGTCGGGGGTTAATGACTTACAATTAAATATAAAATTAACATCTGTTAATTTGCTTTAATTAAAATTGTTGTTAGTGGCATTTTTAACTTACAACATTAATTCTTAAAGTGCTCCTCGTTTTGTAAGGTAAATTTTCTTACAAAAATCTTAAAAATCACATCAAATAAAGTTTTCAACTTGGTAATGGATGAATCTATGGCGGAACTGTCTCAAGATTTTTGAAGACGATTGAGATATTAAAAATGTTCTTTTGACATAGGTACTTAAGTATAATTAATACCTATAATTTCGGACGTTTGTTTAAGTAATTATTCCCTAAATGTATCTAAAAACATTAAATAATTTATATCTCACAATCTATTTATGCGGAGAAACAGATAATAGTCAAATAGGATAATCAAATTGGATAATCTTCGGTACCCATGGTAAGATTTAACTTTTGTTATGTGTATGGGTGTTATGGGCTCTCTCACAAAAGGGAGTCTGATAGTAACAGATGCCATAATGTATGATATTTAATAGAAACACATTTTTCGTCGAAATCTTTAATGTAGGTATCTCTCCACAGTATATCTATTTAGGTGTTGTTATCATATAATACGTTTCAATTGGCATATATATGAAATCTGAAATACCAGCGCTTAGTGTTCAAGATTGGCTCTATCTCAATATCTTAAAACCTCTATAACCATTATCATAAACGTACAATATCTGTTTTATGGAATCTGAGATTTCAATAAAAGGTACTGTATTGCTCTTAAAATCAACATAACTTGAACTTAACTTACATAACTTTATTTTACGTACATAGATACATGATAAATATCCCTATAAAATCACGCCTACATTTCTCGAAGGTTTAAGCATAGGTGCACTGATGTAGACTCACATGTAATAGGGTTTGAGTCGTTTTGCCACAACTAAGGCAAAATTAATAGCTGATATTAAGAACTTCCTGATAGAAAACCCAATTAAAACTTTGCTCAATCTGGAAATCAAACCCGGGATCTCGGGTCAAACTGTCGCCCTTACGACATATGAGGCAGTTGTATAAAAAGTCAATACCTAGATAAGTAATAAGCCTTAGCCGCATAATGATGAAGAAAATGCAATGTCTGGTTTCAACTCGAATAGAATTAGAATTAGAAACTTAGATTAACTTAAGTTAATCTGAATAGATAGTGTGATTCCAAAAAGCGAATCCTTAAACATCCGACCACCATGACATCTAATATGTATCTACAAGGGTAAAAAATAATGTGAAACAGTAACAAAGAATAGATCTACGTACCATTTAATTAAAAACCGTAATACTGAAATAACTCCGAAGAAATACGCAAAGGAAAAAAAAACACGGAGTATTGAAGCTCTTGCTCGTATACGTGTAGAGAACATCCGCTGAATTTATGTTAACAGTTTCCTTTTCCTGCGCACGATTTCTTCCGTATTACCGTCCTAATTGGACTAATCGTAAAATTTTATTACACGCGAAATTACGTATTACTTTGTGCTAACATATTTCTCTTTTCTAGAGCCTATCTCCGTCCGAATAAAGCCCGAAGTTTTACGAACGAAGGCGAACGTTGACGTCACATTTGAATGCAAAGTGTCTGGCCATCCAATCGAGCTTGTCTACTGGGTGCACGATGCGAAAGTTGTCAAACCGAATGAAAGGACCAAGATTTCTGAAGACGGCCTCAGATTACATATCAAAAACTCGCAGAAGGATGATCAAGGAGTTTATCAATGTTTTGTCAGTAATACAAAAGATCAAGCTTATGGAGTGACGGAATACTTAATAGACGGTAAGAAATTATAAAATTTTCATTAACTTCAAATACAGTCCATTTTCTAAACGCTATTGCTGTAATTTCTAATTTTAAAATTAATTGGCTAACTTTCCTCTTGCAAAAATTCCCAAACTCATTCCTTAAACTTTTAATTGTTCTACTAGTACACTTTTTGAAGGACTCCTACTTGGACGGAATAAAAGTAATCACGACTTTAAAAGTAAGAAGGATACATTTATTGGGCGACACTAAATCATTCTATGGTTGATGTTTGACGATGGTTTGGTTGATGGATTGGTTGATGTTTGATGTTGACAACAGATGGTGTATTTTGTATGACATAGATATCTTTCATGACCATCGCACGCGATTTAGGGCTAAAATTATAATGAATAAGGATATTATAAACAATAGACAAAATTAATATTCATACAATTAGTTAATATTTATATAATGATTTAGTTTAATAATGATTTAGTTTCATAAAATCATTTAGTATAACAACCTGTTTGTGAATATATTTGATTATGCGGTTTTAAATTCTATTGTGAAGCTTATTAATAGCAGATACTGATAATTTTAATAATAGTTTTTCCACTCAACTTAAAATATTGTTAATGCTGTGCATATCTTTTATTAATTTTAACATATTATGTCCATATACCACTATTTGCTACTTACCAATGTTTATGTTGTTATTTTTGATATGCCTTAATAAATAAATAAATTACCTAAATTAAATTCTCAGCTGAATATACCTAAGTTTATTTATTTATTTATTTATTTATTTATAGTTAATTAACACGGTACAACACCAATTACATTAATTAACTTAGAAAGAAACACAATATATACAAAAACTATACAATGTAGCCCATTTTATATAACAGACAATTATTCGCTACGTACTAACATGGAACAGTGGACACCCTCGCGTACTGTTTCTCACAGAACATCAAACATACTCGCATTATTTTACTCCATTCGTCCGCAAACACATCGCATTCAGAGTTGGCCGTCAAGAGGGCATTGAGCATCCTTAAAGTGCGACATACCGGCGACTCAGATCTGGCGACAGTTCTACAAGGCAGCAGCGCGAACAGATTGTGCCGACGACTTTGCCGGCGACTGATGTATTTCTCGGGCACAAATAGCCGACAGAAAAGGTCATGGAGCTCGGAGCAGTCGATACGACCGTTAAAGGTCTTACAGGCTACCGCGAGCTGATCGCGGCCTCTTCTTACCTCCAATGAATTGAAACCCAGAGTCCCTAGGATGTAGTTGGTAGGATACATGTAGGGGTAGAAACCGTATGTTCTTTTAAACAGATACCTCAGAAAAGTCTTCTGCACTTTCTCGAGCATTAGTGTTTGAGCCGCGGTATAGGGATGCCAGACACAGCTACTAGTCTCCAGCTTACTACGAACTAAGGTGGTATACAATAATGTTATAACATACGGGTTGTGAAAATCACGAGCATTTCGTAAGACAAATCCTAGGCGCCTGAAGGACTCTTTCGCAAGAATGGAAATGTGATCTCTGAATGTTAGACAACGGTCGAAGGTCACTCCCAAGTCCCTTACATTGGTGACTCGAGTTATTTTTTCACCACCTAAACTGTAGACATAAGAGATTGGTCGTAATCCCCGACCGAATGTCATAACGTAGCACTTGCTTGTGTTAAAAAACAGTTTATTTACTAAACTCCACTCGTAAATAGCATTTATATCCCTTTGGAGGAGTTTGCAGTCCTCACTCGTTCTGATGTGAGCCACCAGTTTAAGGTCGTCAGCATATAGCAAGCACTTTGCAAACATAACCTTATTGACAAGGTCGTTGATCATAATCAGAAATAAGAGCGGTCCTAACACGGATCCCTGACTCACACCAGAGCGGGTGTTATATGGTTTGGACTCAAAGTAGCCATGTCTGACGAACTGTTTGCGTTCCCGTAGGTAGTCAGAGAAAAACTTAAGGTAACTAGACGAGAATCCCATGGCTCCTACATGAATAGTAAATATGTACGTTACATCATTTATAAATCAAAGGTGGGCAAGATTAGCACGAAATTACAAGAAAAGGGAAAACCTTACAACTCATTCGGTAGATTCGGGCTGTGAGAGGATGATGTGGACAGCTTTACGTTATCCTATCCTAGTAAATCCTTAACAATTTTGTAATAATTTGTCATTTTGCTTTCGTAATTGAAAGCGCTCTCATTTTCTTATTGTGTTAGTAGATAAATTGGTCATAATGCTGTAAGCACGGCTTCATCGTAAACAGCAATTTAAAAAATCTGATATGATCAACCCTGAATTTTATAAATTTCTGGAGGCTTCTGTTCCCTAGAAAAATTGCGACAACAGTTATATTATTCTTTTATTTTAGGTGACCTAGGCTCCAGGTGTCAAAATTGTCTAGTTCCTTTTATAAGATCACTTTTCTTAATGTAATCAATGCAATTGTCTTTGTCATTTCAACGGCTTAGAATGTTCATACTTATTAACTCTCAAAATCCTCTACTTCCTTTTCTATAAGATTGTAAGTTTTTAGTGTCCCTGTCCAAAAAAGTCTCTCATGTTCTCTTTTCTCCTAAGGATTATAAACTTTTCTCAGTAGCAGTGTGTTTCCAGTGTCGGAGGCTCGGTCGCGCTCGGTCGGCAACCGGTCGCGGCGCGCGCCCTACGCCCGAAGTACACACACACACGACACGGATTGGAACTTCACCGGCACTAGAGGTATGAACATGAATTATACATACTAGACTTAGTTTCTGGCTTTACGGCTCAACTGGAGTAACTTGATGAAGGCGGATTTAAGGATTTAGAATACTACCACAACGTTTAACGCGATCATTTCTTGGTTGTGTCTTTGTGAAAAAGGAATAGCGCTATTTAATGTGTATAGCGGTATACCTCACTCTCAATCGAAAAATAATCGCTGTAACATGTACGGTACATACGTCGTTATATATGTCCAGTATAACGTGGATAAGCATAAAGTGGATGTACAGTTTAATATGTACTGATCCATACGGCCACTGCTTGTAGATAAGTAACTTGGAAAAAGGCGGAAATAATATGTTGATTATGGTTATCACTTTCTTAATTAAGTAAGGTAGGTAGGTACCATTTTTCGAGCCACAAAATAATGATCTAGTCTGTGTGAATTAAGAGATCAAGTGCTAAGAAAAACAAAAGGTAGTAGAGTACTTATTGAAGCACTCCGAGTAATCGTTAAGGTTGTAGGCGTCACAGTAGATAGGTACCCAATGGAGCTAAAGCCCAATATGACGTGTGTAGATACCGTTTCGTTGCGTGCTATATAATATGAATAGACCTAATGAATTTCAAAACGTGAAACGCATATTTATCTTTCGATGCACTATATCCGGGTCATCCAATTATACTCTATGTATAACATTCGCCACAACCACCCTCTGCAGGGAATACTAATTGCCCTTCAGGGAATATAGGCATAGTATAGCCCACTGCAGGGCATAAGCCTCCTCTCTTGTGCGACATTGATACCTGTCTTGTGCCACTCTTAGTTTATACGTCGCAGGGCTATTTTTTTCAGTTGTTATAAAATAAATGCTGTTGATATATCCTACTTTGCGCCGCAATCATTAATTTAAAAACTTAGTGAGTTACAAAGTGTATTTTATTAAACAAACGAGCCGGCGAGGTGGTAATTTGCTCAACAAATTATGTAGTGTGGCTCCACAGTCCACAACTATCTGAAATAAACAAGGGGTTCATATAACTTTTCCACTTACCTTCTGTCGGTGTCAGCTCCCAACTTTATCATAAACAGTTGGTAACGAAGTTTTGAAGTAACTACTACGATACGAGATTTTACAAAAATACAAAACAAATATCTGTAAGATTCTAAACATTCTGGTAAGTTCCCTAATTAACGGTCAACTTATACCGATACGTAAAGAAAATCGTGCACCTTTTTAAGCACATTGCGCGCTCGGAGTACGAGATTTGGCATAATTAAAGTGCAATAGTGATGTGTAGAAAAATATTGAAGTCCAATATCGACCAGCGTGCGACACTAGTTCTAATATTTTTTATACTCTTCCAAATGGAAGAGAACTTATTTTGAATTCTTACGTCATTTAGGTATATTTTCGGTATATACGAGACAACTGCCTCATTAGCCTAGTGTTATTGGATTTTCCTGTAAAATTCTCATTAGCGGCTCGGAATTTGGAAATGTGCCCGGTTAATGGTAATAGGTTCGCCCCCTTTTTACATGGGACCTAATCATACTGAACTGTAGGTGTGTATAGTACACCTCTGCCTAACCCTCTGGGAAATACAGGCGTGATAGTATGTACAGAACAAAAACATACTTATAAAGGTTATTTTTATGTTTAGTTATGTTAGGTATATAAACTAGTAACATGTCAAAAGCAAGAAAATCACATGAAATTTACCACGGTACAGTACCATTTATCAATTTGACATGTTGTTCAAAGTTTACCTCCATTTCCAAAGAAAGTTTTTTACATGATTTTTATGAGGGAAGTTTTTTTTCTACCTTTTCTATTGAAGAAGTTTCCGCCCGTCTCCAACTCCGCAACGTGCCATGGAAAAATTATCGATAACCTCGTTCTTATGTAACGTTCAGTATCCATTACTATCCATATTAGTTTCTACATACGGGTGAATACGGTTGATATGCAAATTTTAAACTTTTTATCCGTCCACCCGACTTCATAAAATATTTAAAAGTTCATTTTTAAGCGTGGATCCGGTGCAAGCTATTAGAGTCAGCTCTTCAGCTCAAACAAAGAGCTTCAGTGACGCAGGCAGCTGCCGCGGGCGCATCCAACCGCTTGCACTAAATACTAACCGCGGAACTACCAATTAAGATCGTATCTCGCAGCTCATAAGGTCGGTTTTCCCCACCGTAACCACGAAATATAAGCCGCTTTGTTTTATTATTAATTCGTTCCCCGCTATTTGGTGTCGCTGCTCTTCAGGGGTTCAGAATAAGTAGGGCTGTGACGTTACACCCAACCACTTATTTCTATCCCCGATTTTTTTTCATTATTTTGTTTTCCTTGTACAATGAGCAGTATTTTCTAAGAATGGTGGAACAGCTATGATTATTTCATTTGGTCAGAAGTTATTATTACTTATTAAAATACCGGTCGTTGTGGAAGTCTATGGGGAAGGTCTTCGTTCAGCAGTGAACTTCATTTGGCTGATATCATGATGATGATGATGATTAAAATAGTATTAATTAATTTTCTTTTTGTATTTTTATGGATTCTCCATTCTAAGACTATGAAGTTATTTTAGTGACGAGTGACCAACTAAGACGCTGCGAATCCCACCCGCCCGGTCGAAATTTGCCTTAACATTCTGAATTCATGTATTTGAGGTTACGTCAGTAAATTTCTTGAAGTATTTAATTTCCCCACAAAACATAAAAGAACGACTACGACAAAAATCGCATTGCCAAAACTGTTTCTTTGATCCCATATAACAAACTTAGGAATATATAAATTCTTTACCAAAGACTTGCAAGAATTTTGATGAGGAGGCCAAAAGGGTCTTTATTTAATAGTATTAGGAGCTGGTCGTAAATTGGTAATAGAAAAAGTAAACTCACAGTAGTCTAATAAGTTACAATACCGACATTATGAGCTGACAATCTTGAAAGAGTAATAGTGCAGTGATACAGTGATAGCCTAGTGATACGACCATCGGACTGCCAAGTCAAAGGTCTCGAGTTCGAATCCAAGGCATGCACCTCTGACTTTTCGAAGTCATATGCGTATTAATAATTAATTATCACGCGCTTAAACGGTGAAGGAAAACATCGTGACGAAACCTGCATGCCTGAGAGATTTTCTTGACGGACTGTGAAGTCTGCCAACCCGCAGTAGGCTAGCGTGGCGGACTATAGCCTAATCCCTCTCGTACTGAGAGGAGACCCGTGCCCAGCAGTGGGACAATGTAATGGGTTGATGACGAATCTTGAAATAGAAAAATTAATTGTCATTAATCTGCATCTGTTTAAGCATGCTTTGAAAACCATTTATACCAAAAAATATGTTATTTATATATAAAAAAACCATGCTATAAATTAGTACTACTATTTCTTGCGATATATTTACTCAGAATAGTACTGAAGAAGTGATAGCCTAGTGATATTACCATTGGACTGCCAAGTCTCGGGTTCGAATCTAAGGCGCGCACCTCTGCCCTTTCGTATTAACAAATAAATTATTCACTCGTAGGAAAAGATGCACGCCTAAGAGATTTTCTCTACGGCGCGCGATGAGTAAAGTCTGCTAACCCGCAGCAGGCTAGCATGATGGGGTATGGCCTAATCCAATTAAAGAAGACCCGTGCCAAATAGTGGAACAGTATATGGGTTGATGATAATTGTTCGTTTAGAAACTACAGTGCCACAAACAGACAAAGGCTATTAAAGGCTTAAAACTTGTAGCATGCCGATTTTGTAAAGCGGCCTAAAAGTTAAAATGTTTAAAGTTGTCGTACAACAAAGTACGTTGACGTTTGACCTCTTGTTGGCCTTGGAAAAAAGGGTAAAAAGTACTGAAGCGCCAAGATTGTTGGATTTACTTACATGTGTGAAACTGGTTCTCTTTAAATTATCTAAGGGACTGACCTTCTGTTAACAAGCCCCATTTGTTACCACCGTGAGTAAACCCTACTAGACAGGGAGGAATGACTCCTTACCGCGACTACCATTGATAAACTGCTGTATCTAGACTGTATTGGTTAGATACTGCAATATCTTGTGATCGTTTTCCGTAAATGATATTATTTTTTTCACACTCCATTATAAACTCGCGCCTTTTTTCCAATTCCAATTTTCCAATTGTTTGAGTCTAATCATTATTCTAATAAATGTTACTGTTTACTCTAATAATAAAACTTTAAAACCTATTTTGTATAATACAACTTTTCTGAATTTAGGTTTCTTTTTATTGATGCATGTTATATAATGTATGTATAATCCAACAGTTTAGTCGTTAACATTCAGTGGCGACAAAATGCGATTTTTTATACTCGAATCATATTTATTATAGACATTTTATTCTCCTATTGACAAATATTAGGATTATAGTAAAAGTTATAAAAAATAATAATTGGTATATACATAAATTATTTCATTAATTTTATTTTTTTACTTTTCTAATCTAAGTCACTCGAGTCATTATAATAATATAGGAGATAATACATACGTTCCCAGTAACTTATGGAGATACTAAACACCTTTATGTAAAGTCATTTTACATACAGGCTGGTATACATAATATCTTGATACCCAATACCACTCAGAATACAAGATTCAAAGCGCCTTCTGTCTAGTACATTCTAGTGTCTATTGATAGAATCTCACAAGTTTGCCGACTCGTGTTACAAACAGGCAATCTCTTTGTGTTAAGTACCTACCTACATGCAGTTGATGCAGTGCTTATTATATAGTATTATTTATGTTACAACATTTTATTATTATTCTATTTAGATAAGAAAGAGTTCGCGGGTTCGCCCGTATAGGATTCCGGTTATCCCGTGGGATAATAGGTGTATGTTAATTACGAATAATGTGATCTTGCTTGCTTTCTAATGATTCAGTTCGGTTTCAGAGTTTATCGATTACAAACAAATATTAATTTAGTATTATAATTAGTATTATATCTTTGGTCTAAAGACGCATGGGCATAGCTAAAAGGGGGCAAGGATGGACCATGCCCACACCAACCCCTACTAACCGTAGAAGATCGCTACATGGCGAGTTGGAAAAGGACGACCGCAGCGAACGTACCGCAACCAAATTGCAAACGTTCTTAAGGTTACGAGCACCCTACACCGACGTCACGCATGAGGAGGATAAAATAATCAATGCAAATGAAGCGAAAGAAGTGCGCCAGGATCGTAGCAACTGGAAATCTATAATCTCCCCCAGTGGAGACAGCCGTGACAATAATATATGTACCTATAGATAAATGTTTGTAGTTTATTTTTAAATGACCGTGTTTATTTCAGATACGCCAATGTTTAGACGCATCAAAATAAATACTCACAATAAAATGACAACAGCAACTTCCTAACTTTACTATACAGGGTGGAAGGGACATCGACGCACGTCCGCTTACCACGAATTCAGTACATGTTTCTAGACCCCCTTGCGTTGATATTTTTCGTCGGTTATGAAAAAAAAAAACAGCTTTTTCATACAAAAGTGCAATACCTTTTTGTTGTGGTAGGGCCACGCTGTTCGCAGCATGAATGGGCCGGCTTGACCGGGGAAGTACCACACTCTCGCAGAAGACCGACGTCCGAGTAGTAGCGTTTCGCTACTGCGCTTCGTTCGGTGAGCGAGAGGGCCGGAGGCCCAATTCCTCCCTCAATCCCCTTCCTTCTCCTTTTCTCCTTCCCCTCCCTTTCCCTAAATAGGCTCGGCAACGCATCTGCAACTTCCCTGGTTCTGCAGATGTCCATGGGCGGCGATGACTACTTACCATCAGGTAGCTCGCCTGCTCGTTTGCCGAGTTATAACATAACATAAAAAAATAAAAATAAAAAAACCTACACGGTCAAAATGTATGGAACAACTGATTTTTTTTTCATAACCGACGAAAAATAACAATGTAAGGGTGTCCAGAATCGTGTACTGAATTTGTGGTAAGCGGATGTGCGTTGATATCCCTTCCACCCTGTATAGTTTTTGATCTCTCTCATAACATCTATGGTACGATATTCAAAGCAGTCGTGTATCTATCATCTATTGATAGCGTCGGGCAAGTTCACAGACGCGTCTAACGGCAGGCAAACTATTGTGCATCAACAATCATGCCTACGAGTCGCGTCTGGTGCTTTGTGTACCACAGACTAATAGAATTTATGACAATTGTTGTGAATTCCATATAATTGGTTTGTTTACGTGCAGTGAGGGGAGAATGACTGCAAATGTGCCGTTTCTATAGTCGATGTTATAAAGTTATAGCTAACTGATACCGATATAATTTATCGAATAAAACAAAATAAATGGGTGTTCAAACGTAAGGAAAGCACTCGTCCGAACAGCTATTTATTTTGTCAATCGTCATCAATTCAAATTATCAATCATTTATAAGGTGACGAAAAAAACATCAATAACAAGTTGCTTATTGAAACTAATATTCGATTGTTCAAACTTTAAGCGTCCCTATCATAATTTCGTTCATCCGATTACGATGAAACTTTTGTGCGTTTTTGTGCGCGCGCTACATGACCTAGAAATAAATAAATTAAAGCATTGCAGTTCATGCCGCATACAAGAGGCATTAGTAGTGGCATTTAGTAGTAGTATCTTCCTGGAATGTCTTCGTACCTACTCCTTTCATAACTTGGTATTGTAGATAGCATCATCATCATCATACCATCACGCCTGTAATCCCCGAAGGGTTAGGCAGAGGAGAAATAAGTTACTCTATGGAGGAGAACTAATGTACACCCACATTTCGGCGGTATGTTTCGGTCCCATGTAATAGGGGGCGAGCCTATTGCCTTTAACCGGGCACAAATCCAGACTCCGAGCTGCTACTGAGAATTTCATCATCTCAAAAACACTTTGCTCGACCTGGGAATCGAACCCAGGACCTCTAGCGTAGCAGTCGCGCTTGGGACCACTAGACTGGATGACTAATTATTATCGGGTGGCTCGCCTGCTCGTTTTCCAAGTTAACACATTAAAAAAGAGGAACTTATTCAAATTCCTTACTGTGGGAACTAGGAATATAACAACCTCCGACTTCCACGTAATAAATGTAGATATACAAAATCGTATCCTTAAAACTAGCCATTAATGCCGGTCCCAAAACGGATAGCCAACAGTAACCAAATAATTGTCGCAATTTCACGTGGTCTCTAATGAAGGGACGGAACCCTTCTGCATTATTACATTTTACGCGGAACCCGAGAGGCATTGCGAACTACACATAATTTTAATCCAAAGTTTATTGGGCTATTTATAAGGAGGCCCACACTCTATGTCGGAACAAAGCGAATTTGTAGCACAACAAACAACAGCAGTTTAGATATTTGTCTATATATAAATTTCTGTTAGTGCAGTGATCGCCTAGTGATATGACCATTGGACTGCCAAGTCAAAGGTCTCGGGTTCGAATCAAAGGTACGCACCTCTGACTTTTCGAGTCGTGTGCATATTAATAATTAATTATCACGCGCTTAAACGGTGAAGGAAAACATCGTGAGGAAACCTGCACGCCTGAGGGATTTTCTTGATGGCGTGTGAAGTCTGCCAACCCGCAGTAGGCTACCGTGGCAGACTATAGCCTAATCCCTGTCGTACTGAGAGGAGTCCCGTGCCCAGCTGTGGGACAATGTTGATGATGATGATGATGAAATTTCTGGTGTATAGCGGCGTGTGAGTGAGTAGTATTAGTAGTATGTGTATATGTGTAGTGTATTAAATGTCTTTGGTATTAAATAAATGTGTCTGTCATAGTTGTGGCAAATGTCACGAATCCCATAACTATGAGCACGAGAAGGTACCTATCCTATAGGTAGATAATCCATTAGGAAAAAAAGTAAATGTAGGTAAGTAAGTACACGATGACTACCGACAAAGAGGCATGTTCTAAATGAAACCACAAACCGAACACCAAAATTTACAAGAACAAGACAATAATTACAAGAACAGTTGAATAAAAAAGCGAATACCTTATATTTACTGAATAGCCCGTTTAAATTCAGGAACCAAGTACAGACTTATTATACTGTATTACAATACTAATGGACGACGCTTTCCTCTTTACAGAACTGAATTATGTGAAGAAACGTTATGCATATAAATGTTATAAAAATATTTAATCTAGCGGTATACAAGAACTATGGAAATGTCGAAATTACCATAGTCTAACGCCTCCATCCTGCCATTTTTTTACAAAATGACCAAAGGATTAAAGAATTTCGTAACTCCTTTTCATTACAAAGGCTACAATCGAAAGAATTAACGAGACATGTGTTTGCAAGCGTAAATTTTTTAAATAAAGGTCAAAGAATAATCCGTAGGACTCGTCCCGCGAAATGTCCAATTCATTTGGGATATTCTCCCCTTTTTTATACGTCAACTTTACTGATCCGTACTTTGTTATTTTTCTAGCTGATTTTACAAACGTCTGATTTTTTATCAAAGGAACAGAGATCAGTTTCAGGTGCTTTTGTGTATTAATTTAGCCAAGGCTACAAATTTATTTGCTAAACATTAATCATAAATAAATAACGTAACATTTATCTAAATTAAACATATTTGTTTATGTAGAATCTAGACTAATAGGTAATTAGTTTATTGTTTACTACAGAACTGCCTACGGCTTCACCCACATATGGTCCCAGTTATCCCGTGGTATAATAAATAGCCAAGGTAGACTACCTAATAGTTTAAGAATTATTAAAATCGGTTCAGTTGTTTAAAAATGTATATGTTGCAAACAAACAAACGACGTATAGACATGTTCTCGAATAGAGACCGCGACTCGGCGAACGTAGTGTAGGACGCCCTTCGGCAAGATGGAGTGATGATTTGCGAAGGTTGCTGACAGAAGCTGGATGCGAAAAGCGGAGGACAGGGTGAAATGGCACACATTAGGAGAGGCCTACGTCCAGCAGTGGACTAGTATAGGCTGATGATGATGAAACAAATAAGAATTTCCTCTTTCAAATATTAGTAGGTATAGAGAGATCATTCTTAATTTTAACCCAACAATAGTATCAACAATGTTTAAAAGACAACCCGCCAAAATAAACAAATTATATAATCCAATCATAAAAGTTTTGTATAGCGTAGCTAAGCCAGCTCCTGCTTTGTCATTTGAGGTGGAAAAATTAAAGCCAGAGAGAGCGGGCGTGCCGTACTGCCCTCCGGAAGGATTTGCCTGTTCGCTCGTCTGTCTGTCTCGGTAATACCGAACTTAACTACTTATGCAGCTTACTTGTTATGGAAACTAGCTGCCTTATACTTCAAAAGTTACTGAGGATGATGTTTGGTTTGAGATTCTCAGAGGTTTAAAATTTTTGAAGCAAAAAAGTAAACGATCCTCGATATCTACCAGTGGCATCGGCATAGTGGAATGGTATTCAGATGCCCAAAACGCCTGACAACCAGTTTATCTTTAGGATATCTGTACTTCGGTCATAGACGTGGGTAATGTCACGAATTGTAAACATTGAATTTGGTTGTGCTCCCGCTAAAATAATTTTAAAAAATAGTTAATTTAATCTATAAATTGTGAAATGTGTATCAAAGTGAAACTGAACACATAAACTAACTGTGACAGTGCAGTCCACAGTGTTTGTGTACTATTAGACAAAAATAATTAAAATTAAAATTCGCGTATACAGTGACTTTCATCTGAGAACATAACTGAAGCTCATAAGTTATTTGTGGACAAATTGTAATATCGTCGCCTCAAAGTGCAAGTATAAACTTTATCAACTTTCATTTTTGTAATATTCGGACATAAAGTGTTTCTTCCAAATTTCATTTCACAATGAGTTCGTTTTTTATTTGAAACTGCGCGAATACAGCACCATCTTGTGGCAGACCGTCACATCTTGATGAATAACTACAATATTGTTACCAACCACTAAATAGTGTTGCTAGAGTGGAATTATGATAATTGATAAAAATCTAAAAATAGACACATCTACCGACCGAATGATAAATTAACAGAAAGAAAAATCTTACGGTAACAATAGGATTGCAAATTTAGAGTTGTCAGCACTGAGCAACTTGATCTAGCGGTTTAATGAACTGCTTTCCATAGTGCGCTACGAGGTCTGAGTTCGCACCTCACCTAAGGGTATTGTTTTTGAAGGTTTTCTAAGATTTATTTGTCATGAACTTCTTAGAAAATATAACGTTCCGGCGCACCCGTACGCGATCGGAAACAAATAATGATGAAACTGACATTATTTCACAAACTTTAAATTGTACGACAAGTAGTCTGCCAGATATTTCTGAAGATGATGATGATCACCAAATTATAATTTTAAGAGAAGAAATAGACAAACTAAAAGCTCAATTAAATAGCGCACATAAGGAAATTGAAGTATTATCTTTGGAAAACGGTAATTTAAGGAAAAGAAACGAAGAATTTATTAAGAAAAACGAAATCTATAAAAAAATTGTAAACAGTCCAGCAAAAACAAAAATGGCGACGCCCAACAAAAAGATACACACAAAGTCAAAACAAACACAGACAATTATTGAGACTAGCGGGAATGATGTCTACTGTTCTAATACGATAGAAACTATATGCAACAATACAGACCAATCCAACACAACTCAAGACATACAGGCCACAACAATTGAGCGTCCGTCCACAAAACACAAAATATGCTTGTTAAGTAGTGAAACTTCGAACAGATTATACAAGATTGCCGAAAGAACGAATCTTGTTAGTAATTATTATGAAATTTGTCACTATCGTAAACCTAAATGTGGATTAAAACAAATTCTGGATAAAATACAAGGAAAAGTACAAAACTTTACATTGTCTGATTACTGTGTAATCTATATCGGCGAGGAAGATTTTTGGACAACGCAAAACTTTAAAGAACTAGTCATTTTTATGAGAGAAAAATTATTACCATTACGTCACACGAACTTCGTTATATGCTTACCAACGTTTAAATATATGAAAAATACTAATAATATGTTTAACAGTCGCATAGATTCGTTTAATAACCTTCTGTACACAGACGTAGGTTCTTATAAGTATGCGTATATCTTAGACTCTAATCTTAATCTACCGTATGACTATTATACTTATCACAAACGTTATGGCACTTTGAATAACCTTGGCATAAATATTGTTGTATCAAACCTAAAGGACCTAATCCTTAAGTTATGTAACCTAAATAATCTAAATACTATGCACTCAGATGTTGACTGCCTCCTTCAAAATCAAAACAACACCTTTGCCGACCCACATCAAACAAATTCTCAGTTTTTTCTTTAATTACCTTACCATACTTCATCAAAACATAGCGGGGCTAATGAGTAAATCGGACACACTGACTGTAAAATTAGAAGAATTACTATCTAACCAAGGGACCGTTATAGATGTAATCTGTATCACGGAACATTTCATTAAATCGGGTTATGAGAATCTTTTACATATTTCAAATTTCTGCCCAGCTGCTTTCTTTTCACGAAATACTAAGCGAGGAGGAACATGTATTTTCGTCAGAGTAGGACTGCAATATAAAGAAATACCGTACGTAGCAAAACAATCAGTCTTGGGTGTTTTCGAATGCTGCGCAGTAGAAATATTAGCTCACAATCTTATCATTATTTGCATCTATAGAGTCCCGAAACATAATTACACAGTATTTTATGAAAAATTAGAAATTATATTATCAAAAGTCTGCCTTTCCTCAAATAAAAAAATCGTTCTATGTGGAGATTTTAATATTGATGTATTGAAAAGGAACAAAACTACGTTAGAGCTTGAATACTTTCTAATGCAATACAATTTAAACCTAGCACTTTATACACCTACTAGATTATCCAGTCACACTTGTATCGATAATTTTGCACATAATTACCGAAAAGATTGTAAAGCGGAAGTTATAGATTTAGTTCTCTCAGATCACACGGCACAAATACTAAAAGTGCCGATTAACAAAACTTGTAAATTGAAATTTTGGAAAATTAAAAAACAAGACATATCAATGAAAAATTTAATCTGCTTTAAAACTCATCTATGCTGCCTATCTTTTACCCATGTATATAGTGCCAAAGATGCAAACGAAGCTTTTGATAGTTTCATGGAAGATTTCTCTCTTTTTTATAAATTGTGTTTTCCGGAAAAACATATTACAATTAAAACTAGTAAAGCAACAAAATGGTTATCACACGGAATAAAAATATGCAGCAAGAAACAAAGGCAGTTACTTTGGGCGTACAGACTAAATCCTGACTCAAAAAATAAAATAAACTTTAAAAATTATACTAAACTATATCGGAAAATTATTAAGCTAACCCAAAAAGCGCAAAATAACCATTTCATAGCTACCTCTCAAAATAAATCAAAAGCAACTTGGCAAATAATAAACAAATCTAAATTATGTCTACCGCGAGAGGCTATATTAAGTGTAAAAAAAGATAATTTGTTGCTAACAAACCCTATGGACATAGCTAATGAATTTAATAATTATTTTATTGATGTTATTGAAAATAATATAAAACCTGACATATCGTTAAATAAACATATTTCAAAAAATCAGACACTAAACTCATTATTTATGCAACCCGTATCAACAGATGACATTGTAAGGATAATTTGTAACTTAAAAAACACTAATACTATGGGATACGATGACGTGTCTACAAAAGTTATTAAATACAGCAAGGAAGTAATAGGCCCACCATTAGCACATATAATTAACTTAAGTATTACTGGTGGCGTATTCCCAGAAAAGCTAAAAAAAGTTATTGTTAAACCTTTACATAAAAGTGATGATAAAACAGATTTAAAAAATTACAGACCAATTGCCAAAATTCCTATATTCTCAAAGGTTTTTGAAAAAGTCATATATAAGTCTCTCTACTCCTATTTCGAAAAGAAAGACTTATTTTGCAAAGAACAAAAAGGATTTCGAAAAAATACTACTATTAATATGGCACTATTTGAATTACTAGCCAGTATCATAACTTCAGTAGATAAGAGAAATCCTGTCTGTGCTATATATACTGACATGACGAAGGCTTTTGACTATGTTGACCATAAGATCTTACTAAACAAGTTACATGGCTATGGTATAAGAGGGAACATCCTTCAGCTTATAAAATCGTATTTAAGTAATAGGCATCAATGCACAGAAGTCTCTAGAATATGTCCAAAGACTAAATTAGAAACCACATACACATCAAAGCCAAGGTATATAAAATATGGCGTCCCACAAGGAAGCGTACTAGGGCCGCTACTTTTCTTGATTTATATCAATGATCTTCCGAAAATAACATCTCATAAAATGATTCTCTTTGCTGATGACAGTACATCTGTAATAAAGTGCACTAGTCAAATTAATTATGAAAGTGATATTAATAAATGCTTATGTGAAATTATAGATTGGCTTGATAATAATAATTTAGTAATAAACCTAAATAAAACTAAAATTATGCACTTCCATCAACGCTGCGAAATCCCAAAAACTAGTGTTGCTTACAAGAAGTGTAACATTGAGGAAGTAAATAAGGGTAAATTCTTGGGTATATTAATTGATAACCAACTCACCTGGAAGCCTCACATTCAAGAACTATGCAAACGCCTCAATAAATCCGCATATGCACTTTTTCAACTCTCAAGAAAAGTTAATAACCAGGCCCTTTTAACAGCATACCATGGACTAGTTGCATCTGTTCTTCGTTATGGCATTATTTTCTGGGGGCAGTCAACTGACAAAGAACTTGTATTTAGGATGCAAAAACGATGTGTAAGATCAATGTGCGGACTCAAAACAACTGATAGCTGCGTTCCTTATTTTAAATCTTTAAAAAATTTTAACGCTTCCGTCTTTATTTATATTGGAAACAGCTTTGTTTGTAAAAAATAATCCATTTCCTTTTCAAAAATTGTCTACAGTTAGAAAAACACCAATACGTGCGCAGTATTTTAATAAGCTGTGTCACATACAATGTAAAACTGCATTAATGCAAAAAAGCTTCTTTGGTATTGCTCCGCGAATTTACAATAAAATACCCAATAGTATTAAAAATATGACTTTTGTACAATTTAAAAGATCACTAACTAAATTTTTAATAGAGAAATGTTACTATACAATTGATGAATTCCTTAATGATAACTCACTGTTCGACTAATTCTTATTACTTATCAATTCCAATTTAATTACTGTTTAATTCAATTAGCATGAAACTTTGATTTGTATATTATTATTAACTGAACTTATTAATGTACTATAATCTAAGATAGTAATTGTCTCTAACCTACACACAACTATATTTGTATGTCTATAAGGCAAAACATAGCGCACTAACTATTTAAGTAAAGACCAATATGTATTACCTATGTTTTACAAATAAATGATTCTGATTCTGATTCTGATTCTGATTCGAATCCCATTGCCGTGACTAAAGGACAAAGAAGGACAAATACGGTATTAATTTCGATATATCGTACCGCCTCTTCGGACGGCGATAATCCATGAGAATTTCCCGTACTATAAAAAAGGATGTTGCCCAGAAATTGGGTTGCTGAGGTCTTGTGGCAGTGGTAAGACGGACTGAAAGACATATCTGGTGAGACTTAAAGTTGATCCCAACATAGTTGGGAAAAGGTTAGGAGGAGAGAGGAGACTTACGGTACCTAAATCTAAATACATAATCAGCCTATAATGTTCTCACTGCTGGGACACAAGCCTCCTCTCGGTGAGAGAGAGGGCCTTAATCCACCACGCGGACCCAGTGCGGGTTGCTAGATGTCACATGTATTCGAATTTTTGGTTCTGGGACACCGTTTTCCTCACGATATTTTCCTTCACTTTTTTTGGGAGCAGTGGTGATGAAATAATTTACACAAATAAAACACCTGTCTGGATTCAAACTTACGACCAACAACTCGGTAAGATGTGGGCGTCGTGGCCTTTACCACTGGGTCAATACCGCTCCTTTACATTACGGTAAATAACGAAAGCGTTCTATAAAGAAATCTACACAACTATTAATTAAACGATCGGAAAATCATATCTCGGAAATATCGGCAATCAAAGCGCACGTAAAATATAGATTGGATTAAAAAAGAAAAATCGCCGTTTCATTTTCTACACAAACATTAGATAGCGAAACGTCTGGAGTTCCCTCGGCGTCTAAAGAGCTGCATATTAATCAGACGGAACCCACTGCACCTATTGAACAGTATAGTTTATTCTGACGCAGACTGAGGTTATTATTCTTTCCCCATCCTCCCTGAGATAATAAGCTTAGCCTTTGTTTTTAATAACCACCAGTTAAAGGGGTTGTTTGTATCAGAGAAAAAGAATTGACAAATGCGAAATGAGAAATGAAGTCCCGTTTGAAGTCGTTCCCTTTGAGAATCTTTTAATAAGCAATAGACGATGTACATCTACATCACTAAATCAACATTTTACCACCGGAGAAAATATTACACCTATCGTGTTCAACAAAATATGACCTAACGCTTCAATAAATGTTCAATATTTCAAAAGAATAACCCAGTTAGCTGGAAACGTAGTTTCAGCAAAATTGTGGTGTTGTATCAAAAGATTAAACGATACGTGGAAGATATATTTATTTAATTTTGTTGCAGAATCTAAACCGGAGCTGGTGTATTGGTTCTCGGAGCAGACTCTGCAGCCAGGACCGAGTGTGTCTCTCAAATGTGTTGCTATGGGCCACCCCCCTCCGCAGTTTACGTGGTTACTCGACGGATTTCCTATTCCTACCAATTCGAGGTAAACGTTAATAATATTAGGACTTTGATAATTGATTTATAATATAATATATCTAATCTTTTATTTAGAACCTGCACACTATTTCGATCGATTTAGTGATAGATGTCTCGATCATAGAGTTATTTCTTCTTTCAAGGTCTGAAGCTTACTTCAAGTCTTTCGATAAGAAGTTTTCCTGTTATAGAATCAAAATGAAAAATACTAAAGCATGTTTTCAGCCATAAAAGTATAAGAGATAAAAAACTGCGCACGTGTTTACATTTCGTCGTAAAAGTTTTTAACGTTTTTTTTTATCTTAGTGAAAATGATTGATACGTTTATCTTTAGGGAAAACTATCTGAATAACGGATATAAAACAAAGACGACACGCTTTGCGAAATAAAACTTTATGTTACGCCCTGACGACAATATATGAGATTTATTTAATGGCTGTTTGTAATTTTTTTCTTCTAATTCAGACACCAACATAATCTCGCATTTAGGTTCGTAGTCGGGCAACATGTGACGCTGCAAGATGACGTAGTGAGCCACTTGAACATCAGCCGCGTCACAGAGCAAGATGGCGGCGAATACGCTTGTGTCGCGTCCAACACCGTAGGGAAGGCCCTTCACGCAGCCCGAGTCAACGTATACGGGCTTCCATACATCCGAGAGATGCCCAAAGTCACAGCCGTGGCTGGCAGCGACCTGAACATCAAATGCCCCGTCGCTGGGTACCCTATCGAGTCCATCACGTGGGAAAGAGGTAAGCTTCACCAATGTTATTCACCGCTCGTTTAACGAAGTTTGGAAAAGATTTTGCAGAATAGGTACGAGAATCTTCAAGTTCGTTTTTAAAGTTTATGAACTTTTCTACCGGGTTTTTACTGAACTAAGTTTGTGGTGTAACTTTATACGTGCTACGGTTAACTTCGAATAAGTTAGGAAATTCTTTCGCTTAGGTATATTCTTATTTTTCTGCATATTTTATTTCACTATTTTAATTATAATGACACTACAAATATCCAAATTGTTGAAAACAACTTTAGGAAAACACCCTGAAATTATTTCTTTGGTGAAGTTTTGAAACTATAGGTATCTCCGTGTCAAAAGTATTCATATTTATAGCTATGACTAAATTGTATTCATATAGGTACTCGTATATGAACACAATTTAGTCATAATTCCTTCAATAAATCAACACAATCTTACCCAATAGACATAGATAGTCATTAATTGGGTTATTCATCTTGAGTATAACGTGCTTTGCGTCATTTCTTTGCCAAATGCTGTTGATTTAACGTTCTGGCAACACTCCCGATCTCATTCCACCGAAAGACCTCACGTTTTGATGATGATGGGCTTTATTTACTGTACTATAACTATTTCCTTATTTGATACTCTTTGCTATTTATTTGAATGGCGATAACAGAAGAGACTTGTATGTGAAATGTGTTCACTATTGTTTAGGTATGTTTTTCATTCTGAAAAGCTTCGGTAGGTATGGTACCTAGTATTTTGTAGTTCTAAGGTATGTACTTAATATTCACTAAATACAAAGTTATTTTAATGATTTCGCGTCGCTATTGTTTCAAAAAACGTAGGTTTTAATTTAAATATTTATTTTACATAGACGTGACTAAACGACAAAAAATTTTAGGGGCACGATATTAATACAAATCATATATATTAATACAAATAATACAGATTCC
The DNA here is from genome assembly GCA_958496365.1 of Subacronicta megacephala. Lineage (NCBI taxonomy): Eukaryota > Metazoa > Arthropoda > Insecta > Lepidoptera > Noctuidae > Subacronicta > Subacronicta megacephala. The sequence continues at coordinate 5,914,154 of OY292530.1, read as the reverse complement.
AAAAAATATAAAATGGTTATAAATGATAATAGCTGATAATAATTATTTTATAAATGGGACAAAGTGCGTCCCTCGATAACAGTAAATAAGAAAAAATACCTAGTAAAAAGACTTTGAACTTATAAAAGTCTCGTTTCTTCAATATTTGTTAGGGCTAGCATTGTTTGGAAAAAGTTTTAAGTACCTATTTACTATTTTCTTGAAGTCTTCAATAAGTATATCTACGTATTCCAGAAAGGCGGGATTATGTAACCAATATTATATAAAATATTGCTCAGACACGACTCATTCACAAGAAGAAACCTGAATAATGGCTAAATAACAATTATTATTTCGTACTCTTTATATTTTCATTCCAAGAATATGACCTGGGTAACTGTGTTCTATTACCTACACTATTTTTTTCCCTGTAGTATATTATTATTTTTTATACTCGTATTATGGACAGACAGACAGCCCTGATCTCGCTAATGATACAAAATTGACATAATTTTCGTCGGAGCCTCACGTACAAAAATTGAATTGCCGCCCTGGGACTTCTGTAAAAATGATTTTATTTTCTTTTTAACATTACATTTTGTTACAGTGTTCTTTTATTACTTATTGAATAAAAGCTGATGTTCACAATTAAGGTAGGTAACGATAAGTATAGTAAAAGAAAAAAAAATGAACTTTTTTTTAAATGTGTATAAATACAAATTCACTAGGAGGTCAGTGTAAACTGGATTTGTATAGCTTGATGTGTAGCCGAGCGTACATAAGCGTACGTAAGCCATAGCAATTTAATGTTCGAACATAATATTAGCAATTTAATGTTCGAATTAAATGTTATTCAAAACAAATCAAACATAAGAGATAGTTGCTTATTTTTTATTATTTTTTAGCATTAAATATTGCGAAATGTTCACAAAAATATGAATTTTCTAATTAAAGAAAATTTCTAGGGAAAGAAAAATTCGATCTCAGGCAGGGTTTGAACCTACGTTGACCTCGCCTCATGACGTAGAATGTGGAAGAGAAATTCGACATCACAGGCAGTGGTCTCAGTAGCTTAGTTGGCAAAGCGTCTGGTGTACTTAACCAGAGAGACGCAGGTTCAAACCCTGCCTGAGATCGAATTTTTCTTTCACTAGAAATTATATTTAATTAGAAAATTCATTTCTTTGTGAATAAGAGATAGTTATCAAAAATGTTAACTATTTACTATATACATATAGATGAAACAATACTGAATGGTATTACTTAATTCATTTTTCATTTTCATGAATTCCAGATTGATGAATTGTCACGAAGCGCCACTACCTAGCTTTAATACTCGTATTCATCTTGACATCAAGTTTAGGCAAGTCAGAATTTAAATCAAATGCTTAGCACTGAATGAAACTACTACTATAGCTTAGTATCCAAAAATCATAGTACACAAGCTGTTCTTACATTACGGTGAGTACCGGTGCTAACGCTCCAAAAATTATACTATGTATTCAAATAAAAATATTTTTGTATAGTTTGCAATGCATTATCTATTAACATTCACTCTCCGTTTTCAATATTGTTTTTTAGGTTCATACAAAACGTATTTGACGTTTTGTCAACAATGTGTCTGTAAAACCTAACTAGCTCAGATCAAATAAAAAGTTAAGATGGCACTTTGCGAACAAAGAAGCTTTCGATAGCTCCATAACTCGACTGACAACATAAGGCGTAGTTTACGGTATACGTGTGTGCGTGTAATTGTGTGTTGTAGACGGCATGGCGTAGTTTTAGCCGGCCTCACTTTGTTCGCAAAGTTCCATCTTAACTTTTTATTTGATCTGAGCATAATAGATAGATAGGTAGATACATTTTGAAGAAATATCATTGTACTTTTGCTTTATGATTATTCAGTCTCTGCTCTATTACTATGTATTTGAAATAATAATTTAAATAGATTGCTGTCATGGTCCAATGGTCAAAAGTACAGCAGTAGGAGAACTACCATATGTCAGTAAAATAGTCATATCACTAGGCTATCACTGCTTTCTTTTTTTATTGGCATCATATACCAGAATAGAAAAACATGCTAATCCTTCTTTAAAAAATCTGAATATTGCAACAATAGATGCATACCTACACGAATAAACCCTTCGTCAGCTCTGACACGTCGCCACAAAGGTTTATATAAGGCGATAGCATTATAAATAAATAACACATAAATAATGTACGAAAAACGTGTCTCTCAAAGCTCGTTATTTATCAACATGATCTCCGAACAAAAATAGGTTCTTAACGTCTCCTAAATAAAACAGGACATTTGCGACGAAACGAATGACACTTTAGTCAAACAGTATCGAATTAGGGTCCTTGGGGAGGCGGGTAACTACGTCTTATAGCAACAGGTTCTTGAGTAGTAGGGGCAAAGGTGAAGCGAAATAACTATAACTTATAACATTATCTTCGCGATTTTATATCACTTTCGTGAGGTTTTTTGCAAATGGCATCGTGCTTAGGAGAAAAATGAAATCATTTTTTATTTAAGTTTCATTTTAGAAATATGATTATAGATATCACTTTATTTATCATCAGGCGCTATATATTTTTTTTAGTCTAGTATTTCTTTTATCAATTCTATTACTTATTAATAAACACAAATGGCCCCATGAGTCAATGTTGTTCTCTACTTTATATACCTACTTCAAAATAACATGCATGTATTATGCAAAAAGAAGAAATTATACAAATGATTGTGAAAACCATTTCCTTTGAAGTTTAAAAGAACTAAGTTCACAAATAGATGCGAAGCTACTTAGAGTCTTATTTTAGATTTATTTATACTTATTCCTAAGAATTTACAATGGTTTGATAAAAATTAAGAAATCTCTGAATTAATTATAATAGATAACGAACAATTATCATCAATAGCTACCACTATGTCCGACAAGAAGCAAAAACGTAACGAAGAACTTAGCTTTTATTTATTCCTCCACATTAATTCATTATTCTCGATCTGCGAGAGAAATCGTACCCAACTAAAAATGTAAAAATATGCCGCGTTCAATATTTTTCCGCTGTTTATTTGAAAATTGTGTAAAGCTGGCTTGAAATATGTTCGTTATATCGTCGCCTTGGTAATATCCTGGCCGCGAGCAAATTGTGCCTCACGATCTAATTGACAAGACACCTTCGCAACGTCCAATTAAGGACAAATCTGAGTCAATCTTCTTTTGTTTCTTTTGTCCTTAGTGTCAGCCGTAATAACATTCAATCAATCGTCTGTATATTATTAAATTTAAAGATATAGACGAAAAACTAATCATTTTAGATTATTTATCTGTATGTGTATTTGGACACACATCACGAGAAAACTTGTTACTGCATGGAATAGGATCCGGTACAGTTCTATCGCTGGAGGTCTTAAAAATTGGCACATACAATATGTTTAATCTTGATAAGCCGCCTGGAAGCCCAGTTCCAGTAATTAGATCCCTTTGGGATACGAATAAAAGCGCAGGCTAGTGTAAATGTTGGACGGTAAACATACAATTGTAGGTACATCACGTTGATCGTCAGTGTGTGGAAAAAAGGGTTAGGTTAACAAATAATACACAAAAAAATATTAAGATTTTTTTTCCACAAAGAAAAAACTGCAGTCTGCATTTTGCAAAATTGCTTTTAAATCATTCTCATATGATGTGTGTATTGATTTATTACATGTTTATCTACGTTTCTCTATTTATACAGATATAACTATTTACTTAGTAGGTACGTGTATCCATTTGAGTAAACAATATCGAGTATATAAGCATCTATTATATCTAGAATTATATTCATTTGAGTAGACATGTAGACTAATACTAAGTACACCCAGTGAATTGGATTACTCAGACTCAAGTAGGTAAAGTACTCGTCTAATTTAGGATCCCAATGAATTTCACTTGAAATAAAAATGTTGAGGCCCTGAAACCCGCCTCTCGTTTACCAGTATTACTATGAAAGATCAAATTAAGACTCAGGCCACTCCCTCGTAATTTTCCTTTTAGGTTCGGACCCTTGTCAACAAGGGCCTTATCTTTTTCATGGAGTGCCCACTCCCATTAAGCTGACCTCTGGGTTTGATACCTGCATCGATAGCCGGTTCTCGTGAATCAAAAGATTAAACAGGCTTGGATCACCTTTTATAAGTATTTGAATTAAGATTAGAAATTAAATTCTTATGTTTTTCTATACTGTCCAAGTTGTCAAGTTAGAGGTCTCCAATTCAGTCAGTCAGGAATCATTTATGCCCATGTGATGACAATATATAGGCTCACCCTTTATTACAAGGGACTTAAACATGCCGGCGACCGGTGGGCGTACATTCGTTCAACTCTGCATAACCCTTCGAGGAATACAGGCGTGATGATATGTTATGTGAGTGTTCTATAATAAGTACCGCAAGGGAATCATGGTAGGATTATTCTGACCTCAAACTTGCCTGAGAACTTCCAATCTACCTACGATCCCCCTTGTGTATTCTATAAATTCTAAGACTAAGTCCATTTAGTTTGCAGGACCACTATGCATGAAAGCTAACACTAAAATTTTAAATGGGTATGCTAAACGCTGACCTACTTTTCCATTTAAATATTTGAAATTTAAAATTGGGCATATCCGAAGGAAGTGCACATTTTACCAAACTTGCCTCTCTACCGAGCAACTGTTGAAATTTTATTTTGTACCGTCAGTTCGTCACAGGCAAACTCTCGACTGAGGGCGACATCGCTAAACTAGGTTGTGCAACGACTATTTTAAATTAGTTTTATTTTACCAAAAAGCTGCAAGCAAATAAATCTAAACAGTCTTCTTTTTTAGTGATTGATCCTCTTTCTCTGAGAGATAAAATAAATTAAAATCTAACAAAACATGAACACGATTTGGTTTTTGAGAGTTAATTTCTAAAAAACATGATGACGATTGGGTTAAAAAAATAGGTATGGTCCACTCCAAGTTTAAAACCTGAGCAAGTATATTTTGCCTTTAACAGAATACATCCACTTTTCAAATATCGATTACTAATTAAACAAAAGTAATTTAAGTGCTGAGGGAAAAGCTTTTTGTTACTATAAAACTGGTCAACCCATTTGTTCAACTCTAGAAAGTATTATAAATTCAAATTACTTTAACAAAGTTGACGGTAATGACGTCATGGGGAGTTTATTCTGAAAAATCGTAATTATCCTGTTAAATGTTGCCTGGAATGGGGTTCTTGTTGAAGTTATTAGTTATTTATATGTATATCGTAAACTATGAACGACGAGTTTCGAACATTCAACATCATGACAACCTACTTTCGGATATAAATCTTTAAATCAAGCAACGTTTGTTTTGATTTTCAAGCCTCATCATCATCATTATCAACCCATTACATTGTCCCACTGCTGGGCACGGGTCTCCTTTCAGTACGAGAGGGATTAGGCTATAGTCCGCCACGCTAGCCTACTGCGGGTTGGCAGACTTCACACGCTGTCAAGAAAATCTCTCAGGCATGCAGGTTTCCTCACGATGTTTTCCTTCACCGTTTAAGCGCGTGACATTAATTGTTAATACGCACATGACTTCGAAAAGACAGAGGTGCGTGCCTTGGATTCGAACTCGAGACATTTGACTTGGCAGTCCAATGGTCATATCACTAGGCTATCACTGCTTCACTTTCTTCACTACATTTTCAAGCCTAAATGTAGATAATTATATTCTGCAATAAGTACCTATAGCTTTACCACGTCCAACATGTTTCCTATCTCTATAATGATCTTCTTTTCCCCGTCACAAAATATCACGAGAAAACTCATTTTAGTTGCTAGTCCTTATACCGACAGCAAAATAAAGCTAACACCATATATTTTGTCAACAGAAGGACAAACACTTCCACTGAACCGGCGGCAGAAGGTGTTTCCCAACGGCACCCTGATCGTGGAACAAACACAACGAGGCGAGGATGCTGGTACATACACCTGTCAAGCTGCCAACAGACAGCGACACGCCGCCAGGCGAGACGTTGAAGTCCAAATATTAGGTCAGTGCTTCAATTTGACTGCAGCATTCATATCTGCCTCATTAGTGTAATGTTTGCAAGCACGACTGCCAGCTAGAGATCAAGAAAAGAGTTACTGGGTTTTTCTATGAAATTCTCAGTAACAGCTAGGAGTAAAGCTGCCCGGTAAATGGCAACAGTCTCGCCCCGTATCACATAGGACTTAAACATACTGGCGATCTGTGGGTGCACTTTAGTATACCTTTGCCTAAGCTTTTGAGGAATATAAGGGTGATTGATGGCAAATAGAAATATCTAAGTTTTACAGCCACTAATCGTGGAATAGGTATGGTAATTTCTTACCATACCTATTCCAAGCCCAATTAGCAAATAAAAGCATAAAAGCAATGATAGAACTTACCATCGAGTCATTACAGTCAATAACTCGCTTAACGCTACTACTGCAGATATCAAACATAGAAAAGCAGTGTTGTGTTAGGAACTAATGGCATAGTGTAATGAAATTTAGATTTAAATTTAGATTTCATTACACTATGCTAATGGGTTAATAATGAAACTGTCTCATCTATACGCTGTGTCAGCCAGAGAAACTGTGAATTTGGACTGTTCTGCTGCGAAATAAAAAACATAGAAAAGCAGTGTTGTGTTAGGAACTAATGGCATAGTGTAATGAAATTTAGATTTAAATTTAGATTTCATTACACTATGCTAATGGGTTAATAATGAAACTGTCTCATCTATACGCTGTGTCAGCCAGAGAAACTGTGAATTTGGACTGTTCTGCTGCGAAATAAAAAAACAGATAGTTGAGATGATTTTCCGAATAAATATATGCGTACAATTTAATATATTTTTTTTTCAAATACCGTCATCATACGCCTCCAACGCAACTGTAAAGCGAAATCAGAGCGTAAACTTTCTCATTTTCTGTAGGTACTAAGATTTAATGCGCTATAAAATCACGAATTCAAGAGGGGTGGAGTTACTCATCCGTAATTCATTAAAGTTAGCACGTTTACCATTACCGCGGCATCCCCGGAGCGTTAAACTCCCAGCTTTCCCTAGTTAATAGGGCAATAAAATAAAAATATTAAAAAAGTGGATGGAAATTTCACAAAGCAGGTCTCCGAAATGAGGCCCGTAATCAAGGCATGAACGCGACGTTAAGATTCCAGTTTAATTAACAGTTAGGCACCTACCAAAAAATAAATGGCTAAATTAAGTGCGTCTACGTGGCCAAATTGTGCGTTAAATTGAAGGTGTGAATAATAGCGACAAAACCCGGCCTAATTTCCACCGTTGCACGTGTGGGCTAAATAATTAATTATTGAAGGAATTTCTTTTTTGTACACTCGTTCAGAATAATTAAGATTATGGAAGCGTATCATACGTAATAATATTATTATTGTATACAACGACAAGTTTATTTCATTTTCTCTTTGCAGTTCAACCAAAAATCTTGCCCATACCAGCGCTAACAAATTTATTACGGGAAGGCATGAGAGCGGCAATATCTTGCCAGATCTTAGAGGGTGATCTGCCTGTCGCATTTCGTTGGGAGAAAAACGGCCAGCCAGTGACGTCATCTCCGTACGCGCCAAGTGGCATTATTACAAGAAGAATGGATGAATACAGTGCGTCCTTGGTCATAGAGCAAGTGACGTCGCTTCACAGCGGAAATTACACGTGCATTGCATCTAATGTTGCGGGTTCAGAACGATACACAATACCGCTAACAGTCAATGGTAATAACTTTTCTTACTGTATTCTTTTAAAATGTTACGGATGAAACTTTAACTAATGCGTGTTCAGTACCACCTCGATGGCGCTTGGAGCCGAACGATGTGGCGGTAGCGGCTGGCCAAGATGTAACTTTGCAGTGTCAAGCTGATGGTTACCCAAAACCAACGATCACGTGGAAGAAGGCTGTAGGTAAGGTACCCTAACACAATTTGAAAGATACACTGATAAAAAACAATCTAAAGCTAAAAACACCATCTTTAAACATTGTAATAATAATTGGGTCAAATTTGAAACAGGTAACACTCCTGGCGAGTACAAAGACTTCATGTTTGAAGGGAGCTCAAGGGTCTTGGAAAATGGCTCGCTCGTATTCGAGCGAGTGGCCAAAGACAGCGAGGGACATTATCTCTGCGAAGCTAGGAACGACATAGGCGCTGGATTAAGCAAACTCATCTTCTTAAAAGTCAACGGTAAGTAATCTAAATGGACTTTTGCTTAATTAATAATCCATTGACGTCATTCGATCCTAATCTAATCCACCGTTAAAGCGTCCGACATTTTTATATTATAGATTTTCTCAGCGATAAATTCTGTGATCCGAAGAACTCACCGATTCCAATCTTTTTCAAATTCGGTCAGTCAATTTGCCGAAGGAAATAGAATTTATACCGCGAGAATTATATCCCTAGCTATATGCGCGGTGTATAGAAAAGGAAGCATCTTTTTGTCGAAGGTCCGTGAAAAGTTGTGGAATGTCTTGATGGAGGATCCGTCGTAGCGATGAGTTTCGCCGGGACAAACCGGGTCGCACTCAAATGAAAATTCTTTTGCGTCATCATTGTTTCGTTGCGGAGAAATAGAGCTGTCTTTAGTAAAATAAATGTTAAGAATGAATTGTCGTCTAACTCTCGTCGACTTCTTTTTATAAACTACAACGTTCTTTAGCTATTGCGATATTTGCGATATCGCAATAGCTAATAAAGGGAGCAAATTGATTATTTAATTTAAAAATCAGTTTTTATTGTTAATTTAATGCTACCTATGGAATGCTTATATGGCTGCCATAAGTCACGAGTTCATATACAAGGCACGGACATCTGTCTTTTAGGAATTATGCGCCCTTAATAAATATAGATATTAACACTCGCTTAAATGGTGCAGGAAAACGTGAGGACATCTGTATGCCTGAGATTTTAAGCGGTTCATGAAGTCTGCCAAACCGCACTAGACCAGCTAAACCATTTCATTCAGAGAATTTAATGCTATCTTTACAATTCTAGAAAAAAAAAATTAAGACCTGTATCTAATAATTTTAATCAATGCTCTAAACATCTGCTTTCTCTGATCTGATTCTACAGTTCTGTAACTGTCATTGTAAAGTAAGGGAAATGAATAACGAGTAAAATATGAAACGCTCAATATCTTTTGCGTCCGACCATACTTCAATCACTTTTATTCTATAGAGTTCCACGAGGCGAGGCGCCGATAACTCGCTCAAATTGCTGGACTGTCGCCATTAAATTGTACCTCTATATACAATTAAAAGGAAGTCACTTTTGTCACCACTTTGCTCAGTCCCCAATGTAAGTGCTGTCGGTACTTTCAAAACGTAATTAAGATCGTTATTGTAGGTTGGACTTGGAATTCTATTGCTAACTTTTGTGAAAACTTAAAGCGAAAGCGTCTATTGAAGCTTCTGTAATGTAACATATAGGTTTAGAGCGCAATTTTTCTGAACTGATTGCTTTTGTTACGTTATTGCAATCAAGGCATCATATTTCATTTGTGTTATCTCTGTGATAGTTAATAATTATAGTGCATTCATTTGTCCGTTGAATAGACACAATAAAGGTGACGATGTATTTGTAGGAAGTTTATTCGATTGTCGTCGGTCGGTAGCGCGAGTCGAGCGCGTCTGAGCAGAAAACTCAATGACCGTACGTCGCAATACGTCTCCTCTTTATTGGAAAACGAGACAGTTGGCTTCCACTAGAATAAGTCCGTGGTGTACGTGTTTGTATTCTCCGATATTGGCTTTTGTCAAGGAGCAAATATCATGAAATATCGTCCATCATGACGTTCACAAAGCCCGCCGTTATTTATGATTGTTTAAATCAAACCTTTTCGAGGCGAAAATTCGGAACCCAAAGAAGATTGTTATTTATGTTACCGTTAACAAATCGTAGATTGTGCAAACACCAGTAAAAGTTTCGTCGATTGTGGCGGACGGCAGCTCCTAAACCCGTCACGTCCGCGAACAGTTTGTAAACAGTTCCGCTTCTGGCCGTAATCGTATTTCCCGCTTGTTTATTTCGGTTTGACACAAGGTTCACCAGGATTTACACATGAACAAAGTTTGCCGACGTTCACTTGAACCTAAATAAATAAATAGATTTAAAACTTTTTCTCGTCCGTGCCCCGAAAAAATAGACCAGATTTTCTGCAGCTCGTCGGAATGGAGGCCGTAATATTTTAACAACCATTAAATCTTAAAAATACGGATGTTTCGTAAACAAGGCACTTGCCAATAAATAACATCGGGCCTACACAAACACGATATAACGAGCCTGCCTTTATGGAAATATTTTTTTTACTTCTGCCGTGCTGAAAGCGAAAATTTAGTAGGCAATCTTAATGTTCAGTCACAATTCTGGTTTCTTGCCAATATATATTTATATTTATTTTATTTGGATCTCCAACAAGAAGTACACCTTACATACTAATTATAGGTAGAATATTTGAAGATGCCTTGTGTCTTCTCAATTAAAGGAGACCACATCATGCAAATTAAAAGAAGAATAATATGAAAAACGGGATGATGTAGATATTATTTAAGAAAGCATAATTATATTATGCATGTATTTTTCTCTCATTTTAGCGTTCAAGGCAAAAGTATTCTGATTTTCTACCCAGTCTATTGCTATGTTGTGTAACATTTAAAATTGCATCTGCCAAATTCTTATTGCCTATTGTACTTAGTAACCAAAACATATCACGATCGAGGTCAATTAAGTTAGTTGTGTGCTTGCTTTGTGTTTCAAATATCCGGAGTAAAGAGGGTAAGAGTTTGGGAAAGGCTTTAAGCTTTTGTTAAGAATTTAATAGATAAATATTGAGGTCGAGATCTTGTCTGACTTTGAAATGGATATAATTATATTAAATTAGCAATTTGTTACGAACGCCATAGTTTTAGACATTCATTAAACGATTTTAAGTTAAAGTTTAAGTATCCTTATTTTTCTTATTCCCCTTATAAGTGACTTGTTAAACAAAAGGGCTCAAGAGATGATTGCGCCTAATGTGGAAACTGAACTAATTCACTATACACACTGTATTTTTTATCTGTTAGCTTATACATTATTAAAAGCTAGGTATAAAGGCTTATACCACCAAAATGATACCATTAAAAACACTCTTTCCTCACAGCACCTGCTAGGTTTCCCATGAAGAGCAAGACAGTGCAAGTGACGGCAGGGGAGGCCGCACATCTGCAGTGTGCTGCTTCAGGAGATGCTCCTCTAGAAGTCAGCTGGCGAAGTCCACATCACCATACTATTGCACATCATTTGGATCAAAGGTAAAACATCTAGAAATCTAATTCAATAACGTCCAGATGGCTACAAGTGAAGCTATACAAATCCAGCATATAATGGCCTAGCATTGTATTGTCTTTCCATATAGTGAGGGGTCAGCTTATTTTGAAACAGACGAGTGTAACCGTGCTTATCATTGACGTAAAAAAAACAGAATATGTACTTCAGACGACACTTTAAACAGAGGAGCTTAAGATGATTACAAATGCATACATTCATGACAGTCTTTAACAGAAGGCTTAAGGGAAATGTTCCTCGTGCCAATTATGATGTTTTTTCAGATACACCATTCGGGAACAGGTGTTGGATGACGGCTTAGTTTCAGAGCTTAGCATTCTGCAGACATATAGACAAGACACCGGTGCGCTGACGTGTCGAGCATCCAACGCTTACGGACAAGATGAAATGCTCATACATCTTGTAGTACAAGAGGTGAGAAATAAATATGAATTCATTTTTATCCAAATATTTTTCCAATTTGTACAAAAAAGTGGGTAGCCACTTGCGACAATTTCCGATGATATTAAATTTAAGAACGAAATGAGATAGAAGCGACGATATTATTTCGTTTTAGGTACCTGAAATGCCAAAAAATATAAGGATAATAGATCAGCAATCTCGTTCGATACAAATATCTTGGACACAACCCTACGCTGGCAACAGTCCTATTATTAACTACATCGTGCAATACAAGGAAGCTCCAGGTGAATTTGTTTAATCCTTATTATGTAGAAAGATCGAAAATAGACGCACTGTAAAGAAATTTAACACTTCAAGTACTATATCACTTCGATAAAATGCAAAATCTATTGTTGTGATCACCGGGCGTTGTTGAATTAAAAGGGTTACATAGTGGACCCTGGGAAAATTTTCATACCGTTTTGATTTGATACTAGCTTTGGCAGACTACCATTTATTATTTATTATGATACTCAAAGCGATTGATTCGCCCATCGCTAGTTGTATTTGAATGTCTTTGACACATTTTAAACGCCGATATAAGTATTATATAAAATAACAAAATCCACCAATTTGCATCAATCCTTCGAAGTGGTTCTCACTTAAGTTTGTTCTGTGTTCATAAAAACTTCATTAATCCCGCTTTTAAGTTAATCCTAGTATCCTGTATTAAGTAAAGATGACTGGATGCCGAAAGCTCTATTCAAATACTCTTTCGTTTTAAAACCTATCTTCGATTTGAACAGATTCATGGCCCACAACACCTCAGAAAGTAATAGTCCCTGGAAGTGTAACCTCAGCAAGCGTCCAAAATCTTCAGCCAGCGACGTCGTACCACCTCAGGATAATCGCAGAGAACAGACTGGGACAGAGCGAGCCGAGTCAGCTGATACAAGTTACTACTACGGAAGAAGGTATGATGAATTTCATGTTGCTAGACTCTTGATACATTTTAAATTGCAGTTTGATCGATCAAACAGATTGTTACAAGCATACCTAAGTATTTAAGAGAAGCCCCAGATCATGTAAAAATTAAAGTAGGTAAATCTATCACTAACATACCATTGAAACAATAAACCTTCACAAATAAATCGGAATAAAAAAGTGTGCTGTGGTCGTTCAGTTTCAACCTTTCAATTTTTTTATATTTATAAAAGGTTTCATCAAACTAGGGACAATGTATATATTTATAATAAATCTACGAAATTAATTTGGATAAATTAAATGTCAGTTCCAAGCGGACCACCGTTGGACGTGAGAGTAGAAGCAAAAACCTCCACAGAGCTGATCGTCAGTTGGGAGCCGCCACAAAGAGACCTCTGGAACGGAAACATATTGGGGTACTACGTGGGATTTCAAGAGGTGAGTTTGCTTCGTAGTGTTTGAAATATTAGGTTTACCTACACTTTTTCCAAAAAGATAGCAGTGCAGCAGTGCTGAAAAGCTGCTCTTGATGTAAATATAAATATGTGAACTGGAAAATTGCTAAGGACCGTACCTGTTCCAAATATGAGGAAGTGTTCAATTCAATATGATCTTTTTGATCGTCCCCTAGCTAAAAAGTTATATTGAATGAGATGGGCTAAAATTTACACCTCGAAATAGATTTTTCATCGTTTATCTCCTGCTGAAAGAAAAGCTGGAAACGAGTTACCAAATGTGACGACAAAATGATATATGCGGGATTATGAGTAATCCCGCATACATCATCATCATCATCATCATCAGCCCATACTCGTCCACTGCTGGACGTAGGCCTCCTCTAGTGAACGCCACAGAGCCCGGTCTTCGGCTTTCCGCATCCAGTCACATCATTCATGCATGATGAATGATGTGACTGGATGAGGAAACATTTTGTCATAATTATAAAAGCATAATTTTATGTACATTTTACCAAATCAATAACTACTACTACTTCTTCCAGCTGAACAGTAACAGCACAGTCCTTAGTGCGAGCGGTCCCGGAGGCGCCTCATACACGGTCCGCACAGTAGAAGGCGCTGGTACCTCCCGCGCTAGGACTACGCTGTCTGGATTGCAGAAACACGCTGCATATGCTGTGGTCGTACAAGCATACAACAGCAGAGGAGCGGGCCCTGCCTCTCCTCCTACCACTGCTACCACCATGGAAGATGGTAAGCCATGTGGTCTTGATCTTTTGCGCCATGTTTTAGGGTTGAAATGAATGAATGCATTTCTCCTACAACCCTTTATGAAGGAAACTTACATATTTATCTTCCATTATAGTTCCAAGCCTACCACCAGGAGCTCTCCAGTGCACTGCCCTAAGCTCCCAGTCTGTTCGTGTAGCGTGGGAGCCACCACCTTTAAGAGGTCGAAACGGAGTCTTACAAGGATACAGAGTCACTTACGCACCTGTCACGGATTGGTACGGTAAGTATCCGATTTACTTATTTAAGTATAAGAACGAAGAAGCCTTTAGAATGTCCATTCCAGAATTCTGAAGTAACTTCGGTTTCAGGTAACGAAGAAGCGGTGACGAAGCAAATATCAGGGCTGCACACAACGTTGTCAGGGTTGAGACGATACACCAACTATTCGGTCACGGTGTGTGCATTCACGGCCGCGGGGGATGGAGTCAGGGCTGCGCCAGTTTATTGCCACACAGAGGAAGATGGTACGATGATTATTCTTGTTTTTTAAATAAAATACCAGAAGATTTGCAAAATTTCGGTGGAACTGCTTCTTAATTTTAACAGTGGACTCACTAAAATATCAATAGGTTCCAAAAAATACTTTTCCGTTTATAGTACCTTCTGCGCCTGCCGACATAAAAGCAGTGGTTTCTTCGCGGAACAAGATTTTAGTGTCATGGCTACCACCTTCCGCACCCAACGGAGTCCTCGTTGGATACACTCTCTACATGAGCGTCATAGAAGATGGAAGAGAGGTTTGTACTCGTATTGGAATATCCATCTATCAATAAAACCTTTGTTTCATTTATAACATAAGCTGCTCTTATGCCAAAGGATCAGTACCTACAATATGAAACATTTTTATTAGTTGAATAGCGTCGTACTGTCATTTGTAAATAACATATTTTATGTGCTACTTGTAATAACATCTATGTTATACATACATACAAAACCATCAGTCACGTGTTAGGATGCTTACATGTCCCTTTTGCTTCTTCCACATTCATGCATCTTTTCATTGAATTCATGCGCGCCGACGAGTTGCGAGTTCCACGCACCTGATATTTTTGAAGGATATCACCAATAAGGTTAGTGTATGTCCATTTGGGGCATTCCCCCCACTTACATGCACAATAACAACCTTTCATAATTTATATACTCATCAAGTTATGAAACCACCGAATTATCCTATATCTATATCCTATCTACATCTTCTGTTACAACACATAGGACTTCTTTCGCACATTTCAAAGTTTGCTCATCTACTACACAATTGCATTTCAGAACACCATTTTGTCCTATATTATTCCCCTCTTTTAGCACTCTACGTTCTCAACAGACATAAATAAACCAACAATTTAGCAATAACTTTTGCGTATGAATCTGGATTCAGCTTAATTCACTTCTTTTTAACACGTAACGTTATTTGTTGTCTACTAAATATTTTTTATAAGTTCATTCTCCAGTTCAACATGTTAACCTTATCCAAATTCTAATGTTTACCTACGTTATAAGAAACACGTTTTCACCCTTACAATCAATTTTATTTATTCGTGCACCACCCTCCTCCTTTTATTATCGCTACAGCTTTATACTTATCACTATCATATCATTTTCAGTTTTGACAATTTTGTATCACCTCACATTATTTATTAGTAATTTATTAAAGCTTTGAATAATCAAGAAGGGTAGCAGTCAGTGTCGGTGATACTGACAATCAATCGACTGTCAGTGTCACTGTCATTGTCATTGCTACATCACAAATGTCTGCGTTCCGTTTTGCATAAATTTTTATTATAGTTCTTTGTTACCCGGCCTGCCTATTGTTAAGTAGATAAATTTATTTTATTATGTTAACACAACCGGCAGGTGGACAAATTTGTTTATTTTTTTATTTTTTTTTATATTTCATATTTTTTTTATTTTTAGTATCTTAGTATTTTTTATTATTTTTATATATATATATATATATATATATATTATGTCTATTGATTATAATAGCGACAATGACAGTTTTTATTCTTTTACAAGTGACAACACTAGTTACTCCAGTATTCCTTCACTTGCCGACACTCTAACTGCTAAGTTTTCCGATGTTCCTAGGAATTTTAACGTTGTTCATATTAATGCTCAGAGTATTCCGGCCCATTTCCCCGATATGCTGGCAAGCTTTGACTGTAAGAACATACATGCAATTCTCGTTTCTGAATCATGGCTTAAACCATGTCTTCCTTCTAGCACCTACTCATTGCCCGGCTTTCAACTGATCAGAAATGACCGCACGATTGGCGCTGGCGGTGGTGTTGCCATATACCTTCGCACGCAAATTCCTTTTTCAGTTGTTAATGTGTCACCCCAGCCGCCACCGTCAAATGCTGGTGAACATCTCTTTGTTGAAGTCGAGTTAAACCACACCAAAATACTCCTTGGAGTATATTATTGTCCTTCTTTACGTGTCAACTTCTTCTCTTCTTTCGAAAACATCTTAGAAATTCTAATCCCCACATACAGTCACAGCATAATCATGGGTGACTTTAATACCTGTCTCCTTAAACAAGATCATCGTTCTTCCTGTCTACGTTCTACAATAGAGTCTAGTAATCTCGCTATTCTTCCGCTTGACGCTACTCACCACTTTCCAAATTCCACTCCATCACTTCTTGACCTCATTTTCATTTCCTCTCTTGATCACGTTGCCAAACATGGTCAATGCTCAGCAGATGTTTTTTCATATCATGACTTAATCTTCCTGTCCTATAAAATTCGTCCTCCTAAAGCGAAGCCTAAAATCTTAATGCAGCGCAACTTTGCCGCAATTAACTTGGACAGTCTTTGTAAGGATGCCAACAATATAGACTGGTCTCCGCTGTTTGCCTCTACTTCAGTCGATGAACAAGTAGATCTTTTTACGTCTATGCTGGTAGAATTATATGACCGTCATGCACCAGTTCGAGCAGTCAAGATGAAGCACTTGCCGTCGCCATGGCTTACCGATGACATTAAAGCATTAACGCATCGAAAAGCGACAGCAAAATCGAAATATAAGAGTCGTCCATCAGATTCCAATAGGGAAAAATACGTCTCAGTCCGCAATCACTGTAATAAGTTATGTAGGAATGCTCAACGCCAACACATCCACCACTCTGTCCAAAACGGAGATCCAGCAAAAGTCTGGAAATTTCTAAGAACTATGGGAGTTGGAAAATCGCGTCAAGAAACTATCCCAAAAGATTTAGATACCAACGCTCTTAATCATCATTTTACTGCTTCGTCTTATTTTGATCGGACAACAAAATGTAATACCTTAAATTATCTTTCAACTCTTCCGGCTCCCAATTATCCTCACTTTTCGTTTAGTCTATTCTCCGCATGTGATGTTAAAAAGAGCATAGTATCAATAACTTCCAACGCTGTTGGGAGTGACTGTATCAGCCGTAAAATGATTCTCCCTGTGCTTGACATTATTCTTCCCATTATTTGTCATATTCTTAACTGTTCTATATCTAGCGGCGTCTTTCCACGCACATGGAAAGATGCCAAAGTTATCCCACTACCAAAAAAATCGAATCCTACATCCTTCTCCGAATATCGTCCCATTTCTATTTTACCATTTCTGTCGAAAGTTCTTGAACGTCTTATCTATAATCAATTGAACACTTTCCTCTCCAAAAACAACCTTCTTAATTCCTTCCAATCTGGTTTTCGTCAAGGTCACAGCACAGCCACAGCTCTTGTTAATATTACGGATGATATCAGGTCAGGCATGGAAATCGGTAATCTTACGGTACTGGCACTACTAGACTTTAGTAACGCCTTTAATACCGTCGATTTCGATATATTGCTTGGCATACTACGCTCTCTTAACATATCTCCATCGGCGATTGACTGGTTTCATAGTTACCTGTTTGGTCGTCGGCAACGTATCTGCATCGAAGAAACTTTATCTTCTTGGAGCAGTACTTCTGCCGGTGTACCACAGGGTGGCGTTCTATCTCCTTTACTCTTCGCAGTTTTTATAAACTCTATTTCCGAACGATTACTTTCTTCCTATCATCTTTATGCAGATGATTTGCAGATTTATTGCAGAGCTCCCCTTGGGAATCTGTCACATGCTGTCCACACGGTAAATCAAGATCTGGCTTTTATTTGTGACTGGAGTAAGAGGCATGGACTTACTGTTAATCCCACGAAGACGCAGGTTATAGTAGTTGGCAGCTCTAGAACCATCTCTAGGGTTGACTGGTCAACACTCCCCCAAGTTTCCTTTGATAATATTGTAGTACCTTTCATGGATAAAGTTAAAAACTTGGGGATATTTATAGACAAAAATCTTTCTTGGTCTGCTCAGCTACAGGAAGTGAGCCGCAAATTGTTTGCATCTGCTGCGGGATTGAAAAGACTACGCAACTTCCTGCCGACTGCAACGAAAGTTGCACTCGCTCAATCACTCCTTCTTCCCATCCTTGATTATGCTGACGTCAGCTATCTTGATCTCACTGAAGACCAACTTGATAAACTTGAGCGCCTTCAAAACTTTTGTATAAGGTTCATCTTTGGTTTACGCAAATATGACCATGTTTCCGAATTTCGTGTTAAGCTCAAGTGGTTACCTATCCGCTTTCGCCGGAATGCTCACATTCTTTCACTTTTATATAATGTACTTTTCCTTCCATCTACACCTTTATACCTAAAGAATCGTTTTGAGTTCTTAGGCGACACTCACAATTTATTTTTGAGATCATCGGATAACCTGAAACTTAAGATGCCAATGCATTCCACAACGTTTTTTGACAAATCTTTTACAATTCAGGCTGCTCGTTTGTGGAATGCATTGCCAGTTCCTATCAGGCGTGCTCAATCGCTTCCTGTGTTTAAAAGGCTCGTGAAGGAACATTATCTATCTTTGTAGCTCTGTCACTGTCGTCACTATGGTAAACTTTTATGTCGTTTGTTGCTTATATGTATATCTTAATATTTATATAGTATTTATTTATATATTTATTCTTATCTATATCTATATATGTATTATATATACATCTATATATTTATAGTTATTTGGAAATATTATTTAGTATAATAATTATGTGCACCAAGCTCGACCCCCACTCTCTAGTTCAGTTCAGTTATGTCCATCCCAAGGTTGCCTGGAAGAGATTGCAGATAGCGATAAGGCCACCAATTGTATATTTTAATTTTCAAATGTGTTTTGTTTCTGTATTTTTCTGGTGTACAATAAAGTGTAAATTATTATTATTATTATTACTATTATTGTATCTAAAGGCTCCTTACGGCATCCTTACATCGCCCATATATTTTCTACCACTGTCTTGCTACAAATATAACATTTGTATAGGAGGGTACTCACAAACGCATGCTGTCTCCAAGCACGCTATCTCACGAGACGTCGCGGTCACCACCGAGAGCCACCCACCAGTTCTGGGTATCAGCCTCAACCAGACTCGGAGAAGGAGAAACAACTCGTGTTGTCACAGTACTACCTTCTGAATCAGGTTAGTCTATAATCCACCTTATTTCTAGGGCATATTTAGCAATATTTATTTTGAAGTCCTGTTGTTGTACATTTACGAATAAGTGTTGCGAATTTCAATACCAAGCCATTTCAAATCTAGACTTGCAGTTTCATGCGAATGAAAGCCAGAGGTCTGTATCAAATAAAACGTCCCTGGAAAATCTATTCTAAAGTAATGTATTAAAGTCAATTTCATGTCCATCAAAAAATGTTCTAATTTACGGAAGACTAGGTTAGTGGTGTGCATTTTCTTCTATTCAAAAAAAGCCCGTTTCTTGACAGTGCCAGCTCGGATCACGTCATTTAGCCGGAGCATCGTGACTCCTTGGAAGGAGAATATATCATTACCTTGCAACAAGGTGGGCGTCCCCACTCCCTCTACTACTTGGAGTATGAACGGAGCTACTCTTGAATATACGCTAAGAAAGAATATAACTAGCGACGGCTCTTTGATTATCAGGTAACTATTTCAGCTTGTTTTACTTGTAGGAAATGTAAGCCTTTTTGATCTGTTACTGATTATAACTGCAACATCAATAAGAGTCACTTGATTTTCTCTGCAAAACATTTAACAATCATCATTCTACGAGTAATATATTCTTATTTTATCTCACATGTAATAATATTCTCTTATTTTGTACGGTATGGATGTTTCATCAAAATCTTTCACACCATTGACACAGCATGACGCAGTACCTGGACAGTGGTAACTACACATGTTCGGTTGAGAACGTTCACGGGCGCGATGAGGTCACTTACAGCGTGGAGGTTAAGGTGCCTCCTCAACCACCTGTTCTGGCCGTCGTGGACTCGTATGCTGATTCACTGCATTTACAATGGAGCGATCAGGGTGACGGTGGCAGCCCAATATTAGGTAACTAACTTAATTAGCAACGTGGTGGTAAAAAAGAGGATCCTTGATCCTATCCACGCTCGAAACACGCCTGAATAAAGTTGTGTGAACTGTGGGCCGCAGATAGTATATATGTGGTTTATGTATATTTACATAAACCATAAATAAGCGTTCTGTCTTATTAGTCTTTGTGTTTTTAAGTGCGACTGCTACGCTAGAGATCCAGGGATTCCCACGTCGAGCAATGTGTTATTAGGTTTTTCTATGACATTCTCAGTAGCATTTCGGAATCTTGATTCGGGAAGCTAAGCAAGCTCCCCTTGTACCGAAGAGAAACAGATAATTCCAGTTCGTGGTTTTGTTTGACCGGTAACTAACGTATTTGGCTGGAATACTTACACAGAATCTATTGACAACTGCCTATATTTTGTTAGGATACGTCATCAACTACAAAAGAGAGCATGGTGATTGGGAAGAACTGCAAGTAGAAGCGGGCACGTCCGAGCACGTGTTACCAAATCTATGGTGTGGGACTCGCTACCAGTTATACATAACCGCCTTCAACCGCATCGGCACCGGCCTTCCTTGTGATATTGTACACGCGTACACCAAGGGCACTGGTAAGTGGTTACTTATGTTCTAATGGTTGTACAACCAAATATGTCGATGTACATACATAATAGAGATGTGTAACGCACTAATGTGTTCTATAAATGATAATATATACCTGCATCTCTCCTTAAGAGCTTATCCCACAATCTTTAACAATTACATGTGTTTAAACATGGTATCTACGCATCAAAACCGGAAAGTTTGTACTAACGTCTTACACCTTCTTAAAATTATCTCTTCCCTTAAGTACCTAAATACTTGTACCTATAAATAACTTCTTTAAGTTTGTACCTAATGTATAACTTCTTTATGTTTAGATAACTCATTTGAAATTTAAGAGTTAGGGAACTAAATAGTAGATTTAATTTTAACTAAAAATACTAAAAAAAAATGTAAAAGAAAAATTACGTAATTTTTTGTTTCAGTTCCAGTGAAACCTAAGCACTCCCAGATGATAACTCTGAATACAACAACAGTGACTGTATGGCTGGACTCATGGGGCGATGGTGGTTGCGGCATTCTGTACTTCGTTATTGAATATCGAGATATAAGCCAGTCACAGGTATAAATTTAATTCCATATTTTTGACAAGGCCAAGAAGTGATTATTTTCTCCCCTACTTATCTTTATCTACTGATCTTTCTCTTTATTTATTTTATATAAATTCTTTCTTTCTGAAATACGAGCGTTTGTCTAATCATAAGTCAAATACTTATCATCCACATCACTCCTGAGCAAAGATCTCTCCCCATTTTTTCCACTTTTCTCGGTGTTGTGTCATTTCCTTAAAATTCCCAGAACAGCATCCATAACATGCTTTCTCCCTTTTACCTTGTAAAATTTTAAAACGAAAGCTAACATTTTACTGGTTCCGAAAGGACAAGTACCCTTCGACTCAACTGGCCCGAACCATCTTGTATTTAGTATCATCAGTTATCATTGTCGTAACTTTCATCACAAACTTACCCTCAAACACCGTCTTCTACAGTGGCGCCTAGTGTCAAACAGCGTACAAGCAACAGAGCGTGTATTCAGCGTGCCGGGCCTCACGCCAGCGACTCACTACCAGCTGCGAATCACCGCACACAACAACGCGGGGCACGCCGTTGCACTCTATAACTTCACCACGCATTCACTTAGCGGCAGTGAGTATTCAACTTGTCATAAATACTTTTGCCATCTCCATGTGTTCGTTACCACTTATGTACATCCATTTGACTCCCAGACTAGCAATGCTGAAAGTATTGGTTATAAATAATTTTTAAGCCTAAACATTTTTGGATCCATCCATCGCGTATCTTCACTTTCGCAAAGTTTGCAAAATAGACCCTTCGGGAATAATTCGAGACGTATATGATACACGCTTCAGGACATATGCGACAGACAATTCGAGACATGTGAAAGACGTCGGGACATAAACACCGGAACGTGTGGATAGACCCTTCGGGAATCATTTGAGACGCGTTTGGTACACTTTGGGGCATATGTATTTCAGCCTTCAGGACATTTCAGTCTTTGGAACATATGACGAACTTCGAGACATCGACACTTCGAGACAAATAATTCGGGACAAGTGAGAGACACTTCGTGACATATTGTGACAGACTTCGGGATACAAATTTCGAGACGTGTCATGATTAAAAGCGATGGTAGCGATAATGATGATGATGGTGACTTTTCGCTATGGTGAAGACTGCTATTGTTGTGATGGTTCTTATACTTATTACAAAAATGTGAGCGATAATGATGATAAAGATGATGGTTACGATACGGTCTTGCTTATTGAGACGATTTAAATCTTGAAAATAATCGCCTAGTACGGAATTAAAATTAAATTGCAGCTTCTAATTAGTACCTAGGCACTTAACCTTTTCAAATATTGTGGTCGAGCTTAATAAAAGTAGTGGGTTCAACAGTGGTGGAGGGCGAGGTGTCGGGCGCAGCGGCAGGGTCGGGGCGCGGGCTGGGCGGCGCACGCGTCCTGCTGCCGGCCGCGCTGTCGCTGCTTGTGCTGGGCGCGCTGCTCGCCATCGTGCTGCTCGTACGCAGGAACAGTCAGTATACAACACCTTGCATAGCGTTAGCGTTAGCTAGCTCTCAAAGAGTGAGAGGGATAGGAAGCTGATTGTAACATGTTTTGTCGTCAGTGGAAACGCGGGGTTAGCATCTACAAGCTACACCACTATCCCCGAACGAAATGGGGGCATATTTTCAATTGTAATCACGTATTCGCAAACGAAAATGCGGGGTGAAGCTCCTGTAATTCCGGAGCAAAACTTATACCATCTTTAGACAAACATCCCTAGTTAAAGGTATTTTGTAATATGT
Organism: Subacronicta megacephala; assembly: GCA_958496365.1. Classification (NCBI taxonomy): domain Eukaryota; kingdom Metazoa; phylum Arthropoda; class Insecta; order Lepidoptera; family Noctuidae; genus Subacronicta; species Subacronicta megacephala. Next base: position 5,890,873 of record OY292530.1, on the reverse strand, counting down.
ATAATTGTCAATAGAAGCTGGTGCCACGGAGACGGTGGCGACGGAGAGCGGGGTGGGTGAGTCACCGTCCGTAGCACAGCTACAGAACAAGGTCAACCGCGACCAGCAATACCTCGCCGCCAGGGCGCAGCACCCGCCACCACAACACCATTACAAACATGCATCCAACGGTAATCTTTTATCAACCCTATATTAATGAACCCTAAAGAACCGTGAATTGGCTTACCCTGCAGTAGCAATTCGACGGAACCTCGCAACCGATCCTGTCCAGATATTCGCCTAAGCAGACACGTCCGGCGAATACCAGCCCTAAAGGGCCTACCGTCAGTAATACACATAATGGTTAGATTACCGACAACCGATAAGTGACAAGTATTGATTGTAACAAAAATAAAATGGAAAGAGTAACAATAACGAAGGATATAGGGGTTTCACCAATATTAGGTATAATTGGCGTATCGTAATGTTAATTCTCAGCCTAAACATCTCACTAAAGTTGGATAGGACCTTTAAAATTTTTTTTTGCCCTAATTTCAGTACATATACAAACATGACAATAAAGGCAAACTAAATTACACCATTGTCATGAGAACTGACAGGTCTTTAGTGACATTTAATTGATGCCCAACGATACCGTTAGTCCATGCTCAAATTCCAACTATTCAAATTTTGATCCACAGAGTACATAGAAGACATATGTCCCTACGCGACATTCCAACTGACGAAGCCGACTGCGTACAGCGAGAGTAGCTACAGCGGCAACGTGTACAGCGGGCCTTACCACTCCGTCAGAGGGTCCTTCGTGTATCACGATCTCAAACAAAACGATAAATACAAGGTACCTACTGTTGTATTCATTATATTATCCATTCGAAGTCTTGCAACATATTTATTGCAAAGTATAACTGATTTAATTTACTTAGTCAGGAATTTGGTCTAATTGAGCAAAATTCAAATTTTCTTTTCAAGGAGATTATAATAATAATTCGATGAATTTTTGATACCGTTGATGGCTATACCAAAAAGATATAGAAATAACGGCCTAAATCTGTTATAGTTAAATTGCTTCAGAATCAGTGTGAGAATCAGTAAAGCCGATATTCCGTTAAACGTAGTATTTGTTTAGTGTTGAGGTAGACAATAATTTGTGCTATAATCTTCAGTCTAAGTTAATCAAGTATTTTATTCCTCGATTTAGGGCAAAGAGCCTGAGTACACAAAAGTAAGAAGAAAAGGCAACAGACTCCGAGATCCGCACTCAGAGAGCCAAGGTAAGAAACTTTTTTGACTGCTCTCCGTGTACACCGTTTATGAACTGCTTACAGAGTATCTATGAAGTAGTTAGCTACATATAGTTTTATTTTACGTAGATCGCACCTTCTATTAATTAAGTTTACTTTGTCCCGTTTAAGTTTAAGTAATTGAATTGAAATTTGACATAATGATCGCCTTTTATGCAACCTTTGGGAGCGTAAATGGTGTTGTAATTTATAAAGGTAAGCATGCACATAGTGTATGTAACGTGTTATACCTTTCGTTAATGTTTCTTATGTGTGTAGCATCCGACCATTCATTGTCATGACCTAGTGTAAACGTTCCGGCTTCTAACTTTCTAAGTGTTGGCATTTCTAGTATCTGTCGTATATCATTGTAAACATTCAAAACATTTACTTTATTTTTTTATTCACATTCATGTCATGTGCTTTACCGTGGACTACACCATGAAAGTACAAAAAGTTTAAAAAACAATTTTAATTCCAGGGAGTAACTACGAAAGTACGGAAAAGGCACCAGAAATCATTTCATGGCAATTATTTTGACGTCTTAGACACTGCTAAGTTTCATGCGTACTTTCATAGTATCCATTCGTGGAGTGTTCACGGCTACCGTATTCTCTTAACAAAATGTGACTGGTAACTTCAAATTGCAGAGTCGGACAACTTGGGCTCCACGGACTCGGAGGTGAAGAAGATATTAACGCTGCACCTGCCCATTACAGAGTATGAAGATGACGCGAGCGACGACGCCAGCGCACCGCACTCTGACAGCGAGCCTCAGGCGAGACTCAGACCTGCGCACCCCACGTCATGTTAGTTTTGTATTGACAGACAAGTTGAAATTAACTGCAGAATATGGAACTGGACCATACACCTCTCCTAATAAATATGGGGGGGGTCAAAATGTCAACTTCGTTATATACGCTTGTCGTAAATTGAGAGGTCAGCTTATGCTGGCACCAATAGCGTATTATGTCCGTGAATCATATTGTGATTCAGCATTTAGGTCCGTCTATTTCTAGTTTAATTTAATTGAATTCGATTCGATTCAATTATGCCTTTTTGAAAGTCAAGACAAGACATTCATTTTGACTTTTTCTTTTCTGGACTTTTTCGTGGTTTTTCAACTTCACTACCGTAATATTGAGTTATTCATATCTGGGTGTAGTCACAACTGTTTCTGTGTCATTTTTACGGGTCACCCTGACCCGTAGATGTAGTTTTAACTAACGATCACCACATCACATGTACATCGATGCCCTGACGTATTCCTTTCGTTATCCACATGCTTATTGGCAGAGTGACTTATTATTAAGGAGCTCATTCACGTTAAAAGCGATTCAGCGAGCAACCATTTTGACTATCAAGAGAATTTAAATTTATAACATACCCGTCTCCCAGATCCAAGCGTAGAGCGCGAAGAGTCTTCATCATCCTCGGAGAACTCCGTGGGTGGCGTGGTCCGCAAGGCGTTTCCATCACGTAAGGGCAAGGCGGGCGCGTTGGGCAAGCGCCACGTGCGCTCGTCCTCGGGCTACAGCAGCCACAACGACGAGACCACCTTCAGGTACCTGTAGACACTGTGAGCAGTAGAATTACTTGTTTACTTATTTTTTAGTTTAATAATGCCTACCAGTGCGAAAGATTAGCATTGCATTTGTTATAAGTCATTACCAAAAGCAGAAAATGAAATTAAGAGACAACTAGAGATGGAACTGGTTTTCTATAATTTGGACAGATTTTCAGAAAATAATGTTGATTGCCAAATTCTGTCACAAATTAACGACACTTCGGGAAACCGATATGGAAGTGATATAAACACTTCGGGAAGTAGAAACCACTTCGGGACGTGAAGTAGACACATTGGGACATGTGACAGTTGGCAATGTTCAACCGGATATCCGGCCGCGGCATATCCAGCTAATCGGCCTATAGGCTTGCCGGATACCGGACAAACACCTGTTTCATCTCCGATCGCAACCGATACATTTTCGTTTTGCACACAAACGCAAAGCTGATTTTATAAGTAATATAACCTTTCGTTCACTATTATACTATTTACTCTTCGATCTTGAATTCTGCCTAGAATATTATCTGAATCAAACGAATCGGTGATCGCATAACAAAACTCAGAAAGCTAGAATCGGACAATAGTCCATAAAAACGGATCGCTACAACGTGAAGGCAATATTTATCTACTATTAAATTTACTTAGGTATAAGCTACGGTATAAGCCCAAGGAAAGCAGTTTTGTGTATAAAAGAATGAAAAAGAAAATAATAAGCATTAACTCCAATGTAACTTAATCAAGTAGGATGTGCATAATTTACATTTTATTATGTCCGTAATTAATATTTCCGCAGTATATCAAACTACCCATCATTCAACGAGCACATTCATCCGCCGTCTCGCTTCTCCGACGACACGGAGTGCGAGGGACACCACCGAAGAAAGAGAGCGCCGCACCCTCATCCCGCGCATGCGCAACACAACGACACCAAGATCACAAGGGAAGCCTTCCAGATCAACGTTTGAAAGTAACAATTAGACGCAACAACAAGGCGACTCACTACTAAAATTGTTGGGGGGCACCTCAGCACAAAGTTACTTCAACTGACCCTAGTTTGACGTTAGCTAATGTCAAACAGATTTCTTAGTGGAAATACGTCTGTACAACGTTATTACAACTCAAGGTTAATTGACTTGTACGATTATGTCGTTGTGTTCCGCTCTATTGTGAAATGTACTGAAAAGACCAAGGCTCTAGACAGACGGACCAACCGCAAATTGCAGTTCGGATGCAGTTTGAATGCAGTTGACACGACTGCAATAGAACTGCAAACCCAACGTGCAGTTCACCCGATTGCACGCCGACTGCAATTGAACTGCAATCGGACTGCACGTTGGTTGGATTGCAGTTGAAATGCGGTCCGTCTGTCTAGACAGACGAGTAGTCTTGTATCTATGTAGATACATATCGCCTGGAATGCACATGCTCATTATAACTAAGTATATTGCTGTGGTCCAGTAGGTATATGTTACGAAGTAGGTAGCGAGAAATTACTACGTATAAAATTTCGTAAATTTTTCTTACTCCGTAACGCAAATAGTGGCATGACAAGAAAATATGATACTTGTGAGCATGTCTATTCTAGAGAAACTATCAAAAATAAATTTTGTTACTCTCTGAGAGTAGGTAATAAGGCATGGTCAATCTGGGTTAATTTAAACAACAAATTTTGCACTACTTCACCTAAAATTGTAATAAATAAATAGTAATTGTTGATATGTAAAACGGTACTACACAAACACTGCCAAATATGCATTTGAGTTTCGACCAATTTTAAAATCTGTGAAACAATATAACTAATATGTTTACTTTTTTATATCAAGTGTTAATCAGCACATCTTCCATTTTCTATCGCGAATGACTTTCGTTGGTATTTTGCATGTAATATTTTTACAAAACGGCTGCCAAACTCCATTAACTTCCATATTGCTAGACATGTAAATAAAACTGTAGATAGATAGGTTTAGCCAATATTATTGTTTACTCTCTAGTGCCACATATAATAGTGAAACTCATTTATCTTTTTTGTACTCCGAAACTGAGTATTTTAATAGAATGGCTTCAAATGCCGTTAAAGTTGTAGGTTCTAAAACCACTGGTCGTTGTGTAAATATAAATGTAATTAATGCTAAGTACACATTAATGATTATCGAATATAAAAAATAAGGAGAACAATAATTAAAATAAAATATATATTTTAAACTTAATGCCTTATTGACCAAAAGTCTTAAAACTAGTTACGGATGTAATTGTGTAATTATATCCCTTAATTAATTAAATACGAATTGTTTGATTGTTGTAAAGTTTATGAAAACATTAAAGTTTTCATTGGCAAATCTATCATTGTCTATAACATAAGATTTTGGAGTGTGTAAATGAATTTTCAAGTAACTATTTATATCTTAGAATTATGATAAGCATTTGTTGAAGTGCCAACAGTTTTATCACCGCAAATGTAATACGTAAAAAATTCAAATTACACCATTTACACATATTTCAATACCATAAACATACAACGTACTAAATTTTTGTCTAAAATATTAAACTTGACCTCTAAATTGAAATGACTTTCGGAGACCGCTTAAATAAAATAACATAATTTTTATTACAATTCTTTGTTAACAATAATGTGGACCTACCAATACCTACCTACTTATTTTATTATAATATACACAGGATCTCTTTGACATCCCATTATCTATGACTTATGAATGGTTTTGGGATTAGTTTATGCAACAAAAGACCCATTCAGACACTACAAAGTATTAAAGCCTTTTCCTTAACCCCCTTACCTTAAACATTGTTTTAAGCTGTGTAAAGTCAGTTACACATTGTATTCTTTGAAAAAACAATTTTGGAATATACTCAGCTTTAGAATGGTGATCTAACACTTCGTTACAGCATGTACACTAACAAATTAACGCGATTATTGTTAAATAGTGAGTGAGATACCGCTCTACATGCTATATAGCCATCCCTCTCAAAACATCACGTCATCTTGTTGTACAGAACCTGTTCAATATTTCCGCGCATTATAATCCCTGTAAATTAATGCAAATATTAGTATTATACTATCCTCAGTAAACAGTAACACGTGACAATACACTTACCTATAGTTTGGTGAATATGGCAGAAAGTTACAATTTGTATGTACATTATGAAGTGTATCATATTGTAGCTATAGTTTACGAGTGTTGACACACAAGCCGCGTTTGTATTCGAATAACACAATGTTTTTAAGTGAGTTGTGTGGATTTATAATGATTTACAATTGTTTATGTTGACACTCTAGTAATTCCAACGAAGACTGCCCTATATTTAATTGAGATCTATTTTATATAATCTAGACACAATTACCTAATGCTAGTCATTAATACAATGTAGATTTTTTTAGTAAGCGTGTAATAATCAATTTTTTTATTAATGTTAATGATGCAATGATTTGTGATCTTTGTTTGGCATCAAGATTTTCAATTTTAAATATTTGGAAATAGCTAAAAATTGTAACGAATCAGTAATTTTATTCTGCATAGATCCAATCAATATTACTGTACTCGCGAAAAATTCGCGCTATCGCTATTTGCTAAAGCCCCCTTATTCAACTTTTTGTCCAATTTATTATATTTTAGTCATAATAATTCTCAAGTTTAGGAGCAAAAAGTCGTTATTATAACTTAACTCTTAAATCATTCTGAATTCTAGTCAATGTACCATATCATTTTTCAACATTTTGTTACTATAAATGAATACACGAGTATATTATAAGGGTTAGTTAATCATGTTGTTACAGATATGTTTTTATATTGCAAACAAATGAGTTATTAGGACAGTATGATGTGAACGAAAATAAAAATTCATTTACTTGAAATGTTGTTCTATTTCATTTACTTTACACTTAGGATTAATTTATTATGCTGTCCACAACACAGCGACGTTTTTAAGTAAGTACTCAATCTTAGATAGTAGAATGTCCATTCTTACTTATTTACTGCATAGTGCATGACAAAACTTTTTTGTAAATAAATATCAATTGAACACAACAATATACAATATTGCCATTGTTAAAACTTATTAATATAGCAATGATGTTCCTCAACATCTCAATAAATAATTAAAGTAGGTATGTAGTTACAAATCAGATAAAAAAAAGTTGAAATTAACATCCCAATTTTAAGATGTGGCCTAGACATTTAAAAAAGTTGAAATACATTCATAAAAAATTTTTTGTTTGTGATTAAAATGCAATGATTGATCACTAGCGTGTTATTATCTCGGGACCAAAGATGTTAAGTCTTTCACTGTAATTTCACTGGCTTAATTGCCCTTCAAATCGGAACACAATTATTTGAAAAATAATTGGCATTGCAGTGATTATCCCAGACAAATTCCAACAGATAGCATCAATAAAAAGACAACAGGATATCTTCACCTATGTTATTCACTGTGCACTTGTTCTACCCACACATTAATCACTGTCACTGTCTGCGTCCGCAGTAAAGTCGAACGGTCGGAATTTTTCTCGAAAGTTCTTCACGTGCTCAACTTCCTCGTCCCGGTTAAGCAAGCACTGCCGCCAGTCTGCCTTGTCTTCACAGTTCAGTATCGGTGGACTCGATAACACGTCCCTGTAAGTATTAGAACATATCATCACACCTGTATTCCATGACGGGTAAGGCAGAGGTGTACTACAGTACAGTGCGTTCGTTATATCTTGGCAGGACCGAACTTCGCGCAGAAGGCTGCGCAGTAACATTTTTTAGGAACCAAATGGAGGCATGAGGCTGGGTGCGCGGGGCGGTGGACTAGGCTAGAGACGCCCCTTACGTAAACACAATCAGTCCTTATATCGATCAAAAATCGTAATCGATCAGTTCATTTGGAATTAACTCTTATTTTAGTGATTTTAAGATATTTAACAAAATTAAACGAGAAATATATTGATTTTTTGTTATATATTTGTAAAATATAGTTGATACGGCATTATAATCAATAAAACCTCGTTATTAGATTGAATATATATTTCTTTTTTTTTATTCAATTTCAATCGATTTGAATAATAATCGATTAAATAACAAGTGCAGTGATAGCCTAGTGATATGACCATTGGACTGTCAAGTCAAAGGTCTCGAGTTCGAATCCAAGGCACGCACCTCTGACTTTTCGAAGTCATGTGCGTATTAATAATTAATTATCACGCGCTTAAACGGTGAAGGAAAACATCGTGAGGAAACCTGCATGCCTGAGAGATTTTCTTGACGGCGTGTGGAGTCTGCCAACCCGCAGTAGGCTAGCGTGGCGGACTATAGCCTAATCCCTCTCGTACTGAGAGGAGACCCGTGCCCAGCAGTGGGACAATGTAATGGGTTGATGATGAAATAACAACTACTAGCACACACATTGCACATCTCTTTTTGTTAACTTCGTGTTTCTTCGGAAATTCTCGGTATGGGCTATATGTCTCAGTCACACGTCAGCATTTGTTTGGTGTTCGTGTCGCTATCTCTGTCTTGTGCACAGTCCGGAAGAAAAGTTTTCGTTGGGTTTTGTTGGTTGTTTATATCGTTATTGTTGATTAATATTATTGTTGTTGAGTTTTTGTTGTGTTGTTGTTGTTTTGTTATTGTTAATTTATATTCTTAAAGTGTTTTGATATTTGTTTAATTTGTATGTTCTCACTCATTTGCTGTTCGTTTATTTATCTAGTAATAACAATTTTCTTCACGAGTGTACATGCGTGAAAGTTCGCAGAGCCTATGTTCACTCCTGCCAAGTTAAAACGAACGTATTGTACACCCACAGATCGCCAAGATGTTTAGGTTAATGTAACGTCATAGTGGACGACCCTATGGCCATTAAATCTAAACTTCGAGCTGCTACTCAGAATTTTAAATAAATACGCAATGACAGCATTAGAAGAATTAGAAAGCAGTGATAGCCTAGTGATATGACCATTGGACTGCCAAGTCAAAGGTCTCGAGTTCGAATCCAAGGCACGCACCTCTGTCTTTTCGAAGTCATGTGCGTATTAACAATTAATTGTCACGCGCTTAAACGGTGAAGGAAAACATCGTGAGGAAACCTGCATGCCAGAGAGATTTTCTTGACGGCATGTGAAGTCTGCCAACCCGCGGTAGGCTAGCGTGGCGGACTATAGCCTAATCCCACTCGTATTGAGAGGAGACCCGTGCCCAGCAGTGGGACAACGTAATGGGTTGATTTGATGATGATGATGAAAAAATTTAAGGTGGAGATTAAAAGTGAAAAATTGTGTTGAGAAGGAAAGCAGATGGCAGCCACTTCGAATAAAATACAGATATTCGGCCACATTTGCTTCTACTAGGCGACCCCAATAATATATTTAGGAAAAGGCTAGAAGGATGATGATGCAATTCAATAATTTACCTTCCAAAATGCAGTGGGAAGTGTTGTCTAGGTTTGGCATATATCTGGTCGCCAGAGGGTAACTCTGCGTGGAAGTAGGGCGCGCCCGGCATCATCATCTGCCTTATATCTGTGTAAGGTGGCAGCACTTCCATCTGGATACTGTTTATACCGGCTTCATCCTGGATAGATAATAATAACAATTTAATAACCCACAAAGGATAATCTAATGACTAATCTAATATTATATTAAAATCTGGTGTCACAGTGTTTGTCATCAAACTCCTCTTAAACGGCTTGACCGGTTTTATGATTTTTCTTGTGTATATTTGGTAAGTCTGAGAATAGGTTGTAGGCTATTTTTTACACCCCTACCCTCACCCCTCATTTTCTTATCGCGAAACCAGTATGGCAAAACAACTTTTGCAGAGTCAGTTAGTATTATTATAGAATAGAAAGACAGACACTGTGGTAGAAGAATAATCTTATGAAGCAATACCAGTCCTATTTTTTAAAGTACAGGAAAACCCTCATGGATCATCTGCCACATGGTTACGTCGGATTTGAAAAACCATACTTGCCGTCACTTACCCTATAATCACTGTCATAGGATTCATGAGATTCGCCATGACCATATACCAGTCTTACCTGGAAGATTTCCAGTAACTGAGGTTCACTAGCGCGCGGTACAGGCACGCATTGTATCTGCATGTGCGACGTGTGGTAGTTTCTCTCGAAGAACACCACCAACATGTTCAATGATGCATAGAATTTCTTCAAAACATCCTTGAATTTCTTTATTTCGTCTATTATTTCTTCAGATACCTGACAATAGTACAGCAAGAAATGAATGTTAGGAAAAAAAAATATTTATAGATCTTATGCAACCCTATTTTTTTTTATACCCACAACTTGTAATCTAAACAGGATTAAATAACTTTTTTAAAAAATCTCCTTAAAGACTAAACAAAGATTCACCTACGTATTCATATAATTACAAACCCAATAAAATCCTTTGGGGGCTGGCATTGCCATCGTTGTTACCAATTTCAATCATAGAAAATTTATTAATATGTTTCATCCTTATAACCTTTATGACAATTTTTAATAAGAATTGTTGTCAACTTACTCTGGTACTGGCTTGGTGATGTGCGATAGGTAGGATGAGAACATGGTAAGGAGTCAACGGTCCTTTGGCTAATGCTAGGTAGCAGTGTGTGCCAACACATATTACTAAATGTTTCTCCACTGTCGGGGAAGAGAGGCAGAACCAACATGTATCTAAAACGAAATAAACCATATTTTATTATAATTTGCCACAGTAAGTAACACAAATACTTATAAACAAAAACATAATAAGGAAACCAACTCATTAATTGCTGTGTGGAGGGCACAGCACTATCACCCAAGGACAAAATTACTCGCATTTTCAGGGTTCTGATTGTCGTCGATGGCTTAACGTTCTCTTCAAGGCATGGATAAGTATAAAAACTTTTAGTAAATCTTATGTGGCTTTTTGTAACACTCTGGATTACTGTTAAGAGGTTTAACATTTTTTGAATATAATACACTAGAGCTTCCACAAACTAAACGTTGAACTTTAATTTCTCCTACAGAAAAGTATCCACATAAATTTTATTAATGCTAAAGTAACTCTGTCTGTCTGTCTTTCACCTTTTCACAGTTAAACCACGGAACTGATTTAGATGAAATTTAGTATAAATTGGGCTTTAGAGTCGGACTTAGGCTACCGTTTGTCTAAAAACCCATGGGCATCAGATAGTAGGTATATATTTTAAAAACCAAACCTGGGTCAAAGTCTTTCTTTTTCCTTTCTGGGTTGTCATCTCTGCCTTTCCTTTTTCTGCTACCCTGATCATCCTCGGGCCCGTCCATATTGAAGAAGTATTGTCCATTACCAGAAAACTGCAACATATACAAACAAAAAGGCTTGTCATTTAGAGATGATAATTCAAATTATTTATAAAAAAGAAGAAATTTATTATTTATACCTTGACAGCCTTGCCAGGTTGGTGTTGCTTCAATAGCTCAGGGTCGTATGGACACAATGTCTCGTCAGTAGTACCTTGCAATAGGTCCGTCATACGCATTTTGGAGATAGGCTGCAATGAGCAAGCAAAGATCCATTTCTCTTTCGCCTTGTTACCAACTGCAGCTAATGCTATAAACCTCGTTGCACTTTCTCGGTAGTCTTGGTGTATTGAGAGGTTTCTAGGGAATAAGAAAGGACCATTATACAAACAGAACATAACTAATATATCAAGCTAACCCTACAGCTAACCACACATTGCAGTACAAATTATAAGCATACAATATTAATGGTATTCAATATACCAGTTACCTGTAAGGTTGCCTTTCAAAATGTTTATCAGGTGAAGGTGCAAAATGATATCTTGGCTTGATGTGAATGGCTAGCCATGACAGCAAATTTGACAAATTTTCTTGTTGTATATCTACCTGAAATTATATATAAAAAGATTTATTAGTCAAATCTTCACAATTCACACAATAGGCTAGTTGACTATTTATTTTCAACTAGCAACATCATGTTTGGTCAACATTTATAAAGGCATCAAGATTTATAAAGGCCTCTTGTGTGTGGTATAAATAGAGATGATCAATAAAAAATAAGAAAGTTGTGAGCATTTTAATTTTATGCCACACAGAAGATTGTCTATCAATCCCCACTAAAAACTAAGCACATAAATAAATTTTCTAGTGAAAGAAAAGTTGGGCCATGGGCAGAGTTTGAACCTTCATCCTTCTGGTTAAATATACCAGACAATTTACCAGTTGGTACCATTTTTTCTCACTAGAAAATTTATATTTTCGTGGATATTTTACATTATTTAATACTAAATATAATATTCTTATCACTTACCTTCTGACATTCATCCTCTTGTATTCCAGCTGGCCATAGCGTGGTAATAAGCAGATCAACCCCCCTGTACTCACTCTGACCTCTGAAACATGCATCCCTCACTGCACTGCAATCACTTGGCTCAAAAGTGCAATGTGGGATCTCTTTACCAAGCTCCCTCCTTGATAGACCAGTCAAGTAAGCTATTTTAACATCAGAACTGGTTGTGAATATTCCTCTTTTTCCTAAATAACAAAAAAAAATCTTGAAAATAATTATTACCCATTCATAATATTAGTATAGGTTACATCCAAAGAATGTTATGCATCTAGAAATCATCCTAGCAACTGTTATTTTAAAATAATTTATGCTTACAACTAAGATTATGCCAGAGGTATTTTAATTTAAAAAGCTAAAATATAATAGGAAGAATATATTAAAGTTTACCCATATAAATAACATTTGGAACTATCTCAGATCCTTCTTCACAATAAAGTGCCACATGTTCACTCTTAGATGGTCCAAAAACATAAGTAGTCACTGGTACTGAAACAATAGTTATTCAAATTACACACAATTACACTATCACCATATAGAACTTTCTGGCACCAATGCCTACTACATCTACAACTACTTTGGTATTGCAGATGTCCATTGGTGGTGAGGACTACTTACCATCAGTGGGTCGCCTGCTCATTTTCCGAGTTATCCCATAAAAAAAAACAACCATATATCGAACCTAAAGCTTGTCACACATTTACACATGACAAAGCATAAACTACACAGTTTAACATTTGAACCCGTTCTAGTCTGTCGCAACAGCAGTGATATTTCTCATATTTGAAGTATTGCATGTAGCTGTATACCTAAATGTTGTTGTGTATGTGTGATGTGATGTGATTTAGAGACAACAAACACTATTATTAAGTTCTGGAACAGGGGGTAGTATTAAAATTAGAAGATTGTAGGGTTGTAGAGTAGCTTTCTATATTATGTTGTACCATACTGTATTCTAACCTATATATAATTCAAAATGAAAACGAAAATAATCTGTTATTCAAGCTCACCTTTACGAGTACCCATCCTGTATGCATCCAATTGTGAATTGTCATCTCCAAAAAAGTTTCCCGCGCATAGTAGGACATCAAAGGGTCCAGATTTCTTAATTATAGTTTCTACGCGGGAAAACAACGCGTTAAAGTTTCCATTTACATCTCCACATAACAAGCTAAAAGAAGAAATCTATGGTTATTCAAAAACATGACAATGTATCTATTCACCTATTTGTATTCTACATGTACTTACATTATAAAATAACAGCGACTCTAGAGTATAAGTTAAAAAACAATACTAACGTTTTTTGTTTATCCATTTCGAATAAATTAGTTGTTGCTTTCTAGGTTATTCCAGCTTGTTGTTATTATAGAGTGACAATAACTCGACGTTGTTTGCAGGTTTTTCATTTATTTCTTTTAGAAATGTAGAGATACATGGGTCAATCAATATATAGATAAGGAGAGCGAGCCATACGATATAGTACGTTTTATTTTATGAGTATCCAATCAATTGAACCAATACCGATCAGAAAAAATATCTATTTTAAAATAAGTTTGACGCCTTGACAATTACAGACTGACAAAAATGACATTTTGACAACGAAACGACATAGGACGCGTTCCAATTGGCGATCACAACGATCACGCTCACGACCGCATTTTTTCCTGTTCCACTTGCTTGTGAGCGGTACTGTCGTAAACTCAAGTGGAACGGAGTTTAGGATTTTCTCAACGATCAGTTCGACCCACCTTTTCGGATGGGTCGTCGACGTCGCTGTGGGCGTCACGTGATTACGTGAGCGCAAATCATGACGTACGACTTACGCTCACGTAATGCCAACGACGTGCGACGGAGTAAAATAGACCATACCATCACGACAACCCATAAATTTAATTAACTTTGCTCGACCTTTAGCCCGAAAACCGTAGCGATGTCGCAGTGACTTAATCGTTGAAACAATTTTCCAGTGTTAAGTGAATACTGTCAAGCCAAAGGTCGAAAGTCGAAAGTCAAGTCGAAAGTCGAGTCGAAAATCGAGTTGAAAGTCGAGTCGAAAGTTGAGTCGAAAGTCGAGTCGAAAGTCGAAAGTCGACAGTCGAAAGCCGAAAGCTCAAAGCCGAAAGTCGAGTTAGAAGTCGACAGCCGGATCGAAAGTCGTCGAAGTCGAAAGTCGAAAGCCAAAAGTCGAAAGTCCAAAGCCGAAAGCTGAAAGCCGAAAGCCGAAGTCGACGGTCGAAGGTCAAAAGTCGATTCGAATGTCGAGTCGAGTTGAAGGTCGAACGTCGAGTCGAAAGTCGAAAGCAGTTTTCGAATATTGACAGCAGTACAAATAGCAGTCTGATCATTTTGACACCAGATAGGAAATCCACCAATGTGGAACTGCAATTCTAATTCTTGAGAGCAAAGTGGTCTTCCACTATATATTTGTGAAATTCGATATTACGAGACCAGCGGAATGATAGATGCTTTAACTATAACACGAATGCTGCTCATTTAATAACTAAATCTGTTATTCTTAAAAGAAATAATATTCTATATAACTATCTTTCTATTTTTATACTTCGGTGAAATAATAAAGTTAAGCAAATTTTGTGGTCAAACAAGCGGACGGATAGATAATGTTAGATAGTTTTCAATATCTCGCCTGAACTGAAAAAAACTAAACAGTTATAATCGTGTTTTCCACACAGACGAAGCTGTGGGCGGATAGTTAGTAATTACTATTTTGCAAAATAATTGGCAGTTTAGTTTATTATTCTCCGAATTAAAAAGTGGCAGCACTGTGTCGTCAAGAGACACTGACGGAAAATAAAAAAATAGGGTAAACAAAAGCCTTTGGATCCATTCCAAAATATGATTAAAAAAAGGAGACACTGACGCACGATACTATGGAGGGAACAGGTAAGGAGAATCATCTGTGTACAGTCGCTAACAGGTCAAGATAATTATACAAAACTTCTCCAAATGATTTTAAGTACTGACACCTACGAATAAATAATACTCTATTTATTCGTAGACTGACACTTCTTCTTCGAAGTGCCTCTCCAATTACTGGAGGTTGGCCGTCAGTTCGGAAAACTTCAGTCTGTCCTTCGCAAGGCGGAACAGTTCGGCGGCGCTGTTAATGCCGGTCCACTCGCGAATATTGCGCAGCCATGACTGACACTGACTGGCTTCAATACTTCAATCTTCATGGTTTGTTAAGGCCGCGTTCCACTTGGCGATCACAGTGATTACGCTCACGACCGCAGTTTTTCCCGTTCCACTTGCTTGTGAGCGTTGCTGTCGTAAACTCAAGTGGAACGGAGTTTAGGATTTTCTCTACGATCACTTCGACCCACATTTTTAGATGGGTCGCCGTGGTCGTAAGTTATGACGTCAAGAGTGACGTTTTCGCCGCGACCACAACGACAGCGGTCGTCATGTGGAACGACTAAAGGAGCGTTTTGATCGTTGTGATCGCCAAACGCCAAGTGGAACGCGGCCTAAATGTTGTTGACAATGACAAGTGATAGTACTGACAGAGTGACAGTGCTGACTGACAGAAAAAAGTCCCGCTAGAATGTTTACTATCAGTTGTTTTTACTAAAACTTATTTTTATTTTTTTTGATTGAGTGCGTCTATCGTAAATTAGAAGCATGGCTTCATCTAGTAAACTACCTGGTACGGGTTTGGAAGAAGTGGGAGTTCCAGGACAGTCATTTCTTCGTGATGCACTGACTAGTTGCACCGACCCATTGAAAGCTATTGAAGAATTTCAATTAGAAAATGGGATATTATTACCTTCTCTGAGACCTATGTTGCCGTTACTCGACCTCCATGGAGTACGCAGGCTGGACTTTCATACTTCGGTCTTAGAGGAATTGAGAGATAAACTGATAGCACACATCAATGAGCTTGGTTCCAAAGATGGTAAGGAACATGACAAGAAACTGAAAGAATTGCTTACCAAAAGCTTTCCCGTCGTCCGAGTAAAGGCACTGAGACCGGTTATTATGAGTATTTTGAAAAACACTCCCCATATTGATGATAAATTCCTCAGAGTTTTGGTGAGAGACCGGGAATTATATAATGACACAGATACAGAAGTAAAGCGACAAATTTGGCAAGATAATCAATCTCTCTTTGGTGATGAAGTGTCACCACTACTCAGTCAATATATCAGAGAAAAAGAAAACATATTATTTGATCATGAAAACCTTACTAACTTATTCTTTTCTCCATCTCCCAAAGTGAGAAGGCAAGGAGCAGTTGTCCAGAAACTCGCTCACATGATTGGTAATAGTGTCAAGTTGTATGACATGGTTTTGCAGTTCCTTCGCACATTATTCCTAAGAACTCGGAATGTTCATTATTGTACTCTACGAGCTGAGCTGTTAATGGCCCTTCATGACTTAGAAATACAAGATATCATATCTGTTGACCCTTGTCACAAATTTACATGGTGTCTTGATGCATGTATCAGAGAGAGAAATGTTGACATAAAAAGGTCAAGAGAACTGCAAGGATTTTTGGACAGTATTAAAAGAGGGCAGGAGCAAGTTTTGGGTGATCTCTCTATGACGCTATGTGATCCGTATGCTATAAACTTTTTAGCAACCTCTGCTATAAAAATTCTACAACACTTGATAAACATGGAAGGTCTTCCAAGAGATAATACCATATTAATACTGTTACTAAGAATGTTAGCACTTGGCCTAAGTGCTTGGGTGATGATTGATTCTCAAGAGTTTAAAGAGCCTAAGCTTGATAGTCAAGTTGTGACAAAATATTTGCCAGCACTGATGTCACTCATGGTGGATGACCAGGTCAGAGCTTTGCATAATAAGTTGCCTCCGGATGAGAGAGAATCGGCTATTACTACTATTGAACATTCAGGCCCTCCACCAGATGCTTGTGAAGCATATATGAGGGAAAGTTCTGTATGTGGTGTCTTAGCTATGTACTATACACTACATGCAGCAAAATTACGAGATAGGGGTGCTCTGCTCCGTATCCTAAGCATTCTAGGGAGTTGTAAAGATGGACGAGCTTACGAGGATCCCTTCTTACATGCTCTTGTGGCTCTATTAGTACAACTACCTGATGAATTCCAAGGAGAAGACTTCAGTACTGTATTGTTTGATGAATTCTTTTTTGCTGGTCTGTCTAAGGACAATGTCACAAGACATTTACTTAAATTGTTGTGGTACATCCATCCCAAACTACCAGAGACTAGAATACAGACACTTATGAAAGCTTTACAGCCTGGCACACAGCATAATGAGTCTGTGCATAAGTTGTATGAGACCATGCAACAAAAGATGACTACTCAGACAGAGCCGGTTCCTAGCACTAGTGAAATGGAATATTTGGACTCCCCACTCATGAGTGTACCAACACCAGCACCTTATCATATGTAGATGTTTACTAAGAATGTATTATTAAACATTATAATTATAATAAATCAGACTAACAACCTCCTTCCTATGTTTCATTTTAAATGAACAAGTAAACAAACAATCACTGTAAAATATTTATTAGTAGCAACTTACAGTAAGTTTCAAATTAATACAATATATAAAAAAATATGTTAAAAACAATTATTGTACTTATTGTATACAGCATATTTAAACGGAATAAGACTGAGCATTTATGGTAAAAATTGAGGACCCAAAATTATTTAAATATTAGTTTCTCAAGTAATTTTTTTTAATGTTATGTGGCAAAGTGGTGAAGTTACGCGCGGTGGTCACGTCTTTCGGGCTTCATGTCCAAAGAGTGTAGGGAGCGAAGGGACCGGGAGCGCTCGAACAGAGAAGGGTCCGTGTAGATGGGCTCGCTACCGTCGTCAAAGGCACTCGCCAACCGCCCTGAAGAACCCGCTTCATCGCCTACCTCGGCAAACGTTCTTCCTAAACCGCTGAAATACAAAAGGTCAAAATTAGTTAATCTCATTATCTAACGAAAATACATAATTTCCATGTCTGGTCTAGTGGTCGAAAATGCGACTGTTAATAAAGAGAACGGGGTTGAATTCTCGAGTCGAGCAACGATATTGAGATTTCCATGAAATTCCAGTAAGTAGTAATTCGGAGAAGGTATCTACACCTATTTCTAACCGTTTGGGTAATATAGGCGTGAAGGAATATTTTATGTAAAATAATTATATAAGATTAACAAATTAGACATTATATTTTATATACGCGTCAGCCAAGGGAAGAAATCGCAGATCACGATAGTACTGTATGACATTATGTTTAAGTAACTATGATATAATATTTATATGAAATATAACATCTACCTATGCATTGCGATGCAATGATATTATATTGTAGTCTTTGGATGCAATGAATAGCTATTAACTTTTGAACTTTGACTGAAAGATAAGTAGGTAGGTACCTACGATATATACATAATTTCCAACTTGTCGGTTTCTATACGACTGGTTTACGACTCGGATGACCCCTTGATTGCTATCATACCATCACACCCAATCTCTTATTCTGTTGTCACAAAAAGCGTAGGTATATTTACAGGCACGGAAGAGATCTTCTTTATCTCTTCCGTGTTTACAGGCGTAGGTAGGTTGTCACAAAAAGTATTTAAGTACCATGGAATATTTACCTTAAAGAGAAGGGTTTATGCAGATGTGAAGCGGAGAAAAGTGAAGGTCGAGTAGGTCGGGGTCCCGGGGTCACTGGCCGCAATGCTGGCGCAGGCGAAGATGCCTGGATGTTCTTGCGCAGTACCCGCCAATAGCGTCTGGAGATGGAGATGACGAAAAAATATATTAGTAGGTACCGTATGTACCTACTACGTAAGTATCTACATACATAACATAACATACCATCACGCCTGGTATTCCCCGAAGGGTTAGGCAGAGGTGTACTTAATGTACACCCACGGTGTGTGTTTGTGCCCGGTGAATGGCAATAGGCTCGCCCCCTATTACATGGGACCTAAACATACCGGCGAACTGTGGGTGTACATTAAGTACACCTCTGCCTAACCCTTCGGGGACTACAGGCGTGATGGTATGTTTTATGTTATGTCATATTAGGTGAGATCTGATTTGTAATGCATTGAAATATTAAATAGTTAGGTAGGTACATAATGTCAGTATAAAACCAAGTAAGTACGGTCAGCAACGAAAGTTGCTGAACACCGGCAAGTTTTGAAAACAACACAGCACCAATACTTTTCAATAGATTCACTTACGAAAAAAATAATGGTCCAGTATGTAGAAACACGTACTAGGTACTTACCACATCTCGGGTCAGTAAGTTTTGTATAATAAATATGTTTAAGCGTTTTGAAGATTTCATCGTGTTCAGCAACTTTCATTGCTGACTGTACATTAGATATGCGAGTTTTACAATGATGGGCAATATCCGGAATAGGCCACTTGAAGAAAGAGCCATAAATAGCAGCGCTGAGTTAACTGCGTATGCATATATCATTGTGTAACTCAACCAATAAGTACGTATATAGGAAGCTTCACGACCCGTCGCACGACGCGACGGTACGAACCCAAGACATTGGCATAGGTCATGTGAAATACTTACTCAAACTGTCAGAAAAACGTTATACTTAATATTTATTTTAAAGTTACCTTGTAGGAGTTTAAACTGGGCTACATAGTACCTACTCTAGTTTACATTTTTATAGCAAGGTATTTATACGTGAATAAATGATATTAAAAACTGTTAGTACCTACTTATGTAGGTAGTAAATAAACGAACAAGAACAAAAGATGAGCTATGCTATCTATGTGATAGCTCAACTTTTGTTCTAAGCATTTCAGGTATTAGGTAGGTAACAATCTAAGTACCTATTATAAATTCTACAAGGGACACAATTTAAAACAGCAACTTAACCCAACTTAATAGGCTGTGGTAAACTAATTACGTCGTCTCAACAGACGATGTGTTTTGTGCAAAGGTACCATACAATTAGGGTACCATACAGTTCGAAGAACTCTCACCTATAGATATATAGAGCAGCAGTGAGCATAGCCAGTAACAGTGACAGCAGGACACAAAGCGCCACCAGCAAAGCCCTATAGTGATACGGAGGAACACAGATGCCGGCCGCGGCTACAACTGGGGATGAGTCACTCTCGCCATTCTCTTCTAGCAACTCGTTGCGGTTGTCAAAGACCTAGAAATAAATAAATGTAGAAACCATAATGAAAATCCATAGGATATTGAGGTTATAGATATTTTTATTTCCCATAAGAATATGACCACATGAGAAATTTAAAACTAACCAGGTAAATAAATTAATAGGTAGAATTTTGGGAGAACAGAAATATTCATTAAAGAATTTAAAAAAGTTGATATAGTTATTGCAAATTCAAAGAAAGATCCAGAAATTTGTCATAAGAGCCTAACTATCTTCTTGTTAAAAGCTATTATAGACCTTGGAGTGTTTATATGACAAACACTTGCATGTTTACACACTCAGTTATCTTGAGATCTAGAAATAGATTCTCGCGAAAAGAAGGATTATTATTATAGATAAGTACCTATCCTGCGTAACGGATGCTTTTTGACAGTCGACCTTTGTAAGCTATGCCGATATTATTTTACACGATCCGTTTGTTTATGAAGCACTTTATTGAATAACTACCTTTTACTATTACAAACACGAACTGGGTACAAAGATCATTATAAACTGTAGGACGAGTGACTAACCCATCGTCACTAAGCATTACAGTGAGGCCCGTATCAGAAGTATGTTGATAAAAGGTCGTTACTATTGGTATTAAAATTAAAATAAAACATGATAGACTTACATAATTTACGTTTTTTGGGTAAACAAGTACCAGCCTTTGTTATTAAATGTAATCATCAATGATTTATAACATCTTGAAGCACTGGGAGCAACTTCGGCTTCGATGTTGTTCTTCATAAAAATGTTTAATTCAATTATTTCTTAACTATTTGTTTTTTTTGCTACCTATCGCCTCTGCACCCAAATTATTGAGAAGCTTTAATCGTCCAGCTGTTTCCTTTATGAAACAATTTGAGATAAGACCTGCTGAATCGCAGGTTGATGACTCTCCATCCAGGATGCCCTAGATGATCACGAGTAGACCACTTTACACAGATAAGCTGTGCCTACCTAAGTAG
Organism: Subacronicta megacephala; assembly: GCA_958496365.1. Lineage (NCBI taxonomy): Eukaryota > Metazoa > Arthropoda > Insecta > Lepidoptera > Noctuidae > Subacronicta > Subacronicta megacephala. Next base: position 5,869,590 of record OY292530.1, on the reverse strand, counting down.
TCCATGTACGTTTCTATGCTGACAATTCTTAAGAAGATGTTCCTTAATTGACTCAATTAACGATTTGATAGCCAACAAGCTTGATATTTATTAGGTTTCATAAGACTATATCGGCTTACAATGGATTTTGGGAAATCTCAATGGGATTGGGAATAACTAGATGAGCCTTTACTTACCTCAATCATCTTCCGTACATGACTAGGGGTCTCGACCTCATCCTTCAGATACTTGTCAACACTGGCCTCTTCATACGACACTTTGTATACAGTGCCTGCATTTTTATCCTCTGGTTTATCAGCCTTTGTGTCATTGGCACCGTCGGATTTAACTTCGGCAGTGTCATTGCCTTCCGCTCCGAGAGTCGAGTTGACGTCCCTTCGACGCCTACCAAACGATGGCTCCGATCGTCCTGTGTGACTTGGACAGTATGCCTGTAAATATAAAGTTGTATGTAATGTCCCTTATATTCTGAAATGTCATATTATATTCTTAAATGAATCTCTTTCCATAATGAATATACAAAGGTGATTAGTATAATAAACAGACACAATTATTATGGACCGTGTCGGGCACAGCAAAAATTTTAAAATTAGGAGACAGGAGGAGCGCTTCTTTATGTTCGAATTTATTTCTTTTATCCCAACAATTATTAATAGGTAAGTTGCTAAATATGATTAGAGTGTGCATGTCGAAAGATTTCTACCAAAATTAGACAAATCTAAAAACGTTAGCTGATGATGATGACAAAGTTGTTAGAAAAAAGCCTGGATTTAATAACAGTAGGCTATGATAATAGACGAAATTCAAAAACCACAAGTATTTTTTCTAAAAGTTACCTACCTACCGTTATAAGCTAGTTGAAGTTGAAGCTTTTGACATTATGTAACACAATGCGGTCTCAGTATCAAAGGTGACACGAATTCCCAAGTCCAAGGATGGCTATGCCGTTGACCTGCTTCATGGCCAATTATTATGCTATTAAAGTTAATCTGTAAGTATCATACGTAGGTAACTTTTGAGCAGGTAGTCATAACATTCCCAATACAATAAACTTTACGTCTCCTTGTTAAAATTAAGGCAAGATAAATTTTATTTATACAGACTTGATTATTCCATTATTAACAAAGGATTTATATTTTTCTACAGTGTCCTTCTTTTCCTAGCGAGCTTGTATAATTATTTATTATGTCTCATAATTATCAGCGTTTAATTAACTACTTGGATACATATTATTATCTAACGTGCTTTTCTATTGAAAAGTGAGCGCATTTGTTATTCACGTGATACAACACTAGATAAGCTAAGGTCGAGAGATCGCATAGACAACGCTGAAATTGCATAAACAGCATTCTATTTTATGCGCGGCCCTACATGTTATCATAGGTACAGTTATCGGAAGACGTGATAACCCGGTGCCTAACTGGTTGGATCCTGATAACGTATTTATTTTTATATGCATTGACGTAATTGAAATCGTTTGTGACGAACCGTTATTACTTAGAAGTATTGTTTTAAACATAATAAGTAATCTAAGTAATTGTTAAAGTAATTCTTTGATATCTAACAGCTACTACTTTATTGTTACTTCGCCGTGACGTCTATTAAAATGACAAAACCAGTCATATAAGATTCTTCTGTCAAAATTATATCTTATTAATCATGGGCTTCTGAATTCAGGATGGCAATGTTACCCTTGCCTTATACCTTGACATGATATTGATCACCGTAGAAAGCGCCTAATAATAACATTAATTCATCTGTTTTATTGAAAAAAATATTTACAATAAAAATTATAGGATTGTAGGAATATTCGGGTTTCTCAATCAGACGGTCCAATTAAATAGTGATAAACTCTTGGAATAATCAGTATTTTTATAGTGATAGCCCATATTTACCGTATTCAGATACTTAAATATATCAATTGAGTATGTTGAAGCGGTACTGTCAATTAGTATTATAGTCACCAAACCTAATAGTTTAATCAATTTTCCATATACTGACCGGTTGGCATCCATCGCGGCATGTGCGCACAGTTGCTTCGAACACTAAGAAGTTAGATTCCGGTATTTTGAAAGCGTTGAAACGCGCTTCCAGAGAATCACCGTTTCGTCCCTTGTCTAATTCAGGGAACACGTCAGGATCGACTGGGCATCTGAAGTTTGAAACAGTTTGAAATGGTATTTGGGTCAATCTATAAATTCGTCAAAGGTTCTCAATGACTGCAGAAACAACTTTTTAATTAATGGACTACAAATCAAATAATTCTCTGAATATTGCAAATCTACTGTCTTCTTTGAACATTGTCGAAGAAGCTAAAGAAGAGGAAAAGAAATAGAACAACGATTTACTTACCCAACCCGATCAATCAGTTGTACAGAACGACCCGAATAAGGATCTCTGGCTATCACATTTGTAGCAAATATATCCGTAGCATAGTTGTATCCATCTTGAGCTTCTAATCTGAACGTGAGTGGGTCTCCAACAGCTATGGTGGTCGTCGGTCGGCCTTGGTATAATATCATCAAACGAACCTTGGAATTCAAGGAGCTCTCTTCAGGCAAATACTCGATGGGTATTGGACTTCCCGACCTGTCGACCAAATCATACCCAAGACTACGGTTAGATTCGAAGGCAAACTTTCTAGATTTGTGTTACTGACTTTGAAGGAATTTATAGTTAAACAGACGATTAACCAGAATCAACTAAATTCGAAGTTTCATTAAACAGATTCATTCAAAGTCCGCAGTTAGTAGCTGTTAGTGATAACAGCACTCAAAACCAACATTCAACTAACTAAACAAACCAAAATGTTAATGTCTACACTCCAGTAATTCCAGTAACATCAACATGAAGGAAAATCTGGCAAAAACAAACACATCGCTTCGGAAAACCCAGTATCTAAGAATGTTTCCACTCTCTCCCAAAATACACCACAAACAAACACAAAATAATTTTCTGTCAAAACAAAGTTAGATGTTTAGAAAACACCTTAAATAAACAATCCTGCAAACTAATGCAAATCATAGGAAAACTTCTGAAGCGAACACATAAAAACACGCAAAAACGGTTATATAATGTTAATGTTAATATCATCTTGTGCTTATTTGATAAAGATTTGACTCAAAATTACTCGGGCACTTTATGCTAAATTACACGATAAAATGTTCTAAATATGTAAATTAATATTTTTTCACGGATCCACGCGAAGTCGAAGAAACAATATTATGTATCAAATAGGCACAATTTGTTGACGATAACATAATTCTCACCCGGCGCCGATGTAATTAGAAGTGACTACGGCCTCCGCAGGGCCCCTGAACAGGCAGGTTAGGTTGAAGCGTTTGTCCCGAGAAGTTTGCACGTTATCGCTAAATTGCACCACCACGATGTTCGTCATTGTGTCTCCATACTGGAAAAACACCGTGTGATAATCGCGGCATGTGAGAGTCAGAAATTCGACCGTTTCCACAATATTTTGAACCCACTCGAATTACTTACAAGAAAGTCCACTTAATCAGTGAAGTTGAAGGAATTATACTTACGCGTGTTTTTAGTAAACAATGATAAAATGGAAAATCTTCGCAAATTATCAAAATTTCCTCTATTAGTTGGGATTTGAATCTTTGATATGTCAACATATAACATACTATCACGCCTGTATTCCCGGAAGGGTTAGGCAGAGGTGTGCTAATGTACACCCACATTCCGCCGGTATGTTTAGGTCCCATGTAATAGGGGGCGACCTTATTGCCATTAACCGGGTACAAATCCAGACTCCGATTGCTCGACCTGGGGATCGAACCCAGGACCTCTAGCATAGCAGTCACTCTTAGGACCACTAGACTGATGAGACAGTCAAGTTGATATGTCAATTAGGTACACATGATTGATGGATGGATTTTGATAATAAATCTGTTATTTTCCTAGTGTCTATAGGCAAAGCTTAGAAGAAATATAAACACACAAACCCGCTGAGTGCCGCATTCAGGATATCCGTGCGCTCCAGTAATACGTAGTACATTTGCTACGCCGCCATTGCCTCGGAAGAAACAACGGTCGTAGAAGCCGTAAGTATACATGCGACCATAGAACCCTTCCGGAAGTCGAAGAGTAAACTCCATTCCGTCCTCATTGCACACTTGGGATACTGCAAAACATTAAATTAGTAAGATTGATACTTCAGAGATAAAGATAACAGCTTGGAGTTATTTATAAGTACCGAAGTATGAACAATTTCCGTTTACTTATAAACAATTTCCACCCAAGACTGATTATGTACTTGAGGATCATATCTTAGGTACTTAATCCTTACTTAATATTATAAATGCGAAAGTAACTCTGTCTGTCTGTTACGCTTTCACGCCTAAACCACTCAACCGATTTTGATGAAATTTGGTACTGGGATAGACTAAAGCTTGAGAAAGGACATAGGCTACCTTTTATTGCAAAAAATAGTTTTGAAGGGATTGAAATAGGGGTTGAAAGTTTGTATGGGAGTTCGTCATTTTTTCAAAATAAAACAATGGAACTTTATATTAAGGCACTTGATAAGAAATAAATTAATATTTGTTCTAGCGTTTTTGAAATTTCGACCTCATCCCCACGCAGGTATTCAACGATCAATTATTCATAGTCTTTCTAATTTGATGTTTCATCATCATCATCATCAACCTATTATTATTATCCCACTGATGGACACAGGTCTCCCTTCAGCGTGTCTTCACACGTCGTCGAGATAAAAACTCTCAAGCATGCAGGATTCACGATGTTTTGCTTGGCTTAAATTCGAACTCGAGATCTTTGACTGGGCATTCCAATGGTCATATATTTATAATGGAACAATATTCTGAAGTTTACAGTTCTAATATTATGAATCTCTTACCATCCAAACAGTCATCAGCAATTCTTCCAAGAGCTCGTTCATAGAAATCATATTCACTGGCTGTATTATCGAAATGCGCTGGATTAGCAGCATCCAACTCCCGAGTATCACGATCGCTTAGCTCACAATTGTCGCGCGGTTCCCCGGCATAGCCTCCATCCACGCCCCTGTCAATGAAATATAGGTCAGAAGTCTGTAGGACAGCTATATCGAACACGATTACATCACAGTTCGTTTAGTTACCGGTAGTTGAACGACCGGCAGATGAAGTCTCTCGCCTCTATGCACTCGCGTTGGCAGTGAGCCAAAGATTGCGCAGTTGTGAATCGCCGGACATAACGCCTCTGCATACGTTGCCTTCCTACTTGTCTGAAACTGTCCTCTTCACATCGCGATCCTTGCCACGGCCTTTGTCCCACTGGAGGCCTGCCGAGAGGTCCACCTATTCCGTTGCCACCGATTGAACCTCCAATCGGACCTCCGATGGGGCCACCTATGGGTCCGTTTATAGGACCGCCAAGACCGTTAACTGGTGGTCCTATTGGTCCATCAGGCTCGTAAACGGGCCCACCGCCATATGAAGCCCCACCTCCATATGAAGCCCCACCGCCGTATACAGGACCGCCTTGAAAAAAATGCAATGATTAGTTGTCATTATCATTGAATTACTAAATAATAAGTTCCTTAAACCTCATACTTATGGGTCGTTCTACAGGTCCAGGTTGAGGATAAGATCCACGGTATCCATTTGGCCTCTCAATAGGTCGTCTTACACCAAAACTTGGTCTAGGCTCCACTGGATATCTGTGGAATAATCAAAATCTTTTTATTTCAGACGCTATCTGAAGTACAGATTAGTTATCTGATCGACGATTTATTTTATTATTTACCTGTCAGGACCAGGTCGAACCCCTCTGTCTGGGAAACGCTCAGGCCCCGCGTAATCCGGTCCATAATAGCCCCCGCGACTATAGCCTGCTGTAAAAAATCTCTCACATATTATTACGAATGATTAACACTGCGCCTACATATACAGACATGTATTTATCAGTGCTCACCAGGGTATGACGATCCGGTCGGCGGATATTTGTTATATAAGTCCGGATACCGATCCCCGCCCAGCGGTACCGGGTCTCGATTTACGCCGACCGGGTACCGACTGTACGGGTATCGTCCCCAATCGTTATTCCCAGGGTATCGGTCCTGATCGTAACCTTCAGGATAGCGGCTAGGAATCCACCCCGGTCTAGACGGGTATCGCCCACTGCCTCGAACCGGGTATCTTTCCGGGTATCTATCCGTTGGGTATCTATCTGCTGGGATTCTCTCCGGGTATACGTCAATGGGATATCGACTGACAGGATATCGGTCTGCTGGATATCTTCCGATGTCGTTAGTAGGGTTATCGTAGAGTGGGTATCGTCCGCTGTCGATGGGGTAACGATCACCACTAGGGATGGGATATCTTCCACTGCCTGAGGGGTATCTATCTGCTCCAGGTCCAACTCCAGGTGGGTATCTGTCAACGGGCGCTGGGTATCTATCGACGGGCGCTGGGTATCGGTCAACACCAACTGGGTATCGTTCGACACCAACTGGGTATCGGCCGACACCTGGTGGGTAACGGTCAGCGCCAGCTGGGTACCTATCTACGCCAGCTGGATACCTGTCTAAGCCACCTGGATATCGTTCTGGGCCAGATGGGTATCGATCAATGCCGGGTGGATATCTGTCAGACGGGTAGCGGTCTGATCCGACACCGGGTGGGTACCGGTCGTCGGGGTAGCGGTCGTCCGGGTCGGCCGGGTACCGGTCGTCGGGGTACCGGTCCGGCCGACGGTCGCTGTACCGGTCATCGTCCGGGTACCGGTCGTCGTCCGGGTAGCGGTCTACGCCTGGCGGGTATCGATCCCGGTCGCCTCCGTTACTACCACCTTGAAAAAAATATGTTAAGTATTAAAAAAACTTTGAATCTGTGATGCAAGTATAGGAACGACATGCAAACAAACATCTATTTTACTACCACTAACTACTCACTATAGCTAATGTTTATTTATATAACTAACTACTGCAATAAATTTGCCAAGTTTAGCATGCTGATAATAAAATAAATCGTTTAAAGGAGCAACAAACAACATCTACTATCTACCTAAGTATGGTTTACCTTATAAGTCACATCACATTTTATTTACTTCCAATCTACATACAACTTCCAATGTCATAATCTAGGTACTTAATATGATACTGACTTACCTTTCCATAATACACTTAATATTATCTAACTACTTACTACAAAATATCTACGACCGAATACTTTAAGCCCCAAAGACACCGCTCGTACTACAATCCTTGTCTTCAGTCATTGTTGAATGTTACTAATCATAACATGATGTGATGATTCATGGGCAAAATATTTAAAAAAAAAAATAGGATATGACATAACATATTAAACAAATCAATAATACTTACACCCGTATAAGCTTACGTTGGTACGAGTATGTCTGCCTAAGAAACGTTTAGTCGAAGAATGACAATCTAAATAACATTAGACAGATACAATATTGAAAAATTCCCGAAGAAAAATCTTTTATTTCAGTTGAAGTAAACTGTTAAAATACTCAATAAAAAATGCTGGGCACTTGACAGTGTTCCAGCTTGGTTAATTGTCGAAGGTTACAGCTATCCGGTGGGTATGGGCACAAAATAAATATTTATATTATTATATATTTTGTGGTATGGGTACGAGTAGATATAATAAACAGAGCTTACGCGATTCCATGAGTCGAAGTATAAGTTCAAAAAACACATTAAGGAACATTTCCAACATCATTAACCAAAGATTGTATGTTAATTATTCATGAATTTATACATGTGTGTGCTAAGTATATTATTGTAATAGTATGTTGCTGTGTGTCCAGAAATATCTTATTTAATTTTACATAGTGTGTTCACGTTTCGTCATCCAATCTTGCTAGCGCTAGTACGAGTATGGTATTCAATATTTCTTTGGAGATAAGCAACAGCTTTTCTGCCCTCATCTCCATTAACTTTGTTGGATATACGTATTTGATTTCACATAATTTTCCTAGGTATGTTATTAATTATCGACCTTATTGGTGAGATCCTTCAGAAAGGTCAGGTGCGTAGTACCCGCAACCGGCGCATGTGTATGACAAGATGTATGAATGTGGACGAAGCAAAAGAAGTATGCAAGAATCGTAGCAGATGGCGTTCTGTAGTTTCTGCCTACCCCTATGGGAAAAAGGCGTGAGTGTATGTATGTATGTACTATGTATGTATGTGTGTATGGTATTAATAAAAAACTACACCCAGTCTAGCTCTACATTACGGTAGTAACATTCAACAATCTCTGAGACGTTACCCATTCCTGTCTACCATGCATCGAACCTGTAGATGTGGCGGGGCGTCCCCCCCAATTGCCCTGTGAACCAGTCCCAGGACTGCCCGCTTCGGCCTCACCGCCCACTAATTGATCTGAATGCCCAAATCAAAGTCGTCAACCTTTGTTGTCAGGAGATGTCAAATTGTAATAATAGAAGTAGGTACCAAAGTACCTATAAGAGCCTCGCCGTATTTTTCATAATTTTGGATTCTAGGTGAACAATGGTTTCATTATTTTTCCTATTTATGTACCTAACTAAGTAATCAGGTTTTTCTACACCTGAATGAACCTTTACCCTATGCGTAACCATCAATAAAGAAATATCTAATATTATTTTCTACCCTCCTCCCTCACTATTGCATCGCAAGCTATATTTTCTTCTTGTACCCAAATATTTAAACTTCTACCTTCGTATACTTATTTACGATACATTATGGCTAGCCCGAGATCCATAGTAATAAGATGGATAAAGACGATCTATTTAAGGACGCAGGAGGGTCAATGTCGGGTGATTCTCAACGTGCGTTGTTAAGGTAATTGGCAAACAATTAAAGGATGCCCGGCGTCTATTTCTTTATCAAAAACAATGTTATATCTCCGCGTCCATATGCTACAGTAACCGCTTACCATTAGGCGGGCCGTGTGCTTACTTGCAACCTTACTGGCATAAAAAAACTGTCTTTTACCTATACTTAAATAATGGCAAGAAATAAATGCATTAACTTTATTCAAAGTACTATTAATGGCGCATAAAGAACTCCATGAATTTCATGAAAATGTAACCCTTGACTTAATATTGTTAAAATATGGCATATTATTACATATAAATAACATAAGTTTATAATTCTACGCTTTTCGTGAACATTGACAGCCCTACCTAATTGGTCCTAATAATAAACATAGGTACTACGTTGTATTTCTATTAATCCCAATTGAAACTGATACTTTTATTGGTTTCTTCCTTCCACTCTCTCACAAGTGCAGTATATCACATGTCGAATAAACATTTTCATCATCAGTAACAGTAACAGTCCACTACTGGACAAACATTGTCATGTGATGTGCAAATTGTTTTTAAATGAGTTAGGTACATCCTACGCTACTGCGAACTAGTATTCTTATTGCTTTTTCAAAACTTCTGCGAAATATTACCTAAAATATTTTTTACGATAAATATTGGAACTTTGATGACATCAACTCCCTGTCTATTTTCTATATGATGACTTTTAAACTAATCCAAATATCGCTGTAATTTTTTGTATAAATTTTAATGGCATTGACGATCCATCAACAATGCGAACCCTGACGATACTCACGCATCAAATTTTCATAATAATCGAAATCGGGATCGTAAAGCAGTCGCATGCCATCCTTCTGATTGTATCTGCTCAGCCGGCATGTCCTGGCTCGGTCGCTGTATACTGCCGACCTGCAAACAATGCTCAATGTTGCTGAATGGCCCATGCGCACGGAATCGTACAACGAACTTGTCCCACCTTATCTCAGTACTTATGAGTGACACACAAAATCAATAAAGAGATAAATTGAGTGTTTTTTGGTATTCGAAACTCGAAAGATAAGTCTTATGTTTATATAGGTCAGATTTATGATTGTTTATCATAATATTGAGTAGGTACCAATAAGTACCTACTTACTTGTGAAAATAGCTATGATTCATGATACAAACGAACGCAAATGTGTTATCGAAAATAACCAACGAAATTTCGACTTGTATAAACTTTAATATTCAACAACTGGAATGTTGGTAAAATATCGTATCGCGGTTTCAAAATGGCCTTTTACGGTCGAGAAATTACCTATGTTAATATATGGGCGCAAATGAAAACAGATGACAAGCGCATGTCGAAATCGTGGTCAAACGGCACAGTGACATGTTTCGGTACATTACCTGCACTGGAAGCTTGTTTGCCTCAAACATTCATCCAAGCACTCGCTGAGTGAGCGCCCTGTTATCTCAGAATGGAACTCTCCTGTGATCCGACTGTTTCTGTATCTCTGGAAGGCCGTGTCCGGCCGGCGTCCGGGTGAAAACAGGTGTGATGTCACACTGTTGTCCGGATACTCCGTGCCGCGAGCTGTCACCCGATGAGAGACTGATCATAATCGTGAGAAAAACCTTAATGTGGTTTCATGCATCATTAATATCAAAACAAACATTTGTTAAGCATTAACATTTGAAAAAAGTATCATGTAAGTTAAAATAAAAGCACTACAAACAGCTGTTATCTAAGAAAAACAAATGATCACGATAATACTCACGATTGTCCAAACAAACAAGGTCGTAAAAGTGATGGGTCGGGGAAGCGCTCACAGTCACGTCGTCTTTCTGTGACACAGAGTCTTCTTCGGAGAGAACGCACTGGCGCGTCATAGCGTCATGCTCAATAGAGCGACAGAAATATCTAGAAACAAATTCATAATATGGTCAGTCAACCAACTAGTTGTAACCGAAAGTAAAAATAAAATATCACTTACTTTTCAGCTCGGACGCACATAGCCTGACATTCGTCTAGAGTCATGTTGGAGAAAACATCGGCCTCGAATGGTCCACCGAGTCGTTTGTTTTCTTCTTTGATGAAAACTGCTAAACCGTCACAGCGTCGTTCAGCTATAAGATGATAACCCAGAATTAGAAATAAGGCCAAACAGATACAATAAATTTATAGGAATGTTATTATACGATATTACCATTGAGACAAGTGTTTTCCAAATAATCCGCATTATGGTCATCTTCTAACAGCTCTGGATGTGTTCTTCTAGTAAATCTGCTTAGAGAACAAGTCCTCAACGCCGAATCGTATGTAGCAGAACGACAAACGAAGCTGAACTCTCCTAGGCATTTATCTTCGCATTCCGTTCGGTTAGCGACCATGATTTCCTTGAGATCCGAAGGTGGAAGTTTCAGGCGTTTGCGCGCATGACGTTCAAAAACATACCGACGGGATGGGCATTCACGCTCCGGGCGATTCGCTAAAACAATAAGACAATGACCATTGTGTTGATACGGACAAAAAAGGACATAGGACGGTATTGATTCAAAATAACTCACATGTAAGACAGATTTCATTGAAGTGTACGCTGTTTGGAACAATCATGAGAGTGCCAATGCCTTCAGGAGCGGCCTGTTCCCGCGTCAGGTAGCATGTAGACTCCTCATACTCTGGCTCTGGACTGAAGGCGGCTATTCGGGCTCCAGGTTGGAAGTCTATGGAGTTGCAAGTCCTGACCAGGCTGTTTCCTGAGCGATCGCGCAAGCATAGGTCCTGGCATTTCTCCAGGACGCGGAAAGGAGGCGCCGTCTCACGTACCTATGTTAATGACGAATTCATAATACAAGTTTAATTTGCAAACAAGTACCTTCTTTGTTTGTAAACAACAACGTTAGAATTCTGATTAACAAGCAGCACGCATAACATATAATAACCTTGAAATGTCTAAAGTAAACACATCCAATACAAAGTAATTTTAGCCATAAGTACATTTAAATCGTTTTTCTATTGTTTATACTTACAACGTCATCATCGAAGCCATGTAGTTGTTGATTCGGCAATCGTTCATACATAACTCGTCCCATACCTTGGTTGCATGTTGTTTGAGCTGGAGACAATGCAATGTTTATTTTAGTGTAATCTTCACCGGTTTGTTTATCAAACTGATAAACAGACCGGTGAGCAAGTCAGTACTATCCCTAAAGGATAAAGGAGAGATAGGGCTTTAACAGAATTATCCACTAATGGTATCGTTTACCTACTTTTCTATAATTATCTCAGTCTCCAAATTATCTACTTACCTGATTCGGGGAATTTAGTCTTATGTTAGGATAGATGCTATTTATCCATAATTATTTGTAAGGATTTTCATGGATAACGTCTCAAATACTTTGTAAGGTTATATTAAAGTATATCGATCATATTACTAACCTTGGGTTCTTCCTTATTTATTATTGTTAAGTATTGATATGATTGCAAGTGTTGTTGAGTGTGTGATATCGAAAAGATAACAGAACAGGAAATTCAAAGGAAGAGAAATAAATAAGTCAAGTAGCTATAAGATAACCCTGTAAGACATTACTGTCTAATTACTGACAGCTATCTGCTCTTAGTGAGAGGGACTGGACTGGTGCATTGTGGCAGAGATCACATAAGTATAATAACGCCTTTTAACGTCTCCTTAGTGATATCGGTTTTATCATATTTTATCTTATAAAGAGGTAAAGTTTGTAAGTTTGTGAGGTTGTAGGTATGGGGTAATCTCTGGATCTACTGAACCGATTTTGGAAATTATTTTACCAATAGAAAGCCACGTTATTTGTGTGTGTCATGGGCTATATCACCCAACAAAGGGGGCACGATCGAGTCAGCTAGTCTTTACTATAACTAAGTTCCTACTTTTTTTTTCTTGTGTGGAATATTTTCATTGCTTGGCCGACGCTAACGCCTTAGCGTACATATCGCTCTCGCACCCTACAAAAACCCTCCCAGTAGGAACGATCACTTGACTAATTCTGGGAGCAACAATTCAATCGTACTCTGGACTAATCTACCTGTAGTGCACAAGAAAAAGGGCACCACCACTTTTAAAGGTTTATTAGAAAACCAGCGTAAGACAGCGTCAGTCTGTCTGGCATATAGCTGAAATGGACCTTTTTAGCGCAGCCGTGAGACGTGATAAAATGGTAACCAAGTGTTGGTTACCATTTTATTTTTATTTGAATTTTATTGTATTTCTATGCACCGTGTCTCATGTATGTCTACTAAATAAATTTTATTCTTTCTTTCTTTCACAAGAAGTGTGCAAGTTAGAACTGTCAAATCTCCGTTCGCCTGTTCGATATTATCTTACCATTAGCCATGGTGAGCATGGTGAGCGCAGTGAAGGCGTGCATGACATTCGCCCCCCGGGGCTTCATCTTCTAACGCTGCTATGTCCTCCCGCGTCACCGACCACACATGTGGTCACCTGTACCAATATTTATATCATCAGATTATTTGGGACGTACCACATAATAAAAGGGGGTGAATTATGTTGCTTTTATAATCTGTAAAAACACAACTAACGTAAATGTTTAGCAAATTGAAAATGAAGTCGGTACAATTAAAATTCTTCGATATAATATTATGAACTACCTCATTGGTCTAATAGTCGCGAGTGTAGCTACGGACTGTGGGGTCCTGGATTCGAGTTTCAGGCCGACCAGTGTTAGTTAGCTTTATATATAAAATACTCTACTCGCAATAATGCTAGTCAAATGGCAATAAAATTTTTTTTATAAAAAATTCGCCCCCATTACATGAGACCGAAAACTGTGTACAGCCTTCGATGTGATGGTATAATATTGTTTTAATCACCTCGGAGTTTGAATTTGAACTCAGTTTTTGCAATAGGCTCTTAGGCTCGCCCACTATATCATGGGACGTAAAAAAAACCATAGCAAACATAAACAATTAAGCATTTAGTCAGGCCATTCTTGCTTCTGTACTAACTCCAAGACACGATGTGCTAAAAATGTAGGATAACGTAGATGTACAAATTATGTGTATGTGGCTAACCACGGCTCATCACCGCTAATAGCTTTCTTTTCTTGCAAATGCAATTTATTCAATGATTCTCGTGACAATTCCGTTTGTCATTCGGAAAGCGATCATCGTTTTGCAAACCAATAAGAGCTTGAAATGGAACAAAAAAATCGAGTGCAAGGTTGGACCAAAATGTTAACATATGTACAAAGCAATAGGTTTAACATTTTGTATGTAATTACGACCTTCAGTCAGAAAATTATGGTCGTTTTTTACATGGGGCCGTGCGTGTGATGATTGCAGTATATAGTCACATGAAGTCACAACTAAATTATGATGTTCTGCAATTAAATAGAAGCTGTGTAAATAGCATGTCATCGTCATAAACGAGTAGGATGTCAATAAATACAGGATAGGCTATTGATTTAAATTAAGGCTCTTTATTAACAAAACTACTAAGTGTGCCGTCACCGGTGTTATATTTTTTTATATATACCATCACGCCTGTATTCCCCGAAGGGTTTGGCAGACATGTACTGTAATCAGTTCTACAGTATGTTTATATCGCTTTAGGTAATTGGAGATCAACCTATTGCTCCAGACTCTGAACTGCTACTGAGAATTTCATTGAAGAATCCAATAACACTTTGCTCAACTTGGAAATTGAATCCCACGAGTTACGGTCTAATGTTCCAGTTATTTTTTTGGTTCATCAGCGGAGTTTAGCTCTAGAGAATAATGGTTCGTCTAATGCGTAGCTGTCAAATTTGTTAGTTGACGTTGATGCCTATTGTAAGTTATTTTTGAAGTTTACCTTTTATGAAGCTTAACTATCGCTTCAGGACATAGCCAATGACGTATTATTATAATTTTATCAATGGGCATGTATTATTTATTCGTAGTTGGGCATATTACAATTGAACGGGTCTTAATAAAGATTCCATTTATTCTCTGTCCTGCTTCAATCGAAAAACAATATTACTTAGGTAAGTATGTGATGTAGATAAGTTTGAGCAATGCAATGAGAATTTGTCAATTTTATTACAAGACAGGCGGCGACAGGTGGTGATGATAATGATGACATGATGCTTTCAACTATAATGACTCTTCAACTACTCGGGTTTTCAAGAAATACCAAGATTGTGATAATTCTATTAGAGCATGACACTAAACAACAAAAATATGTGTCTGCCTGAACAATATTATCTATTTGTAGGAGATATATTTGTTCAGCACAGGCACAACAACATGTTTTTCATTTACATATTTTATCAAATCATCTGTTTTTGTGACCGCAATTCTCTCGGCCGCCTTCAGATGATTCCGCGTGCATCACTTTAGGTATTTATTGATCTGACATACATTTTTGCAGGTCATGTAAACATGGACTTATGTTCATGATTTTTATTTCCGTCTTAGTATTTTTCTTATTATGCTATAAATAACTAGACTGCCTGATTTGTCTAGTTGTCCTAAGCGCGACAACTATGGTCCTGGGTTCGATCCCCCGGTCGAGTAAATAATTATTGGGTTTTTCTATGAAATTCTCCGTACTTAGCTGCTCGTAGTCTGGATTTGTGCCCGGTTAATGGCAATAGACTCGCCTCCTATTACATGGGGCCTTTTGCGAAGTGCGGATGGACATAAGTACATCTCTGCCTAACCCTCAGGGCCGGATTTAGGGGAGTGCAACTAGGCCTACAGCCCCGGGTCCTCCACAAAACAGAGCCCCCACAATGGAGAAATTGTCCATTTTATTTGCACTGAGACTATTATCATCATCATCAACTCATTTATAGTCCACTGATGAGTACGGGTCTTCTCTCAGAGTGATAAGAGTGAGTCCACCATATTAGTCTACAGCGGGTTGGCAGACACACGCGCCGTCGAGAAAATCTCTCAAGCAGGCAGGTTTCCTCACTATCACTATACTTAATTAATTATTCGGATTAAGATAAGCGAGGTTTCTCTTAGGGTTCTAAAATGGCAACTTCCGATTTCGAATCATCACAGGATGCCATTCTAGCCACCCTACTCTTGTGTGCCCGATAATAATTATGAAAAGAAGAGAAGGACTGTATGCATTCCACTAAGTAAAATGACAGATATCCCTGAGGTACTTTACTTACTTCACAAATATTTTTTTTTTCGAAAAAAAAAGCTTTCTAGCAATTTAGATCGCACATTACTAGTATTCTTGTTAACCCTTAGTACTAAGCAAAATGCTTGTATTACGTGAACGTGGGTTCACGTCGGTAATGCAATGAGTGGGTTTCGAACCGGCAACCACATGATCGCAAGTCCGACGCCCTAGCCATTAGGTAGTAGCCTAATAGCTAGGGCGCCGCTTCAAACCTTCGCTTTTTGTTTTAAAGGTTCTTTTTTTATTTTTAGTATGCTAGTTTTATACACACCTAGCTTGATGTGAGCTACATAATATCTAAAATAGAGTAGACATCAACTAATATCCAGAGACCCAAACTCCCTTATCGCGCTACTAGTTTACTAGTACCGTTTCAAAATCTTATATTGAATGATATTTCGCACTAGCTTCACATAAACAGCGCTAAAAAGAATAAACTACACAACACAACAATAAAAGCTTATTTATAACATTGGCAACTATCGGAGCACGAAGTGTCGGGCTATAACAAGTTATATACAAAACCCATGCATCACTACTCTTGGTGCTTTGTACCATAACTGTACAGGGCTTTATCGATGGCATCCACGTTATTGAAATGGATACGTACGGACATCGACACCGTTACTTTGCGCACACCCGTGAAATAGATGCAATTAATTGTATTCATATAAAATGTTGCGAAATATTTCAATTGAAAACACTATTTATAGCGAATTTTATATCGCAAGCATACATCATCACAGGTTGATTTCTCGGTAGCAATCAGAATGCGTAGGTTAGAATCCCGCCTGAGCTCGAACTTTTGTTATATTTTAGCACAATATTTTATATGTATGTATATAATTTTATATGTTCACAAAGATAATTTCGTAGTGAAAGAAAAATTCGGCCTCAGGTAGGGTTCGAATCTGCGTCCCTCTGGTTAAGAACACCAGAACATTTCGAATTATTAAAAAAATAATATTTGCAAAAATATAACACAAAATAAGCAGTAAAATACGGTAAGGCAACATCTTTCGACATTGAACTACCTGAAAGGAAGTCGTGTTGGTTGAAAGACATAGAAATGTCTTCAACAGATGTTCCTGACTTCATCTGAAAACGTAAAATGTGGAAGAGACATTCGACATCACAGGCAGTAGTCTCGGTAGCTTAGTTGGTAGCCCCTGCCTGAGGCCGAATTTTTCTTTCACTAGGAAATTTTCTTTCACTAAAAAAATCATATCTTTGTCGAACTTTTGTTTCACGAATTATCAACATCATCATCATCACCAGTCTATTAAGTCCACTACTGGACGAAGGCTTCCCCTAGCCAAAGTGCCCAAAGCGTAGGTAACAAAAACGTTCGAAATCAGTATGCTTATTAGTTACACCTTGTATTTATAATATCCATTGAATAGGTTCTAATTCGTTGTTGCTTATATCTTGTGACAATAGAAAAATATTATGAAATATGGAAACGAGGTGGAATGACAACTAAGATGTGGATATACATCTACTTAATAATAGTCTAGACATAGTAAACATAACCAACACTCTTGTTATGTTTGAACTAAATAATTGCAGGATAATTATTACTGTATGAGTTTTCTTTACGGTTTTCCTTCCTTTTAGTTCTCTTGTAGTTCTTCAGTCCTTGTTTATTGTTTTTTTTTCTTGAGTTTGTATTTATAATTTTAGTACCTAGCTGGCCCCACAGACGTCCTGTCTTAGCTATGAATATTAAATTCGAACTAAATTTCGAACGAAAATAAAATAATCATTAAACTTTCTAATATGTTCCAATTTTTCTGCGCAATTTTCATTCCGTAAGAGTCTTCTACAAAGTATTAGAAAACTTAAAAAAATAAAATGAAATTGGTTTTTTCTCAACGTAACCAAGATAATAGGGAATCATTTTTATACGATATAATATATTTTTATTTAAGAAGATATATAGATTGTATTCCACACCACACTCTAATGCGTAGTAGATAGTAAAATTAATAATAACGAATTTCTTCTTGGAAAATTTGACAAGGATAACAAGGATGGATGGAAACCAGAGGCGTTTAACTTTCGAGATGAAAACATACGATGTCAATAACTCATCTATTTTTAAACGAATACAAGATAAAGGAGTTCAGTGCGCAGTAGCGTTATCTGCATTTTGTCTTTACCCTAGGATTTTACTAACAAGATGATGTAGGTATTTATGCCGAGCAATATGCTCATTTCTGGAACAATCGAAGGTCATTAGAGATACCCACAGACAATACAGAAATATATCGATGTTCGAGATAGGTAACAAATAGTATACTTTTTGAACATTCAATATAAAATAGATTTTTTTAAATAGATTAAAAAAATAGCTTTTATTTTAAACTTATATGGCTATGATATATATATCGTCTGCTACCTGGGTAGGCAGCAGGATATTTCAGATTCTTACCAACTAAGGACCGTCATTATTCACAACCATGGGATAATAAGTAGGATCCTATCCTTTCCTTTCTACCTACAGCTAAATTGATCGTTGGTTTGGCGGAAGAAAAGTTGCCCATGAGCCCTTAGACGTCGCAAGTTTCATACGTGGGTACTATCCGCTGGTTAGTACTCTTCAACATAATAAACCTCGAATCTGCATGACAATGCCAGGCCGAAGGTTTGGACTATGAAAATTTTGGTGTTTCCCAAAAATTGTGCCGATGGAAAGCGGATGCCTGCGTCCGGTCCATTGTGTTCCGACCGATGTCCTCGCCAGGCCAATTGGACAAATGACGTAGCATCCAAATTTTGATACAGTTATCTTTACCATGAAATCACCGTCTGGCTGTTTGCAAAATGGGATCGATGGATTTTGTATAGATTTGGTCTTTTGTTCGCGTTATTAGGCGTAATTTTGTACTTTTGCCAATACCTACGCGTTTTTTCATGATTCATACATACTTCCATGAACAGCTGTAAAAATTAAGTTGCAAACATTTCCAGCGTCGCAAATTGAAATTTTCCTGTTGATCGTGATGACGACGACTTGATCAGGATGTGATTGGGTATTTAAGTAGCAGATATTTTGGAAAGATCTTAGAATAGTGTATAAATCAGTTTGGAATTACATCTTCACACTTGGGTTCGGAGCCAGTTTGACTTCCAAGTGGGCCAAGGAAGGAACCTTTCTCAATGTCTTACCATCGACACGAAGTGTGTGATCCAACTGCTTATAATTTGGACTCTGTCAAAATTTAGAATATTATACGACACTAGGGCCAATTGCAAATTATGGCATAACATACCATCACGCCTGTATTCTCCGAAGGGTTAGGCAGAGGTGTACTAATTTACATCCACATTTCGCCGGTATGTTTTAGGTCCCATGTAATAGGGGGCGAGCCTATTGCCATTAACCGGGCACAACTCTAGACACCGAGCTGCTACTGGGAAATTCATAGAAAAACCCAATAACACTTTGCTCGACCTGGTGATCGCCCTAGGACCTCTAGCGTAGCAGTCGCGCTTAGGACCACTAGATGATTGATTAATGTTCTAAACAGCTATAGAAAAACTTGGCGTAATCGAACTTTACATATACAACAATGAAACAGATAAGCGATCAACCTCTTTTAGTGAAAGTTATGTAGAGTATGTTGTTCGATTCAAAACGAATAATGTTGGCATCCACAATTAAATAGAATACTATCACGGGCACCAATCACGCAGAACGAAATAGTGTGAAAACTGATCGAGTTTCCGTTGTAGAATGGGATGGGCTAGGCTGGGCTAGGATGGGCCCGTGGGAAACTGTGCTGCAAGAGCTTGCAACACCAGCTTCCTGAATATAAATTCCAAATTTGAACATAGGAAAGCGAGCTACCGTACTATGGTTCTTTCTTTAAAAGGGCCATTTCAGATACTGCCCTACATTGTGTCACTTTAACATGTATTCTACTGGACTTAAAAAAAGAACATGATTCTCGAAGGTCGTCAGTTAGGAAATGTCGGAGCCATCTTACTTAAAACATTAACTTCGTTAAATATCATTAATTATCATCATTTACTGAAGTCAGATCAAACGTGCAGTATTGACAATATAAAACTATGTAATCATAATTTTATCTGTTTTCTTCGATAGGTAGGTAAAGTTGTACTATGTACACCCACAATTCGCTGGTAAATTTAAGCGCCATATAATAGGAGGCGACCCAACTCCTTTATTCGTAAAATAATAAAGTATTCGTGGGAAATTTTATGCTTTGTCCGCATCCAAGGCTGAAAACACAGTCATTAAAATGTTTCAAAAAAATAATTATGATCATCGTGTGTAGATATTTGTTTAACAGTGTTTGTCTGTTTTAAACATTTTGTTTGCATTGTACAATCATTATGAAACTTATCTGAATCACACAAGTTTCACGCACAAGTAGAAGTTACGGGTTTTCCCTTACTTACGAATGGACAAATTTTCTGTTTTAATCGTTTTGCGATTTTGAGAGAGGGTTGCCGCTGTACACATTAAATAGTGCTATCCCTTTCTCACAACGAAAAAATTATCGATTCAACACCTCATGGTACAGACTCAGATAATAGCCAGTAATATATAGTTTGTAATTAGTTTATCTATAATTTTCAATAATTACGTATAGGACTATTTAATTTATAAACAATTATAGGAAAATTAGGACTGCCTCATTAGTCTAGTGGTCCTAAGGGTGACTGCTACGCTAGAGGTCCTGGGTTCGATCCCCAGGTCGAGCAAAGTGTTATTGGGTTTTCTATGAATTTCTCAGTAGCAGCTCGGAGTTGGGATTTGTGCCCGGTTAATGGCAATGGGCTCGCCCCCTATTACAAGGGACCTAAACATACCGGCGAAATGTGGGTGTACCTACATTAGTAAACCTCTGACGAAGAATATCGCCTATATTCTCCGAAGGAGAATATAGGAGAATATGGTATGATGATGATTTCAACCATTATTAGGTATTTCGCTTTTTGTAGATAGTTCTTAACACAACTGCATAGATTATCATAATTTATATTATCCCTTTACATGGTCGGTTACCAAATTGATAAAACGTGGAGGTCCACGTGTTCTTGATAAAAACACGACCGAAAGACACGGACCTCCACGTTTTAGCAATTTCATATAAATACTGGTGCTTAACAGGTTTAATAATAATTCCACATCAACATTATTGGAGAAAAATAACCAGTTTTTAGTATAGAAATAAGTATATAAAAAGCCTGTTTTTTTGCACAGCTCCCAATGTTTTGGAATTCATAACAGTTTATTTTACGAAGTTTCTAATTAGGTTACCTACCTACTTCGTGAATATAATGTACTGTACGTGCATCCGTGTTACAACGGACATAAACTTATTTTCGATAAAAATAAATAATGAATCGCAGTTGTCATAACACTAAATAAAATAAAAAAGCATTCTATATTATATTCCACTTTTGTATGCAGACATAACTTTAGCAAACGGATTAAGATTATCTACTTTCCATGTGTCTTATTTTTATTAAAAAATATTTACAATCGATAATCTTTTATGTCACCTGCTTGCGAAGTAATAATGTAACAAAACCTGTTCGTCCAATATCATTTTAATGACATAGAAGGACAAAGTTTATTATATAATAAGTTAAGTTTAAGTTTACGTAACGGAACCTTTTATTTTCTAGCGATCAATACTTACGGAGTTAGTAGTAGGTACTTCTCTTTGAAAACCTTCCCCTTGTTGACCTACTTAAGTTTATTCAAGTTAAGAGAATGAGTCAAACTTGCTCAATATGTACTTTTTGAAAATATTTACAGTTGTAAAGAAAAAATAATTATGATATTGTCTGAAAGTTACGCAAATGATATTTAATAAGTAAATAATGAACAGCAGAACGCTGAAACCTGTATATATATAATATGTAATTTGCTACTCTATGGTAGATAAATTATATTAGTACTTGGATATTAATTTCATCAATATTGGTATGTTTCTTGTATTAAAAATATTCCTAATAGACCAGACTGGCTATAATATTGAAAAAATATCTAAAAAAAAATGGTTTATAGCAATTTGGGTTGCACATTATCTACTAGTATTCTTGATAACCCCTCCTGCTAAGCTAAATGCTTGTGTTACGAGTGGGTTCACGTCGATAGTGCAATGAGTGGGTTTCGAACCGGCAACCACATCATTACAAGTCCGACGGCCTTGCCATTAGGCTATCGCCGCATCTATCTAATTAACTAGTTGACAATGATTATTAAGTTATTTTAGTGAAGGAAAAATACGGCCCCGGGCAGGATTCGAACCTGCGTCTTCTGGTTAAGTACACCAGACGCTATGACCGCTAAGCCACCGCGACTCCCACCCGCCATGTCGAAATTTGCCTTCACATTTTTAATTTACGTCTTTCAGGCGACGTTCACTAAAATAACTTAATAATCTTAGCATGGAAAATGCCTAAAAAATACAAAAAGATAGTTGACAATGAGCTAATATAGACTAATACTGATAATTTTATAAATGTTGGCTGTACACATGCCAGGGCGACACTACTACTACTACCCTGCCCGAGGCCGCATCTTCAATATGCTAAAAAATCTATATCTTTGTAAAAGATATAATAGCATTTAAAATATACTGGAAAAGTAAAAAATTGGAATGGTATTTTTGTAAAAAATCGCAACAGATTGATAGACATGAAATACGCTCGTGAGACATCAGGCACAAACAGAGGTAGGTATAGAGCATAGAGGTACATAAAATCAAAATACCACTCATTTACTGATTCATCACGAATTTCAGAAACTAAATGACATGACAATTTAAATTTGGATGATTTGATCCCTTTGTGAGATAGGTATGACGACAATAATATTAGACGAACGCAGGCAAGACCGCGGGACACAAATAATTGTCTATATACTTATCACGTGTGTATCATTCACATTACACACAGGTATCAACAAAGCAACACGCCGATAACGAAAGACAACTAAAGTTATCTTAATTTTATAATCATCAAAGAAACTTCACACTCATACTTATAGAGTACTTTTTTCAAGTTTAAGTACTTACCTACTTATGTATGTTTATGTTTTAAGATAATTTTTAAGATAACTACTAAACCAAAAAGATGAACTTAATCATCCATTCACGAGCTATAATTATCTTAATAAAAATTAAGTGTTATGTTGTAAAAAAAAACTTAATTGCTAACCATTTGGTGATCCACTTAGTATTTCTAAGTTCTTAACATGTTTAATCATGTCATGTACCACATAAAGGGTTCCGATTTAATCACCTGCAGCCGCTAAATGTATACCTGTCAATGACAGGTAAGTATCCATAATTAATCAGGTATCCTAAGTAGATCACCAAATGGTAAGCAATTAAGTTTTTTTACAGTTTAACACTCAATCCTGTCATACTGACCAACCTTCTGATACGTGAGAAAAGACGACTTGGGCAGAATCACCCTTTAACAGAATATGCTGATCGTCAATACTGATCGTTTCTTAGACTGATCGTTGGCTGTAGGTATAAGCCGGTGACTTACTCTGAGAGATTGATGAATTGAAATCGAGAATTTTGAATGAACCCGTCTCTCTACGATTACCTATATTTAGGCCCGCAAGACAATTCTGATATGACTTTGCCGCTATTTGGAGAGATCGGTTTCAAATTGCTTTATGAACAGAGATAGTTATGTTTTTTATTTTATAATTATTGTTCCCTTCAATGCACGTGCGGGGCACGCTTGGTGTTGCATAATGCGGTCACACAACGCTGCGCCGGCGCCGCCCTAAGCGTTCATTATTTTTCGTTAAATATTCAAAGCTGGCTTCTATTAAATTGTATTGACATCGTTTTAAGGGACATTTTAGATATGATCGTGATTCAAATTAATTTTAAAGCTAAAAGACACAGAAAATATGAAAGGGGAAAGTTTTATTGAATCAAAGTTTTACTTTACGAATTTTCAGCATAAAAAGACAGAACATTATGTAAAAAAATGTATTCAAAACGAAACTTTTTAAACAGTATGAAAATAATTGACATGCCTTGCCCTTAATTATGTAAATTAAATGTTCAAACCTAAAAAAAGATTCTTTCACAAATGTAATACGTTTGCGTCATGATTTCACTGGCTACATACTACGGACTACGCGCTACGGCTAAGGCGGAAAACTTACTTGGGCTTTTCTGCAAGTTGGCCTCTACGAGACGTAGCACGCCGCGTCGTAGCACTTCAGTCTCTAAAGTCCAAGCAAACACGCTACACACGGCCGCTAAGTGTGTCCACACACAGGAATCACAGCACGAGCTAACCACTGGACAGCCAAAACCAAATTGTGGCCATTTCTACTCCATAATTCAGTTAAATCACATTAAAGGGGGGACGACAATGGGAGAGCATCGATGTGAGCGAATCACACCATCGCTACGCATCGCTAATTTTTCATAAAGATCCATGTTTATTGGTGCCGGTGGGGGAATCATTATCATTAAACTTTATGGACATGTGTGATCTATTGTTAGACTAACAAATTCAGTGCGAGCGACCTGTGTGATCATCATTAAAACTTATACCTAGGCACGGAGGCGTTCGCTTCTAAATTTTTTTTATGATTTTTCTATTACCGAAAAGTCCTAATTATGCACGAAGTTGATTTAAAATGGTATAGTTTCTCTGACTGTATGTAGTTATGGCAGTAGTCTTTTCAGCTACTTAGTCGATAGTTTAATTCAGCAGAGCCCGTAAGAATCTCCTGTGTACAAGACAATAGATTTTACAGTAGGTATGTTTGTAATTAAATACCTGAAGGGTTAAAACTTCTTAGCCATCAAACAAAGAACAGATCTAGATTTTGAAAACATTCTATAAGGATTCAATAAACAACAAGTATACATACAGTGACCCCAAAGAGTGCGCTTTTCCGGAAGCCACGTACAATGGCATGAGTCGTAGTCGCTCGCTCGACAACCAACATGGCGTCGACAGTTCGCGCCATCCGCCATTACGCATAGCCGTCGCATGCGCACCGTGTAGTCAAATCTATAACAAATATATAAGATTTGTCTGTCTGTGATTGCAGTTAATCAGAAAATTTTACTGGTCAAAAATAGGACTGACTGACTGAATGACTGCCTCATTATTCTAGTGGTCCTAAGCTCGACTGCTACGCTAGAGATCCTGGGTTCGATCCCCAGGTCGAGCAAAGTGTTATTGGGTTTTTCTATGAAATTCCCAGTAGCAGCTCGGAGTCTGGATTCGTGCCCGGTTAATGGCAATAGGCTCGCCCCCTATTACATGGGACCTAAACCATACCGGCAAAATGTGGGTGTACATTGGTACACCTCTGCCTAACCCTTCGGGAAATACAGGCGTGATGGTATGTTGTTACGTTCAAAAAAAGGCATATTTTCGATCATCTGATTCCGGTCATCGGAACTACTGAGTAACTGAAAATTGTTTCAGTTATTCAATAGTTCTGATGGGAAAAAGACAGGCAAATTTCGTCGATAAGACAATTGCCTAGTCCAGTCCAAATATGTTTTTTATATATATATATTTATTTCAGACATATGTCCATAGATAAGATAAGAAAAGACATATATAAAACACAACACGCAAAGAAACATACATACACAACTGTTTTGATAGAACAGTTTTCCTCATCTTAACAAATGTTGAATTAGATTGCGAGCGTAAGTAGTGGGGAAACTGATAAGAAACACCTCATAATCCTTGTATGAATTAGTGAAGAATATTTTCGGTTCAGTTGAATTATTTGTTTATTAGTGCAGTGATAGCTTTGTGATATGACCATTGGTATGCCAAATCAAGCCAAAATAAATAAATAAATAAATTGGTATGCCAAGTCAAAGGTCTCGAGTTCGAATCCAAGGCACGCACCTCTGTCTTTGCGAAGTCATGTGCGTATTAATAATTAATTATCACGCGCTTAAACGGTGAAGGAAAACATCGTGAAGAAACCTGCATGCCTGAGACATTTTTTTGACGGCATGTTTGAAGTCTGCCAACCCGCAGCAGGCTAGCGTGATTAACTACAGCCTAATCCTCTATGAGAGGAGACCCGTGCCGAGCAGTGGGACAATGTAATGGGTTGATGATGAATTTGAATTTATTTGAATGCAGGACAGAACCGCAGTCACTCACTAGTCAATATGAATTAATTACAATATTGTTTCCCGCCATGACCTTGGATGCGTGCGCACGGTCATCACTCATCATCGCTGATCCAAAATAGTGATTACCGGTCGTCACGTCGGTTCAGAGGATTTACAAAATGGCAGCGGTAATGGTAGGCGTATCCGCAACCGTGTTTTAACATTATCAACAATGTCAATCCTGGGAAATCGTTATCTTGGTTAATCCGGTATACAAGAACTCATTGCATACCGCGCCTATTTTCGTAAATAAAAAAACATGACATAACATACCATCACGACTGTATGCCCCAAAGGGTTAGCCTTTCGGAAAATACAACGTTGTGGTGTGTATGTATCGAGTATATGTACCTATCATAACTGTTTATATGTATATGTACGAATAGGAGTAGGTAGGTAGGTATATAAGCATGTAGGCCTGAGCCGATTATACTTAGAAGTTCAATTAAATGCTACGGAAAATATGACCATGCAATGCTATTTTCTGTTTCTCTTCATCAGTTAGAAAACCCCAGCGCCATCTACAAAAATATACTTATATATCATTTGGTAATACTAAACATTGTTTTTATATGAAGGGAATCTCTGTGTTAATTGGTGGAGAGGATCTCTTAAGTGGATCTATTAGTCTATTATTAACGATACTCTTACAGATATCCTAAGAAGTCAGAAAAAAAACTCTTTAGGAGACAAGAAGCAAAAAAAAGTTCTTGAGTGGAGGCCTCGCACCGAAAAACGCAGTGTGGGAAAGCCTCCAAAGAGATGACCAGACGACCTGGTAATGGTCGCTGGGAGTCGTCGGATGCAGGCGGCATATAACCGGTCTTTGTGTAAGTCTATCGGGGAGGCCTTCGTTCATCAGTGGACTTGATATGATGGTTATGATGTGAAGACAAGAAGTAAAGATCCCTATAAACTATTAGACTTCCAACTCCTAGGTATACCTGCATACTTTTTTTTTTAGAAAATATTACTAGCAATGTGGGTCGCACATTACTAGTAATCTTGTTAACCCCTCGTACTAAGCTGCTTGTATTACGAGTGGGTTCACGTCGGTAGTGCAATGGGTGACTTTCGAACCAGCAACCACATGCTCGCAAGTCCGACGCCTAACCCATTAGGCTACCGTCGCTTTAACTTTTACTTTGTTCTACGCAATCGTTTTATAAACAATTTCTAGATTGAATGGACAGTTACCATCAAGCCGACTATAAATACCGAAGAATAAAAGCTTTTTTGTGAAACCGGGAAGTTATCCTAAATCACTGTGATAAAAAGAACGTGGCTTTGTATGGAGACAAATGGATATGCACCAATAAACTTATTAGTATGGTAGTTAAAAATAGGCTTTAAGAAACGAATGTCTACAGTTTTATCGGTATAATAAGATATGAGAATACCTACTTAATGCAAATATTTACGAGTTGTGTGTAATGAAATGAAATGAAATGAAATGATATTTATTTCTGTAAATAGATCTTTTCAGGACACTTTTTTACAAGTCGATTTTTACATTTTTTTTTTAACTAGATGGCGCCGACGTTTCCTATCTGACGACCTCTGAGAAGAAACGTCGAAACAAACTCAGAGAATCATGGTCTCTTTTAAAGTCCAGACAATAGTTGTTGTTAGATATGCGAGTTTAACAATGTAGGGCAAAATCTGAACAGGCCTTTTGAAGAAAGAGCCATAGCAGCTTTGAGTTGACCTGTCCTAACTGACGGCACGCATACATCAGTCATCGTGTAGCTCAACCATTTTATAGGGAGCTCAACGACCCGTCGCACAACGATACCAGATCAGCAGGACATTTGTGTAGGTCATGTGAAATACTCAAAACTGTCAGAGAAGTTTATTATACATCTGATACGTGTTAAAGCTAACCTACATAGTACTCACATTTACATTTTAATATCATACAATTAACATTTAAAAACAAAATAATATTATGCATGATTACTAGGACCTACAAGGCCACCCAGTCAACTTGTGAATTAAAAAAGGGAAAAAAATCAATAAAAATAAATAAATATACATATTTAAGACACGATAGCCAGCAAGTCGACCAGTCACCACAAGCAGCACCCGTTTGAAACGAGAAATAGATGTAATAACAAGATCCTTCAATAAACATTGAAGGATCATGTTATTACATCTATAACGGTAGTCTGGTGATGAAGATGATGCAAACGCATCATCTTCATCACCAGTCTACCGTTCCCTGCCGAACGTAGGCCTCTCCTAGTGTGTGTCATTTTACCCTCCATCCCTCGCTTTTAGCATCCATCTTCTGCCAGCAGCCATTAAAAATAAGTACCTTTAATGATTATAACGAACGACGATACGAAATTTTACATATAGTTTCCCAAATCTCCATGTAGGATACAAATTTGACATCGTGAGGTTAACCTTCATAGTCTGCTAGATATTCTTGTAGTCATATGAAGTCAGCCAACTCATATTAGTTAAGTGTGGTGTCCATAGACTAACCCCTCTCATTCTGGGAAGAAAACCATGCCCAGCAGCAATGGAACGATTAATGGGTTGTGTTGAATGTATACAAACTTTTACATTTTTGTGTACCTACAGCATGTTACCTAAGGATAGATTTGCAAGGTTAAGGTGCAAGTCGTGGCCAGTCCGACTACAAAGACATTACCTAATTCATAGAAACCGAAGCACTTAGTCATTTTTCTAAAATTATATTTTTCACCAATAAAGATAACTAGACATTGCTAGATTTGATCATAAATTTAAAATATTAAGTAAGTATTGAAAATCTCCATTAAACAACTATTTAATGTTGATAACGTCATGTTGCTATAAGGAAGAGCAAACTATACAAACACGCAAATTCAACAGCTAATTATTATCTCTATGTATTATGTAAAACAAAGGATAAAAATGTTGACAATTATTTTCAAGGTGGACACTGCAAATAATTACAATGTTGGAAATAATTTCCTACTGCTTTTAATGACTAATTACTCTTTATTATCCGTTTTTAGAGTTTCGTATAAAAAATGCAAAATCGGAACACTGGGATCACCCTAGCGTCTTTTCACAACCGTTTCATTCGAAGACATCTTCACGTCATAAAGTTTTTAATTTGTCAATACTGTATACAGTAAGTGGTTACTTTATCCGGGTAATGAACAACCGAATAGTTGAATCAGTGAAGAAATGAATCGAACAGGTTTTTTTGGTCGTCTTTATCCATGTTCAGATTTTAATCGACCTGAGAAAATAAACTCGCATCCACTATACTCCATTTGGTTAGGTACTTAACTAAAGGTAAACAAATCATAAAAAAGGTTCTTTTATAGGGTCATTTTTCATTTCGAAATAAAACATCACCAAAATAAATTATTCAATAACTCAAAATCACATTCTCCTTTTATACTAGCATATCTTACTACTTTGTTTAATATTAAATAGTTACTATTATTCTTAAGCTTGCAAACAATTAATTAAATCAAAATTTATAATTATGTCAAAAAGTATTGCAATGTGCCTACTAAAACGAATCTAAAAATACAGATATTCAAAACATTTTTCTGCGTAGTAGACTTTAGATAACTCGAAAAAATTGAGAAGTAGTACTGCGAGGAAGCGGAGCGAAATAATTAAGCGATATTATACTTAGTCGGGTAACCAGACGCCATACGTAACAGTTTGTATTTACTTTACTTTCGTTCGATTTTGTGTTTCTTTTGCCGCAAATGGTGTTAGATAGTTATTGTTCTGTTTGTTCGTTGGTTTTATTGATTGTTGGTTGTGTTTTTATTAATTTCACTCCCAATTCATATGATACCATTGTAATAAAAGGTTGAACAGCTCTGAACGCCGCCATTTTTGTTGTTTACCTTTAGTTAAGTACCTAACCAAATGGAGTATAGTGAATTGTGGGTATAAGTATATCAGTAGCTGCCATTTAAGGAATAAATGTTATAGGCGTGATGATAATATGCTTTAGTTGAATTGATATCTGTTCGCGACTGGAGTTCCACAAGTATCAGTGATAAAAATAACAACCCTCGGCCTATTTAGATATGTGTAGGTAATATGAACAAATGATAATGTACACTTCGCAAAAAAAGTTCCGGTATACTATCAGCATAGCTTGGGTAAAAGTATTGTTTTCTAAATTCCATGCAAACAGGTAAAGAGCCATGTTACTGTTTTTGTCAAGTATCTATCATGTTAATTCTCCGTGGAAACAAGTTCGTATGTTACCATTTTTTATTTCATTGTTACGCTTCATTGTTAGTTTTTGCAATCCGTTATCTGTTGTAAAAGTATCTATACAGAGCAATAGCTCTAGAAATTGTTAAAGGTTACTTACCTGAAACTGCTAAATCAATTCTGCGCTCGCCATTATTGCATTATCGCTCAATGAATATGGATGGCTGTAAACACTTAACACTAACTTAAAATAAATTTAAATGAAATTTTAGAAAGGTAACTGCTTCTTTTTGTACAAACTTCGAGTCGGTATACGGAATTATAAAATCTTCAGCTAGGAAGTATTGCTGTGAGGGGTCGAGGAAGAATCTAGACTTAATTAGTATTTAGTCGAGGAAGAAGTTAAGTAGACTTAATTAGTATTTATTAATTAACACTTGATTATTATGCTACTTAAAACTCAAGTGTGAAACTGAAGACTAGAGAGCATATTATTCATAATAACATTATGAATAATCTATTATTATCTATATCTATCTATCTAGTCTTCAGTTTATTACAGTGTAGATAGATATCTTCTGAAGCTGTGACTGGACCACCACACCCTGAAATTCACACCTGCTAAGACAAACTTGTAACACGGACTTAAGAGGAGTGTCCCTCGCGAACGCAACAATGTTGCACAGTTGTCGCTGTCTCTATCCCTCGCGATGCGAACGCGTGCCCGAGAGGAGAAACAACAACATTTTCACGCGTATTTCGTATGTTCCGCATTTTGGAGATTACTCCTATAATATTACTAATATGTAAAAAAAAAATCTTGTAAAAAAATATTCACTATATTATCTGGGTTTCCTTCGAATCAGAATGTTTCTGTATTGATACATTGTCGAGAAATACTAGCATAAAGTTGGGCCGTTTTTCAACGAAAATTGCCAATCTTTGAGCTTGTGTAACTTTTTAACCGTATATTGAAATGAAATTTTATATTACAGAAACACGTATATTAATGATAAGATTGTTACTGCAAAATTTCAATGACTTTCATTGTTTAAAATTCAAGCAAGGGCCAAACTGCGTTTGTATGGGGCGCGAAGCGGATACTATCCTCTTAAGTGACTCCTTATCAGGTTATGTTATGAATTAATATATACTACCAGGTGGCTCGACTGCTTCTTTGCCGACATGACATCAGTACCGAAATTATTATCAATATCACAGAGTCAATGTAGACACTGTTCATCTAATGAATGTAAAAAAGACGAGATAGCAGTCATCTGCAAAACATTTGCGAGAGTTTCTCTCGTCAACAGAGGCACATCACATACGCAAATTGTGCAAAACACAGTCATATCATTATGTAACCATGTGAAGCCCGAGTTTGAACGAGATATGAGTAAACTATTAATACCAACGTTATTTACAAGACCCGTTTCATTATGTGCAATTATACATGTCGCTTCGAAACGATAAATTAAGTTATTAATTATACCACACAGCAATGTTAATCGTCTATGCGTATACCTTCATATTTGTTATTATTTACAAGGCTAGCCAAGAATCAGTAAACTAAAGATTTTGATCCTACTTTGATCATGAACTTGTCCTTGAAATAGTTATTATGCAAGGTGTATAATTCTTCAAACAAAAATATGTTTCGTTATCAAAAAATCCAAAGTTATTAATTTCAAAGTTATGCGTACTGTAGCATTACATAAGAGTAATACCGAAATGATTCAATCAATTTTACGATATTTTTTTACCTATACGAGAACGAGTTATCGGATTTAAATGAATGAGAATTTTTTGCACTATCTGAGGAACTTGACATGGGTACCCTTCAACATTAGGTACATGTTTATAATTTTTATGGTTTAAATTGTAATATTTTAAAACAATAACTAGGTATCCCCCATCATAATTATCATCATCAACCCATATACTGTCCTACTGCGGGTTGGCAGACTTCACAAAATTTGGAAAATGCCTCTGGCGTAGGTTTCCTTAATCGTTTTAAGCGAGTCATAATTAAATTAATACGCACATGATTCAGAAAAGTCAGGGGTGTTTTCCTTGGATTCGAACACGAGGCCTATGACCTGACAATTCAACGCTCATTACACTAGGCTATCACTGTTTTATAGGTTGCCTTAATTCACTATTACTCATCTTAAGTTAATGGAATTAGTAACTATATTGTTCTGGACATCTAGAAGTTATTGTATTTTGAATTCTTTGCTTTAATCCGATTTACTATAAACGAGGCAGGAGAAAAGGCTGTTGGCTGAGGTATACTGTCAAGGAGCTACCAGTTTCTAGTTTCAATAGTTTCTCTAGATGTTTCACTAGTTGATCGAGTAATTTCTGTTGCATAGTAATTGCGAAAACGCCACCGAAACTTGTTACAACACCTTCCGAGTCAATTGTAAAACACTCGGTTATGAAACTTAATTTCATTCCAGTTTCCCTTTTTTTTTAATTACTAAAAATAAATACCATATGCCCTTGTGCCAATTTTCTTATCAAGGTTATCAATCACCTTCATCCACCAGTCGATAACAGATGTTTTTTGATTTTCCACGTAAACATTGAAACCTTCGATATATTATTGTCATGGGATTTTTTTTGAAGATTTTTATCGATATCGATAAAACTATTTGAAACAATATCATAAATTATGACATCTAGCTTGTTTGAAAGTTTGACAACTTGCTAATGAAATTTTTGCTTTTCTAGCGACAGATGAATTATCAAAAATTTTAATAACTATATATGTACCTATAATAATATATTTTGATTCATTAATTCGTTCATGTTACTTTAGTAATATTCGTTTACCTGAAACGATGCGCGTGGTAACCTAATGATAAAGGTAAACAAACCTGTATTAATTACATCATTAAATGAATAACCCTTGTCTCATGAATATCCTATGTTGAGGATTTTCTATTACTCTCCTGCATGACTTTTCTCTGTTATTGTTATGGAAATGTTTTTGATACATACATTTTGTACTTATATGTATTATGCATATATAGGTACATATTTTACAAAAAAAAAAAGAAATACAAAAACAGTGGGCGTGACTAGGCGTCAAAGTACTCCTCGGCATCGCTGTCGTCCGGCATCGTGCCCAGAAGACTGGCAGCATTGCCACGTTGAATGGCAATGCTTATACGCTCCCCTAGGAATAAGCCAGCCCTCTGATCACGCGAGGCGTCGACCAGTCTTCTAGATATTTCCTACATGTATGCATATATTAGTTTCATCTCCATTGATATATCCTTATTCCATTGACCGCGATCTTGACGGCATTCTTCTGAGATTTTGATTGATTGCCATATAAAGATATATTACAATGACAAGAAAGAAGTGGGTGCATTTATTGGTTTTAATTTTGGACACCGTAAACCTTCTTCCCAAACGTCTCGAACATACCTACGTGATCTGAAAGCTGTAGTCGATGTTGTGTCGCTTATTTTGGGTCACGGGCGGTGCTATGAGAGGTGAGGAGCGGTGCCAATCAGTAAAACTTTTCAGAAGATACAACATACTTGCAGCTGACCTAAGCTAAGTTAAGAGCTGATAAAGTTAAAAAATCAATGACATGAAAGTGCATTTGGCTTGTATTGGTCACTTAATGTTAGATCTTAATGACTGTTTATGTGGGAGCTCTTTATCTCTCGTTGTTAGTAGTGGGCCTTCCGTATTTATTGTTGGCTGGGCTCTGCACTCCGGTTGCCGGGTGCCTACGTGACGCGGCCCGCGTGGCGAGGCAGGGGTGAGGGGCGCCGGGCCCGTTTGTTTTGTTGCGTGCGCATCGTAATGATGTGCTTCTAGTACGGTGTTTTTATCGACATTGTTTTGATCTAAGATTCATTTTCAATTTATTTTATAAGTAACATCTAGTTTTAAATGATAGGAAAGCTTGTCTCATACTTACCTATTGTTTTTCATCTTGAAGAAGTGAACATTTTCATGTTTCAATTTTTTTCTTTCTTGTATTAGGTAACCTGGAATTCAATTGAAATAATAGGTATCCAAGTAGCCGGATGCCAAAAACGAACACAGTTTTTTACTTGACAACAATGAATGCTAAAGTTCTTTTCACTTTAGTATCACGTGGTTTTTGCTGAGACGTGATAAAAGCGTCGATATCGATAAAAGTAATGTAAACATTACGGACGTCGCTATCGTATCACTGGAGCTCGTAAGGAGGCAAAACACAACAAAGAATCAGTCGGTTTTACAAGCCCAACGCGAATAGACGCTACACCTATTGATCGTAAAGGAGAAAGCATTTACTGAATTAAACTTCTACAAAGTACAACAAAAAGTTTTTAAACCAACAAAATTATTTGGAAAAAGAGAATTGTATAAGTATTCAAGATGTTTTCAACGAAGAAAAGTTTGGAGAGAATTCTGCAAATCTACAAGAAGGAGATTCGTCGGCAAATCAGCAAGACGACTAGTGTCACCAACTCTGATGCCATGGCTCCGAGGCTGGACCAGCCGACAGCGAAGTTGCCCCAGATTGACGAGACTGGTCTACCCAAGAAGCTTTTGAAATTGCAAAAATACCACAGGTCAGTGAACTCATTTGAACTCGACGACATAAAGTTAGCGTAACCGTTGAAGCCATATCACGCATTGTGTTTGCATTATTAATGTAGGTGCTAAAAATAACACAAACAAAGCATGACAATATTACGATTAAAATAGCGAATTCGATCCGCTGATAAATACCATGCGAATAGTGCATGATACGGCATCAAACTATACAAGACCTACTTATACATTAAATTCAACACTGAATGCAGGTGTTTTGAAATAGGTGTCTACATCGTTTTAATGTTGTAGGTAAGAACTAAATTAGATTTCTAATCGATTATCGTTTGTATAAAAAACTATGATAAATGGTATTTTTTTAGAAGTCAATGTTTTAAATTTTAAATAGTTACTAGATGGTGGGCCTTTCCTAACTGACGAGGTCTGAGAAGGAAAGCCGAAATTAATTCAAAGAATCATACTTTGTCTTTTAAAAACCCTATCTCGTCACAATAATTAAATGCCTAAATAAAAGCATTCATACCATTACATCAGAGATAAAGTTAATTTAACTGTACTGTTATTACTTTCGTTGATTTTGTATTACTCTCCTGCATGACTTTTCTCTGTTATTGTTATGGAGATGTTTTTGATACATACATTTTGTATATGGAATTAGTCAGGAATATGTTGTGTGCGTGCATACTTTCCAATTTAGTAGTAAGTCAGTCGTTGAAAATTAGTCACCCATAACTTTCTTGATGTGTAGATTCCTGTCAACATTGACACCGCAAGAAATGCCGATGGCTACCCGAGGACTGGCCGTGTCGAAGGACCAGTCCCGGGAGTTCATGGCTTGCTTCCCGGACATCGTGAGGGATCTCACTGAGACTGGCAAGCACGTTGATGTGCCAGAAGCCAGCAAGTGGTTGGCTAAGGTACGCTATATGTCGCTACAGTCAGTCGTAAGTGAAGTGCGTTGTTAGAAACCTGTTATAAAAACTGAGTAGACTGACTACTTGTCAGTACGTCTGTTAGTTACTAGGTATTTTTTATCTGTGTCCGTATCTAGATGGACTTTAGACTCATCTAGTCTTAAATTACTGTTAATGTAACAGAAGTGCCTACCTAATTTGTTCTAATGTTCAGTTTTTATAACAGCATATTATTATTATATTGTATTTTTCACCTGCTAAGTTTTGTAAATTAATGTTTTGTAATAATATGTCCCTCCTGACGATTTGCAAGTAAACAAACCATAATGAGTTACTGACCCGACCTAGCTCAATTCAGATGCACATAATGTACTCTAACGCAAACAGTTGAAATCACTTTGCAAGTAACATAAAGATAATAACTTAGTGACGTTTAAATTTCACTTAGTACATATAGACGTATCTACATACTTATTCAAGTTCAGATTCGTTTTTTAATTCACTTATTAATTTGAATTGTACGTTGGTACGTACGTATTTGTATATCAAATTAGCGATAGAACAATAAAGAGTAAAATAATAGAAGAATATCCGATTCTTATTCCAATAACGTTGCTAAGTCTTGCTAATTTTTTATATAAAGTAGATACGTATCAAGCCAGAAAAAAAATACTGCGTTGTAGTTTTCAAGGCTGACTTACACCTATGTAACTATATTCGTTCCACATAAAGCAAAACTAAAAAAAATGTGTCGATGATATCATATCGTCAATACTATTAAACAAAGAATTAAATAAGTCAATGTTCTTTCCAATAGCTAACACTACTGAATGGCAGATTAAAATATTTTGTTTTTGAGTGTATATTCCGTACAAGTAGCTGAATAAAATGTATTGTTACAGTTGTTACAATACAATGTGCCCACCGGTAAGAAGAACCGCGGTCTAGCCACAGTGCTGGCCTACAAAATTCTGGAGAAGAAAGAAAACTTGACGCCTGAGAACATCCACTTGGCGAACATGATGGGATGGTGCGTCGAAATGGTGAGTCTGGAAACAGATCCAAAATTAATTACTGTCTTAGAAGTGGCTCGATTGGAATAAGGGTGAACTAAGAAGCCTAACCTTACAAAAACACCTAGAGTATCTTTTTGTATTTTTTAAGCATTTTCCATGCAAAGATGCGCGTTGGCTTAAGTAGCGGTCATAGTGTCTGGTGTACCGAACCAGAAGATGCAGGTTCGAATCCTGCCCGCAGTCGTATTTTTCCTTCTATAAAATAACACCTAGAGTCCCTAATTTAGATGCTAGAATACTCAATATATCATATACAGTTGAAGATTATATGTAAGTATAATTCCCATATGCTACGCTCAAACCAAGCTTATTACATTAATAACCATTTCAGAAAAATAGCCATTTAGATATTTATATTTTACAAGCTTTTTTATAGGATGATTTACTTACATATTCGGGCTTGTTTAATATTTTCTGTATCTACTTATTTTACTTAGCCATGATTCTGTTGCTTCAGTTGCCGGTATTATGGCGAATCATCTCAGTATAAAAGTAAAGAAATATTAATTGACGCTCAAATAATAATACCTTCTACGCTTTCAGTATTTAATTCTTGATAGCATAATATTAATAACCGCTAGAAGCTAATAAAAAAGATGTTTATAAACTATTCGGATTTGATACGATATTTTTTTTTTTTTTTTTTTTTAAAAAAAAAGCTTACTAGCAATGTGGGTCACACATTACTAGTATTCTTGTTAACCCCCTCGTGCTAAGCTAAATGCTTGTGTTACGAGTGAGTTCACGTCGGTAGTGCAATGGGTGGGGTTCGAACCGGCAACCATATGATCGCAAGTCCGACGCCCTAGCCATTAGGCTACCGAATTATGTTAATCCTAGCCGGTTGGTGGTGTTACGAAAATAAAAATAACAATAGTTGTCGCTCACTGCCATGCCAATGACAAAAAAACCTGTTTAGGTCTATAGCTAGTTTGGCTTTCCGAATATTTACCTACACTGATAATTCGACGGAGGGGTAAGCTATATCACAGGCTATATAGTGACTGAGATAACGCGCAAATACATATACTTATCTAATTTTATTGTGAATCTCGTATATATGCTAATATTACTACTTATTGCCCGGACTTAAAACTGACCTATTCAAATTAATATTAATTTATTTACACAATGATTATCTGAGTTTAATTCAGCATTTCATCTTTTAGGTAGTCGGATAGGAAATGTCGGACCAATCTAGTTGAAAACAATGTAAAACATTGCCTCGTGATGCCTCTTAATTTTTTTTTAAGATCTATTTATAGATATCAATATATATATATATATATATATATATATATATATATTGTTATAATACTTATACTAGCCGCGACCAATTAGGTGACAATCCAAATCAAAGGCACTTTTTCTATTTTGAGGCACA
The DNA here is from genome assembly GCA_958496365.1 of Subacronicta megacephala. Classification (NCBI taxonomy): domain Eukaryota; kingdom Metazoa; phylum Arthropoda; class Insecta; order Lepidoptera; family Noctuidae; genus Subacronicta; species Subacronicta megacephala. Next base: position 5,831,319 of record OY292530.1, on the reverse strand, counting down.
CTTATATACTTATAGTATTAAGTAAATAAATTAAAACCTACCAATTCTTATATCTATAACAGACCGAATGGTCTACTAATCCAAATTCATGATTAGTATTATAAGTAGTAATTATAAGGTAGGTACTTATCCTTAGAATAATTGTACTGCTCAAATTAGATTGAGAAGTTCATATGGTTATCGCTAACTATTATAAGACAGCCGCAACGTAATTAGAAACTAAATAGGTTCTTAATCATTTTGATTAATGATAATAATTTTATTTATAATATGTATTATTTAACACCCAATCTATTATCCTTATCTACTTTTGTGTGCATAGATAACATAAGCTCATTTAAATTCCTCGTCCATTTTGAAAGATGTATTATTTGCAATTCACATTCAATTCTATAAATTTTGCTACTTCTACATCTTTCATTTTTTTCCAGAATAAGTTATATTTAATTCTACAGGCGGTTTAGCTCTAAGTTTTCCCAAAATGTATAGAAGATTTATCTAAAATTTTTATCTAGCAAGGAGATTTTTTTAGTATAGGTGTAGTGCCATCGGCAAAGAGCATCATTGGAAAATTGTCTGCTTTATGAAAATCATTAATATAAATTAAAAATAATTAAAGCCCTAAGACGCTTCCTTGTGATACGCCGCAAGACATTCATATTCAGTATTATAGAACTGAATTTTAAATAAGTGTTATAGTGAAATTCATAGCGATAGACGTGTGGAATCCTTTGTGGTTTTTACAATGGATTCTATTCAAATAAAATCACTCACGTCAGTCTATTCTCTCAAGCTGTTTGTGATTTTGGACTTTTGGACCGAAAAATATCGTCTGTTTTTTTTTTTATTTTGACGATGGCAGCTCAGAAATCAAGTTGCAGATTTCTGTGTAAACTTAGTTGAATCTAGTTTATAATAACTCGGCATTAAGTTAATAAACCGTCGTGACTCATGTCTACTGCGCACCCCGTGTCATAATATTGTTATCTATGCTTGTCTTATTTCTAGATCTATTATAGGTAAAAATAAAGCTGTAAATAAACTTGCAATAATAATGTGGCATTTATTACTAGAGCGTTCTATGTAGGTACTGAACAATTTACTTACACCTTGTAACCTACTTATTCACATTATTGTATTGCAAACACCTAAATAAATATAGAGCTAAAATTCTTGTAGTTTGCCCGTCGCCAGTTGATGATTAATGATGATAATATCGGGTATGTTGGACTCAAACCGACTAAAATATTTGCTCTAAATTACCTTGTACCTTGGATCCCGTGAATTCGTGATCACATTTGCCAAGGCACATGCATTGCAAATACTTTAAAGATAGCCTGTACTTCTAGAACATTATGCATCACTGCGATTCTAAGATCTTAAAGATTTAAATTACTAATATTATCAGTAGGAGACAGAGAGTAAAATCCCAAAGGCCCGACTACTATCAGCCAAAAATCTTTTAACATTCTATTTCCCTCTTTGTTACCAGTACACTATATAAATATTTGAGTACCATTACAATGATGAATACCTATGAAATCCGTAATAACAATACAAGTCTTAGGTGTTTAAGTAAGTACCTAAGTATTAGCTGTAGTAGTTATGAAATCCAACCAAACATTCAAAAGGCCTACACAACTCATGCCATTTCTACGTAATATAATAACCTTAATTGTCCACAGTTCCACACCCACCAATTACTGCTGAATGACATCATGGATGGTAGTGAGATGCGTCGCGGGGCGCCATGTTGGTACAAGCGGCCCGAGATCGGCCTCACTGGCATCAACGATGCCTCCCTAGTGCAGGCGGCTATGTTCTCCACCCTGAAACGTCACTTCAACAACAAACTTTACTACAGGACCGTGCTTGAGACTTTCAACGAGGTATGTTGGTGTTTTAATCTAAGCTTTAGTGGGAAGTATAATTTAATGAAGCGACGGTAGCCTAATGGCTAGGGCGTCGGACTTGCGATCTTGTGGTTGCCGGTTCGGAACTCACCCATTGCACTACCGACGTGATCCCACTCGTAATACAAGCATTTAGCTTAGTACGAGGGGTTAACACGATTATTAGTAATGTGTGACCCACATTGCTAGTACCTAAGCTTTTTTTTTTAAAAAAAAAAAACAAACAAATAAACTTCCCCTATAAAATTCGAGAATGGTTGGGGAACTTTCGATTTTCACGTTTTACAAAGGTTCTTAAGGTACAGAATTAAAATAAATTAAAATCAGCCTAAAATAGAGATATGTAAAACAAAGAATATATTATTACTTATATCTGTATTTTTTCCTCAACGCATGATCTCAAACGTGACCAATAATTATGGTATAGTTACCTACGCAAATAAACATATAACATATTATATAGATAAGGGAACATTAATACATAGTTACATTTATGTTAAATTGTAACTATACCAAGTTATTCATGATCTGAAAGTTAAACCACCTATTATCTGATAATTTTTATCATGCAGAATCTATCGTTTAAAATATTATTTACATTTTCATTAATGTTAACATTACACACCTCACGTTTCTTAATTACGAAAGACTTTATCATTATTGAGTAATATATCTATCTACCAACGTTATCATATACCTATGGAGTGCAAAAACTATCTAATCTATGTTGACACGATTTTATTTATCGACACCTTTGACTTTCACCCTAGTTGAGTATAAGTAGGTACTGGTATTAAATTCTGTTCATATACTTGCAACAGGTTCTAGCATTGCACGGGAACTTTCTTTTTCTGGTGAATGTATAAACATAATTGAATATAATTATTGTAATACATAATACAGGCTTTTACCTTAACACCATGAAGGTACTATTCACCACACGTTGTTCAAAATAAACAACATAATAATAGTAATAAAATGTAACTAGTAAAACCAAATAATCTAAATTGCACCTCTCTCCTACTTCAAAAAAAAATTTTGCTGTACCCGACATGGTCCATAATTGTGTCTATCTTATATAATAACCACCTGTATGTGTACATTATGAAATTCAATAAATATATGAATATGAATAAGTTTGCCTTATGCTCCTGCTCCATTGGGTCCTAACGCGTTACTAACTAAAACGTTACACATATTTATGGCGACAATATTGCCATATGCTACTTAATTGATATAATCGGAAGCATAATAATATTAATTAACGCGATAAAATATTACACATATGCAAAGCGTAAGACGCAAATGAAATAAGAGAATTAGGTGTAACAATAACAATGGTACCATGTATTTAACAAAAGATACTTTTTCCAGATGCTGTTAAAATGCTCGATCGGCCATTACCTGGAGAAGTTGATGACTACTACAGATAGGCCAGACTTGACCCAGTTCACTATGGAGAAGTACGAAGCCATCACAAAGTACAAGAGCTCATACCACACATTCCAGATGCCAGTCACACTGGCACTACTCATGACTGGAGTAGAAGACCCTGAAACTCACAGACAAGCCAAAACAATTCTGCTGGAAATGGGAGAATTCTTCCAAATTCAAGTAAGTAGACTTCGATTGACGTACAACTTACTCATCATTGTATTGATAAATCAATTTGACGTCATCAACATTATCATTATAATACTTAAGTATGTAAATAGAAAACATACGATTATTTATTACTGACATAACAGTATCACGCCATTATCACGTTGCGATGCCACTTTAGGTAGTATAAACCTACGTTGTCTTTTCCTTAGTAGATACGATGTAGGTTTTTTTTAACCACATACCAATAAGTTATACAGTTACTTTTTTCACTAATTACGCTTTTCACGCAGTCCAATTTCTATCAAATAATTTTATATCTCAACAGAATTTACGTACCTATAGTCACGTTTGAAATTAATGAATAACAAATAACAAAGTCAGTAATAATAAACCTTGAAAACGTCACGGTGGCGATTTTAATTGATATCCTTTTCTCTTTTGCAATGATTACTAACAACATTATTTAACACGTTATAAAATCTGACTTATCACTTGTTTTGCTTTCAGGATGATTTCTTGGATTGCTTCGGAGATCCAGCTGCCACTGGCAAGAATGGAACGGACATTCAAGATGGAAAATGTTCCTGGCTTGCCGTGGTCGCACTGCAGAGAGCAACGCCCAAACAGAGGCAGTTCATGGAAGAAAACTATGGCAGCTCCGACCCAGAGGCAGTTGCCAAAATCAAGGAATTGTACGAGGAACTCCAACTCCCACACACTTACTCTGTCTTCGAAGACACTACTTATGATCTCCTTAGGACACAAATCCAGCAAGTCACTAGGGGCCTGCCACATGAATTATTCTTCAAAATCTTAGATAACATCTTCAGGCGAAGCGTCTAAACACATAAATAAAATGTATTGGTTAAGTTAGTGACTTAGAAAAGGTGCAAAACCTAGTAGATGTATATTTATGAAACTAAGATATAATATAAAAATTGACGCACGATACGGAGACTAAAGCTATTAACAGTGCTGTCGAATTTTATGCATCAAAACTAGGCATGAATGCACTTGAAAAAATAACAAATTGTATTGCCAAGAATAAGGGCTTATAAAATAGACGTGTGGGCCTTGAATATAAGAAGAGTCAGGTCGAGGCTGGAAGAAGAAATGAACATCGGGAGAGACTAAGAGAATTAATGATTGGACACTTTCTAAACTTTAATGAATTGATGCCTTAGATATACCTACCAACTTTATGGATGTTCTATGATGTAATAGTTTAAGTCTAGATTAGTAGGACCTATAAATTAAAACTACTATTTCTAACACCAATTCTACTTTTAAGCTCTGCGTAGCTCCAGCAATTCCAATGGTCTTGCAAAATAAGATAAACAACTATTATAATTAAACTATGCTAGCTTCTATATGATATACACAATTTTTTGTAATATTTTTAACGAAAAGTATGTAATTCTCTCGATGATGATATAAAAATGTTGATTATACTTTCAGATTTTTATTATAAGTAAGCTACCTTTATTCGCTGCAATTGCATCAAATATAATTTGATTCATTCCGAGGGCTGAGATCTGAGATCATCAGCCAAACATAGTTGATATAAAATTATAATATTGCGGGCTCACCTCGATTAGAATAGAAGGTACACGGTCTAGCCCCAAGAATTTGAAGTACTTATATCAAAAGCAAGTAATATCTTTATCTATACATGTCAGCTGTAGAAAAGTCAATACAAGAAGTAAGAAGAATGCTGAATATACATAATATAATACATAACTTTTTTTTTGTGTGTCTGTATGTCCGCTTATAACTCGATCTACTCGACAGACCAAACATTTGCCACCCAAAATATCTACATATATCCATGAGATTTCTTTTGAAAATAATAGGTAAATCGCCTTGATGCTGAAGACGTCTTCTGGAAGGATTGCCCAAAATACCCTTTAACCGTGAGGCATGGAAAAAGGGTATGGAGACTTTTACCTTGCAGTTGGACAAAAATGGCTGAAAAATAATAATAATAAATCTGAATAAAGTAGCCCCATCACTCGATTACATTCGCGGTTGGCATTTAGTTTAATATATCTGACTTAAAATTAATCCAACGAAAACCCAGCTTATTGTTGTTGGTAGCCCTAGATTGTCTGCTAGTATTGACTGGCCTATGATTCCACAAGTTGTCTTTGATGGCACACTCATAACCCTAAGTGAGAAAGTTAAAAACTTGGGTATTTTAATTGACAAGCATCTTTCTTGGGGTCCTCAGCTGGAAGAGGTCAGTCGCAAAATGTTTGCATCAGCGGGGTCGCTGAGGAGATTACGCAACTTCCTGCCTACTGCCACCAAAATAACGCTAGCACAGTCTCTTTTACTTTCCATTATTGATTATGCTGATGTCAGTTATCTCGACCTCACTGAGGTACAACTAAATAAACTTGAGCGACTCCAAAATTTCTGCATAAGATTTATATTTGGCTTGCGCAAGTATGATCACGTTTCCGAATTTCGAGCAAAACTCAAGTGGCTTCCGATACGTCTTCGCCGGGATTCTCATATACTGTCTCTTCTCTACAGTATTCTGTTTAATCCTCTTAGTCCTTCTTATCTTAAAGAACGTTTTCAGTTCCTCCATGACACACATACGAGATATCTAAGATCATCGGAAAACTTGAGACTTGAGATGCCAAAGCACACCACAATTTTTCTGGACAATTCCTTTTCTATTCAAGCTGTACGGCTTTGGAATGCCTTGCCTGTGTCAGTGAGACGTGCGCAATCACTGGCAATATTCAAAAGATTGGTGAAGGAGCATTATCTGTCGCTATAACTGCTATATTATCCTAGATTTTAATATATGTTCTTGTAATAAATTGTAAACTTATCTCTTGTTATGCCATATAAACTATATATATATTTATTAATATTTATATATATATTATAATCAATTATCTATGTAACGTATATTGTGTATTTATATTATTAGAATTTAAGTATGATTTAATTTAAGTGTTTAGTTTATTTTATGTACGCCAGACTACCTAGTTATTGCCTTACCTTTCTCTTGAGTCCATCCAAAGGTTGTCTGTAAGAGATCGTTTTAAGCGATAAGACCGCCCATTGTACCATTTTATACCATAAAACTTGTACTTGAAAATATTTTTGGTGTGCAATAAAGAATATTCTATCTATCTATCTATCTATATCATTTATATCAAATAGAATACATTTACGGTGCATAAAAGAGCCTGAACAAATATATGAACGATATATATTTTTAACCACGGCACTATACTTATTATGTTAGAAATTACACGATAACAGTAGGAAGGTACAAGCCTACAAGCATAATGAATGCGCCTAAATTATATCTGATACGTTGTTATGCTAAACTGTATTACAATAAGAAAAGCAGTACATATGTTTTCTTCGACAGCTCTTCACAGAAAATTGTGATTTGAATCAGATAAAGCGTTATTTCCGTTACACATATAACGCTCTGATTTGCTGCAAGGAACCATTCCTGGATCAATTCTTGTGGAGTCTGTAGTGATAGGTCTTAACAATGAATATTTGTGGAAAAGTGTTCGCATCCAGAAGTTTTATGACAAAAAAATTGAAGGTGACTACGAAGGTGTTGATTGTAAGGTAGGAACCACATTTGAAAGGTTTTCTCTTCTATTGGTAGGTATGAACGTCGTTACGAAGGAAGTAATTACGTATTACGAAGGTACCTCAAGTGTTCGACGTGTCCTGCACCCTGTCCAGGACGGACCTGGACTGGAGGCAAGGAATATCGGACTCGACAGACAACCCATGACCCACCTCACTTCTACTGTTTGCTGCTGAATATAAGCATATTTCTTGTAGGAAAGACTGCAGGCGCAGTAGGGTTCTTCATGATTTTTGTTCTTAATATAATTTCTGAAATTCGACAATTAACGGATCCAATTATTATTAATACAAAAGACAAAGTGGATATCCGATCCAAACGACAAATCCACTTACTTTTATCTAAATCGTAGCTGCTAATGACCATTGTATTGTATTATATTAACCACACCTACTTTACAATTTCAAGCTGTAGATACTATGCCTTGTAACTAACAAAAGAATAGAATAGAATATTCTTTATTGCACACTAAAAACGATGGTCAACTACAAATTATAAATCATAAAATGGTACAATGAGTGGTCTTTTCGCTAAAAGCGATCTCTTACAGACAACCAAAGAGAATTTGCAGACAACCAATAATAGAATGCTTTATTTCTATGAACATATGCTATAACATATTTTGCAGGCGCCAGTTGGGTAATATTGTATCTAAGTCTGTAACTATTTTATTTTTAGAAATATTGGGAGGTTTCGCAGTTCTATGTCCACTCACTCGAATAAGTTTGATGCGAAGAAAGAAAAGGTAGAATTTCTCAACGCTTTGCCAGGAGTTATCAATGATCTCGCAAAACATCAGAAGTTCCAAGAAATACCAGAAGCTGATAAGTGGATGAGAAAGGTGAGTTTAGAGTAGTGACATTTGAAGGCAGTGCGGGATTCAACCTTAGCGCCGCAACAATGTGACATTGCCGCGGTAAAGTGGTAGTAGGTTTTATATTATCCAGCGTTTCCACTGACGACAAAACATGTTGCAAACATCTATCTAACTCACGAAGAGTGAGTAGGATAGGTAGCCGTTTGCAACATGTTTTATTGTCAGTGGAAGTGGAAAGGCGGGGTCACATCACGCGGACGAGTTAGTGAAGCGATGAAAACTTTTTGTTTCAACGTCCGAATTTCGCCGCACCTAAAAATTTACCCTTGTGTAAATAAGCGTTTTTTGAGACTATTTTCATGTTACTGATAGCGAGAATCGTAATTAAATTTATAGTTCGTTAAGTTCAGTGCCACAGAGCAGGCACACGCGCATCAAAGCGCCTAAGCCGTGTTGGTCGCTGTCACAAAAACTGTTGCGTTATTTAAATAAATTCTTGTAGCCAGCAATAATCGCTTGATTGGAATTTTTTTTATATAAACGTACCATCACGCCTGTATTTCCCGAAGGGTTAGGCAGAGGTGTACTAATGTGCACCCACTTCGCCGGTATGCCTAAGTCCCATGCATAGAATTATTTTATTTGTGGTCCCATGTAATAGAGGGCGAGCCTATTGCCACTAACCGAGCCTAAATCCAGACTCCGAGCTGCTACCAAAAACCCAATAACACTTTGCTCGACCTGGGGATCGAACCCAGGACCTCTGGCGTAGCAGTAGCGCTTGGGACGATTAGACTAATGAGGCAGTCAAACTTTTTTGTCAGCAAATACTATTATAGTTAATAAATTATTATACACATATGAATTATATTAGCAGTTGACACACACACAAAGGCCACAGACTTCATTTGGAAATAAAAAATTGAATTGAATTGAAATATTCTGATTGAACGTCACAAAAATGGTAACTTAGTACTTACTTGTTGTTATGTGAGGATAAAAACTCAATATGCTTAGTTTTCTTCTCTAATAATACTCACTGCCGCTGACAGAAGTGGCGAATGGCGATAGAAAAACATTGCTTTACAATTTAACCCGTCAAGTACCTACCTTCTTAAAAAATTATAGAGACAATGCAAAATCAATTGCCCTTATCTTCCGAGGCCCATAATTATACGATTTGTTGAATTAATCTTGACTTTTCACAAAGCGACGGAAATTATTCAAAACGAAATGGTATCTACCTAGTTGTTCTCTTGCATACCCTATGTACGGTGGCCAGCACATCAAGTAACCACAAAATGTCAAATTTTCTCAGTTGATGCTGAACTTTATCTTCAACAATTTAAGGTTTAAAATCATTTGGAGAAATTTGACAGTTTTGTATACCTTGACCTGCTGGCGACTGTACATACATATAGCATGCACTATGTAGGAACTTATTGCTTCTGAAGTTGAATAAATTTCTGTTGATGTTATTTATCATTAACTTTTAGGTTCTAAATGGTACTCTAGTAGGCGGTAAGAACGCAAGAGGCTTGACCACGGTGATGACGTATAAAATGATTGAGGATTCAGAGAATATCACAAATGAAACGTTACGTTTGGCGCGAATTTTAGGGTGGTGTGCTGAAATCGTAAGATACTTTATTTTAACTTATAAAACTTTTGACTTTATGAGACACTTATATCCAGTCATCACTTTATTACCAATAGGTATAAACCTACAACAGGTAAGTACTTACAGTTTCTTCGAAATAATCATGCCGATCGAAAGTTGTCTGCAAGTGGTTTAGAAGTGGTAAATTTTAATAGAGAGTAGGTGTAAAGATAATTAGAGTCGTTAGGTTTCACATTTGTAATTATTTTGTTTACTAATATATTTATGTATTAAAACACTTAATTAAACGATTTTATCACCGCAGTAGTTCGGACCAGCTAAATTCAGACAGGCTTAGTTATTTCGAACAAGCTGTATCTAATTATTTAATAACATATCAATTAATTTAATGATTAAACAAACTTACCTGAAGTGAAGTTCTATCATAATTATACGAATTGCTTCGTCCCTCTTCGCGTGACGAGTAGTACCACCGAAAGGCGTTACTACATAGTTTAATAATCTCGAGGACGAAGCAAAAAGTATAATTATATTTTGATTGTTTTTTCTTTAGTCCTTGTCAAGGTTTAGTTTTTTTTTTGAGAATTTAAATCTCTTTTAGTGTTGCACTTGAAAAAACTGAACAAGAAGTATGAGAAGCATTATTCTCCTTATTTAATAGTAATTATATTTTATTTGCGAAATCGTTGAAAAACTGCCTTACCTTTGCTAATATTTCTGGTGTAGTTACAGGCATACTATTTAGTGTTAGACGACATAGCCGACGGATCTAAGACTCGCCGAGGCATGCCCTGCTGGTACCGAAGGGAAGACGTGGGTATGGCTAACGCTATCAACGACGCTATTCTGATACATTGTTGTCTTCAACAAATACTTCGAGCAAACTTCGAGAATTCACACAACTATATGTGCCTGGTTCATAACTTCGATGAGGTTTGTGTAAAACTATTTACAAACTAATAGATAAGGGGTGGGGGGGGGGGAATTCCTTCGTTTGATTTAATGTTTTCGGTAAAAAACTATCGGGTGGTTATTCAAGTTTTTTGGTTTGTGCCCATCCTTATGGAAAAACTTCCAATCTTCACCTCTAATAAAAAAAAGTGCCATCATCTCAAAGTTTGTTAATATTACAGACACTCTTATGCTCTAGCATTGGACAACATCTAGACATAATGACTGGAACAAACAAACAAAACTACAATACATTTACTATAGACCAATACAATTCTCTTGTCGAACACAAAACTGCTTATTACACTTATAAGCTGCCTATATCTCTTGGATTGACGTTGGCAAACAAATTCAACGAGGAGAGGCTTCAGAATGTGCAGGATATTTCTATGCAATTAGGGAGACTCTTCCAAATGCAGGTGAGTTTTATTAATTAAAAGTATAATTTAAACTATCCACCGTATTGGATTTAGAATGACGTCTCTTGGCTAATCACGCTTTGTCATCCAAATTAAATGTCTATGCAAATTTCAGCTCAATTATTTCAAGAAAACTGCTTTAAAATTCAGTTGCAAGATTTGACCCAAACAAACATACATTACAACCTAAATAAAAGCTTATACTTTATAGAATCTTACTCTTACGTATTTGTATCCTACGCCTTATCTTTTCAGTCGAGCTTTCGATAGCTCGACTGACAAGATAAGGCGTAGTTTCGGTATACGTGTGTGCGTATAATTGTGTGTTGTACACCGTTAGGCGTAGTTTTAACCGGCCTCACTTCTTTGTTCGCAAAGTTCTATCTTAACTTTTTATTTGATCTGAGTTTGTATCTCCATTATAAGATAATTATTTTCAATTAAGGTACCTACTTAGGTAATTGAAAAAGTTTTATTTTTGTGAACAATTTTTTTAATCTCGTTATTACAGGACGATTATATTGACTGTTATGGCGATGAAAATCTGACCGGAAAAATGGGTTCTGACATTCAGGAAGGCAAATGTTCCTGGTTAGCCGTTAATGCGCTGCAGCGCTGCAATAACAATCACCGTGCAGTATTCAATGCGTGCTATGGCAGCAAGGAGCCAGCACACGTCGAGCGCATCAAGCAGCTTTATAACCAGCTTAAGATACCTCAGCTTTACATGGAAGAAGAAACAAAAATAAATAACAACATTGTTCAGCGAATTGAAACTGTGACTTCAAGTGATGAACGCGAGCTGTTCAAGAAAATTTTAGATGACACATATGGGAGAAAACGGTAAATTTAAATAATCGTTTACATTTTGATGTTCAAAATAAGAGCGATATTGAAAGTTGCGTTATAAGATACTTATTATATATTTAAATACTTTCTTATTTGTACGGTGTGTGTTTCTTAAATGATTAAATTTAAAATAAACTATCCAATTGTTATTAATGTGTGATACCTACATAAATTAATTAATTATCTCCTATCTAAATATTATGTACTTATCTACAGGTAGCTGTAGATAAGTACATACCTCTCAGATTAAACTGTGTGTGACCTACCTACTCTAAATCATAGAGGAATGTAATATATCCTCTAAATCCAGTAACATCCTCGCTTCTGTGTATCACAAGTAGGATCTAGCTAATATAGGTGTGATGTGGACGGTGAATGTTTTACAAGAGTATCTTCTCTACTTTTTAAAGTATCTATTGGTTAAAACTAAACCATCATATCACTTTACTAACCTAACCTAACCTAGAATATACCTAGGTACCTACTTAGCCTATTTTTTTTAATCTACGCCTACGATTTTGGTTTTTCTGTTGATCTCTGACACATTTCGTACGTACCTAGTAACAATTGCGACATCAACTACAGCTCATTCACAACTGAATACTAAAACTTTAGCTTAGAAATCGTTCATGTAAATTGTATATAATATAAATTGTTAATTTTGGCAGAATCTTAGTAAGTATCTATAATTTTATTTATAGATACTACTATCTGCCATGACATTTTATTTAGCTAATGTTTTAGAACACAGTAAAGTTGTGAATAAGATTGAGTTCGCAATAATTCTTTCTTACTGCTTACTACCATCAGCCCAGAATGTGTAGGTGTGTCTGTGTGAAAAAAAAAAAAATTTTGGGACCCAAGGAGAGGCGATCCACCATAACGGTAGGTTCATAAATGACAAATACTACAGATTTAAGATTCACATTTTCACAGTTTTTCTGACGGTCATTACAGTTTTACTGTCCGACAGGGTAGGCATTCGGCAACACTGAATAACAATCTTACCGAATCTTAGACTCAGGCCGCGTTCCACTCGGCGATCACAAGATCACGCTCACGACAGTAGTTGTTCCTGTTCCACAGTGGAATGGAATTTTTTTTGGAGGATTTTCTCAACGATCACTTCGACCCACCTCATTAGATGGGTCATCGTGGGCGTCGCGTGGGCGTGTCATGTTGTCATAAGTGACGTTTTCGCCGCGACCACAACGTCCACAACGACCGCGGTCAACATGTGGAACGGCTAAAGAAGCGTTTTGATAGTTGTGATCGCCACGTTGAACGCGTCCTCAAACGGACCTCGGGTCTATATCTATATGCCTCGGGGCCTGTCAGTGTCAGTCCTGTCACCCGGCAGTGTCAGTGTGGTGTGGTTGAGTGTGGTTGTGATGTGTGACAGACAGTGTGTGATTGGATTGTGATGTGATTGACTGAGTCAGAAGTCAGAACGCGTGATTGTCGTCCGTCAAATCCAATCTATTTAAGCGTAAACACTTTTTCAACTTTTAATTTAAAAAAAACTTAAATAATAACAACAATAGGTACATAAATAACTTAACACCTAAATTATTTGTATAAGTTATTATTGGACAGTTCATTTAAGGTTTATACGTTACTAATTCGGTCAGAGAAAGTGGGCACGTACCTAACTAATATTTATTTACGATGAATAATATGAAATTCCTTCGCATATTATGTAAAACACGGACGGTATGTGGCAGCTTTGATAACCAACTACAAGGGTAAGTTATTCAAAATATTATGATGATGCTGTATTTGTCTTTTAAGGAAAAATTTGCTGTTAGTCCATGATACTCAGATTTACAACAATCTAGGTGCCGTTTTCACAGTAATATTATGTATAAAGTAACTTACAAATTTCCCTACTATAAAAGAATATTACTCGCTATATAGAAATACTAGTGTGAATAGTGCAAGCGGCTTAATATGTTTTAAAAATAAAAAGTTGTAATAACTTTGATCATAATGACATATTATTATATCAAATTCAATACAAATTCAGCAACTGAATAACATAAACAATATGATTTTGCAAATTCCATTTTGTATTAGTCTGTGAGCCTTCTTAATGAAATTATTATTATAATATTACTAAATCAGTAACTGCCTCATCAGCCTTATAGTTGGTCCTGGGTTTAATTCCCAGGTTAAGTAAATAATTGTATTTTTTTATGACATTCTCAGTAGCAGCTCTCTCTGTTAAATAAATTATCTCAAGTAAATGTTGTTTTCATTTTCAGCCAACTTCAATTATCGTGCAGTAGACTCACATCAACAAATGTTTCAATATCTCAAATGAAAGAGAAGGAGTTGTTCCATGATGTGTTGCCGGGTATCATGGAAAGTCTACAGAGCAGTCATAAGTTATCCAGGGTGCCAGAAATTGGCAGTTGGGTCAGGAAGGTAAATATTATTCTCCTCTCCCATTAACTTTACAGGGTCGGCACACACAAGCGATACACCTGGTGCTAGTATCAATAGGCTTTGGTAACGTTGTAAGCTTATTTGCCACCAGTGTAGTTGAAGTGGTAAAAAAAAACTATAAAATATTTCTGATTATATTCACATCCATTTTGTAGGATTGCTAACAAACAGTCATAGTTATAGACAAGTTAATAAGGGAGTCCCCGAAAATGCATGAATTAATTCAATGAGACCATTCAGCGTTTTGCATTGTGTCTATAGTATAGAAGGTTGAGGTTAAAAGTAGGTATTTTTGATAAGTCAAAATCTAGTTGCATGAGAAGAGTGCAAGAAACTTCATAGACACTCTTAAAAAAATTTGAATACAAATTAATTAATTACATACAAATTATAATGGCAATAGGCTCGCCGCCTATTACATGGGACCTAAAACATACCGGCGAAATGTGGGTGTACATTAGTACACCTCTGCCTCACCCTTCAGGGAATACAGGCGTGATGGTATGTGTATGTTAATACAAATTACTTAGTTTACAATTTTGTACCGAATACTTCTAAATATTGTTATAGCAAGCAAGAACTGACGAGACCTAGTGTGTCTCAACAAAATTATCAAATCTTATCATTAATATATCAATTATTAAATTTTAATAAAAATTAAACTCTCTTATCTCACTTTAAGACGTGTTAATTGAATTGCTTGGTTAATTCAGCAAAAGCCTGTGTCTGTAAAAATAAATTTTGCAGTGTCTATAATATCGACTTTAAAGGGTTAAATATAAGGCTTTTAATTAAACTGAACACCACTATAAGTTTTTATTTATCTTGGCTTGCCTGCAGGCACAGTTTTACAATTATATTTTTCAGAAAGAAAAGAAAAGTCCATTGTCCAAAGTTCATTGAGTTAGGCATCTACTTAATTTTTCCTAAGGGAAAAAGAGGGGCCAATATAATAAAAACCAAAGTGCAACCAATATAAGTAATGAAATATTATTATAAACAATAGATAAGTAGTAGGCAGTAGCCTTGGTATATGATTATGTATGAAAAAAAAAACATTAATTAGGATTATGATACCTACTTAGTTATGGTAAACAATCCCTTATTCAAAATGGAATATTATATATATGTTTAGTATTCCACATCAAGTTGTTTTTCATTAGAATAAAGAAGCATATATTATGTGACCGCCTAGCCATTTAGGAAAATGGACAGAATGTTTTTTCATATAGCCATCACAAATAATTTGTTTTTCTAATAGGTTGTTTTTCAGCATAGTGTGTGTTAAACATCCTAGTTCAAACAAATGCTCAAATATACAGACATCTGTAGAAATTTAAAGAAAGAATAATCAGCATTATTCTTTCTATTATTATAAAAAAATAAATTGCGTGGCCCATGATTCCGCTGAAACAGTGCTGGCATTTCGCCTGGCATAGATTGTGTAAGGCAATGTAATGCCTGGCGCTGATTTTAACCCAGTATTAAAACCAGTCTTTTATAAGCCCTTTTTTCACAATAAGAATTATATCTTATCATATTCTTCACTAAACTTGTTATTTCTAATAGCCGCTCAACTACCCTTTTGGTTAGCAAGTACAGAATTTGATTTTTCATGTTAAGTTTGCTCTCTTTTCAGGTATTAGAACATAATCTAACTGGAGGAAAACATTCAAGAGGAATGATGACGATGCTAGCCTATGAGATGCTTGAGAAGCCCGAAAATTTAACAGAACAAAACCTACAATTGTCCAGAGTACTTGGATGGTGTGTAGAAATGGTAAATACATTGTATCCTACCTTTAAGACTTATACATTACCTATACAACACAGGAAAACATTCAAGAGCCTGCAAAATATTCAATAACAATCTGCTCAGTCAAAAAATGAAGACTTCTTAGTTGGAATATTTACTTGATAACTAAAATAACAGTTCTATTTTTTATTTTGAACAAATTGTTGGTCTATAAATAACTTATTCACAATTGAGTACCGTTATCGTAGTAGATTAAGGTGTAAAATAGAGGATTCGGACTAAAATAACAATTTACACCGAAATCTTCTTCGATAACGATTTTTAAGCAAAACTTTGAATACTCAATTGTGAGTAAGTAACTGTTGTCGATGATGTCGCAATTTTGACTGTTATGTACCTACCTAGAGTGTGTTATAGACGAATAAGTTGCGATAAACCAAAAAAAAATTGCCTGTGGCTAAAAACATTCTCTTCACATCACGACATTTAAGATAAAGAAATCTAAACTAAGGTTTAACTTGACGCACTTAGGATGCATACGTTATTTCCATTAACGTCAGATTAAGATAAATTATTTTTCATAATAAAAACTACCTCCTATATCTAACTACCTCCTACCTGTTAACGTAAACATCAATTAAAATGGATTTTATCTCAATAGTCTTCATATTGACTTCATAGAGACTGCCTCGTTGGTCTAGTAGTCCCAATCGCGACTGCTACGCTAGAGGTCTTGGGTTCGATCCAAAGACTAGAATATAATATGGTTCGATCCCCAGGTCGAGCAAAGGGTTATTGAGTTTTTCTATGAAATTCTCAGTAGCAGCTCGGAGTCTGGATTTGTGCCCGGTGAATGGCAATAGGCTCGCCCCCTATTACATGGGACCCAAACATACCGGCGAACTGTGGGTGTACATTAAGTGCACCTCTGCCTAACCCTTCGGGGAATACAGGCGTGATGGTATGTTATGTTATGTCTTCATATTGATATTACAAAATGTGTTCGCACATAAAGTTTAAAATGATAATATCTAGTAGTTATAGTTATACATAATTATTGCGTTTTGCATGGAATGTTTGCAAAAAAAATTGACATTCCGATACCTATACCGTATATACACAGGAATTAATGAAAAAATAATTATGAATTTTGAAGAAGTAAATTTCAGCTAAAAACGTTGATCCTTTAAACACTACAGAATACGTTTTTATTCCTGTACATAATTTATCTAAATAAAATGTATTCATTTACTACAGAATCTAAATAGGTATTAAATGTCTAGATAATTTTTTTTTTCTATTTCCACTATAAATTTCAATTATCTTTAAGGGTCCGGCGGACGTCGAATTGCCCATACAAACGTAATTCGAACATAATTCGAAATTCTTACATATTTTTATTAAATTATTGTATTATTCGGATTCGGGTGCCATTAATCTAGGTGTACAGATTTTGATTACGTCCTAAATACTTCACTGGAAATAAATGTAAGAGAATGTAATTCTTGATTTTTTGACGAAGTTTCGACTGGTTTTCCGGTCTCTTATTCAATATTAAAAACAACAATATTTACACGGATCTAATTCGTGGAACCTAGCTTATATTATCAATTTTCAGAATAACATCAGGAAATTTGAATAATAACAACTTTTCATTCATAAATGAACGATTTACGGCACGCGACGAAATTTCGATCAAATTTTGAAGCAAAGTAATGCTATCTCATGCGTTCTAAGCGAGGGGTGTGGCCTGCCGGCCGTCGTGCGGTCGCTTTTAAATCTACCTACTACAGTCGGTGTTTCATTGTATCTTGTACGAATGCGACGTGTTTGTTTTTAAATCGATTATTTATTACGGTTACGGTTACCTGACCTTATAAGTAAGCTGACCCCTTATTGTACGAAAGTCTATACAATGCGAGGTCGACTTATACTGGATATGTATATCTAAAGCACCAGTAGAAGCTGACCGCTTATTGTACGGAAACTCTATACAATGGGAGGTCAGGTTATCCTGCATATTTATAACAAGTTATACCTGAATCACCAGTACAAGCTGACCGCTTATTGGACGGAAAGTCTATACAATGCAAGGTCAGGTTATACTGGATATGTATACCAAGCTGTACCTAAATCACCAGTACAAGCTGACCGCTTATTGAACGGATTTTTTTTACAATGCGAGATCAGGTCAATTGGAGTTGCCTAGTAGAAATTTTCATGTCACTAAAAGTGGTGATTTCCCTTTTTATCCAGACGTATTTTAAAATCCAAGATGGCGGACATCACTTAAATAAATTGATATGGGTGTTGATTTTGAAGTATCTTGGGGTGCTATTTATGAAAGTGGCAGTAATTTTGTAATCCAAGATGGCGGACATTATTTATATTGAGAAATTGAAATGGGTGTCAATTTCGAGGTTTATCGGGATGCAAATTACGAAAATGACATTAATTTTGAAATCCAAGATGGTGGACATTATTTTTCTGAATAAATTGATATGGGTGTCAATTTCGAGGTTTATCGGGATGCAAATTACGAAAATGACATTAATTTTGAAATCCAAGATGGTAGACATTATTTTTCTGAATAAATTGATATAGGTGTCAATTTCAAGGTTTATCTGGTTGCAAATTACGAAAATGACATTAATTTTGAAATCCAAGATGGCGGACATTATTTTTCTGAATAAATTGATATGGGTAGCAATTTCAAGGTTTATCGGGTTGCAAATTACGAAAATGACATTAATTTTGAAATCCAAGATGGCGGACATTATTTTTCATAATAAATTGATATGGGTCTCAATTTTAAGTTTTATCGGGATGCTAATTACGAAAATGACATTAATTTTAGAATCCAAGGTGGCGGACATTATTTTTCTAAATAAATTGATATGGGTGTCACTACCAAGGTTTCCCAGAATGCTGATTCCGAAAATGACTATAATTTTGTTATCCAACGGACATTATTTATATAAAGAAATTGATATGGGTCATATGGGTGTCAATTTCGAGGTACCTAAGTATATTGGAGTGCTGAGTATAAAACAGAAATTATTTTGAAATCCAAGATGGCGCAAATTATTTATCTAAATAAATTCATATGGTTGTCAATTTCAAGGTTTATTTAAAAAAAATTGTATGAAATCCAAATGGCAAACATTTTTTTTTTAAATTAATGTAATTTTTTTAATTAGCTCTCCAGGAAACCTTTCAATTGACATCCATATAAATTTATTTACCTACGTAGGTACCCACTTTACCCTGACTAACAAAGAATAGATACAGGTGGCATTATATCCGTCTGGAGTGGACGTCTGGTCTATAATCTTTGGTCATGAAATCTATGGAGCATATTTCTTTTCTAAAATAGTAAGAAATAAAGAACCATACCATCACGCCTCTGTTCCCCGAAGGATTAGGCAGAGGTGTACTTATGTTCACCCATACTTCGCCGGTATGTTTAGGTTCCAAGTAACAGGGGGCGAGCCTATTGCTACTGAGTATTTCATAGGAAAACCCAATAAAACTGCTCGACCAGGGGATCGTACCCAGGACCTCTAGCGTAGCCGTCGTGCTCAGGACCACTAGACTAATGAGGTAGTCGGAAAGAAAGAAATAAAGTTTATTCTTTGTCACAACACGAGACAAAACTAATAAAAATAAATAGATGTAGGTAGCAGACGTGGGAATTTTCCAGATCGCATTGATGCTATTCTGGGAAATTCCCACGGGTGTGAGAAAAACGTGATGAACACGAATAACACCGGTGGGCACTGACTAGGCACATAGTAGGTACCTGCCTAATCGTTGAATTTGAAAACCGCGGAACGTACGTAGGAAGTGGGTATGGTGTGGAAGGTATGAGATAACTTGCGACCTGAGGCTCGTAGAGGAATTTCTTAAAAATGCATTCCTATTCTCGATATTGTCTACCATCTTATCAAAAAAAAATTCAAATATATCACATTTATTGAACATGTCATAAATTATTACAAACATTACAAAATTAAATTCTCGGTTCCAAACGTTGAGATGCCTATAAGTCGCTAGGTATGAATGTTCCGGCTACGCCCACATTATTTCGACGGAGAGAGCAATATTCAAGACGATTTTTACACTCGCCGCGTATCGGAGTTGTCGGCTTCGTCCGCCGGCCTCTTAAGGTGCAAATAATCAAATATCTTTTTACCTGACATAATTTGTTATTCTACGCAGATTCAAGCATACTTCATTGTTGTGGATGATATAATGGATGGTTCGAGCACGCGACGCGGCATGCCTTGTTGGTACCGGATGCCGAACGTCGGCCTCGGCGCTATCAACGACTCTATACTCATCTACTGCTCTATTATGGAAACATTGGAGACATACTTTGGCAAAACACCGCACTTTGTCAATGTTATGCGACTTTTCAATGAGGTGTGTGAGATTTGTAATACTGTTGATTTATAAAAAGATATTTAACACATACATAACATATCATCACGCCTGTATTCCCCGAAGGGTTAGGCAGAGGTGTCTTTTAATGTACACCCACAGTTCGCCGGTATGTTTAGGTCCCATGTAGGTAATAGGGGGCGAGCCTATTGCCATTCACCGGGCACAAATCCAGACTCCGAGTTGCTACTGAGAATTTCATAGAGAAACCCAATAACACTGCTCGACCTGGGGATCGAACCCAAGACCTCTAGCGTAGCAGTCGCGATTGGGACCACTAGACCAACGAGGCAGTCAGATATTTCACTAATTATATATTGTTATGTTGTGATTATCTAAACGTTTAAATACATATGTTAACATAGGTAATCTCTCAACTCTTAACTCCTAAGAAAACAATCACAAATGCGAAACAAATAAGACCGCGATTGTCTTTGCCACTTGCAGACAGCTTTGGACAAGTTTAGTTATTTCGAACAAACTGTGATCGTTTTTGCATCAATATATTTTTAACTATGCTTTCCAGGCTCTGCTGTTTACTTCCATGGGCCAGCACCTAGACTTTACAATGGCCCACCACTTGAAAGACTACAGTCTGTTCACAATAGACCGGTACGAGTCTATTGTCCAGTACAAGACTAGTTGCTACACGTTCCGACTGCCTATCCTGCTGGGTTTGGTGCTAGTTCAAGATGTCGACAAAAGCATGTATGCAGACATCGACGATATATGCTTGAAGCTTGGAAGGTTGTTTCAAATGCAGGTTAGTTGACTCATTATCTACCATAACTCTTAATTCTCCTATCCTTACCGTAGTATATCCAGTACATATTTTCCATTTTCCATACATCCCTATCAGCCCCCATCACATGACTGAAGTCGACGAAAAGAACCGATTATGATCTAATTACAATTGGCCACCGACCGAAGAATTACACAATAATTACAGTGACCAGACAAATTCAAAGTCAAATTATGTTTTCTTGGTCGTCAAATATTTTGTTTGTGTTTTTTTCGTAAATTTTACCTACGTTGATAACATTTTCTGGGTTCACGGAAGTAATAATTGCGACATCAACTTTAACTTATTTACAACTGAATACCAAAACTTTTGCTTAAAAAATCGTTATCGTAGCAGAGAGTATAGTTGTCTAAAATAGAGGATTCTGCCAAAACTGTTATTTGCCGATTTAATGTCGCAATCTCTACTGCCTAAACCTAGTGTTTCATAAATGTACAGTCGCCAGCAGGTATACAAAACTGTCAAATTTCTCCAAATGATTTTAAACCTCAAATTGTTGAAGATAAAGTTCAAAACCAACTGAGAAAATTTGGCATTTTGTGTAACTTGATGTGCTGGCCACCGTACAATTGGCAAAAAACTAAAAAAATAATGATCGCAACGCGCAAGACAAAAAGTTCCGCCTTAAAGTTAATTTTTGTTTAAGGATGACTTCATAGATTGCTTCGGCGATGAGTCGGTCACAGGTAAAGCGGGAACAGACATTCAGGAAGGTAAGTGCTCCTGGTTGGCGGTCACCGCTCTACAACGCTGCAATGAGTCACAAAAGGCCCTCTTCACACAGTACTACGGCAGTAAGGAGCCAGAGCATGTAGACGCTATCAAGGAACTTTACAATGAATTGCGGCTCCCAGAAATATATAGACAAGAAGAGACAGAACTACACGATGCTATTATGAAACGAGTGCGCGCGTTACCCTCCGCAACGGCTCCTAATTTCTTTTTCAAATTAATAGACAAGATTTATAAAAGAAAACATTGATACCATTTTTTGTATAAAATTGTATATACAGGGTGGAAGGGACATCAACGCACAACCGCTTACTATGAATTCAGTACATGATTCTGGACTACCCTTTGAAAATTTTCGTTGGCTATTTTTTTTTAATCAGCTGTTCCATACATTTTGACCGTGTAGGTATTGCACTTTTGTAGAAAAATAGCATTTTTTTTAATAACTAACATTTGACATTTATATTTTTATCCAGAATCATATACTGAATTGTAAGCGGTTGTGCATCAATGTGTATAACCTTAGCAAGCTTGAACGTCTTGGTATACCTGTTGCTTCCGTCGTGTCGACAGCTTTACAATAAAATTATAGGTCATATCTTGGTAAACATAATTATGTGTCAATCAGTATGTTGGCCTTTGGGGGGCCGACTTAGGGACTCCGTCTTCAGACTACATCGTGGTAGTAGTTGGTACGCCTTTATGTAGGAAGCAAATCAGGTCCAGTAGGTCTGGCCTTAACCCCATTCTGTGGGTTGTCGACCACCTGTCATGGTCGTTATGAATGTTGAGAACCCCACGGTTTTCAGTCAACATACCCTCCAAAGGTGTTACATGAATTTGCAGGATTTTCCACTCACTGACGTGAGAATCGGTCGGTCCGTCATGGAGGCATTTTAATCACCTTCTCGAGTTAAAAAAATAATTGTTTTTTATTACTACAAACTCGTTCAAGTTTGCTTGGTTTAATAATACACCTACACGAATAAATTAGATATATTTTTCTACAGTTCGAAATCGAAATATAGCTACTTCCATAAAGGCTGATTTACACGGAGCAATTTAATTGCCTGACGAATGCAAGGGCTCGACGCAGAATGCGAGCTAAGCTAATATAATAAGCACTTCGCTGTCATTGATTGCTTTGCAAGAAACTTATATAATGTAAATGGGCCGCTAGTATAAGCATGTAATTTAATATTCCGGTTGTATGTAGTTATAATGATCATGACAATAATTTGACCCTTTTTATGTTTAAATGCGTATACAGTGTTTATTTCTGAGGAAGTCTGATTGTTATTATTGGAGTCACAAAATCTATTGAAAATACAGTATTTTCTTAAGACTGGCTCGAACGCACGCCAAATGTACAGATGGCTGCACTAATTGGGTATCTCTGATTTATAAAACTAAGTCTTTCCATGAGCAACCTAGGAATTGAAGCAAGAACAGTACATTTTGCTCGAAATAACTAAGTCTGAAGTTATCCGCAAGTGGTTTAGCAGTAATAAATTTTAATAGAAAGAGTTGGCGTACAAACAATTGAGGTACCTAATTATAATATGTATATCTCGGATCAAATAAAAAGTTAAGATGGAACTTTGCGAACATAGAAGTAAGGCCGGCTAAAACTACGCCTAACGGTGAACAACACACAGTTACACGCACATATCTATTAGTTAACTACGCCTTATCTTGTCAGTCGAGCTTTCGATACCTCGATAGCTTTATTTGATCTGAGATGTATATATTTTTACTAATTTCATTATTTATGTATAAAAACATTTAATTATACGAATTTACCAGCGCGGTAGTTCGAAACGGCTAAGTTAAAACTGTAATTGCGGTATAAAACGCATAGTACTAGTGTATTAGTTTGTCCTCATTTTATTTCATCTAGACTGGTATCTAATTATTGCAGCTGTTTATTCGTAGGTGTCGTTTAAAACTTTTGTATAATATAATATAGAAAACCCGGTCAAACACTCTACATAATGTAGATCATAGTTTATTTTACAGTTTTCTTGGAAGTAAGTTGTAAATTTTGTTGTTATATACTTATTAAAATGAAAAGTCTAATGATGTTACCATGTTTTTTGTCTGTTTATTGCACTGTTTTTATTGCACGTCAGTATTTCTTGAACGTTGTGCTAAGAACTAATATATAACGTAAAGTGTGTAGTATTATATCAATCTAACCGTAAAAATATAGGACTTTTTATGAAACGTTATTTAAACTTGTATGATCTGAAATTGTATAAATAGACCATCCCAATACTGTGATAACTACAACAGTAACTACAGGGTGGGCCAAAAATTTTTGCAAATAGCAACACTAGATTTTTTGAAAACCGTTCGAGGAATGGTCGCGCGGGTGGCGGCAAACTATGCGTCACTTCATGCATTTTTAGTCACGATGGAGCGCTTCACGGGACAACAGTGTGCTTTTTGTGTAAAACAATTTTACAAAAACAATGATTCCTACGTTACTGTACGACGCCTGTTTAGAATTGAATACGGATTACGCCGTGTAAATGACTGTCCAAGTGTTAATTTGATCAAAGCTTGGGTCGAGAAGTTCGAGCAAACGGAATCGACAACGAATATTAAACAAACAGGGCACCCACGTACAAGAAGAAGTCATGAGAACATTCGAGAGGTTGCAATATCCGTAAGGAACGACCCAGAATCATCTACGCGTAAGCGTTCGGCGGCTTTGGTAATACCAAGAACTAGTCTACGGCGGATTTTGCATCTGGACCTCAAACTGCATCCATATAAGCTTCAAATTGTGCAGGAGATGGAACCAAATGATTACATTCAACGTAAGTTATTGGCTGACACTATGCTGGAGTGGGAGGATTCTCTAGCATTGAGAATGTATTGTTTACGGACGAGGCCCATTTTTACATCAATGGGCACGTGAATAAGCGCAATTGTCGATATTGGAGCAGGGACAACCCTCGCCTTAAACATCAAAAGCCACTTCATTCACCTTAAACGACAATATAGGCTGTCATATCAGCCAAGGGCATAATTGGTCCATATTTCTTTGAAAATAATCAAGGGAATAATGTAACTGTGAATTCAGCGGAATATGTCAAGATGTTGCAAGACTTTTTGACGCCGCAGTTGCATAAATTTCAAGTGTACAACAACAGGACCTGGATGCAACAAGATGGAGCAACATGCCATACGTCAAATTTGAGTTTACCGGTAGTCAAAGAAATGTTTCCAAACAAATTGATTTTTCGCAGGGGTGATATCCCATAGCCTCCGAGAAGCCTGGACCTTACATCATGCGATTTTTTCTTGTGGGGATACCTGAAAAGTCGAGTGTACCTTAATAAACCGACGACAATATCCCAATTGAAACAAAACATCAACGAGGAGATTGCCGCGGTCCCCCGCAGCATGTGTCAGCGAGTTTTTCAAAGTTTGCGTAGTTGATTGTAGGAGTGCCAACAACGAGACGGCGCACATTTGGACGATGTTATTTTAAAAAAAAAAAAATCATTATTTGACTATTACGTTAAATAAATTATCAACAAAATGACATTTGTAGTTTATTTCTATTCATGTTTCAAAAGTGCAAAAATTTTTGGCCCATATAAATTGCGATCAAGCATCGCGTGTGTCTATAACATATTTTTGGTAGGAGAAAATGCCTGTGCGCATACATTTCGGGAACGGTGAGTTCACTGCACTGCCACTTCCATAGAGAAGCCGAGAAGTCCTACCTAATCGCGACCCCTAAATGAAACGTATTTCGTGAGGCAAATTTGCTTTCTCTCAGCAACCCAGTATTATATTTGAATACCGAAAGATAAAAATTGCTTCGAATTTTATTAATTAATCATATTTAACTTTATCACACGTATTCTGTTATTATTTGTATTAAGTAAAACGCACTGTTTTCCACTGGTAATCTCGTAATAAAAGTCACATTTGCATTTTACGTGTACCTCTAATTTAATGTGTAGGTAATTAATTAATTTTTCCACCGAAATTACAAAAAAATAATAATAATTACAGTATATTTTTTACTATAGGTACTCTTACTTTACTGTGGGTCACAATTATCGTCAAATAGAAAGAAAGATGGCAAATTTATTGTGTGTCATCAGTAAATTTTATTTCTTTCTTTCTTACTAATGACGATAACTGTGACCCGCAGTGAAGGTCTCGACTAAATACTTTCATGACGGATAGGGTTGGTAACTAAGAACCAATAATAATTGAAACTTTGTAGATTCTGAGATTTTGTGATTAGTCAGTGATGCGTATTTTATTTAGCATTTATACAGATAAAAGTATTTTTCTTCTTTAAAAAACCTGACAACATACAAAATGTTGATTCAAACAGTGTGCATATATATCTACCTAATATACACGTTATTAGTAAGGTGATTACTTGATTAGTGGACAATAATTTAATCAATATTACATAAATTTAAAGATGCTTTGATTTTTGTACTAAGTAATAATAATTGTGTGCGTTCGCGCAGCGGAATGTTGTTGAATTTAAAGATTTTAAGTATGCAGATATTTAGTGTATGACGTCGTATAATTGTGTATGGTAAAAAAAAAATTGTGCACGCAGCCATTGTGGAGAAATTCATCAAAAACTGATTCCGCTGGGCGAACGTTGTCCTGGCGGAACTTTTTTTAATCCATAAACTTTAGAAGAAAAAAGATGTGTCCAATAATTAGTGTGTATTTGTGTGTAATTGTGTATGTATGAATAACATTAGTGCATGCATAAACTTCGGAGAAATTCAAGTTTCCGCTACGCGAACGTTTGGCCATTAGCTAGTTTTCATATAAAGCGCTTACATAGAGAGCTGTAGAATTTTACATACATTGTTTTGAATTTGTTTATATTTGTTTAAAAAACAGATTTAGAAAAAAACGTAGGGCTTAAAAGATAAAAATATAAACGTAAAATACGCTTATTAGGTCTTAGTTCTTAAAGTATGCACTTTGGGGTCTAGATTTTCACGTTTATACAAACCTTGTAAGTGTCTGCAACATGTTGCCAAGTATCAATGATGTTCCGTTAGTAATTAAAGAGTTATAGGACAATTTACCATGAATAGATCACTGTTTACAAAGCAGTCAAATATCACGACGTTCTAAAGGAATTGCATGGTAAAATGTATGCCAATAATTAGTGTATTCATTCAACTATTCACATGCAAAATTTCGTGTCATTAAATTCAGTAATTAAAGAAAAACAATTAAAATACTGACGAAGCATCGAAAACCTACATAACCCGACCAAGTTCGGATAGCTACAAAAAAGCGGCCGTGCAATATATATAGGTAACATCCCAAAATGTACAGTATAATACCGGTATTGAATTGGTATAGGTGATAACACAATTGTTGTTTCGATATAATTTATAGGTCATTTATTATTGTACACCTACTTTTTTAAATGTATTTGACTATGACAGAAAGTAGGTACTATTTACGTAGGTACTTTATTTAAGTATGCGCTTGAGACTTGAGATATAATCTAGATATATTATAAGACAAATAAAATTCATACAGCTAATTTCTATTGAAGATTTCACGGATCAGGATTCTAACTATAGACCCCTTAGGGAAATTAAATAATTACCACATGTAAGTACCTACTACTGTTTAGGTAAATATTTATCATATTGTAGCTTATTACTACACTATTTAACCAATGGACTAGGCATGCACGAGCGTTCCCCTTTGCAAGTTTAGTGGATCAAACAAATCTAATAACTTAAAAAAAACTACTTCTTGAATCGATTTTTTAATTGATGTAAGTATACCGTTGTACTGTACTGTGACTTATGTATGTGAGCGTGTTCCCCCGCACCCCACCAAAATATGTAGAATTATTTTGTTCGAAGCGGTACGCTTAAGGGTAGTCCTTTGGTTAAATAGTCTAAGTATTGTAGTTATGAATTGATCAAAAATATTCTAGTGTGAAAAAATAGAAAACGCGCTGCGCGCAACGAGCGATAGGCGGCTTCTCGCTTGAAACTCGCTTTTTTTTATTTTTTTTATTAAAAAAAACGGTACTTCCATCCTTGAAGAAAAGAGAGGGCAATATGTTTTCATTAGCCGCGGCCCGCAACGCTTGTGTACGCAACTGTACCGTATTAATAAATACTATATTGGAAGGTTAAGAACGTTTCTTAGATATATGGCACGGCCGCTTTTTTGTAGCCATCTGAACTTGGTCGGGTTATGTAGGTTTTCGATGCTTCGTCAGTATTATAATTGTTTTTCTTTAATTACTGAATTTAATGACATGAAATTTTGCATGTGAATAGTTGAATGAATACACTAATTATTGGCATACATTTTACCATGCAATTCCTTTAGAACGTCGTGATATTTGACTGCTTTGTAAACAGTGATCTATTCATGGTAAATTGTCCTATAACTCTTTAATTACTAACGGAACATCATTGATACTTGGCAACATGTTGCAGACACCTACAAGGTTTGTATAAACGTGAAAATCTAGACCCCAAAGTGCATACTTTAAGAACTAAGACCTAATAAGCGTATTTTACGTTTATATTTTTATCTTTTAAGCCCTACGTTTTTTTCTAAATCTGTTTTTTAAACAAATATAAACAAATTCAAAACAATGTATGTAAAATTCTACAGCTCTCTATGTAAGCGCTTTATATGAAAACTAGCTAATGGCCAAACGTTCGCGTAGCGGAAACTTGAATTTCTCCGAAGTTTATGCATGCACTAATGTTATTCATACATACACAATTACACACAAATACACACTAATTATTGGACACATCTTTTTTCTTCTAAAGTTTATGGATTAAAAAAAGTTCCGCCAGGACAACGTTCGCCCAGCGGAATCAGTTTTTGATGAATTTCTCCACAATGGCTGCGTGCACAAATTTTTTTTTACCATACACAATTATACGACGTCATACACTAAATATCTGCATACTTAAAATCTTTAAATTCAACAACATTCCGCTGCGCGAACGCACACATAATAATTACTGTTATCTATAATCTCAAACATCTAGTTACTTCCAAAAACTGGATGGGTATGATTCAAATGAAATTGTAACGAAAGGGTTAAGGAATATATGTATATTTTTTAAATATCTATTCGGCAGCTATTTTATTTATAGTTTTTTTTTTCGGGTTGTTATAAATAATGGTATGCAGAAGAACACCACAGACGGACATCTAACGTCACAATTTATAATCAAAGTTAACCACCACTGAATCTTAATCAAATAAAATGGTAGTTTCACACAATTTAAGTTAATTCTTCAATATTGCAAAATGCGACGATGAATCGGTTGCTGTTCACAGTTAGAGGATCGCTAAGGATCCACTAACGACTAACAAAATTAATAATTGATTGCAATGGAATTATTCAATGGGGCCCTTTTAGTAACCTTGGGCCATAGTCAAACAGTGAAGAAGCATGTGTAAAATAATATATTAATTACATACCATCACGCCTGTATTCCTCGAAAGGTAAGGTAGAGGTGTACTCACGTACACCCTCACTTCGCCGATATATTTAGGTCCCATGTAATAGTGGGCGAGCCTATTGCCATTAACCGGGCAAAAATCTAGACTCGCCAGCTGTTACTGAAAGTTTCATGGGAAAAGCCAATAACACTTTGCTCGAACTGGGGATCGATCCCCAGGATCTCTAACGTAGCAGTCGCGCTTAAGACCGCCGATGAGGCATGACGGTAATGAGGCAGTTATATCAATTGAAAAAAAATATTTTTTGATTTTCTCCTGAAACAATGTTGTAGGCAATTCATTTTTACAGACCCAAAAATGGCTACGTAGTCACTAAGTAAGTTCTTAAAAACTTAGAGATGTTAAATATTTTGTGTTTGTGTTTTTTCAAATCCTTGTTCTCTCTCGGTGATGACAGTGATAAATGGAGAGTGATTTGGGGACACAGTATGTATATTTCCATTATCAGGCACGTGTAACCGAAGTCTTATACCAGTACGGTTAGCAAAGTGCATATACCTACTACCTACTCAAAGAATGTTCAAAGTTTGTTGTCAACAAAACGCACGATATTATGGTTATTTCTAGGCTTCAAATCTGAAAAACATTTTTTTTCAACAAATCATGAGAAAATTATGTAATTAAATGACTTTAGAAAAAAATATTAAGTAATGGACTTCTTACTAAACCGACAACGCACGGACGCATGTGCTGCACTATCAACAGTGAAAATTAAGTACCTAATTTTATTACATAGGTAATTAGAACGAGATTTGAATACCGAGTACTCTCCTTAAGTTATGGTCTCACCTGTTAACCATATCTAGGTTAAATAAATAAAAAATATGATGTGTAAAATAAACAATATTCTAAGAATTTATGTACCCGTTCTAAAATTTTTACATGATGTATGTATTTTTGAGTTAAAGTATATTGCATGAAATAAATGGTTTTATTATTTAAATGGTGCCTTTACTTTGCATTACTTTGACATTTGATAAATGACAAAAATGCGTTGCGAAGAGGAATTGGTTATGGACTTGAAGTCCCAATTTCAAATATATATATTTATTTACTCAAGATGTTTGCCGGGCTCTATACAAACATTACCCATGAAAGTAGATCTGTTTGGCCACCGCTCATGGAAGCTGGAGGTCTGTCTGTGCCCTCCCGGCTGGCACTCGATGCCTCTGCGAATCGGGAGAAGGATACGGATGCTTCTCCCTTACTTTCCATCGCAAACACCGCACGCCAAATCCGCCGCGGCAGCGTTGTTCTGCCCAAGCTGGGTAAAATTCCAGCGTGTGCTGCGCCGTGTCCCAGGGGCAGTCCTCGCAATCGTGGACAACATGGCGTTGGCTCCTGACTGTTACGGGACTTGCCTGTGGAGCATAACACAGGTTCCTCCCGGAACAGCCATGTCCCGAAAGTATCCGATAGTAAGTTGGTCTATCTATGCGAAGTTACAAGGAAAAGTTTCACGGGCTATTAGCCTCTATTAGTTTTCGAGACGACCAAATTATACATAAGAATTTTATTTATTGTTGAGTTCAATGGCTGTGTTTATAAAAATCATTCTTTATTTTAAATACCTAGCTAAAATGCGTCAACTGAATTATTTATTACACAGGTGCATCTGAAAATATAATGTCATTGCATTGCTATAAAAGCAGCATTCAGCATTTGTATAAGATAGTTTCTATTGATAGGTCACATCTAACGGTTTCAATAAAAATGGTGACATTAATCCGTCGAACTGCACGATTTATTAATCAGCTGCGACATATACGACAATCGCACAGTAGTGCTGATGCAGTTTTTGAACCTAATTCTAACAATCACTTAGAGAAGAAAGCTTATGAAGCAGTTTTACCTGAGGTTGTGAACGCTATAGTGACGAGTCCAAACTTAAGTTCAGTTCCTAAAATGAGCAGCTGGATGAAAGAGGTAAGTTAATTCAGTTGTAAAGTGACGATTTTTATAGTAGGTAGGTAGGTAACTACAGCACATAGGTGAGCTAATTAACAACATAGACTTTTTCCTTGCATGTTAATTATAGATGATATCTTACAGATGTTAAGCTACACACTGACTACAGATAACTTCGGCAGCGGATTGTCAGTCGCCATTGGATATCGAATGCTTGAAGATCCTGAAAACTATTCAGAAGAAAAACAGCATTTAGCTCGTGTTCTAGGCTGGTGTGTAGAAATGGTAAGTGTTTTTATTTCCTCATTTTGGTAAGTTTCCTAAGAAGCATACTGTCTGCCTCATAGTGGCGTAAGATTGGTGCGTTATACCAAGGTATTTCGTGCTTTGCTGACATGTGATGATGTGAAGTTCAAATCTCATTAGACCAACTGGTTGCATTAGATACCCTTGCCGAGAGAGTAAGGATACCGGAGGCTCACATCCTTTTAAAAGGCCAGCAACGCACTTGCGACTCCTCTGGTGTTGCGGATGTCCATGGGTGGCGGTAATCGCTTAGGTACCTACCATTAAGCGATGCGGCTACAAGTCTGCTAGTTTGCCCCATCCTTAATCTATAAAAAAACGCTTCAAACAGGAACACACTTACCTTTCGGGGAATACAGGTTGGGATATTGCGCGGCCGCGGCCTGCGAATTATAAATAGGTCGTAGGCTCGAACCCAGACAGGCGCTTTACTTTATGTAAATTATTTCATTACCGCTTCTCCCAAAATGGTGAAGGAACACATCGTGAAGAAACCGTCCTGGAACTAAAAACACATGGCCGGCGGGTAGGATGACGGCCCACCTCCTCTCACCGAGAAGCCTGTGTCCGAGCAGTGAGAACATGATAGGCCGATTATGCTCCTAAATATAGATTGGCCGATTATGCTTTTCTGATCCTACACTGTTAACCTTTCAAAGACGATATTACAGACACAATGCAAGATCTATTGTTTAGTTCACCGGGGGTCGGTACGGGCGATACTAAAATAAGAGCTACTTCATCAAATCTGTTTTTTACAGGTGCAGGGATTTATACAGATTTCGGATGATATATTAGATGGGTCGACAATACGACATGGAAGACCAATCTGGCATCTCCAGCCCCATGTCGGTCTCTTGGCTGTGAACGACACTGTACTTATGCAGCAAGCTATGATGGAAATTCTAGAAACTAATTTCAGCAAAGTATCGTGTTATTTTGACTTGATAGGACTTTTTCATGAGGTAGGTTCGTGCAATTCGTTCGTAAACCGTGTATGTCTGAGTTGCAAGTGTTTTTGCACTGAAAACTCGGTGTAAAGACAATAATTGTGGTCTTAAATGTACAGGACATTTATGTATAAAACCGGCCAAGTGCGAGTCGGACTCGCGCACGAAGGGTTCCGTGCCATTATCTATAAAAACTTCAAAAAAATCACGTTTCTTTTCAGTCACCGTCACAAATACATCTTCTGTGAAATTTTCTAACTATCACGGTTCATGAGAGTCTGGTGACAGACGGCCAGTAGCGGAGTCTTAATAATAGGGTCCAGTTTTTACCCTCTCGGTACAGAACCCTAAAAACACTGAATTTTGTATATTTATTTACCTTCCCGGCAGTTCATTCGAAACTGCATACATAAGTATGTCATCAAAGTATCGCACTAAACCACTGTCCACTAGGCTGGCTTAGAGAATTTCAAGAAGAAATAGGTACTAAATTTATAATAAATACCTACATAAAAAACAAGGTCCAAAGACAGTGGCGTAGCTAGGTAATCAAAGGCCCTGGGGCAACAAATCACCTAGGGCCCCAACTAAACTATTTAAAATCGTTTGTTTCGTATTCGTCGTTTTCCGAATTCGCCGTACTCCAGATTTGTCGTCATCCAGATAAGTTAATTCGTTGCGGGGAGAGTCCGAGGGGCCCCTGAGCTTGGGGGCCCCGGGGCACTGCCCCGGCTAGCCCACCGGTAGCAACGCCACTGTCCAAAGATAAAGCTTGTATTTAAATGTTTACTGGAATTATATAGATTTAATTGTAGCCGTGCAAAGCCAAGCGTTTTACTGCGATTATCCAAATAAAACTCTAGTGTGTTTGCGAAATCTACAGCACATTTTGAATGAAGGTGCGCCTTGCCTCTATCATCAGTTTCCTTGTCTCCATGTATAACAAAACAATTGTTTTTATATTCTTTCTTTTAAGAAGGTAATCCAACTTCGTAATATAATTTTGCAGGCAGTGTACAAAACGATGATCGGCCAACATTTAGATTGTTTATTAGCTTACAACAAAAAAAAGGACAATATCGATGTATTAACCAAGGACAATTGGACCACTATTGGTATACACAAGACCGCATACTGCTCACACAGGCTACCTATATTTGCAGCTTTGCTTCTAGTAAAGAATGGGAAGCAAAAAGTTACTAAAGAACTAAGTGACATCTGTATTGATCTTGGAGTATTGCTACAAAGTCAGGTAAGGAAGTTAAATTACCAAAGTACTTAGATAATTCTTATCTAAAACTAGTGGGCCCGGCAAACTTCATTCTGCCATATATTGGGTTACACTCTGGTAGATTCCCATTATTGAAGCACCTTGAGATATTCACAAAGATATGAATAGTCTAATTAAATAAAATTGTCTAGTGAAAGAAAAATTCGATCTCAGGCAGGAACCGAAACTTCGCCTTTTGTCAGTCGAGGTATCGAAAGCTCGACTGACAAGATAAGGCGTAGTTAACTAATACATATGTGCGTGTAATTGTGTGTTGTACACCGTTAGGCGTAGTTTTAGCCGGCCTCATTTTTTTGTTCGCAAAGTTCCATCTTAACTTTTTATTTGATCCGAGACAAAGATATGAATTTTCTTAAATTAGAAAATTCATATCTTTGTAAACATTTCGCAATATTTCATGCTAAAGAATAAGCACCTTGAGATATGTTATAGTTGCTGCCTCGACAACGATATTCATACGACAGTTACCTTTTTTCGTTTCATCATCATCATCCCGTGTTCGTCCAGTGTAGGACGTAGGCCTGAGTGTAACCTATTTTAAGGCGGAGCGAGGTTTGCTGGGCCAGCTAGCTGTACACACGGCTACACATCAAGCTATACAAATTCAGTTTAGACTGACCTCCCATTGTAAAGATTTTCCGTACAAATCAAGACCAGCCTATACTGGTTATGTATAGCTTGATGTGTAGCCGAGTGTACCATACCTACTATCATCAAATAATTAATTTATCCCTTCCCGGAGCTGGGAGCTGGGACCTACACATAACTGAAGTACCAGGTCAACAAACAAAAAAACTTGAATTTGAGCATGAACTTCATTCTGTTAATATATGAAAGAAAAAGAGGACGGATTAAAACATAAACTGTTCCTATATTCACCAGAGTTTAAAAACACTGGCTGCCACGAACGCCATTTAATCTTTAAAAAAATATGAAAACTGACAGTTTCATATCGCAAGTCATGTAGAGGATTTTCTATACCAGTATTATTTATTCTTTTTTCTTTCAAGATTTTCCTTATTATTTTTCTTCTTAAACCGCCTCTGTATTATGACAAACAAAACACAAAAAGAATTATTCTAATCGGTCAAGCCGTTTTTGCGGTTAGGCGAGACTAACGAACGGCGATTGATTTTTATATATATAGATAGATTATGTAAGCTATCCCGGAACCAATTATATTTTTATTTGTATTTAAAAAAAACTGTTCACAGGACGATTATGTAGACGCCTGCTGCGATGAATCAATCACAGGAAAAGTCGGCAGAGATATTCAAGAGGGTAAATGTTGCTGGATGGCAACATCAGCGCTGCAGCGCTGCAACGAAGAGCAACGTTCTATCTTCAAAGAATACTACGGGAGCGAAGACCCAGAGCATGTGAAGCAAATCAAGCTGCTCTATGATGAATTGAACATCCCTCGGGCGTACAAACAGTTTGAGCGTGCCATGTATGACGGCTTAGTGCGCAGAATACATGCGCTTCCAACTAAACAAGAGACGATGTTCCTCTCAAAAGTTCAGGAGATAATAAAGATTAAAACGCCTGAATTTAATTAATAAATTTTGATGAATTTACCAAGAGGCAGCGCTAAATACACATCGAGCTATAAAAATCCATTAGATATAAAGAACAATGCGAGAACATAATTATATCGGATATGTATGGCTTCACGTGTTTGTACCTTTGCCGTGACGTAAGTAAAGAACTTGTAATTTCAATGAACAGTTATAAGGATTTTGTGAAAGTTTAAGTCATTATTTAGGTTTTATTTACCCAAAGCCTTAGTAAAAGAACAGATAGAAATGTGTAGCATAGAAGAAGCCTGTTGGGACTTGGGACTTTGTTACGCCGCTTCTTCTTGCCAGTTAAAACATTAGATAGCGGTAAGGGCGGGCATTTTGGGGCTATCTATGTTGAAATGACGTTCAAGAAGTATCACCAAGTAGTTTGTCTTGAATAAATGATATTGATTTTGAGACCGACTTTAATTTGTTGGACGTTTTGCTTTCACAACCGACTTCCGAAACTGTTTAAAGATAATTTGCTCAGAAATTTTGAGTGGCGAGTAGTCTATGGCATAAGGTTTAACCTACATACGTTTTCAAATTCATCGCTTTTCGAACGTTATCTTTGTTTTATAAGCTTTGAGGCATAAGTCTTCAATAACTTTAAATGGGACCGAACGGGAACTATAGCTGACAACTATAGCGGGTAGGGCCTACCCTATGCGCTATGAAAGTAGGTAGGTACCTAGTTATAGGTAACTTTAACCTAGTTATAGGTAATTAAACTTTGTAGAGAATTAGTGATTAGTCAGTGATCGGTATTTAGCCTTTACACAGATAAAAGATTACAGAGTTACAATTTTTTTCTTTTCGTTAAAAACCTGACAACAAGTTATACGAAATGAATCAATCAAACAGTGTGCATATATCTACCTAATATACACGTTATTAGTAAGGTGATTACATGATTATTGGACAATAATTTAATCAAGATTACATCAATTTAAAGATGCTTTGATTTTTGTACTTAGTAATAATAATTACTGTATCTATAATCTCAAACATCTAGTTACTTCCAAAAAGTGGACTAAAATGTCATATTGAAGTATTATCCGCATCTCACCGTAGCATAGATATACAAATAATAATTATGACTATGATTCAAATAAATTTGTAGCGGAAGGGTAAGGGTTTTTGTATATCTATTCGGCTGCTATTTTATCCATAGTTTTTTTCTTGTTATAAATAATGGTACTTATGCAGAAGAACACCACAGACGGACATCTAACTTAATACAAAATCGCTACATAGTATAAAACAAAGTCGCTTTCTCTGGAAACTACGCAACGGATTTTGATGCGGTTTTTTTTAATAGACAGAGTGATTCAAGAGGAAGTTTTATATGTATAATACATACATATTTTAGTATAGAAAAGCCGAGAAACTACGCGGGCGAAGCCGTGGGCGGGAAGCTAGTATATAATACTATATAAATAAAATGATATCATTACAAATAATAATTACATAATAATATATCATGTTATAAAATCCCAAGATCTTATAGTAGGTACACCTTAATATAAAATAATTAATATATAAAAAATGTAAAATATGAAAATAATAAAAAGGGTATAAAACTTCCTCCTTTCTCCTACATCTTGCCGTGCCTGACAAGGCCCACACATGATTCCTAAATTATATGATTGTAACAGCTATTTTAACTTGTGGAGTGCAATAAATGTATTGAATATTGAGTAACGTCACAATTTGTGATCAAAGTTGAACACCATTGAATCTTAATCAAATAAAATGGCAGTTTCGCATAATTTAAGTTACTTCTTCAATATTGCAAAATGCGACGATGAATCGGTTGCTCTTCACATTTGGAGGATCGCTAAGGATCCACTAACGACTAACAAAATTATTAATTGATTGCAATGGAATTATTCAATGGGGCCCTTTTAGTGACCTTGGGCCATAGGCAAACAGAAAGTATCAAGCGAAGAGCATGTGTAAAATATTATATTAATTACATAAAATACCATCACGCCTGTATTCCTCGAAAGGTTAGGCAGAGGTGTACTAATGTACACCCATACTTCACCGGTGTGTTTAGGTTCCATGTAATAGTGGGCGAGCCTATTGCCATTAACTGGGTACAAATCCAGACTCCGAGCTGCTACTGAAAGTTCCATAGAAAAACCCAATAACACTTTGCTCAAACTGGGGATCGAACCCAGGATCTCTAACGTAGCAGTCGCGCTTAAGACCACTAAAGTACTGAGGCCATCATAATATATTAAATAAATAAAAAAATAGGCAATTAATTTTTACAGACCCAAAAATGGCTACGTAGTCACAAAGTAAGTTCTTAAAAACTTACGAGATGTTAAATAACATACCATCACGCCTGTATTCCCCGAAGGGTTAGGCAGAGGTGTACTTAATGTACACCCACAGTTCGCCGATATGTTTTAGGTCCCATGTAATAGGGGGCGAGCCTATTGCCATGAGATGTTAAATATATTGTATTTATACATTTTTATTTTTTTAATGTTTTTTTAAATACTTGTTCTCTCTTGGTGATGACAGTGATAAATGGAGAGTGATTTGGGGACACAGTATGTGTTCACGACGCGCCGCGCGCGGGTTAAACAATAACAGTGTGCGTGTAGTGTCAACGTGTGTGTGCGCGTCCATTATGATAAGTCGACTCCGCCCTTTATTGTCGTCACGTTGGCAGAGTCGACTTCACGGAGTAAAATCGTGACCATAAAAGGCAATGTAAATAAGAAATCGTTGGTATATAATAAAATGGCGGTTATGAAGGATGGATGTGGGAGCGGGAAAGGTGATATAAGTAGGGGAATGGCGCCAAGCGCCTTCACTTGTTACGCGCTCCCGGCCCTAGCAGGTACACTGCACTCGCTCTTCAATTTCGTGAATAAGTTCAAGTATAAGTTGTGTCATCACCTTTATCACCCGCATCCATCCTCGGTGGAGTTTGTGTCTGTGTAAATAGTTTAATCGATTGTTTTCTTTCTGATTCCCCGGAGACCCCTCAGTGTAGTAACCTCCTCCCCTATTCAGCCCACTGCTCGACGTGGATCCCCCACATCTGGTCCTTCGAGCCGGATCCCTGAGCAGCCAAGAAGATGGTGGTTACCCGCAGCCACAGAGGTGAGAACTCCAGGTCACAAGAGACAGTCGAGGAAACTATGTCCACAGAAACTCGCGGCACGATCGCCGCCCCCACCGTCATGGGTTCCACCAACAGCGGCACGATCGCCGCCACCAGTAGGTCGAAGCCAGCTCGGTCACGCCGATCCATCACCTCGCGCCGAAGACTCCGGGAGGAGCTGGAGGTCAAGGAGAGGCTCGCTGAGCTCGAGATACAGCGACTACAGGCAGCCGCCGCCCTGGAACAGGTGAGGCTCGAGCGAATACACGCGGAGTCCGACACGTCGGGTGATGAATCCGAAGAGCTAGCATCGCAGTCACAGCAAAGGGTTAACAAGTGGCTTGAACGGCAGTCCGCCGACGCGGCGCCGGACGAGCTGGGAACGAGGGACGCTGCACCCGAACCAGCAACCGAGGAGCCGACCGCCCACACGGAAAAAGGACGAGGACAGGGAGCCCGTGTCATCATGGCACACGGGCAACGGGATGAACCGCCTGCGCGTCAAAGTTCCGCGGTCGACGTCACTTCGTTGGCTACAGCGCTCGCAGATGCCGTGCGAGTATCAGGGAAATCAGCACCTAAGTTCTTACAGGAGCTGCCGCCATTCAGCGGTCGGTGTCATGAGTGGCTGTCATTCAAGGCAGCATTCAGAGATACAGAAAACAGGTTTACAGCGACAGAAAATGTTGCCCGTATTAGAGTAAGCCTGAAGGGAATAGCGTTGGAAGCCGTGAGCGCGCTGTTGATAAGTCAGCCGGCCCCACAAGCCATCATCACGGCGCTAGAAAGAAGGTTCGGACGACCGGACAATATACTCCTCCACGAAATAGAAAAGGTAAAAATGTTACCGCGGCTCGCCGAGAGCGCCCGTGATTTATGTGTGTTCGCGAATCGCATCGCCAACGTCGTAGCTACAGTGGAAGTGCTAAATAAACCCCAATACCTACACAATCCAGAAATGTTACGCATTATCGTCGATAAACTCAATCCGATATTACGTAGTAAGTGGTACGATTACGCGGCAAACAGTGACGACGCGCCGGAGCTACAAAAAATCGCAGCCTTCCTAAATAGTGAAGCCGATAAATGTGCCGCGTACGCATTGCCCGAAATAAACAGTGGTGAGAGTGAAAAATATGTGAAAAGTGATAAAAGTGAACACCGTATGCAGAGAAGAAGGAGCGAGCGGACCTATGTCGCCGCCGCCGTTACACAGGCGTGCCCATCATGTAAGCAAAAACATTATTTAACTGCTTGTCCTCAATTTCTGAGATTAGACGTACACAAACGGTGGGAAGTAGCGAAACAGAATAAAATGTGTTTTAAATGCCTAGCTAGTACACACCGTCGTCTTAATTGCCGTGCAAAGCCATGCGGCTATAGAGGTTGCACTATGCGACATCATCGTCTCCTACACGCAGAGAATATAGTAAATATTGCGTCACAGCCGCTGTCGCCGGTCACGCCAACCGAGCGGCCGCCGCAGCCGGCCCCGCTAGCACAGCCCACACTACATAGTACCGAACAAGCGTACTACGCGCCCGCGCTGCCCCTCGCGCCGCTCGCGCAGTCTGCGGCGCTCGAATCCCGCGCGCCGCTCGCACCGCTACCGCAAGTACTAGCCACAGCCAAGGACACGATAGCCGTCGCCACACACATTCGTGTTTTATTGAAAATAGTGCCAGTAATATTACGAGGCCCTCTTGCTACTGTAGAGACATTCGCCTTGCTTGATGAAGGCAGCACCGTGACGATCGTCGACGTGTCACTTGCCAATATACTCGGCCTAGAAGGGCCTACCGAGCCGATGTGGGTGCAAGGAATAGGCGGCACCGAGATTAATTACGAGAAAAGTCGGCGAGTGAATTTTAACATTAAAGGCAAATACAGTGATAATGAATTTGTGGCATATAATGCACGTACAGTCGAGCGATTAGGTTTTAAGCCACAGTCGGTCAATGAACTCGACCTTGACGGCTGCGAGTACCTCGGCGACATCAAACGAGAATTAGTTTATGAGAACGCTATACCTCGCGTGCTTATCGGGCAGGACAATTGGGACATGATTGTTTCACGAGCAATAAGAAGCGGACGCCGAGATCAATTAGTTGCTTCACAAACCCAACTAGGATGGGTTTTACACGGGTGTCGCACCACACAAGCCGTGCCTATTATGTTTTGTTCGAACTTAAAAACAATTGAACGAGTCAATAATTTGCTACAATCGGGATATGCAGAACGTGCACCTACGCCATCTAGCGGCAGAACGTGGTACTTACCACATTTTCCTGTGATAAATCCAGAGAAACCAAAGATAAGATTAGTACATGACGCCGCCGCTAAGTCCCATGGCCGCAGCCTGAATGATATGTTGCTACAAGGGCCAGATCTATTACAATCCTTACCGGGGGTAATAATGAGATTTCGACAATATGCCATTGCAGTATCAGCAGATATTAAAGAAATGTTTATGCAAATTAAAATAAGGTCTGAAGATCGTGATGCGTTACGTTTCCTGTGGCGAGGAGAGCGACGAGAAGGTGATGCAGAGGAATATCGTATGACGGCAGTAGTATTCGGGGCTTCATCCTCTCCTTGCACTGCATTATATATAAAAAATAAAAATGCACAAGACTATGCTGCCGAGTACCCACAAGCTGCAATTGCCATCGAACGACATCACTATATGGACGACTATCTGCAAAGTTTTAAGTGTATAAAAGACTCAAGGGAAATAACACGGTCAGTTGATTATGTACATAAACAAGCAGGTTTTATTCTCACAGGTTGGGCGACAAATAACAGCGACGCTATCGCCACCTATGAGGCGACAAGCGAACCCGCTTCGATCCACATCGGTCGCGGCGGGAGCGAGTGTGACAAAACGCTCGGAATATTATGGAACGTCGAAGGCGATTATATTAGTTTCCGCCTGAACCAAAAGAGGGCGACTCTAGACGTTATGAATGGGCAACGAATACCGACAAAACGTGAGGCTTTAAGTATAATTATGTCTGTGTTTGATCCGCTAGGTTTATTATCGCCGGTCACTACACCCGCCAAGCGAATCCTACAAGACGCATGGCGGTACCAGACGAATTGGGACGACGCTATACCTCGCGAGCTACAGACAAGATGGGAAAATTGGCTGCGCACGCTGCGCAGCCTAGAAGACTTGCGCATCCCTCGCTGCTACGATTACGGAAGTGTAGCGACCTACGAGATGCACACCTTTGTTGATGCCAGTGAGGAGGCATATGTAGCTGCCGTGTATTGGAGAACGACGTGTAGCGACGGAACCGTGCGCGTCTCGCTAGCGGCGGCCAAGAGCCGTGTTACACCAAACAAGCCCATCTCTATACCGCGGTTGGAACTACAAGCCGCGGTGCTGGGTGTGCGGCTGGCAACCACCGTGGCACGTGAACATGATTTTAAGGTAACAAATAAAATATATTGGAGTGATTCTAGGACCGCACTCGCTTGGATTCGTGCTGAGCCCCGCACATTCAAAACATTTGTGGCGCACCGCCTAGCCGAGATTGAAGAGAACACAAAGAAAGATGAGTGGCGGTGGGTCCCGACAGCCGACAACGTGGCCGACGATGCGACGCGCGCGACCCCTACGGGATTTCATGCGCAGCACAGATGGTTCGTCGGGCCGACGTTTCTCTATCAAGATAAAAGCGAGTGGCCGGCCGAAGAGAAAAAAGAGGTAGACAGTACATGTGAACTATTAGTACAAAAGTGTGCCACAATTCAGGTACACGAACACACTCACTTGCCACAGTTACACAGATTTTCTAAATGGACACGTCTTATACGTGCAACCGCCCGAATATTGCAATTTACAGAAATATGCAGACGCAATAGAGGTGTTGTAGCCGCCGCACGCCGCAAACGAACAAAGAAGAATGCAACTCAAGATAGTACGTGGGGCGAACCAGCCGTGCGAACGACACGGCTCGCCACTACAACCGCTGCGCCTACAGAAGTTCGCAA
Organism: Subacronicta megacephala; assembly: GCA_958496365.1. Lineage (NCBI taxonomy): Eukaryota > Metazoa > Arthropoda > Insecta > Lepidoptera > Noctuidae > Subacronicta > Subacronicta megacephala. The sequence goes on along the minus strand of OY292530.1, from coordinate 5,788,656 downwards.
GTACTTACGACTCGAGGCGCATTACCTCATCGCCGCCGAGCGCCTGTGGATACGCGCCATGCAGCAAGACGCGTACGCATGCGAATTGGAGCTAATAAAAAGAGGTCAGGCGCTTAATAAAGACGACCGGCTGGCGAATTTAAGTTTGTTTACAGACGATTACGGGCTAATACGCGTCAAGGAAAGAATCACAGCAGCCGACGCAATACAAGAGGAAACTGCGAACCCAGCGGTGCTGTGTGGGAAACATTCTTACACACGGCTGTACATACAACACGTTCAGAGCGACGTGCACTCGAAAAGTTTAATTTTGTTTTACGATTTTTTAGAATTAACTCCACACGTTATAGCCGCGGGTCATTGATCGCCCGAGGTAGCCGCTGGCCGCTGTCAGCCGCCGCCAGCTGCCACGAGATGCAGTGCCTGGCGCTGTACATACGCATCATGCCGCGAGCGCTTCCGCTCGCCTTGCTAAGCGCCGCCCCTGTACGCGGCGTGAGAACGCTGAGCTGCAGTGCAACGACGCCGCCTGCCTGTGGTCCGCTGACCACGAGCTCACCCAGGCTGCGTCACGAGCCGTCGGTGGGACGCCGCCGGCCACCAACCCACCACTCCGCACAACGCCTGCCACGCCTCGCCGCCCTGTACACGGCGGGAGCGTGGCGACCAATGTTCTGTGCGCTGTTGCGTGCTGTTTTGCGCGCTACCTGCGCGCTATCTGTGCGCTGTTTGCGCGCCGTTCTGTGCGCTTTCTGCGCGCTGCCTGCGCGCTGTTTTGCTGTTGCGCGCTGTTCTGCGCGTTGTCTGCGCGCTGTCTACAATCTGTCTGCGCGCCGTCTACAAGGTCTCGCTGCCTGCGAGGTGCCTGCGCGCTGCCTGCGCGCTGTTTGCTGTGTGTGCGCTGTCCGCGCACTGTCGACGCTGCGTGACACTAAGTCCGAGCGACGACACGTTCGCCTGGTTGAACTCCCGCCCTCACATATGTGGCGGTGAGTCCCGGCGAATCCCCGGGTCCTACTCCGGTACCGGCGGGAGCTGCGCACCGACGGCATCACTCTGGCGGCGAGACTGCGAGTCGCATCAACTTCTACACAACGAGCAACGGGCACACGCTGCGGCGCCCCCATAGGAGATCGTCGTGATACGTGTGAGGTCGCCGGAGAGCGACGGCGGGAGAAATGTTCACGACGCGCCGCGCGCGGGTTAAACAATAACAGTGTGCGTGTAGTGTCAACGTGTGTGTGCGCGTCCATTATGATAAGTCGACTCCGCCCTTTATTGTCGTCACGTTGGCAGAGTCGACTTCACGGAGTAAAATCGTGACCATAAAAGGCAATGTAAATAAGAAATCGTTGGTATATAATAAAATGGCGGTTATGAAGGATGGATGTGGGAGCGGGAAAGGTGATATAAGTAGGGGAATGGCGCCAAGCGCCTTCACTTGTTACGCGCTCCCGGCCCTAGCAGGTACACTGCACTCGCTCTTCAATTTCGTGAATAAGTTCAAGTATAAGTTGTGTCATCACCTTTATCACCCGCATCCATCCTGGGTGGAGTTTTTGTCTGTGTAAATAGTTTAATCGATTGTTTTCTTTCTGATTCCCCGGAGACCCCTCAGTGTAGTAACCTCCTCCCCTATTCAGCCCACTGCTCGACGTGGATCCCCCACAGTATGTAGGTATATTTCCATTATCAGGCACGTCTAACCGAAGTCATAAACTGGTACGGTTAGCAAAGTGCATATACAAATGGTTTAAACGGTGCCTTTACTTTGACATTTGATAAATGACAACAATGCGTTGCGAAGAGGAATTAGTTATAGACACGAAGTCCCAATTTCAAATCCATAAATTGAAAGTGTTTGTCTCATTATTTTTATTTACTCAAGATGTTACCGGGCTCTGTTTCCATTTTCTGTAATATTCCAGAACCTTCCTATACGTATAATAAACATGCAACTGGCCGAGTCGTGGGATAGCTCCAAAGGGCCTATCTCTCTTGCGGCTCTAGTGGGGCCCTTATCTGTTTGGCCACCGCTCATGGAAGCTGTCGGTCTGTCCTGGCACTCGATGCATCTGCGAATCGGGAGAAGGATACGGATGCTTCTCCCTTACTTTCCATCACAAACACCACACGCCAAATCCGTCGCGACAGCGTTGTTCTGCCCAAGCTGGGTAAAATTCCAGCGTGTGCTGCGCCGTGTCCCAGGGGCAGTCATCGCAATCGTGGACAACATGGCGTTGGCTCCTGACTGTTACGGGACTTACCTGTGGAGCATAACACAGGTACCTCCCGGAACAGCCATGTCCCGAAAGTGTCCGATAGTAAGTTGGTATCTATACGAAGTTACAAGGAAAAGTTTCACGGGCTATTAGTCTCTATTAGTTTTCGAGACGACCAAATTATACATAAGAATTTTATTTATTGTTGAGTTCAATAGTTGGCTTTATAAAAATCATTCTTTATTTTAAATACCTAGCTAAAATGCGTCAACTGAATTATTTATTACGCAGGTGAATCTGAAAATATTTTTCCTGAGTGATTTATTCAGGTATAAAATGTCACTGCCATAAAATTTTCAGCATTTGTATAAGATAGTTTCTATTGATAGGTCATATCTAAGTTTCAATAAAAATGGCGACATTAATCCGTCGAACTGCACGGTTTATTAATCATTTGCGACATATACGACAATCGCACAGTAGTGCCGATCCAGGTTTTGATCCTAATTCTAACAATTACTTAAAATCAAATCAAATCAAATGTTTTTATTTCAAATAAGCTTTCACAAGCGTTTATGAAACGTTATTGACTCTAGTTGCACGGTTCCAAAAAGTTGATCTCATGGCGAAGAATCCGGCAAGAAACTCCATAGACACTCTTTTAAAATATATTGTTTTAACATAATTTGCTGGTACATTATGCCGATAACAGGATGTGAGTGCATTGGAGGTTTATGTCATAATTAGCCTGAAGTCGGGACTAAAATTACAAGAAGGTTCTCAGCAAATGAGAACGCAATGTCAAACTAAAACAGATACACTATGTGTAAGAATACACATCATCAAAAATATGAACTAGGATAACTATAAACTACTTAGACATAAATGGCTACGATGTACTGACATTTACAGTTCCTGTTTATATAAAGTGGTAAACAATATACAAGATAATTGAGAGTGAATAAAGTAACCTCAGGTTGCCAGGGAGACCACAAGTGCACCCGTATTTTAACACCACACATTTTTATCATCAACGTAGTCCTTGATTTTGTAATATGCTTTCTTAACAAGGACCGAATTAACATAATTTTTAAATTTCTTACCGGTGAGATCGGTGACAGATTTTGGAAGTTTATTGTAAAAACGCACACAATTTCCTAGAAATGATTTATTGGTTTTAGTTAATCTAAATTTAGGTACCACTATTTTATGTTTATTTCTAGTATTATGGTTGTGAAAGTCGCTATTTATGCTGAACATATGCAGGTTTTTGCGGATATACATGATGTTTTCTAAAATATAAAGTGACGGCAGCGTTAGTATACTGACGTTCTTGAAGACTTCTCTAAGGGAATCGCGAGGGCCCATATTGTAGATTGCGCGGATGGCCCTTTTCTGCAAGATGAAAATAGAATCTACGTCAGCAGCTGATCCCCACAGCAGAATACCGTATGACATAATGCTGTGAAAGTAAGCGAAGTATACAAGTCTAGCAGTAGCTACGTCAGTGATCTGCCTAATTTTCCTAACTGCATATGCTGCGGAACTTAATCTGCGAGACAGGGCTGAGATGTGAGCACCCCATTGCAACTTACTATCAACCGTTATACCTAAAAAAACAGTTTCATTGATTAGATTGAGTTTGCTGCCTTCAAGAATTAAATTAGTTTCAACTTGTGGTACATTTGCTAATGAGAATTTTAAACATTTTGTTTTGCTAGCATTAAGTAGTAAATTATTAGCAGCAAACCAGTTAGATAGTGATTTTAGGCTCTCATTTACACTAAAAAGATTGCTATCATTCCGTTCAATCTTAAATATAAGTGAAGTATCGTCAGCAAATAGCACTATATTAGAAATCTCAGACATCATATAGGGGAGGTCATTTATATATGCTAAGAAAAGGAAAGGGCCTAAGATAGAGCCTTGTGGAACCCCCATTTTAACTACAGACCCGGGAGATGTGACTCCATTAATGCCCACTTTTTGTCGCCTCTTCGAAAGATAGGAAGACACAAGCTCCAAAGATAGCCCCCTTATTCCGTAGTAGTCTAATTTACGGATAAGCGTGTCGTGATCAACGCAATCGAAACTTAGAGAAGAAAGCATATGAAGCAGTTTTACCTGAGGTTGTGAACGCTATAGTGACGAGTCCAAACTTAAGTTCAGTTCCTAAAATGAGCAGCTGGATGAAAGAGGTAAGTTAATTCAGTTGTAAAGTGACGATTTTTATAGTAGGTAACAACAGCACACATGTGGGCTAATTAACAACTTGGAGCCTCCTCTGCCTAAAGCCTCATATTGCTCTTACAGGTTACCCATATTTGCAGCTTTGCTCTTAGTAAAGAATGGGAAACAAAAAGTTACTAAAGTACTAAGTGACATCTGTGGTGATCTGGGAATATTGCTACAAAGTCAGGTAAGTAATTCTTATGTACAATAACCGACTCTTTGGGTCTGGGTCCAGTCAGTTCCAAGTTTGGTTGGTATTGGGTTTTTCGTCAGTCAGGAAACTCTTAGTACCTCAAAGCTGTGGTGACGTAGGGTTTGATATGTAGGTAAGTATGTCCTGTCATTAGCAATATAATAGCATAGCATAGCTAGTACATGGGACCTACAAACAAATATAGTAGGTACTGATGAACTGTAAAAGTGTAGATACAAAAGTACCTACGGCGTAGGTAACTGAGATAGTGTAATAAAACTTACACCTCAGATCAAATAAAAAGTAAAGATGGAACTTTGCGAACAAGGAAGTGAGGCCGGTTAAAACTACGCCATGCCGTCTACAACACACAATTACACGCACACACGTATACCGAAACTACGCCTTATCTTGTCAGTCCAGCTATCGAGCTATCGAAAGCTCGACTGACAAGATAAGGCGTAGTTAACTAATACATGTGTGCGTATAATTGTGTGTTGTACACGGCATGGCGTAGTTTTAGTCGGCCTCATTTCTTTGTTCGCAAAGTTCCATCTTTACTTTTTATTTGATCTGAAACTTACACTAAGCCCTCAGCTCTACCGTTCAAGGAAAAGGAACAGGATGACGAGTCGCAGAACATCAATTTCACAAATTACTAGTTTGCATTAAATGTACTTATCTACGATACCTTTTTTTTATAATTATTACTCCACTTCAAAGCGAATACAGTGCCTACTTAATTGCCGTTCCTAGCAGCTATAGGTTTTAAAGAGAGAGACGTAGGGTGCTATCTTGGAACCAATTATAATATTGTCCAATAAGTTATACTTAGTATTTTTTTTTTATTTAATCTTGTAGAGTTGTATTAAAAAAAACTGTTTACAGGACGATTATGTAGATGCCTTCTGTGATGAATCAATCACAGGGAAACTCAGCAGAGATATTCAAGAGGGTAAATGTTCCTGGATGTCCGTAACAGCGCTACAGCTCTGCAACGAAGAGCAACGTTCTATCTTCAAAGAATACTACGGGAGCGAAGACCCAGAGCATGTGAAGCAAATCAAGCGGCTCTATGATGAATTGAACATCCCTCGGGTGTACAAGCAGTTTGAGCGTTCCATGTATGACGACTTGGTGCGCAGAATACATGCGCTTCCAACTAAAGAGGAGAGGACGTTCCTCTCAAAAGTTCAAGAACTAGTAAAGATTAAAACGCCGGAATTAACGACAAGGCAGCGCTAAATATTATGACGTAAATAAATTATAATTTCACTGAACATTTTGTAAAAAGGGTTTTTTGACATTTCTAAATTTGCAATAATTGTAATTTGTGATGAAGTATGAATGTATGATGTCTATATTATTTATCTTCATTAATTAATCTGCACTTATTATATTATTGTAACGAGATAAGATTTGTTTTTTGTTTGTACCTATTCGATAAAATCTGAACCACTGAAACGAATTTAAAATTCTTTCATTTATCCATAAGTAGCATAGGCTCTAGGTAGTATAAATACTAATACAACCTAAAATAATGGTTTGTAAAGTACTTACCTAATCCGTAAAAAAACTACTGAGCTGCTTTATCCACATGTAGTGATGGGCGGAGGATAAATACTCGTTTTTAGGGTTCCGTAGCCAAATGGCAAAAAACGGAACCCTTATAGATTCGTCGTGTCCGTCTGTCTGTCTGTCTGCCTGTCTGTCTGTCCGATCGTGTCACAGCCTTTTTTTTCGAAACTATAAGAACTATGCTGTTAAAACTTGGTAAGCAGATGTATTCTATGAACCGCATTAAGATTTTCAGACAAAAATATAAAAAAAATCAATAAATTTTGGGGGTTCCCCATACTTGGAACTGAAACTAAAAAAAATTTTTTTCATCAAACTCATACGTGTGGGGTATCCTATGGATAGGTCTTCAAAAATGATATTGAGGTTTGTAATATCATTTTTTTCTAAACTGAACAGTTTGCGCGAGAAACACTTCCAAAGTGGTAAGAGTGTGTCCCCCCCTGTAACTTCTAAAATAAGAGAACGATAAAACTAAAAAAAATATATGATGTACATTACCATGTAAACTTCCACCGAAATTTGGTTTGAACGAGATCTAGTAAATAGTTTTTTTTTATACGTCATAAACTGAATATTTTGCGCGAGAGACACTTCCAAAGTGGTAAAATGTGTGTCCCCCCCCCCTGTAACTTCTAAAATAAGAGGACGATAAAACTAAAAAAAATATACGATGTAGATTACCATGTAAACTCCCACCGAAAATTGGTTTGGACGAGATCTAGTAAATAGTTTTTTTTAATGCGTCATAAATCGTAATGATACGGAACCCTCCGTGCGCGAGTCCGACTCGCACTTGGCTGGTTTTAAATAATTTTTATCGGATGTTTACTCAAAATGCTTTGGATGGATTATTTTTTTATACGTGGTGACTAGTAGGTATTGTTATTTGGGCTTTCTAATAAACTACATTATTACGTTCTGAAACGAAGCAATGTGTTTCTGAAGCGTCTGATAGTGATAATAATTGATTTCAGAATCATTAACGATTATAGTGATTGATTTCTAAATATAAATATTCTTAATTGGAGTGAAACTATTTTGAATTGATTACCTAGACTTAGAATGTGTTATCAGCTCAGATCAAATAAAAAGTTAAGATGGAACTTTGCGAACAAAGAAGTGAGGCCGGCTAAAACTACGCCTAGCCGTTTACAAACACAATTCTACACTATACATATAACAATACCGAAACTATGCCTTATCTTGTCAGTCGAGCTTTCGATAGCTTGATAGCTCTATCTTATATCTATATAGTTCCATCTTAACTTTTCATTTGATCCGATGTTATCGGCCGAACAATTTTCAAAAAACGGAAAAAAAAGAATTTGGCGCCCAAGACGCACTAATCTACATTTTCATAATGATTTTATTGACAGCGATTGACGGAGAAGATTTTGGTTGTAGTGGTCTATTCTAAATTAATTCGTAGGGTATCTAAATTTATTGGTATGTCTATTCTATACCATAGGCCCTACGAATAAAAACGTCGTAATACGTACGTCTATATCACAAGTGTATAATATGTAATTTTAAATTACATAAACTTAACAAAAAAAATATAATTGAGAGAAATTATCAAAAGTAATATGGATTTAAATTTGAAATTAGGATACAAATCTATATTGTTCGATTTTCATTTCTTTTAATCCTCCTAAGCGCTACTGTTACGCGAGAAGTCTTGGGTTCGATTTCCCAGTCGAGCGAAATGTTATTGAGTTTTTCTATGAAATTCCCAGTAGCAGCTTCGAGTCTGATTTGTGCCCTGAATGGCAATAGTCTCGCCCTTTATTACATGGGACCTAAACATACCATAGGCGAAGTGTAGGTGTACTTTAGTAAACATATGCCTTACCTTTCGGGGAATACAGGCGTGATGGTATGTTTATCTTTACAATATATTAGGCGACTCAAGGCGGACCCTCACAGCGGGTATCTACTATCCCTAAATTAATGTAAATGCAGACGTGTTAATTTTATTATCATCATCATCAACCCATTACATTGTCCCATTGCTCGGCACGGGTGTCCTCTCAGGACGAGAGGGATAAGGCCATAGTCCACCACGCTAGCCTACTGCGGGTTGGCAGACTTCACACGCCCTCAAGAAAATCTCTCAGGCATGCAGATTTCCTCACGATGTTTTCCTTCACCGTTTAAGCGCGTGATAATTAAATATTAATACGCAATATATAATTCGAAAAGTCAGAGGTGCGTGCCTTGGATTCGAACTCAAGACCTTTGACTTGGCAGTCCAATGGTCATATCACTAGGCTATAACTGCACATAATGTTAATTTTATGCATAATTGTATAGTGCATAATGTTAATTTTATGCAATGCATAAATCCGAACAATAAAAACTATAAAAAACTTGTCTTAACTTCCATCCAAAATAAAGTGTGCATATAAATTTAATGCTAATTATTTAAATTTTGAACATATTTATATAGATATACTTGCAATCACATTTCTTCTAGTAACTTAACCACAGTATAGAAAGAATGCTTAACATATTCGGTCGTGGTACATTGTTGTACTTTATGTTTAGACAATGTCATAAAAATACATTAACATCTGTTAGTTTGTCTACTTTTAACATGAATGAAGAAAAGAAAGCTTTTCAAGCTGTTTTTCCAGAGATTGTGAACTCTCTTATAGCTGGGCCAAACTTGAAACAACAGCCCGAAATGGGAACCCGGGTAAAACAGGTTAGTAAGTAAAATATATTACTGGAAGTATTCCTAAAATTGTTACTTTCCTCAAAATAATTTTGCTATAATTAGGTAGGGTGATAGCGCTGGTTTTCGTCCAATCATCGGAGTTGGTAGCTTTGTGATGCGATGGACTGATTTGGATTTTGTTTTTTTATTTGAAAGGTGAATTATCACGGCTTTTTTTTTATAAATATATTTTTTGCAAAAGTAGGGTTTTTGCTGGTTTTCGTCCTAGTGTGGGCTCGTTTTCGACCACTGTGTAAAAAAAGGAGTGCAGGTGATTTATTAAGTTGAAAACCAATTAGATTACGTACGGCCCTTTCTGAAAACCAGCGCTGTGGCACTTAATGTCACAGCATTATGCTGAGATAGGGGCCCTTTTTTGGCCTTGTGCAGGGCTGGTAACATTTTGTTTGTTTAGATCTGTTTGTTATTGTTGATCTGTGCTCTGTTTAAGTCCAAAAAAAAAAACGAAAATTCATTATATTTTATTATCATTTACCTTTGTTTAATCATCAACTTAAAAGGTAATGAAATAGTAATGTTACTATAAGGTTTTGTCCACCCACAAATAACACGACTATGGACGAAAAGTAAAGCAAAAGAATATACATTTTTAATTTTCGTCCACCCCAATACTCGTTCATGGACGAAAACTAAAAAGTTTACAGCTATTTCTTAGTTTCCGTCCCCGGCCCGGACTGCCCTTGTGTTGTTTCCACTCTGCTCTATCTCTATCTAGTCTAAGGATGAGTACCTACTAACGATAACCCTAAAACACCAGTACCTTCTAATCGATAACCCTAAAACGACATTAATTGACAAATACCCATATTTTTACAGTTATTAGAATACACAGTCACAGGAGGGAAACTAGCCAGAGGAACGGGCATTTCTATCGGATACCGAATGCTTGAAGACCCTAAAAATTATTCAGAGGAAACACAGCATTTGGCTCGTATTGTCGGCTGGTGTTTAGAAATGGTAATGTACCTTTTATATTACTGGTAATAAGATCCAATCAAAAACGTAAATAATTTGAAATGAGAGCCAAGTTCAATATTAAGAATATGCTTCGTAATCGACTTCGCCGACAAAAGAACAGAGGTACTCCTATATAGATGCTAAGTTCGGTGTAGAAAATTCAAAAAAAAAGATTTAAAAAATGCAACATTTTAAAATTATAATGTATTTATATTTATATAATGTATGTATAATTAATAAAATTAGTGCATTCAATGTAATTATGGTTTCTTGGTACGCACGGCTACACATCAAGCTATACAAAACCAGTTTAGGGTGGCCTCTTACTGTTTGGGAAGCCTGTTCAATGTGAGACCAGCTTAAACTGGATATGTATAGGTTAACCTGTAGCCGCGTGTACAACCATAATGTTTGCTACTTAAATAGGTAATAGGTATACATTCTTTAATTTTAACAATATCATAAAGAAATAATTTACGCAATGCATTTATTTCACTTGGGATACACATACATCCCAAATAATACCAATAATTTTCGCCATGTTCTGTCAAAGAAATCGAATATGAGATGGACATTCAGCAGTGTGTTGCTACACTAGAAAAACTTCAACAACTAAGCGTTTGGGATAATTCCCTTAACAGTTCCAGGCATTTATGCTGATAGTAGACGATGTGATAGACGGTGCATCAACACGACGTGGGAAGCCTTGCTGGTACCGCCTGCCCAATGTTGGGTACTCCGCGATCAACGACTCTATACTTCTATACCAATTAATGTTGGAAGTATTGGAAATTAAATTTGGAAATGCACCCTTTTATTTGGACTTGATAAGACTTTTTAATCAGGTAGGAATATTTTTATTATTGCTATCTCTTTCTCTGTACTGATACAGTGTTTTTTTTTTGGGGGGGATGAAGGCAATAATTAGGGTAAGTGCTCCAGTGAATGAACACCCCCCAGTGAATGAACAAATCTCGGTTTTTTCCAAAAAATAAGAAATATGGATATTTCTACCCAACACAGTATTTTTTTTCGTGATTGAAACATAATAATTTATTTTAGTGACAACAGTCATTTTTTATATCACTATTCATTTCAAAAGGGCGAGCGTTTAAAGTTGTCGGTGTGGTGTATTGTTATATTTGTTCGGGCCAGAGTTTAGGACTCGGGTAGGATGCAACTTTTTTGATTGGGCATTGTAGCCGAATTTGACGTATTTGTGATTTGTTGCTTATTAATTTGATTAAAAGATAGTTATACTATACGTCTCAAATTAATTCGGTTGTCGTTTTAGTCAGTTTTAAGTAAATTATAAGGTGTTCCAGGATTGAAACCAAAAATTGATTAAAATCCAATGAATGAACGGTCGTTCATTCACTGGAAAACCTTCGATTTCATATTTTTATTAAAAAATGTTACTTATTTTTACACCATAAGGTTCATGTTTTGGGAGTAGATTTAAAAAATGATTTCTTATCTTATGGCCAGTATTGGAACAGGTGTGTTCATTTACTGGCTCATAAAATCTAGTGAATGAACTAACATTTTCGTCATGTTCAAATATTAGTTTTCGTCATGTAAATGTGTCCAATAAATGAACACATCCTTTTCAATTTCTTCTTCTTGTGGAGGGTACGTTAAATAGTTCTGTGCCTTAAACTTAGCCACCTCTAAAGCATTATCAGTGGCAGCGCAGAGGTCGTCTATATTATATTACAGGTTTCAGGGCGTAGAGGACAGGATAAGAGGTGAGCCATAGTTTGCGACACAGCTCCACATCCGCACCCTGTAGCCGCTTTGTTGAGATAACCCCATTTTACTAATTGGATCCTTTCCAACTGGATTTAATCATTTTAAAAACATCCCTTTTTACTATTAATAATAATTTTATGTATAATTGTCCCTATAGATAATAAAGTTCCCTTGAAACGAAAAATTCGTCCACCATCAGAACTAGCTACGCATGAAGAAGCTTAGATTTCCGAATTGGATAATAAATAGAGCATATTATATTTTCCTATGCATCCTTAGGAAGTATATGATACTGTTAATTTTTTTTTGACAACAATAGTGTGAGTAAAAAAGTGGCTATTGTTGTTTTTAAATAGGCATCCCGATAAAATTAAAAGATATGCGGCAGTCATTTCCAAGGGTAGAGCTGCTGTTACCGAAACAGCTATTAGGTCGTGTTTAAGGAGCTAAATGATTTTTTGCCCAAAGAACATACTGAAGATGTTAGAAACAACCCTAGTCGTATATTTAATGCTGCCAAAACAGGTGCCATGACCTGCCCCAAAACCGGAATCATATTAGGACTTAAGAATTATAAAAATACGTGCGAAATCGCCAGTGAAAAGAATAAGAATCGATAATAATTACTTTTGCTGCTGATGGAAAAGATGTTCCTCCATTTATAATATATAATTTCCGAATTCTTGGTATATTGGTATAATCTGAATCTAAGCACAATATTCCAAGCCCGAAGGATACGGTGAGCTCGTTTTTGCGTGACCGGATTAAATAAAAATAATTTACCAAAATGTAGGGTAGCTAAGTTATTTTAGTGAAGGAAATATACGACCGCGGGCAGGATTCGAACCTGCGTCTTCTGGTTAAGTACACCAGACGCTATGACCGCCAAGCAATGTAGGGTAGCTGTTAGTAATTTTGACATAAGGACGAGTAATACCTCAGTTCATCCGTGACCATGGATGTTGTAAAGGATCTGAAACGTCGGGAATCAAAGAATATCGATATAACACGATAAAATCCGTAATTTTATTTCAATGTCTCATATTCGCGTAACTGTCAGAAACCAGTATGTACAAATAAATCAAATCCCATGCCATTTGGATTAACCGGTCCATAGTATAAAGAACATATCAAAATGATAGCACAGGAAAAGAGAAGAAAAAATAATGGAAAAAGCGAAAATTCGAGGCAAAAGAAAAAATAAGGAAAAGAGAACAAAGCATAATATTAAATACCACGAAGAAAACACTGATAATAATTGAACTATAAAAAGTTCAGTTAAAAAGGCTAAGCTAAATGATGAAATTGAAATCGAAGAAACTGTAGCGGCACGTACAGCGGCACCGAAGGATTTATACGGTAAATAATATTATAATATCATATTATATTATTTGTATCAGATTTAAAGGTTTAAAGGATTTATTTTCGTTAATTTAGTTATTTGTTGGACTGCATTTGTTACAAAAACACGCACTTTTTTAGAATTTTAAATAAAGAAAAATGGTGTTCATTTACTGGTTTTATTTTGTTCATTTACTAGAAATTTCCGTTCATTCACTGGGGTTTTAGGGTATTTTGTACTTTATTGCTAAATATGTATGAAAGTATACAGCTTATGTCATAAAACGAACATAAAAATGATTTTTGAATAAAATCTTAATACTAAAATATAGCTTTGGTTCGAATCCTTTAGAGGCAACATATCGTAATTATTTTTTGAAGTTCGAGAATTCCTTAAGTGTTCATTCACTGGAGCACTTACCCTATGTCATGTGTACATTACATACATGAGTACGACTGTGTACCAGTCTTTGGGTAGTATGCCTTGGCTATAAGTCACTGCAAGCAAGGAGAGTACCTATGTGACTAAAGCAAGCGAAACTGCGGGGAAAATTGATGCACTAGATCTGTATAATTATCCTGCTTATTGTTTCTTCACACCAAATAATTAATTCCCATAGGGAACTTCAGCCCAGCGAGAATGCGACGCATAGACCACTCATTTTCGCTTAGCTGAACGTTCTCTTGGATTTTAATCCAACTTGCGATTTGTTTGTGAATTTCAACCAATCAGGTCGAAGATCCTATCGGTACCTATGTCAGAAATTCTGTGAGAACTTGAATTACTGTAATTGGTCCTAGAGCGTAATTAAAGTCATATATAAATTATTTTCAGGCATTGTGCAAAGTGACGATTGGTGAACACTTAGATTGTGCGTGGGATTACAAAAAAGGAAAGAACAATCTCGATCCGTTTACCTTAGAGAACGTTAAAACGATTGCTATTCACAAAACTTACTACTCATTCCGGTTTCCGATACTTTTAGTTCTGCTTTTAGTGAAGAATGGGAAGGAAAGAGATAGTAAGGCATTAAATGACATTTGTCTCGATCTTGGAATATATCTGCAATGTCAGGTAAGAAATTATATAGGTAAGTATGCGCACGTTCTACTGTAGATACATCTTAACTAATATTATAAAGAGGAAAGGTTTGAATGTTTGTTTGTTTGCATTGAATAGGCTCTAGGCGAGCGGAAAGATAGTACATAATAAATACGCGCCAGTTCCTGCCATTACACCTCTTGCCTCAATTCTTGCATACTTCTGTTGCATTCATACATCTTAAACACATATTTAGATGGACAAATTGTTAAAATTTACGTATAGGTTTACATAGAACATTATTTTGATTCTAGGACGACTTTAAAGACGCATACGGTAAAGAATTGGACACAGGGAAAAAAGGCAGAGATATTCAAGAAGGTAAATGCAGCTGGGTGTCCGCAGCAGCGCTGAAGCACTGCAACGATGCGCAACGTTCTATCTTTGCAGAATTCTACGGTAGTGAGAATCCAGAGCATGTAAAGCGAATTAAGCAGCTTTATAACGAATTGAACATCCCTCAGATATATGAACAATCTCAACGTAATTTGTATGACGACTTGGTGCGCAGAATTCATGCGTTACCAACTGCTGGGCAGACAAAGTTGTTTTTAGGAATTTTGGAATATTGCAACTTCTGATTTATTATAGCATAATTATCTACGTAGATATAGGTCCTGTACACTTTACAATGGTGCTTTGTATAAAAAAAATTGAATAATATTTGAAGTACATTTTACAGAAGTTTCATTTTTACTTTAATAAGTTGATAATCCTAAGTTCTCAGAAATTCTATTATTTTAATTTCAATGAGAAAATTGAAACTTGAGGACTTGTAACTGTTGTATCGATTTATTTAGAATAATCTATATACTTTTTTATAGTTGTAGAGAAGCTGTGTGTGTGAGTACCTGTCTACTGTACATTGAAGATATTTATAAATAACAAATAAAGTATAATAAAAAATATAATAATAAGCAGCGGTAGCCTAATGGTTAGAGCGTCGGATTTGCACTCATGTGGTTGCCGGTTCGAAACTCTCCCATTGCACTACCGACGTGAACCAACTCGTAATACAAGCATTTAGCTTAGAACGAGGGGTTAACAAGATTTCAAGCAATGTGCGACCCACATTGCTACCATACTTTAATCAAAACAAAAAAAAAGAAAACAAAATAAGTTTGTACTTTTGCTAGACTTTACAACCCGCCTCATTAGTCTAGCTAGTGGTCCGAAGAAGTGGTTCGCCCTGAGGTCCTGGGTTCGATTCCCAGGTCCAGCAAATTATTGGGTTATTATTAAATTTCCAGCATCAAGTCACAATTGGATTGGCTCTGACCCCCTATGCCGTGGGACCTAAACATACCAGGAACTGTAGGTGTATAAATTCATAACACACCCTTCCCTGCTCCTTTTCCCCAAGGGATAAATAAATAAATAAAATAAAAAAAGCCTTTTATTTCTTGCAAAACAAACATAAAATAAAATAAAATAGCCTTCGATAAATACAGGCGTGATGGTATGTTATGCTGTGCACACAGATCTGATCTGCTATTCAATCGGCACCTTTAGACAGGAGATATGGTTTCATCAACCCTCAAACTAGACTTGCAATTGTTTTGCTGCTTCTGTTACTTTATTTGTACTCTAGCTGACCCGTGCCCATTTGTACACTATCTTTGGGCGATATAGCCTTTGAGATTCACAAACGTTGATTGGTAGAATAATTTTTAATTTCAGTTCAGTAGATCCAGAGATTACCCCCTCCAACCTCACAAACTATACCTCTCTATAATATAAGTATAGAAGTATCAATTACCAAACATTTTGAGTAATGAATCTACATTACACACTATATTTTCATAAACCCAATATAAAACACTCAGTTTTCCACTCAGTACTCTTCGTAGTGTCTTGCGTAATCGGTCAACACTGCAATCAATTTAGTAGGAAAAATCGTTCTAAAATTCACCTTCAAATGAAAAAAAAAAACAATTAAATAATAATTAATGGCTCTACGTATTAGTGCATCTATAATTATGAGCGTTAATGATAAAAGATACGTGGAAAAAACGATTAGGTACGGTCAGCGACGAAAGTCACTGAACACATTTAAATTTTAATTAAAAAACGCAGGGTGACCCTGTGTCTGCAAACTTTTCGTCGCATGAATGTGTTAAGAAGCAACAACCGTAGGTACTCCAATCAATACAAACTAAGAATCTTTAGTTTATGGTTGAATGGAATTTCGATTTAACAACTAGGTATCTACATGGTGTTGAGATCGAATTAAATCACTGTTTAATAAGTATTTAAAAAAACTATACTTATTAACATAAAGCAATATTTTTTTTCTATTTTAAGTGCACAGATGTTGTTTAGAGAATTTGTATCTACCTTTTCGAATCAGTATACTTAGGTACCTACTAATAATATACATGTTTTAAGTGTTCCTTAGTCCCAAAGTCAATCTTTTGAGGTGTTGGAACTACACGGAAAATCAGATTTTTACTTTTATTTTAACGTCGATACTTTTGGGAGCCAAAACACGGTTGCCTTAAAATATTATATCATTTTTATGTGAAAAAAATTAAAAAAAAAATGTCTAGCTAAAAAGATAGACGGATGTAAATAAGCAATAACACGTTATAGCCAACATTTTATTAATAGTGTATCAAATGGACATTTGTGAATTCGAATATACTATTGACAAAATAAAAAATAAACATTTGGTTGGTCAACATGTTATGACTCATTTCCGTCCATATTTAACTAATTAAAGAAAGAAATTTATATTAATATCGCACAAAATAATCCCGCCGGATCGGTTACCTACCCGGTGTTCCGGACATACAAATATGATTAAATGACTATACGATAGGTACGACAGGTAGGTACCATTTCGTAAGACGTTTTGTGGATTACGCGTTCAGCGAATTTTGTTGTTAACTGTACAAGGTACTGTGTAGCAGGGTTTGGATATTAAGTCTATAAAGGCAGGTATAAAATGAAACAATATGTATTCCCCAAGATATTCTACTGTTAATCTGCGAGTAGTCTTAATAAGAACAATTCTTCAAACCGGCAATTAAGAGATTCAATCCTTTATCCGTCGTTAGAACATTATTTTACAATAATTTGTCAGAATGACGAGTATTGTATCAGTAAGTGTACCTACTTTAAATATGGACGAAGAGAAGAAGGCATTTGAAGCTGTTTTCCCTGAGATAATAAACTCTATGCTTACGATCCCCATATTAACTCTAGTGCCTGAAGTTGGAAGTTGGGTAAAACAGGTTAGTTATTTTATAAGTACCATTTTTTAGTATATATTTACGGGGTATATTATTTATTTATTCCACACACTATCTTTACAGGATAACCCCAATACAATAGTGGTTTGCAAACCTACACATTATAATAATACAAACTAATACAAATAATATTAGCTTTACAATAGGTTTAAGATATAATTTTTAGAGGATTTGAACCTCTGTCACTACGATTACCGAATGCTTTAGCCACTAAGATACGGAGACCTACAGTTTGTTAGAAATTACTGAGCTT
This sequence comes from Subacronicta megacephala, assembly GCA_958496365.1. Taxonomy (NCBI): domain Eukaryota; kingdom Metazoa; phylum Arthropoda; class Insecta; order Lepidoptera; family Noctuidae; genus Subacronicta; species Subacronicta megacephala. The sequence goes on along the minus strand of OY292530.1, from coordinate 5,771,029 downwards.
GTCTGAAGTTAGCCGTCTGAACTGCCGGCCACCAAACCACTTTTATCTATAAAAGTGGTTTTGTAGATAAAAGTCGAAATTGCCAAAGAAAATAATCACAAATGAGAAACATATTCTTACGAACTCAATTGTATTTACACCGACTTTTTTAATTTAAAGAGTCGGTGAAAAATATTTATACATATATTTTTACATATTTATGTAGATTATTATCCACTTTATTTTAGTATATTATTATATTTATTCATGTTTTTCTGTGTCAGTGTGTTACTGCAAGGGTGCCAACTGAAAACCAGCGCTGGGTATTAAATACACCCAGCATAATGCTGAGTTGGCAACCCATTCGAGGCAAGCATGTCGACAGCACACCTAGTGACCTTACTTTTTTATTTTATTGTGTGTGTGTGTTTTTTTTTTATGGGATAACTCGGCAAACGAGCAGGCGAGCTACCTGATGGTAAGTAGTCATCGCCGCCCATGGACATCTGCAAAACCAAAGGAGTTGCATATGCGTTGCCGAGCTTATTTAGGGAAAGGGAGGGGAAGGAGAAAAGGGGGATGGGGGAGGAATTGGGCCTCCGGCACTCTCGCTCACCGAACGAAGCGCAGTAACGAAACGCTACTACTCGGACGTCGGTCCTCTGCGAGAGTGTGGTACTTCCCCGGTCGAGCCGGCCCATTCATGCTGCGAACAGCGTGGCCCTACCACAACAGAGACACCAGACAGTGTGTTGTCTCCTTGTCTCAATAAATATGTTTTCTTTCTTTCTTTCTTATTAAAATTTACCACCACTTAAGACGTGCACAGTTACGTATTTCCAACAAACTGTAGATGCATACTGCCTTTGAAAGTAAATTTTACTAAATTGTATGAGTCAAGCGTTATGTGGCCGTGGCGATTCGACTTCCAGTCTAAAGATGCTGTTGAATATCAGTATTTTAGCAACACAAAGCAACTACCTTCGGAACTACAATTTTTGGGCAATATATCTTATCATATACTTATTTAATTAACCTTTAACCCAGCACAAATCCTGACACCGAGCTGCAAAGAGAATTTCATAGAAAACCCAAAAACACTGCACGACCTGTCGAACCCAGGACCTCTAGCGTAGCAGTCGCACTTAGGACCACTAGACTAATGAGGAAGTCTGGATCACCATCAGTGGATTACAGTCAACTTAATATTTAGGCAACTTAGTAGGTATAAAAATAACAACATTATCAACATCATCAACCCATTACCTATATCATCCCACTGCTGAGGTTTTTTCTTCTCTTAGGTACAATAAGAGGGAGTTTGCAAAAACAACATTGTCCTATGGCAGGTTGGCAATAAAAAAGTAATTATACTTAAATATGTAGATCGCAATTATCTACCTACATATATTGATCATCTATATGATTTTGATAATCGCAAATTCTGAGATGATTTGCTGTGATGAGATGATTGCAAAGATTCGCAATGAGTAGAGCCAGTTTTAAGATAATTGCATAGAAGTGAGTGATGAATGTAATGACGATGTACTATTTATCTTACAGATATTAGAATATACAGTTAGTGGATCAAATTTTGGCAGAGGATTAATAGTTCCCATTGGTTATAGAATGTTTGAAGAACCTAAATATTTTTCAGAAGAAACACTGCATTTTGCTCGTGTTTTGGGCTGGTGTATAGAAATGGTAATGTATGACCTAAGTATATTTAGCCAAATATCACTACGCTCGAGGCCGAAACGACAAGTTTGAGTAGTTAATTTTCCATTCTATTATAATATAATTGATCGATTGTAATAAGAATATACTTAAGTAAGTACTTAGCGGTATCGCGACATCTCGATCGAGACTAGATAGTCTTGTTAGATGCCTGGACAGGACAATAATCGTAAGAAATAAAAGACCAGCTAACAGCTTTGATTATCATCATTATATCAGCCTATTGCCATCAACTAGGGTTGCCAGGTCGCCAAACCTAACAGTCGGACAGACCAGCCAGTTTGGCCGGACATTTGGGTAAAAAGGCCGGACACCCTAAATTTTTGAACATTTTATGTCTCAGTATAGGTACGCCAAAAAAAAATTTGATATGTAAAATCAAGCTTTTTGATTATTACCATTTATATTATCATAACCATAAAGTCGACTCGTCTGCGCTCGGCCACACACGGCGCTCGCTAGTTTGTGAAATGTAAAAAGCCTAACAAAAGCCGGACAAGCCGTACACCGTTTAATTTGGCCGGACACGCAATCAAAATGCCTAACTATATCCGGTTTTATCCGGACGCCTGGCAACGCTACCGTCAGCGACAACCATCCAGGCAACTAGCATCGTAACCATATCATAAATATACATTCAAAACACTTTCATATTCTCATTATACATACAAAGTTTACACACATCATATTTTTATTTATTTATTTTACATTAAATTCAGGTACACATACATATTATAGCTTCACTACCACCATAAACAACTTGGACTACTATTAATTTTCTAATAATTTGTTTTTATAGTTACATAACATTATTTTATTTTTATTTCATGTAAAACAAAAAAAAAAAAAAAAAAAAAAAAAATAGCAATAAACAAAGCTTACATCTTTCGATCTACTGCCTTAACATCAAAAACTATAATTTCTCTGTAAATTTTGCATATACTTGACGAGTTGTTGTTCTACCGTCATCATTAAATGATGACGGTATTCAGTTAAATAGTAATTTAGTGTCATACTTCACGGCTAATCACTGTTACTGTTAAATCTTTATTATTAGGTATGTAAAATTTTGTGGCAAGTCTTTGAGTGTTTGTGAAAGAGGAAGACTGACCTACCGTGATACAGTATTAACTAGTACGGAGGCCAGTGCGAATCAAGCTCAAACAAACTCATAGTCATAATATTTATTTTTACCCTTGATTTATAAGTGACATGTTTTAAGTTCCTAGTAATAATTGGGATTTGTATGAAAGGTTTGTCTTCTCCACTATTGTTAATAAAGTTTTTTATATTTTTTTATCGTCCGCGGCAAGCGACCTTCTTCAAATCGTAGGATCAACTTGTCACTGAGCTTTAGTTTAATCCTGAAAAGATCATTGAAATAAAATCCATGAACAATATGTTAAATTACAGTTTTTTTTTATTCTAATTTTTAAGGGACTTTTACGCGCAGCGTATGCCAGTCCCATCGTACCCTAAACATACATTAAATCAATTGGGTCATAAATTCGAACAGAACTTTTGCGTCAGCACCATTTGGTTGGGATAGAATATTATGAAACATACCTGTCTGTTCAAATTTATTAAATTACAGTTACAGGCTTCTATGTTGATGGTAGATGATATGATGGATGGTGCAACGAAACGACGCGGTAAGCTGTGCTGGCACCTCCAGCCTCATGTTGGTCCCACAGCTGTAAACGACGCTTTGATCATATACCAATGTGTGAAGGAAGTACTAGAAAGTTACTTTAGGAACACCCCCTTTTACGCTGAGTTGATGAGACTCATTAATAAGGTAGGTACAGGTATCACCAAACTTTAAGGCCGCTCTAATCAGTAAGCGTCAGTGCAAAATAAACCTTATCTCATTGCATTACCGCACTTGAATGCAACTTCAGAGCGCCCTAAGAGGAGTGTCCCTCGCGAACGCTACAATGTTACACTGTTGTCGCTGTCTCTATCCCTCAAGATGCGGACGCGTGCCCGTGCGGTGAAATTTGGAGATTACTTTATTAATATAGTTGTTACGTAGATTTTTTTTTGTAAAAGGATATTCATTATATTATCTGGGTTCCCCATGAGTTAAAATCGCTCTGTATTGATACATTATTTTGAAATACTAACATAAAGTTGGGTCGCTTTCATCGAAAATTACCAATCTTTGAGCTCGTGTAACTTTTTAACCATGTATTGTAATTAAGTTTTACATTCAAGGAACATGTATCTTAATGATAAGATTGATATATGTATTCACATATAAATTAGGTAGATAGAAAAACCAAACGTTATTATTTATGCAATGGAATCTTTTGATCATCTTTTTAACTAAGTATAATATTGTAATTGTAGAGAATAGTTCAAATAAGAATTGTGTTTGCTATGCGGGCCGTTTAAAAAACACTACAAAAAGTTAAGTCCTACATTAACCAACTATATTATGGGACATTTCTATAAATTTCCCTTAATATAGTTGATCTATAAATTAATCGGTATATCAGATACGTGTAAGTATAATCAAGTCATACCTACATATATATAATAATACCTACCTACTTATAATTCTTTTTAGACGGTTTTCTCAACATCAGTTGGCCAACATTTAGATTGTTCATACGGTTACAAGAATAAAGAGAAGAATATTGATGTATTAACCATGGACAACGCCAAAACTATTGCTATATATAAAACATCCTACTACACGTTCCGATTACCTATACTTTTAGCTATGGTTTTAATAAAAAATGGAAAAGAACAGGTTACTAATGAACTAAATGATATTTGTCTTGATCTCGGATTATTCTTGCAAAGTCAGGTAAGAACTCTTTTAGTCTCAATAGTTACTTATCTCATCTTTCTTGAAGGTTTTGTCGTCTACATTCTAAATCTACAAGTCATAGTTTTCAGTGAATTGAATAATTTATGGTAGGTAAGTATATTCATTGGGTCACAGGATATTTTTTTATGTTCACAGAAAGGGATGCCACTATTTAACCTGTAGAGCGGCATTCCTCTCTCACAACCTAGAAACCTAATTTGAAAACGTAATTTGCGATACACGAATGTACCTACATCCAGCCGAATAGTTATGTCTAAGTATAAATAAATCTGATAGGTTAAGGAATTGAATGTTAAAATAGTAAATAATTTATCTATTTTGTTTAAAGGACGATTATAACGACGTCTACGGTGATGAAACCTTAACGGGAAAGACAGGTCGTGATATTCAAGAAGGTAAATGTTCCTGGGTGGCCGCAGCAGCGCTAGAGCGCTGCAACGAAGCGCAACGTTCTACCTTTGCAGAATGCTACGGTAGCGACAATCCAGAGCATGTTAAGAAAATCAAGCAGCTTTATGATGAATTGAACATCCCCCAGGTGTACAAAAAATATGAAATTACCTTGTATGACGACTTGGTGCATAGAATTAATGCGCTACCATCTGTAGGTGCGAAGAAGTTCATCTTAGAAATTTTGAATAGCTGTCCTAAAAGTATTAATTAAATAAATTCTAAACTCAATGAAATTGAAATCTCAGGCGATCCGTCTGCTGGTTTGTCCTCTATCCCATAACAAAAATGTTAATTACAATCCACTAACTATTGTTCTACTACTTTAAAATACTAAGTAACTTAGCTCATTCGAAATGCAACTGCGTAGTTTTATTGAATTTTATCTTTAAGACATGATTGAATATGATAAATATAAAACCTAAACCACAATCATAGTTCCGAACGGCTAACTTCAGATAAGCAGAATTATTTCAATCAAATTGAAAGTGACATTAATTCGGGATCGTCGAACCGATCTCCTTTGGCCAACGATCTTGAATTGTGTCGCTAATATACCTACCTAGTTGGGTACTTGGAGGGTTAAAACTAAACAAATTCGGCAAAGGGTTATAATCGATCTACCAAGATGCGAAACGTCTGGCGCCGAATTCAACACGAAAGACTATGTCCCGATAATTTCCTATTTACCCATGGTAACCCTACTGCGACAACTTTAAAAAATTACAGTAGGTACTAATTCACATTGAAAAGACATACTTGATTTCAACGTTAATAATATTTCTAAACATTCGCAATTTAGCATTGGCAAAGGTCGGTCACAATGACTTCTTTATTACGTCATCATATATTTTACAATCAACTGAGAAAATTACATAGAAGTCCCATTAGATACAATGTACAATTTACTTATAACATGTTCAAAACCAAACAAGAGTTCCAAAATGTGAAGCCTGAGGTAATGAATTCCTTAATGTCGAGTCCTAAGTTAAAGAATCAGCTGCCTGAAGTCAGAAGTTGGTTAAAAACGGTAAGAAAATTTATAATTATCTATGTCAAATGAGAAAACGGATAAAGTCTAACATAAAAATTACTTTTACCAGAGTTCAACGTTGTGGAAAAAATAAAAAAGCTAAAGTGAAGTTGATAAATTGATCATAACAGCCATATATTAGATGTAATTATGTACATCCACAGTTCGGCGAAACCCTTATTGACATTAATGAGGCACAAATCCAAACTTTAACTGCTACTGAGAATTTTATTTTAAAAATCCAATAGCGCTGCTCGACCTGGAACCTGAAACCAGGACCTCACGTCACGCTTGAGTCTACTAGACGAGCTTAGTTAGCTCTCTTTTGTAGAACCTTGTACCCATGCGACTTGGTTCTCCGTGTATTCTCTCCGTTGGCGTGTTAGCTGTTTGTTTGGTTACTTAAATTAACATTAACAACTGGGGCGACCATCCAGTTAAACATTTCACGTTATTGGTGAAAAATTCATGCAGGCTAGACAAAGGCTAGAACTGGTTCCACGAATTGTGAAGCAATTCATGAATTCAATTCAATGATTTTGACTTTTGAGACTGATCTAGACCACTTCCTCTCGGCAGGAGTTATCCTTTATTCTTTCCGTCTGTTTATCTTTATGATAACACACAATCTTTCGGTGCTGCAGAGCGATAACGAAAAATTCTCGTCAGAGAACGATGCTGGTAACATACCTTACTTGGGTACCTTTTTACAGGTGTTCGATTTTGCGCTAACAGGAAAGCAAGCCAGAGGATTAGTTGTGCCGTTCGGGTATCAAACGCTGGAAGATCCTGAACACTTTACAAAAGACAAGCTACATACAGCTCATTTTTTAGGCTGGTGTTTAGAAATGGTAATTAAACACCAAATTATTCAATAAGCGCCAGTTCTACACATTTTTTTCCAACTGTTTTGTTCGTGACAACCCTTAAAGAAAAAATCTGTTGTACTAAAAATGTACCTCCAAAACGCAAATGGCGCCGTGTGTCACCCAGACAAACCTTGGTGTTACTTCCGTGTGTTACTGAATACTTATTTAGTCAAAAAAAGATTTATGGAACACCCACGATTGTAAATAAAACAATAAATGCTCGTATTGCTTAGCTGCCTAAAAGACAAAGTTGAGTCTTTTAGGCAGCTAAGCAATACGAGCATTTATTGTTTTATTTACAATCGTGGGTGTTCCATAAATCTTTTTTTGACTAAATAAGCAATTCACCGTGAGTCAATTCATATTAAAAACCGATCCTTAGCAATAACCGAATAATGTGAAACATTGAACATTAACAAAACAAAATAGTGAGGTACCTATAGTGACGACCAATTATGTATTATGCATGAAGGCCTCGCTCGCGCTGGTAACACAAACTGCCAACTATTCCGTCAACAGAAAATAACGATAAACCGCCATCTATAACTTATTTGTCTCCTTAGCGTGATGATTACGACCAAGACCAATTCATTCAACAGTCGCATGAAATTCAAGTATCTTTCAACAGTTACAGGCCTATATATTGATAACAGACGACATTATAGACTGTTCAACCACTCGTCGTGGCAAGCCTTGTTGGCACCTTATGCCCAATGTTGGCACTTCGGCCATCAATGACTGTGCACTGATACTCCAATGCTTGATGGAAGTACTAGAAATTAAGTTCAAAGCAGCACCTTACTACAACGATTTGATATCACACATCAATGAGGTAAGTATACATAAACTGCGTTTAAAAAAAGCCCATTTTGTCCTGTGTTTCATCGTCATCAACCCTTATACTGTCCCACTACAGGGAATGGGTCTCATCTAACCGTAAGACGGTCACTAGGGTAGGGCGGGGCTAAAAGGTCCAATTTAAACATATCCTCCTGTAACTTTTTAACTGTTGGTTTCTAAAGGAAACTCTTATCTGTTTTGAGTAGCGTAATTCTTCAAGTTTAAGTAGTAATAGTTGAATTTGGCAAATATTATATCTAAATGCCAGATAATCATGATTTAAAACATTGTGTCCAATGGTCCTTTTTACCCCACCAGCGGGGTAAAAAGGACCAGGGCTGGGGTACTAAGGACCAGCATTATCTTATACTATTCTATGGTTAAGGAAACATTATAAACGTAAAACATGCAAAATCAACAAATCTTTATAATTATTTGAGAAAAGGAACATGTTAAACAATAAATCTCATTTGTTAAAGCTGTAGGAAAACATTTCGGTCTTAATAATTAGTCGTTACCTTGTTTTAAAAGTCTATCTATAATATATTATATATTATACCTACCTTCAAAATAGCATTCTGTAACATGTATTATATTACCCGTGTTTTTAAAAAAATCTTTGTAGTATATAAAAATAATGTTTTTCTTTCTTAGTTTAGAAAGAAAAACATTATTTTTATATACTACAAAGATTTTTTTCTTTATTAAGTCATTAAATCTCAGCAGGTTAAAAAAGTCCAAATGACCGGACCTTTTTACCCCTATGGTAGGTACACTTTTTTTTAAAATTATAGAAAAAAAACTTAAGTGTCCTCTAAAATTACTATAGCATGAAGTGAAACATGAAATTACACACAATAATATATCAAAAGCTGAGCTTGGTAATATTGAAAATACAAATCCCAGCCTAAAAATAAGAAACAAGAAAATTATTACTTATGTGTTTTTTTTGCATGCGGTCTGCGTGCACTCTTAACGGCGCTGGAAAACTCACCGCACGAAGTGGTATGTGTACCCCTACCGTAATCCCTTCGTGCGCTTGTCTTTCAATTCATTAAAGCGCTCATAATTTCGGAGATATGCATAGTGGACCTTTTTACCCGCGGACCTTTTAGCCCCGCCCTACCCTACTCTAGCCTACAGCGCGGTGACAGACTTCACGCGCCGTCAAGAAAATCTCTCAAGCATGCAGTTTTCTTGACGGTATTTTCCATCACCGTTTTAAGTACGCACATAATTACAAAAATACACAGGTGTTCGATTTAGTCTGGGGACTTGAAAGTCCAATGATCATACCACAAAGCTATCAATATCAATGCTTATACATATACTTACAAAAAAAATATTTAATTAAATGGCGCAGCATTCTAAAACCACCCATAAGAGGCAAGTAATTTATCTGTAACCAATGTCTTAAAAAATATTTCCAGACAGTTCTGAACACGTCGATAGGCCAGTATTTAGATTATTCATCTAGTTATACCAAAGCAAAAAACAATCTTGACTCCTTCACCATGGACCGCTTTAATCATATCGTAATACACAAAACGGCATATTTCTCGTTCATAATGCCGGTGGTTGCAGCTTTGTTCGAGGTAAAGGACGGCAATAAGAGATTTACTACAGAAATAAGGAATATCTGTTTGGATTTAGCCAAACTTCTACAATCCCAGGTAAGAAAATTTAACCTTAACCTTACCGAAATTAAACCTTCCTGCATATCGTATTAATTATATTTCATCATTTAAGAACGAAAATCTACTATATCCATATGCATATTTAAAAAACTCCACTACCATTAGTTAGTAAAATGTACCAACTATACAGAAAAAGGTCAAAGGTCGCCATGTCATGACTGCTTAGGGGAGTAAAAATAATTATGTACAGTGGGTTATAGCTGTTACCTGACCCACCGAGACCCCGCCGTCCCATCTAGGGTGGGTCAGGTAACAGCTATAACCCACTGTACATAAGGACTAATTTTTTTGGCAAGCCTTAATCGCATTGACATTTAAGAATAATATTTTAGATATCTTATCTTCCATTTAAATATTTTGTTGTAAGAACGACTACCAAGACGTATTCTTCGAGCAAATTTCCGAGGCAAAAATGGGCACGGATATTCAAGAGGGTAAATTATCCTGGTTATCCGTAAAGGCTTTAGAGCTCGCCAATAAAAACCAGCGAGACACGTTTAAGGAGTACTACGGCAGCAAAGATCAAGAGCATGTGAATAAAATAAGACAGCTCTATGAAGACTTAAAACTTGATGAGGTGTACGAAAACCATAAACAAGAAGTGAACGAAGATTTGGTGCGCCGTATAAATGCACTACCACAGAAAGGGGAGACACATTTCTTTTTAGAAATTCTGGAAACTATCCACCAAAGTAAATATTAAGTTTTTGTATGTTTTCCTTGGTTGAGGCTATTTTTTATATGACATTTTGGTATATTGAATGTTTTTATTTGGATATTAAATGGCTAAAGACGTAAAATGTGGAAGAGAAATTCGACATCACAGGCAGTGGTCTCGGTAGCTTAGTTGGTAAAGCGTCTGGTGTACTTAACCCGAACCCGAAGCAGGTTCAAACCCTGCCTGAGATCGAATTTTCTTCAACTAGAAATTTTCTTTCATTGGAAAATTCATATCTTTGTGAATATTGAATGTATTTTTTTAAATATAATTTAAAAATCAATTGGCCTTTATAATACTCCTTAGCTGTATATGAATGCTTCTCACGTGTCTTTCGTTCATAACATGTAGTAAATTAAAAATAGATCAGTATTTTAGAAATATTTGAATGCAACAATGTTCTTATTGCTCTAAATAAATAAATTATTATTATTATTTAAATGCAACTGTGCTTTAGGATTTAGTTATTACTATAATAGCATTAGTCTTTACTATTAAATTATAATATTTAAAATAATTAATGCATGAACGACACAGTTACATCATATTTTGACTGCTTCGTTAGTCTTGTGGTCCCAATCGCGACTGCTACGCTAGAGCTCTTGGGTTCGATCCCCAAGTCGAGCAAAGTGTTATTGGGTTTTTCTATGAAATTCTCAGTAGCAGCTCGGAGTCTGGATTTGTGCATGGCAATAGGCTCGCCCCCTATTACATGGGACCTAAACATACCGGCGAACTATGGGTGTACATTAAGTACACCTCTGCCTAACCCTTCGGGGAATACAGGCGTGATGGTATGTTAACCCTATGACCTGGGCCCAGCAGTGAGACGATGTTAATGGACTGATGATGGTAATGATGATAATAATGATATGAAGAAAAGCATAAAAATATCTGAATAACAATGATTTTAAATAGTCAGTACCCGTGGTTCCGGAGACATGAAAAGGGTTAACTTTGCCTATTTTAAACTAATTAAAATAAAACTCTCACAACTATAGGTACTATCATAGTATATTCCAAAAATATAATGTTATACATGACATTGTTTTATACAATGGAGTACAAGGGTAATATTACTTACCCACCATAAACAATACTTAAAGTAAAATGCTAATATTTAACTTAACCACTTGCAAATTATAATACACTTTAATTTGAGCAGATTGATGCGAGATGTTACTAAATGCTTTTACAGGGAACATAAAACTACATTGAAAACTGTCTCACTTATCAAGGCCTCGGAGTTGTATTTATCCAAAGTACTAGGAAAATCGTTCTCCTTCCTTGGTTCCTTAATTCTGAGGATCGCGACTTAAGTAACCGTTGCGACAACCATATTTTTTATTATGTCGCTCCTCCGACCTCTTGCCTCTATTTAACCCAGTATAAGGTTTCTCTTAAAACTGTGTTATAGAGATCCAAACTCAACTGTAAAGCCGATGTTTCTATTGGCAATTGTCGTGGCCCCATTCATAGTACTCTGATGTCGGTCAAATCTAGACTGGGACTACTTTGTGTGGATATTGTAGACACTGTGTCTTTAGATTTAAATGATGAGGAAGAAACTGAATGAGGAATGAGCCCTGACCAATATTTTTGTACAGTCGCGTCGCATATAGGAGTTATATGGGTGTATTTAGGAGATCTGATAAAAGTGAGAGGTGTTTTCAATTATTTAAAAAGGACAACTTAGACTACATGTTATTTAAAACTATTAGAAATTAAATAACGAGTTATACTGTATCTAAGTACAGTGTTATTGTTCAGTTGCTTGACTTAATACTTTAAGTAATGCTCCACCATCCTTATAAGTATTAGGTTAACAACAATTAGCAACACCTCACACCATCATTTGCAACATATTAACAGTAAATATACCGAATATAGGGTACATACTTAACCTTTAGCATCGAGTGCAATAACGTTTACAGAATTATATTATATACAATAGTACGAAATAAATAATACGTTCAGTTTTCTTTAACAATATGTGAGGAGCTTAATATTATTCTAATAAGAATCATATTCTATACAAACTAGCTATCAGGTATCAGGACAGAAAACAATAGAGGGAGCTACTCGTGACAATATTGGTAATACACCGTGACATTTTAGTGGCCTACTCATATACATCATTATGAACAATATTCAATATAAATATGATCAACCCTAAAATAGCGAAAAAAAATCAACTATTCCCTACATTTCATTTAGTCAAAGAACATGTTTATAAAACTGCTGAAAACTCAAATATCACGGTGTATAGTATAGATTGTCAAATCTAAAGTTGCGCTCCATTCTACTTTATTTTTTTAATTTATAGCTTTACGTCTTCAGAAACGATTATGAAACATTAAGCATTTTGTAGTGTATCTTCATAATCCATGGTGAGATACATGCGTTCGTCTAGGAAGTTTATTTTATCAGATAATAAGTATGGAAAAACCGGTTCACAATTTGGCGAAGACATCGCCTAATACCCACACAAAAGAGAGTTTCACCAAATGAGAATGGCGTTCTTATTTTGAAAATTATTGATAATTTGGGAGCAGGTACCTAGTACCACGAACATAATCACGAACACTGCCTATGCGCATATTAGATTTCGTACCACTGTATATTTGTTGTGTTCAAATGACTACAAGTTGTCTACTAAATAAATACGAAACACAAAATTGTATTTATATATTTGTCCGATTCTTGAGCAAGTAATTGGGCCACAACCCAATCTCTCAAGACGCAAGAGTCCAAACACAATATCATTTTTATGGCCAATTCACAATATATTGACTCAAACTTCAAAAGGGCCTAGTCTATAAAAGTATACTACAGTTACATAAAACATTTTGCCAGACCAACAAAATCATTCATTGCCATAGCTAGTGACTTTTATATTACACGAATCTTCCTATTACTTATCAAAGAGATAATGAGCCATAATAGACCTTATTATCCCAAGGCCCTTCTATACACAAACAGTTTGAGGCCCCAACTAATTGAACAGCTAACAAAGACGTTTATAGACCAAATAAATTGTGTGTTTCCCACTCAAATAGCAAGCTATAGCACGTGCTAATATAATTTTGACTAGTAAGCACCAATTGACTAACAATATTCATCCCTTACAAAATCTATGTACAATATTATATGGCTAATAAAATTTAGCCAATCACATAGCTTCAGTTATATACGAAAACGTTCAGTTACTAAATAGATAACATCATTATTTTACAGTGAAATATCAACTTAAAGTTTGAGCGACATTGAAAGGTGCACCCTAAAAACGTAAAAGCTTTAACATATAGAATAAAATACGTTATTTTGTGCATATTCGTAACTTATGTATGCTATTTTGTTGTATACGGTTAAACAAACCATACATAACACCGTTTTAATATGTTTAAGCACAAATAAATATTTTATCTGCAGTGAAAAAGACGAAGCAAAGAACAGATGGCGCCACTATAGTACCTCCTGGAAATTTATATAACGGATATATTAAGGAGTTGCATAATGAGAATTTCGTGTAAAAATTAACAACATTAATAAATATTTCGTTACAACAAGTCTATAAACTTATTCTGTATTTTTTTAATCCAACTTCAGACATTGAATACCTACCCTCACAGCTATTAAAATAATATTACCAACGTTATTATTTATTGCAATAAAATTCGCGTAAGTGTCAGAAACCAGGATATTACTCATTGTTATTTTTCATAATATAGTGGCGCCCCTAGCGGTATAAAATTAGGAGCATAGTTCCTTGATGAAAAGGTGAACAAAAGGAGGTGGCAGCACCTACGACCTGTATAAGACCAAGTCGATACAAGTCCAATGTGTAATGGCATTCAAAATAAAGTAATTAGCTATTTACGAACAGCTTTTTATACGTTATTTTTATTCAATTTGGATTCGATATTTTATTTAAGCTTCATAAAGTGTCTACAAATAAATTTAATTAATCACACGCAACAAGTAGGTTCTTACTACAAGGTTTGCTAGATTTTGTCTATGGTATTAATGTCGATGCTAAATTCGACTCGATACGATTTTTAATAAATTAGTTATTTTGTATTTTATTCTGATAATTCCATCGAAGGGCCCCTTTTCAACAAAGTAACTTACCCCAGCAAACATGCAAATTATTTCAATTCAAGATATTAAAGTATGTACAAAACTTGCAAGTATCAAGTTATCTAACTTGAAAAAAACTATAAGCATGTGACATTATATTTATCTTATCTTGACGTAGAATTATTAATGTGATTGATCACATTGAATTATTTCTAATAAATTGTTTAATTCGGTGGTCCTCGTTAAATATGATGTGTCCCAATATACAAGGATTGTGTTGCCATATATAATAATGAGTTTGTGTTTTGTTTACGACAATACTACTATTTCTGTTACCCAATACAAGAAATCTTATTCCACATGAATTTTACTTGCCGTAAATATAATTTTCATGTGATTATGCAATTTACAAGAATATACATAAGACTAAATTAACGAACTTAAGTTGTAGGTAGATGATAGCGCTAGCAGTCATGAAAGACGGCTGGGTGACATTAACTTTGTTCTGTTTTAAGTGCACAAATGTCATATAGCGTTATCTCTAATTGATTGCCATCGCTAAATAATAAAATTGTTCTGCTACTATTAACTACTTTCGTATTACATTATTACCTAAATCTATTTGGCGTGCACAAATTGGCATTTAATACCAAACAGAGACATCAGTCGCGAGCGGAATACAGTTTCCTATCCTGGTAACCATAAAATGGTTGAGGAAAACTTTACGTCTTTTAGGGTAGTGCTACCAATTCAGTCAATTTAAACATAATCTTCCCTTCCGATCCGAGAAGAGAAAATTTTATAGCTGCAGCTGATTATTTCTTCTGAAAATAAGCCGCGGTAGGGTTATGTTTTAACCTATCTATCACCAATGTTTAGAATAACACATGCATATTTCACTCTTTAAAACCATTTAAAGTTGGTTGCACGTTTCAAAACCGGAAATACTCCGTAACATCTCATTTCCGTCAAGGCGAAGCTTCATCAACCCTTCTCCTTTAGTGAACATTACACAGCCGCATTTTTACGCACGTGTTGAATTCAGATCAAAAGTGATATAAAATGTAATACAAACATTGTTCTCATGCGGGGTCCGTTTGCGTCAGTATCGGCAGTTGCGGTGCCAGCATGAGGCGGCGATGCGCCTCGGAGCCGGTGAGCGCGGCCACGGTAACTCCGGCTTGGTACGAAGCAGGGATGCGGATGTGACGTGTCCTCGTCCCGTATTCACCCCAACCGATCGCTCGCCATTCCCGGATTACGTTCACTACTTGACCTGTAATGCAGGAGATTATTTTATAATTTATCATGGCTAAGATGGCTTTGGCTGTGCTTAAATAATGTCGATTTGGAAACAAACTATATGAGATTTAACTGCCTCAACTTAGCTATACTATGAGAATTCAAAGGGGTAATGGTTACAGGCCTACAACTCACTCCTTGTCCTTCAGAAACCCAAATATAGGTATTAGTGAATGCAGTTGGAACAGTCCAACGTAAGTATAAAAATGGACATCAACTCACCAAGCACATTAAAGGTATGGAAGCGTCGATCAGGCACGACCATTAGTGGAGTCAGGTCGGTGTTCGCTGAGAACCTTGACAGCACATCCCTAGTGCGCACTAGCAGTACGGACGGTGACGTCAGGTGAGGCCACAGCGCTGCCTCGCGGACGCACTCGACTGGGTTACAGAGGTACACCCCGCGGGGGGATACGCCGAACACCATCTGATGGTGCCATGCGTCTGGGATGTCGCCCTCGCAGCCCGCTTGTAAGTTCAAGGTCAGGATCGGAACGGCGCCTAGAATTTCCATAATGTTAGTTCAGACTACTTAAAGTTGTCGTTAATTGATTTGTTTATATTCGTTCTAATGTAGTTCCTGTGGAAGTGCATGAGGGAGGCCTTTGTTCAACAGTGGGCCTATTTCAGATGAATGATCGGCAAACTTGCGGGTTGAAGACCTATCATTAATCTCATTAAAAGGACGAATAAAATCGAAAATGGTTAACTGTCAAGATTGCTGATTGTACAGTCGCCAGCACATCAGGTTAACTATACAAAACTGTCAATGATTTTAAACCTTAAAATGTTGATGATTAAGTTCAAAATCTTAGGTGAAATGTAATTTTTTCTCAGTCGATTTTGAACTTAATCATCAACATTTTAAGGTTTAAAATCGACTGAGAAAAAATTACATTTCATCAAAGGAAAAGATTATTGACCACGCTACTAATAACTTAACTTCTATTTATGATTAATGATTTGTACTACGAATAAATAATACTCAGGAAGCGTAACTCAGAACAAATTCCGCTCAAAAAGTGGACCTACTTCAAACCAAATGACGACGATTCAAAATTCGAATCACTTGCGATGTTTAAAATAGACATGCTTGGTAATTGGTTTAAATTCAGAGAGAAAACAGGGATTGGTTCGCCCGCGTGCTGTAATGTCTGTTATGACATCTGAGTCAAAATGGCGTGGACAATATTATGCAATAAGTAGATCGGACCAAGTCAATAATAAAACAATATTCTAATTATATTAAATATTTCATAATATTGTGATTTTTTTAAATTATACTATATAAAACAGGGTGGAAGGGACATCGACGCACAACCGCTTACCATGAATTCAGTACATGATTCTGGAACCCCCCCCTCCCCCGCGTAGATATTTTTCGTCGGTTACTAAAAAGGCTTAGATTGGGTACTTTTTAGTTTTGTTGTATGGTGCTAAAACGAACAAAGCCGATGGTTTGCCAACAAGAATTGCGACTTCATCTATTGTTGGAGCGTTGAAATAATGTTAGTGTATTCAATTGGGTCGTTTGTTTGCTTTGATCATAACCTTGGCAATAGGTCAACAGGTTCCTTTAAGGTTTCTGTTGACCTGGGATGTGGATATTTGTACAAACTGGTACTGCAGTTTTGTGTAACATGGTATATCCCTTTAATGATTTGTAAAAATATTTTTCATCAAAATGCATGGAGCATACTCTGGTAGTTTTCACAGGCATCCAGTCATACTCTCGTCTTTCTAATTGAACTGCAGCTATCCACTTATTTTGCCGAATGGGATCGGCAGTGAAACTAAAAAAAAAACAAAATACATTAGTCTTATAAAAATATCTAAATTTTACCGATTTACTTTTCAATATTTCATCGAGAAAAAATACTTTCTAAATTAGGTAAAAAATTGACTGACTTCATTTTGCATAATATTGACCATGTCGTTTTGATAACGTATTTGAACAACTTTGAATATATTTATTATTAAGCTACTACTTACAAGTGAAAAGTGATCTCTGGATATTTTAATCTTGTATGTCTCCTGCACTAGTTCACAACACATGATGGCATCATGATTCACAATGATATTAAGCTAAAACCTTTGACATATGCTCGCTTGCAAGGAAAATGTCCGACTGATGGCGCGCTGGACACAATTTTGAAGCCCCGCCTACTTGGACACAACTTTTGTTGGGTCATTTTCTTAACGCAGTTACATTTCCTGAGTATTATTTATTCGTAGGATTTGTATGAAATTATACCTACGTATATGGATCTACACAATAATTGAATGCAGTTGAATAAGTCCAACGGTCGGCAACACGGCCTGACCGTTTCGTAAATGACTTCAACTACAAACATAAAAAATAACCACTCAAATACCGTCTCAAAAGTAACACTAAATATTATATACGTGCAGTTAATATATTCTGTAGAGTACGTTTAACTTTTTGTTATTGTACCTCATTTTTATTAATAAAAGTTCAATAAATATTAATACTGCCACCCTATGGTCCCTGACTACCAAAAGGTTGCCGATTATGGAGTATAGTGCAACCAGATGTTTCAATAAGTATCTCGTTTCACCATATTTGTATGGTAATTATAAATTTGCAAAAAAACAGCTGCATTTTTACACCATCTTGGTCAGGACAAAAATTTGCGTGACAGCTGCAAAGTATTACGGTTCATGTTGCCCAATAGCGCAATGAACATGAGGCCATTATGTATACTTTGCATGCAAGCAAATGTATGTAAATGACTTAGTTATTATTTTGCATGCAGATGCCACAAAATTACTTAGATAAATCATGAAATCGTTTTATCTATATGTTAATAGCTTCTCTTTATGACTGGCTTATATGGCTTGCTTGGCCGAAAAAAATAGAGTCTCCTCAAAACACACTCATAAAACGTCATTACTCATAAAGTATAGCATTTTCTTTTCAATTGAGACATATTCTTTGCAAATTCCAGTATGGTATAAAGTTTGGAAATGTAGACAGTTAAGTAAAGTGTGGTCCACTCGTAGATCCACGCCAAATCTTTTAAATATCTTACTTATTACAAACACACAAAAATGCATGCAGATGTTCTTTTTTTTAATTTTGGTGTATGTATAGTTTTGACCAACTGCCTCATCGGTTTTGTGGTCTAAAACACGGCTATTGAGTGTACGATTCTGGGTTCGTTGTCAGGTCAATGCCGTTGTAGTTTTGATTTTGTTAGCAGCTCGTTCAATAGTCCTATCACCATCAAATCGATCCATAAAAATACGGGTGTGATTGTTATGAACAAATTTCTTACCTATTGTAATCCAATCAGCCAGCCAGTGTGAAAGCGACACTGCCCGCTCAGGGTGGGTAGGAAAGAACCTAGCCGTGACTAGACCATCAGAAGCCCTGTGTATGCCGGAGACCAGGTCAGCCGCCGTGCAACCGGCCACGGCGCGCGACAGCAAGTACCTATAATAAAAAGATACTAAAGTATGCTAGGATAGGAGCGGTGGTGGCCAGGGCTGCCATTTTAGCGCTTTCGGGGCTAGATCTAGCGGAATTTTAGGGTAATCAACTTCCGTTGACTCCTAGCGGAGAATCTAGCGCTTTACTGAAATGGTTGTTAAATTTCAGCACACATTGTGCGCGCACATTGACTAAATGAGCTTTTTTTTTCTTTTTGTTAATCGAACAATATGGTTGTAATGTGGAACTTATATATTTAACTCCTAATTCAAAAATAGCATCATAGTCCAGCGCTTTTTTTTCTGGCACGCTTTGTTAGCGGAATCTAACGCTTTTCTTGAACTGATCTAGCGCCCAACACTCAAACGGACCTGGCAGCACTGGACTGGTGGCCCAGTGGTAACGGCCGCGACTTACGAATTGCAGATCGTAAGTTTGAACCCTGACAGGCGCTTTACTTTGTGTAAATTATTTCATCACTCTCCCAAAACGGTGAAGAAAAACATCGTGAGGAAACCAGCATGTCCTAGAACCAAAAATTCGAAGACATGTGACATCTACCAACCCGCACTGGGCCCGCGAGGTGGATTACGACCTACTCCATGTCACCGAGAGGAGGCCTGTGTCCCAACAGTGGGAACAATATAAGCCGATTATGCTATGCATATGCTATGTTGGGATTAGACTCTACCTTTGTAACCTATGAATAAATTTATTGATTATAAATTCACAGCCTCATTGGTCCAGTGGTCGGAACTTTAGCTGCTGAGTATGATATCATAGGTTCGCTTCCCAAGTCAAGTTTTCTATAAAATAATCGGTACCAGCACGCAGCAGCAATAGGCTTGTCTCCTATTAGGTGGGTCATAAAAACAAATCGGCGAACTGTGTGTGCCTAACCCTTCGGGGAATAAAGGCACGATGGTATGCTTTGTGTATCTTAGAATACGAATTCAAGAAGTATGGAAGAACTCAATGTTACACTCACACATCTCTAATTGAACACACATACGATAATAATTGAATTGACATCATATCAATATATATCCGTGTTTGAACAAAATGTTTGCTTTAGCTATGTAAAGCAAATTAATTTATTATAGGTACTTATGGATATTGTTCTTACTAGTCCAGGAAATAGGAAAATCCTTTTCTGAGTGAAATCTACGTTTGTGAAAAAGACACATCACACACAATAACAATGTAGATCATAACTATGGTTAATCACAACTTTGAAAGGCAGCCTTAACCCTATAAGCAATATCAGATCCAGACAATCCTTGGCGGGAGAGGAATTTATAAAATTTGGAGTGCATAGAGGAAATTACATAATATTTAATTAGCTGCTATAAATAGAAGCATAACATTTAATTAGTACAATAAATAATTACCTTGGCAATGGGGCATTATTTGCTCTTTGTCTTGTTCCAACAGATGAACTTATCTTTTCTAAATTGACAGGCACACCCAATGCATTCTGTGAAATTAATAATAATTAAATTACAAGTTTTAAGGTCACAAACTCAAACCTTTCTTTCTTTCTTTCTGTCTCCTTTATAAGTAAATGCGATCAGTCTTATTATTCAATTTTTCTTAATGCTTTATCTTTTGTATTTTAGTTTTTAAATAAAATTAACGCGAATATGTTTTTGGCTGAGAGTTCAATGTGATGCCCTTGGCACACAACATTTGAAATTGTAATTACAGTCAAAATCTTTGTTAATTTTGTGCAATCATACCTAAAGTTAATTATAATTTTAGTAAAATTATGTCAATGAAAAAAGATAGTAACATAGTTTCAATAGGTAATTTAAGTAATACTTACAAAAACATTGACGACAGCGGTAGCTCCACAGGCCGAGGTGCTGATCTGAGTGACTTGTCTCTCACAGGCCTCACACTCCGACCATATCATACATCGTGGGGGCTCCACGCAGGCCGCAGCACTTGAGCTTGTACTTGCAGTTGCTTCACTTGCCTAGGAATCAGATAATATGTGACAATCGTACAAATGACAGCCAACTGTAGTCATTGTTATAATAATATTTAAAGTTCCTATCATCTATAAATAGAACCATTCCATATCGATCCTGTAGAGTTGAACCTAGTGAATCCTATAACAATTTAGTATATTATTTACTAACCTATTTTCCCAAACCACTTCTAAGCTTGTAATTTCTCTTTGTAATTATTTTTTTTATCCAAACTGGCACTGGGAGACATCAGTTAAAGGTGTCTCCCAACTGTTTATCTACTGACTGTTACTATCTGTAGCTATTGTTTATATCTGTTATCTCAGATCAAATAAAAAGTTAAGATGGAACTTTGCGAAAAAAGAAGTGAGGCCAGCTAAAACTATGCCTAGCCATTTACAAACACAATTTTACACTATATAACAATACCGAAACTACGCCTTATCTTGTCAGTCGAGCTATCAAGCTATCGAAAGCTCGACTATAACTGACAAGTTCCATCAACATTAACTTTTTATTTGATCTGAGTCTGTTATAGTCAGTATCCGAAATCTGTTGTTAAGGTCTCATTAGACTGGTATGGGTGTTGCTGAATTAATTAGAAAATTATAGTGTAAATAGTAGTACTACATGACTGTTTCATTATGAATTTCCTTACAATCAGAATTGATTTAATGTTGTAAGATTTAATTCTTACTAAATTTTACTTACCTTAGCAGTAGCCTGCTTCTCTGCATCAAACTTGGCCTTTTCTGCAACTAATTTTTTTGCCATTGTTACATGATATAAAGCTGATGACAAATTGACTGTATCCAGTGATGATCCCTGGTTGATTTGATATGCAAATGGTCCTTCAACATGGTCTTCATCATCTGCAAATTTTTTGATGATTGTTATTTGTGCCAAATATTAGGCAGATAGACAAAAATTATAAAAGTATCTGCTAAAGTCACAATTGAACTGGTTTGTTGCTGTGGTTTGTTAAATTTAAAATTAGAGACTAGTAAGTAAGATATTGCCAGGATGTTGTCAGTTTCATGTGACATGTATAAAGTTTAAATTCAAATTATTTGCACACACATGCTATAATATAATAAACTAGATTTGTGTATCTTGTACTGTTGAGTTCCACTCCTGATCATTTGTTTGTGTCATCAGAGCACAACAATATTAGCTCCATGCAGGAATAGAATTTGCAACCCATATCGCAGACAAAAAATCCCATCACCTATGGCTCATGTTTATTCAAGGAAGACTTGCTTATATTGCAATACAAAGTGTTAGCGTGTAAGTGTGTAAATGTCAGCATGAATGCAAATTATTGTTTCATAATAAACTCCTCTCTCACAAATTAAAAAAAATATATATTTTTAAGATGATCTACTCTCTAATGAGGAATGAAAAATAAATCTCTTTGCAATTAGGACTTCAAGACAAGATTAGCCAAAAGTTCTGAATGAAACACAAACACTTTTCATTGTTTATCTTGATGAGTGTAAGAAAACAAATTGAACTTACTACTTACCAAACTATCAGTAAATACTTACAATTTAATATTTCTCTTGGTGAAACTAAATCTCCACTCGAAACATGCAAGCTGACAGGTATAGTTATTGGTCCATGTGACATTGTCCGCCTAACCACCAGCTGTTCACCTCTAGAGTTCACATGTGTGATGTAGGGCCCAAAACTATAGTTCTGGTCTACAAAATTGTGTGTACTAGTGCCTTCAGATGCATCACCATGACCCATCACAACCCCTCGACTTGTGGATGGCACACTGTATGAATACAGATCAGCATCCCCATGAGATCCTGATGCTATACTTGGTGGTACTGGAACAGGGTTATACCTAACTGGTGGTACATATTCTGGTGATGTACCCCTTAAAACAGGCTCTATTTCTTCAGGCATATTACTTCCACATTCTAAATCAGCATCCGGTGATGATTCATCACCAGTGTCCACTTCACATGAAGGCCCTGGATCAAAATCCATTTCCAGAAAATCCATATCTGGACTTGATGCTCTAGAAGCTTGTTCCCTACCTGCAGCAGCCCCTTGCTGAGGCCCTGCATAGTTGGGCATAGGCAGATGCTTGTCCAAGGGCAAACCCATGTCAAGACTAAAGAATGAACTTGGTAAGTCAGCCAAATGTTCACCACCTCTGTATGTGTAGATGCAACCATCTTCTGATCCTAAAGAATAGTCATCATTACCAGTATCACTGGAACTCTCATCAGCTATGTTAGGCCTGTTCAACTTCAGGCTTGATGGTCTTTTCCTATTCTCTCTGAAAGAGCTGCTCTCTGCAGTCTCACTAGTTCTACTAGTACCACTTGTTGATGGCAGGCTGCTTGATCCTGCTTTGTCTAAACAAACTTTATGTCTCTGACATGTTTGCTTTTCCTGATTGGGCCCTGCACCATTGTCATACAAGGTAGGGATAGACCTGCTGTTGCCCGCAACCGCAGGATCTGTCTGATCAGTACTGGATTTAGTCAATTTATTACACATTGGTATTTGTGTAGTACTTGTATTTTTAATAGATTCAGAAATATTTTCACTACAGCCACTAGTCTGAGGGCCTGAGTCATTTCCAGGTAATGAATTCATGTGATTCGCCCGAGGTCCATTCAAGGGAACAAAGCTCGAGCTAGGATTCGAGGTCGATGTAATTCGATTTTCAGGAGTATCTATTTGGCCTGGCTGAGTAGGAGTGCTCTTGTAATTCTTGGTATTTTCACTTCCACCATCAATATTAATAGAATTACTCTTAGACGAAGAATCCTTAGAGGAATCCATAATTACAAAAACATTGTATAAGTCGGCATTGTTCACTTATTTTTAAGGTTACCAACGGCTTGTTGATAGCCACAGGGGTGTTAGAGAAGACACTAAACTAATCTTAAAACGCAATACGAGCAATAATAAAAAAGAAAAGCTACAAGACTGAATATAATAGGGCACAATCTGTAAAAAGAAATAATAACAAACCAATTCGCAATATTCAGAACAAAATCCTGATTTTGACATTTATGTATGACAGTAGTGACAGTTGAGAGCCCTTCAAAATACAGTTCCCAAGTTTTAGGAAATTCTATAACTAGTTTATGTGGTTTATGGTTTTCGTAGTTTCGTAGGCTAATTCTCATTGTTTTTGGATATAGAGCTATAAACACATGATAAGATAAAAAACTTTCGTTTCAATTACTAATTTAATGGAAATTACTTAATTTGCAATAACTTATTACAGAATATTCTATAACTGTATCCATCAAAGGCAAGGTGAATTAATTTAAACAACCGTTTCGGAAAGAGCTGAAGTTAGTTTAATTAATTATTGACTGTATGTAACAGCCTTTATATAGGTTAGGGCTATGATTGTCAAAATTTCTTTCATACATTTCACAATGACAAATTGATTCAACCAGCTGTGAGATTATTAAAATTGCGTCTTATTTGTAGCAAATTATATTTCTCTTATAAACATTTGTTTATCATTGCTGTCGGTCGTAAATTGTAATAGTTACGAATAACTGCAGAGAAGATGGCATACGCCTACTTATTCAAATACATCATCATCGGCGACACAGGTATTGATTTTATTTCCTGATATTTTATTTTGTTCTTTTATGTTTTTGTGTGCCGTATTTAAATAATTTCTAGTCTTAGCAGATAACGTTGATGTTATATTCATTCATGTGCAAAGGATTGATCGATATCTCATTTTTGTAAATATAAATACAATAGTATATTTTTCCGCCTACGCTGGTTAGTTACTACGTCAAGTAGGGACTCTAATGCGCATATCATTAGATATTGTGCTGTTCATGCTCGTTGTACTGTAAATAAGTCATTAGAAATCAATATCATGCTGTATACATGTGTTTGTATGTCTGTTGTTTAGAGGCTCTTTCAAGGACTTTCTTTGTTTGTTTTAGTACTAGGTTAAAAACTTATCTAATACTAGCTTTCCGTACGTAGCTTTTCCGGGTGGACTATATATTTCTTGTCATTTTACAGAATAATATATAGCCTATGTCCTTCAGGAATAATGTAGCTATCCATTGGTGAAAGAATTTTTCAATTTGGTCCAGCAGTTTTAGAGTATTCAATGCAAACAAACAATCAAATCTTTCCTCATTATAATATTAGTTTAGATAGAATTTCATTTTTCATCTTTATGGAATTTATGGAACTTATAAAGTATTAACTATTTATTCCATATAATATACTAGTGTGAATATTGACTGATTAATGTGCAAGATAAGAGTTCAAAGCTCCTGTTGAGCATGTTGATGTAGACATCACCTGTTTTTCCTTTGTTCCCTTTTATTTATGACAACAAATTGCCACATTGATGTCTATTTATTTTTATTGTAAACAAAACTTGTTATTTTTAGCTCTGTATCAAATTTTTTATGGGTTCAATGGTAAGGACACCCGTATGGTACCAAAATAATATATTTGCATTAATATGGGGCTTGATGGCTTAAATATTTTTCCACTTTGGTTTGATTTTATCAATCAATTTATAACCTTTTTTAGTCCCTTGCTAGTCATAGGCCTTTCCCATTGTGAATACCATAGTTCCATAAATTTAACTGCTATTAGTTACATACAGAGCTCTCAACTCTAAGAAATCATTGGCAACTTATAAAGTATGCTAGCCATTATTAGGCCATAGGTTACCATCTCCATTAGCTATACATACTGCTTGTTACACAGCATGTTATTCAGTCCAGTAGTAGCTGACCTTGCATTGTGTGGGGTTCACATAAGGGAAGGCTCAACTAAAACTGTAAATATTTGCCTCATGTGTAGACACCATTGCCAGTATCATTGGAGCTCTCATGGTGTATGTTAGGCCTGTTCAACTTCAAGCTTGATGGCCTTATCCTATTCTCTCTGAAAGAGCCATTCTCTGCTCTAGTGTTCCATACTATAACACACTGTTTCCCCCCACAAAGAGTTATAAGAGGTGTACTAATATAAAGTTCAAGCGAGCCTATTGTTATTAATTAGAGGTTTTATTTCTGGATTTTGTGAAATTAGGGTGTGTAGAGTTAGAAGCTTGGCTCTACATGAGAGTTGGTAACTTTGGTGATGCATGCCATTGTGGCCTTGTCTTAGCAACATTTTACATGAAAATGTTTTTAGTGGGATTTTATTTCATGTTACTTTAAGTGATACAAATGCAACTATAGAATTTTTTAATTCATTTTCTATTGTGTATCTGCTCACAGGTGTAGGCAAGTCATGCTTACTACTCCAGTTCACCGACAAAAGATTCCAGCCTGTTCATGATCTCACAATTGGTGTAGAATTTGGTGCTCGCATGATCACCATTGATGGCAAGCAGATCAAACTTCAGATATGGGATACTGCAGGACAGGAAGCATTCAGGTAAGATTCTTAGATATTTTTTTCTAAAATATTATAATACTAGCTTCCGCCCGCGGCTTCGCCCGCATGGTTTGTTGATAAAAAAGTAGCCAATGTCCTTCTCCAGGCTACCATATCAAATTTAATCACTACAATATGCTCCTGTAAACTATGTTGCATGATTTGTTTCGTTCAGCGAAAACATGTAGATTTTCCGAATGCGAAACACGTGAGCAAGCTAATGAACACAACCGTCAATGACGTCTGCCCTCACGCGTCTGCCCGCGTTCGGGTCGCGCACTTGGTGATGGCGCATTGCTTAGACCGCCCCTGCACCCCCGCTCTGCGCGCCGCCGACTAACGCAGGCGCTTAATGACGCTCCACTCAAGTCAATCTTATCGTGATATATTTCTTAAACCATTCGTCTAAATTACTTAGTGTAAAAGACAAAGTTGGTCTTCATTAAATACTGAATGCATTAAAAGTATCAGTTTTCATAAAAAATTGCTAAATATTCTAAAATGAGCATTGTAAAAAAGTATCAAATTTAAATGTAATTATGGCTTATAATTTGTGATATATTGGCTTCCACATAAAAGATAGATATATGCTATCGCTGACTTTTATTTAGAACTGTTTTTGGCAAACAATCCCACGATACATTATCTTCATTTAACTTCAACGGTTTAGGCAGCGCACGCCAAAATAGCTCTCAGAGGGTAGGATTTTTTCCGATTTACTTGATACTTATCGTAAAATTATGGCCAAAATTACACAAAATCTTTATAGATTGTAGCCTATGTGTTATTCTGATGTATAAGCTATATTACTGTAAAGTTTCATCAAAATTCGTTCCGTAGTTTTTGCGTGAAGGAGTAACAAACATCCATCCATCCATCCATCCATCCTCACAAACTTTCACATTTATAATATATATATATATATATATATATATATATATATATATATATATTATATAGTAGGAGTAGGATTAAACAGATTATATATTAAGTTATATTGAATGGGTTTTGAAACCATGTTATCATAGTAAATATGACCAACTTGAGAGTTATGTTCAATTAACTGCATTTGTACCTAATTTTACATTGTAACTAGAGAGTTGCCAGGGCTTTCCTGATTAGGACCCCAGTTATTCAGCAGGATAATAAATACCCAATGTTAAACTGGAACAATGTAATTTTCTGATGATGAAAGAATTATTTAAAGTGATTTCAACAAACATAAAACAAATCTTCTCTCTTTATAATATGGGTATAGATTGTCATTCTTCCAGCATTATTGAATTAATTTGATAACAAATTACTAAAGAATGTCAAAACTCCACTAATATCCCACAAAGGTTTTAATATCAAATCTAATTTAAATATACATTTTATAAGCTAATCAATTAGATTAGTACCTAAGTCATTGAGTAATTTAATAGTAAAAAAAAACTATTATCTAGATTTCCATCCATTGTACCATTGACCTAGATTTTATGCCTTCTAAATTCAGGTGTTTCAGAATGTTATAAATGTAATTAGAATTAATTTCATGCTTAACTAGGTGTACAAAATAAGTATTTCATCTGAAATTCGTCTAGTCTGGGTGTCTCAGTACTATGACCTTTAGCTTTTGTCTGGAAAACCTTGTGGGTGTTTACTGTCTGAGGCGAAATTTCATGTACAGGTGAATTACCTTATATAAAAAAAATGTGCTTCAACTTTTATTTCTTCTTGAGATTATATCATATTTAGTAACACTTACCCTACCCTTCAAGTATGTGAAGTTTTGTCTACAAGTTCCATCGTTCCCTTGTAAATTAGCTGGGTCATACTTGGTAGTATGGTCTTGAGCTCTATAGTGGATGTAGTTTAGTCATTTACATCCATCATCATTCATCATTTAGTTACATGAGAGAACTAGTTCTTAGGGTTAAGTAACCTAAATTTGTCAAGAACTATGAAACAACTAAAACTGCCTAAAACATCAAAGTATGTTATTTATTTCCACCGACCCTAATCTTAACTAATTAAACAAGTAGGTCTACTATTTCATGCGTATTTTTAAACAGTATGATTCATTAAATTCTATGCGACTGCCCATTTACAATTGTATGTGGTCACTTCTGCTATATATTTGTTATCAGTCTAATTATAATATATGATTTCCGGTTCCCTTCCTTAAATAAATTTGCAAACGAAGTAAATCAATCTCAGAGTACTGGAGACCTATTACTACACACGTGGCCCTGACGCATATAGGTACGATTTCGCCTATATGGTATAAACTAGTGGAATCCTTATAGGCGATGCGGTCATGTTAATGGCATTTTTTATGTGACTCTATTTTACATACACATACATGCCTTTTTCCCATAAGGGTAGCCAGAAACTAGAACGCCATTTGCTACGATTCTTGCATAGTTATTTTGTTGCGTGTGCCGTTTTGCCGTGTGTGTACAACTTAAAGACTAGCATCCAACTCCGTGCTGTATGTAGTCTTCGCGTGGTGCGCGTACAAACAAAGACAGACGGACAGAAAGATAAACAAATATAAATTCAAATAATAAAAACCTGAGAGGTGTGAAGGGACACCCGGAGGGAACGAAGTTCCTTTCGATTATTTAGTGGAGGAATTGTAATTTTTTCTTTTTTTTTTTTAAGTTTAATATATTTTTTTTTATTATTAACAAATATAATGTAATATAAACAAAATGTAAAATAAAACAAAGAGAGAGAGAGAGACAGAGAAACATGCGCACGCCGCACAGCTTACAATAGCTTACTATAGCAAAAAGTGTCGTGACAACTTTTCGTAAGAATTTTTTCCGTCTAGCCCCCTTTCTCAACGCGCGATAAGGAACTTCGTTCCAATTGTTCTGGCTACTATAGACATTGGTCAGTTACAATTTTATTGTAAGTATAGTTATAGAAAAACCACATGGATACATCAGTAAAGTTGAGTCTTGTACCTGTGAAGAATCGTAACTCGTAATCGTTAATGACGATAAAGTCAAGCGTGTAATTTTGTTACCATCAATTACTCAAGTTAACGACCCGACCCTCTAAAGCCCGCATTATGCCCGTATTAACGTACGACGGTTTCTTGCAGATCTATCACGCGGTCGTACTACAGGGGCGCTGCGGGTGCTTTGCTGGTCTACGACATAACTAGGAGAGAAACATTCAACCACCTCACCACTTGGCTCGAGGATGCGCGTCAGCACTCTAACTCCAACATGGTAATCATGTTGATTGGTAACAAGAGGTGAGTGCATTCTTTATCTTAAAATTTCTTTCCCCACAGGCAATAGACTCGTGAATAAATTCCCTGTGGCCCTTTTTTACGGGATAACTCGGCAAACGAGCAGGTGGCTACCTGATAGTAAGTAGTCATCGCCGCCCATGGAAATCTACAATACCAAAGGAGTCGGTAGCCAAGGAAATGGGAGGGGAAGTAGAAGGAAGGGGACTGATGAAGAAATTGGGCTCTTACGACTGTTTTTTGGGTTAAGGGCAAAAATTTGCAGTTGCTATACGACACTATCGGACACTAGCAATGCTCTTAAGCAAGTTCAGGTAGAATATTGCACAGGATCAACATCGGGTTCACATAATGACACATCAATTTAAATACAGTTTGTCGTATTGATCGCCAACGTATCCAGCCGAAACTTTATAGTTTGACGTGTTGTAAGTAAAACACTTCCTGAGCAAAGGGCATTGATGCACAACAACCACCCGGTCCTACTCTAAAGCTGACGTAATAGAAAACAAAAGAAAAACTATATGATTGACCTCTGTAAAGTTTCAATATAAAATATTCAAAAGATTGTTCTGCTTTATCAACCGTTATAATACATGTATGTACATTACAGGCAAACCTGAAAAATTTAATATTCACAAAAGATGATTGTGTGAACGCAGTGCATTGTGTTGAATATTCCCGTTATCTTTTGTGACTAAGCTGATGTGTTTGTACTTATACGTAGGTCCACCGTTAGTTTGTTTTCCCAATGGACCGCACGTTACCTACTTTCAGTCTTGCCTCAAGTTGCCTTTTATGAAAGTTGCCCTTCAATTGAGAAAGCGATTGATAAGTCTCCAGATTAATCACATAATATATATGCCGCCCAACGTGGTTTTCTATAAGCAAGTAGGTACTTTAAACTAGCTTTAAATGGTACGAAGGACGTCATAAGTCCAACATAATGTAGCTGCCTTATTAGTCTAGTGACCCGAGACGAGACTGCTATGCTAGAGGCCCTGGGTTCGATTCCCAAGTCGAGCAGTGTTCTTGGGTTTTTCTATGAAATTTTCAGTAGCAGGTAGCAGCTCAGAGATTGGATTTGTGCCAATCCAAACTCTGAGCTCACCCCTGCATACCGGAGAAATATAAGTTGTACATTTTTACCTAACCTTTCGCGGAAATACAGGTATACATAACGTGACTTTGAAAGTAATTCAGAACAAACAATGTAACACCCCTAAAAATTCTTTCACAGCGACTTAGAATCGCGACGCGCCGTAAATAAGGAGGAAGGAGAAGCCTTCGCCCGCGAACACGGACTAGTCTTCATGGAGACATCAGCCAAGACCGCCGCCAACGTCGAAGAGGCTTTCATCGACACTGCCAAAGAGATTTACGAGAAAATCCAGGAAGGAGTTTTTGATATCAACAATGAGGTCAGCTATGTTGCTGCTTATCTTTTAATCGATATTCGTAGACATAACTTGACGTTAAACTACCCAGTTTAAGTCAACAAATGAGTATCATGGTACCTCCCTACTTATGGATAACAAACAAATCCAGTAAGGCTTTTCATACAATTTGAGACAAGCCTATTATGGCTTTGTATAGCTTGATCTGTAGCCGTGCGCACTCGGCTAACTCAGCTTTGCTTTAATTTATTTTAATTGAGATTGTGTTTGAGTGATTAGAAATTATAATGCACTTACAGTCGCGCTCGAAATTGTAACGAGCTCTGGAACAGTAACCAAAAATATACCAGACTAAGCTTCGTAGATAAAAAAAGGTGATCAGTAAATTAAAAGCTGCAATTTCGAAAATTTATAACCGATTTATTTGTTTTTGAAACAGGCGAATGGCATCAAAATCGGTCCCCAGCACTCAACGGCGGGGGGTGCGAGCGGCGCGGGAGGCCCCGGAGCGGGCGGGGCTGCGGGTGGTGGCTGTTGTTAGGTACTGCACTGCACACACTGAGGCGGGATTGCTGCCCTTTAGATCGGGCTGATGAGGTAATAATGCAACACTTCAACAATTTTGCAATAACAACAAAAAGTTTGACAAGAGTTCTTATTGATCAGTGATCAGCCCATCGTCCACTCCTGACGTAGGCCTCTCCTAATGAACACTAAAGAGACTTTTCCCATCCAGTCACTGCCAACTGGATCAGCCTATTATGGTGTCATGTAAATAAAACGTAAACAATTTGTAACATTTAGTTCTTACAAACACTTAATGGGAATTTGCAGCGGGAATATGTAACTTATATTGATAACAAATCACTGTGACACCTATTTTTATTAGTTCTTATTTTAAAAAAAACTATTTTATATATAAAACTTGTACTTGAAAATATTTTTGGTGTGCAATAAAGAATATTCTATCTATCTATTTTAGTTGTATGAAAAAAAAAACATGTTATTGCATAATGGAACGAAACTAATCTAAGATTATCCAGGAATTCACCAAATGAACACCATGATTTATTATCGTTATCAGTATTGATAAAATGTTATTGTTCAACATGGGCTTATTAGGTTTTGTATCAAGTAGGGGGCGAATAAAAATGTAATCACTATTACCTGTAGGGAGTTGAGACCTTTTGATGTAAGAAAAATATGGATACTTCAGGATGAAATTATGGAGTGTAATTATTTAGTTGATCTGGTTCAAGGATCATTAGATAACGAAACGAAACGTAAGCCACGCCAAAGGTCAGACTTGAGCATTTTTTTTTATGGAATAACTCTGCTAACAAACAGGCGAGCAACCTGATGGTAAGTAGTTATCGCCGCCCATGGGCTTCAGCAAAACCAAAGGTGCTGCACATACGTTGCTGAGCCTAATTAAGGAAAAAGAAGAAAAGGAGGAGGAAGGGGACTAAGGCCGGAATTGGGGCTCCGGTGATCCACACTCACCGTACGAAACGCAACAATTTGCATACTTCTACTTGACGTCAATATTCTGCGCGAGGTTAGTACTTCCCCAGTCGTGCAGACCCATCCATGCTAGCATGTACACATTTCAGCAGACACTACCTACTACTACGATTATTATTAATTTATGACAAAGCAAATACATTTTTCCAGGAGGAGGTGCAGCTGTGTGCAACGAACATTGGTACGAAACTTATTGCATGCCGGATTCATAGAATTATTTTATATATGCTAAAGTATAGCTTGCGTCTGACTCACGTTATTATACGCCAATATGGCACCTCTACTTGTAGAAATTACCATAAAATTATTCCATCATTAAGACGAAATCATATTTCTTGATGTAAATGAACAATATTGCAGTCAGATCAAATTCAAGCATTCAAATCATTTACCACACTACTTGCGCTAACTATTAGCTCCCCTAAACTTAGTGGCAATTAAACTTTAATCTCATACTTATTGATAGACATCTATAATACCGTTAACATAAGTTTTATTCGAGCGAATACATAATACGGACGTTATAAAGGTTACGCTGACAGGACCAGACGTAAAAAATTAAATAGTTGTATGTAATGTAATACATAATAATTGAATAGATCCTTCATACAATTTTATTAAGCTTTGATGTAATTTTGTGTGTATGTAATTCTGTGTATATTTAATTTGCAAGTCATGAAAAGTTTCACAAATATCTGATTATCTGGCATTTATTTAAATGATCGTGTGACAACATATATGTTGTATATCTTATCATCGTCGTGTTGGACGAGTGTTGTTGTATTTCGATGAGGCGACTATGTTATATGCTGCCACTTGTAAACGATGTCCTATATTGGCAAGATTTTGATGGACTACACGTGGTTGTCCTTGATGGATAATTACCTCAATATAGATGATTGTAAGCAGACAGCGTAATAACACTTCATCTTTAGATGCGGCCGAAGATTGAGTGGTATCCAAAGCCGCTTCGAACCATTTACTTGTATTATATTTGTAGCATAAGCTACGTCATCTAGCAGGTTCATACTTTATAAATTTAGATTTACGTAATATATTGGAATATTAGTAAAATGGAAAATATTTTTATTATTTATGTCAACATTTTTATTTATGAATATGCATCTGTAAAAATTGGTAAATGTAATGCTGTTAAGTGAATCAAGATGTATACATTGTATAGTTTTCGAATTTATCAATTTGCGATTGATTTCTGGTACCTTCTATACCTTGCATCGAAGAATGGAGACCAATTTGTCAGCAGTTTATATCAAACTACTAAGTATGCTTATAGGTGGTGGCCTAGTATAAATAGTTATGCACAAGATAACAATTTTGGAATGGTTTTGAAGTGTTGAAATTGTAATTCTTATAAAGGGACTGCTTGCAAGGTACTGAAAGACATGATTACAAAATAGGTTATTTTTAAGTTTAGCACATTGTAATGATATAATATTTTGTAAGGTTACAATATGCAGACACATTTGTAAGGTGTAATTCATGAGAGTAAATGTTGAAAAAACAACATTGTTATTTTATTTACATAACTTTATTTTAACTATACAATTGACACAAACAAATTATTAAACAATAGAAAAACTATTGTTCTAGGGCACCAGGACCTCATAATTACTGATTTAATTACAAATAATACTGCTACATCCTATATGAATGCTACGTATCTGATGTACTGCTTGTATCTTTATCAGCGTAAATATGACTGATTTCATTCAATACAGTGAATACACAATTGACTATCTCAGGAGTCTTCATTCTAACTACACCATTAATTTTTACCTCTGCTCTGGGTAATGTCACTTGGCACAGATCAAATGCAGTTATATCCACCATGACCATGTTAAATATCTGGTTTTGTAAAATTTGATATGCATATGACACCAAATCTGACTTTGCAGCTATTGTTTCTTTGATTCTGCAATCCAAAAAATATAATGATTAGCATGTATAAAACATTAACAAAGATCTCAGCAAATCTTGATTTGACTGCCCCATTAGTCTAGTGGTCCTAAATGCAACTGCTATGCTAGAGGTCTCGCTAACGGATCATTCTAGCAGATTGTAGTCTGGATTTGTGCCTGGTTTATGGCAATAGGCTTGCCTCCTATTACATGGGACCTAAACATACCAGCTAACTGTGGGTATACAACTCTGTCAGCCCTTCAAAGAACACAGATGTGATGGTATGTTATGTAGATCTTTGCTGTATGATAATAATAAAGAAATACTTTCCACAAGTAGCTACCACAAGAAAACTACCAATCCCAAAAAGGTAACCTACATTTTTAAAATTGTTAAACTTAAAAAAAATAACTTACCCATGCAATATTAATTGTATATCTTGAACTTCAAATGACAACTTGAGTTTATCCTTATGTTCTACTTGTGGTGTCCTATATACTAGTGTAAATGGATCAGTATTGCGTGAAGAGTCATTTTCCACAAAGAAAAATCCAAAACTTAGTAATTGTTGCTGAAAATTAAATAATTCAGTAATGGTTAACTTGTAATATTATTATTAGAAAAATGATAATTATGTAGTTTGTAGTATTTGATTTACTGAATTAACTATAGGTAAAACGACAAAGATTTTCTCAATAAAAAAAATGGGTAGATCAGTTACAATAATCCATTGGCTGCTACACACCTGCGTAAATGAGAATTGTTTTATTTGACAGTCAAACATAGTCTGCAACATTGTCTTGACAGCCGTGCCAATCCTCTGCTCACCTCTTTCCAGCATGAATGGTAAGTGAGTGGCACCGTCTAGGCTAATACTGATCCCCCAGGAAAGAAGGATGGCTGCATATGATACTTTACTCTTACTGCTGTTGTCTTGAGTTGTGGAAAGAACATTAATCTGCAAAATAAGTATTTATTGTAAATGGACCGATAAAACTTCAGTGAAACATTGGTTGTAGCCTATCTCCACCTGGATTAATTACATACCATCACTCCTGTATTCCCCGAAGCCCAAGGGTTAGGCAGAGGTGTACTAATGTACACCCACATTTCACCAGTAAGTTTAGGTCCCATGTAATATGGGGGCGAGCCTATTGCCATTAACCGGGCACAAATCCAGACTCCGAGCTGCTACTGGGAATTTCATATAAAAACCCAATAACACTTTGCTCGACCTGAGAATCGAACCCAGGACTAGGGACTAGACTAATGAGGCAGTGGATTAATTAACCTTACAAATACTGAAAGATTTCTGCAATGCACCTTTTGGATAAGAATGAAAAAGATGCAGTGATTCTGGAGACTGCACTACACCTAATATAAACATGCAACATTCACTCTCTATTATAAATAGTGGTCATCCTAACTATTACTAGTTTAAATTAGGAATACTCACAGTCAAAGCACTGGAGTCTTCTTCAGAATATTTTAAATAAACTTGTTCTTCGATTTGGACGACGTATTTTATAGATGAATTGGCTGGCACCGTTCTCACAAGGGCTTGACGAATTTTTGAAGCATACTGCTTGAGTTTCACAGTACCGTATTGTAAATTGTTTAAAGGAGAGACTTTATTTAACCTCCACGAACCTTCGTTGTAAATGACTGCAGAATCATACAAGATTATAAACTGAATACAAACAGAAATGAAAATACGACATTCAAAAGTATCTTACCAGCTAACGGGTCGCCTGTTACAATATTCTTTGTGCTACTATGTTCCCGTTGCCAAGCTTCATTGCGATGTAAAGACATCGTTTATAACTTTTAATTGTACTGCTGCTTTATATTTTGTTAACTATATTTCGGGAACGGTAAGACGAATTTATCTTTATCACGCTGACGGTTAATAATTTGTTTTGAAGTTTTGAACTTTGATTTCCTAATCATAATTCACGTACAGTCACTAGCGCATCAAGTTACCACAAAATGTCAAGTTTTCTCGGTCGATTTTGAACTTAAAAACTGTACGTTAAGGTTTAAAATCATTTGGAGAAATTTGACAGTTTTGTATAATCTGATGTGCTAGTGACGGTACGTACCATAAACTACAAAATAATACAGACCGCCAGACCGGACCACGGATCCAAGATTGCTAGTCCTGGTAGTTCATGAACGAACAAGATACAAGTTTGAACGGTCCTGAACGAACTGAGCGATTTATTTAGATCCCTCGCTTCTTTTAAATTCGAAACTTTTATATTCTGCTAACATGACAAGATATTAATAATTTAAGCAAAGCGTTGGGCGCCAAATTCATATTTGTTCCTCAAATTGTTCGTCTATAACTTCGAGCAACACGGAAATGCTCAAAGTCTGGAGAGATTTTTTATTTTCTAACACATTCTGTAGAATGGCAGTCAAAATTGCGACATCAACAATCGAGTATAAAAACTTTTGTATAAAATAGAGCATTCTCCCAAAAATGATAAAGAATTGTCTTCGCCCGCGTGGTTACCCGGCATTTCTGCATTTAAATTTTCACGTTTTCGCAACATTTTTAATTTATGCTCCGCTCTTTTTGGTCTTAGCGTGATGATATATAGTCTATAGCCTTCCTCGATAAATGGGCTATATAACACTGAAAATTTTTTTCAAATCGGACTCGTTGTTCCTGAAATTAGCGCGTTCAAGCAAACAAACAAACTCTTCAGCTTTATAATATATGTATTGATATAAAAATTAATTTATAGTATAGATTAAAAAAACCATCGGAAAGATTTAAAGTTATAAAAGATAGATAAAAAATGAAGAACTTTAGATAAGTACATCTTTTAAAATAAAATTAAGGCATAAAGGCCTCTGAAGCCATACCAAAAATATTACAAGAAAAAGCCTAATAGCTCTACGTCAACGTCATCGTCGTCATCTTAACAGTCAGTGTCATAAGTGTCAAACACTAGATACACTGACAGAGAACAGATAGGCAGGCTGGCAGGTTCTTACTTCTTACTTCTTGTTGTTGTAAGTTGTTCATTGAACTTTATTCAAGTGCTCATAAAGCTACGCAAGAATACAACAACGTTAATTATTGGACGTTAGCATCCAATAATATCGATAATTTGATAGATAGGGTTCGTAATCTGTTTTGAATTACAACATCAGCCAATGATCAATATTATCAAACTTTAATCCTCAAGTGGAACGTAGTACCACAAACTTGTTTATTCGAAAGCGAGTGTTTTCAAGTGGACTTTGATACTGATAATTACGCTGAGTTAATATTCGATTGTGTTTTCATTTGCATTTAGTTCGTTGTGAAGAATGGACCAGCTTCGTTTCGACGGACGTGTTGCAGTGGTGACCGGCGCCGGTGGGGGCTTAGGCAAGGCGTACGCTTTGTTGCTGGGGTCCAGAGGCGCTAAAGTAGTCGTGAACGACCTTGGTGGGGCTCGCGATGGTGTTGGCAAGTCAAACTTCGCTGATGCTGTAGTCAAGGAAATCAAGGACAATGGTAAAAATGCAGATTCACTCATCTGTTAATTTTTTATAAGTAACATAATTATGAACATTTAAATTTAAGAACTTGAATTTATTGAACCCTTTTGTCTGACAGGAATTTGAACCCTTGAGCTGATTTTTTAATCAGCATTGTGATTATGATTCATTAGTGACAGGCAGAAATGAATATTTTTTAGAATAATAAGAAGGTATACATGCATTATTTGTTGAAGCTCATCTACCAGCACCTATATCATAAGTTTTTTCTGATAGGAATTTGAACTCTTGAGCTGATTTTTTAATCAGCATTGTGATTATGATTTATTAGTGACAGGCAGAGATGAATATTTTTTATAATATTAATTAGGTATACATGCATTATTTGTTGAAGCTAATCTACCAGTATATCATATTTTTTTTCTGATAGGAATTTGAACCCTTGAGCTGATTTTTTAATCAGCATTGTGATTATAATTTATTCATGACAGGCAGAGATGAATATTTTCTTTAAAAAAATAATCGGCATACATTTATTTGTTGTAGCTTAATAAACTTTTTTGTCTTATCTTTATATTTGTGTATAACTTGTTCTATGTATTGTAATGTATAGAACAGGTTGAAGGACATAAAAAGTTTGCCAATAACACTTAGGCTAAGATTCAGAGGTGTTGGTAAAATAATTAATCAAAGAATAACAATCTTGGATTATTTTTTGATATTTTTATTTATTTAAGTGTTAGGTACTTCGTTTTTATTTAACTTGTTTTTACCCACAGCTTTGCTTATGGGGATGTAAAAGCAATATTAGGAGTTGTTATTATATTTTTTTCCATAAAATTATGCTTAATACTGATTTAAAAGGTATGAATTTTCTATTGAGAGAAAAATATGATCTAAGAAGGAGGAAGGAATATTAGGTTTACCTAATATTAAGATTATTAAAAAATAAATATTAAAATTTCATCAAAAACTATCAGTATAGACCAGGGCTGAAACCTTAGACAATGGTAAAAAGTGAAAACAACAAATAGTAGGATGAAACCCATTGGAAAAGGAAGAGAATAAAACAAAAATGAAAGGAATCATCGAAAAATATGATCTTAGTCAGGATTTAAACCTAATATTAAGATTATTAAAAAAATATAAATTAAAATTTCATCAAAACCTATCAGTAATAGACCATAAATTAAAAGGAATCATAATTTACGGGTGATTATTTGGTTTTAAAAATTATTGACCACACCAGGGTCAATAATTTTATAAAGATATCTTGTGTCTATGGGTCTGCATATAACAGAGAGGTCCAGCTTTATCTCGGGATTTATTCAACTAATTGAGATAGGATGTACCCCAGTTTTTAAGTGGGATCATATATGCTTTCTTTTAATAGTTAAAACTAAATTACAGTTTGTTCGAAATAAGTAAGCCGATCGGAAGTTGCCTGCAAGTGGTTAATTTAAATAGAAAGAGTCGGTGTAAAGATAATTAGAGTTGTATACGTTTCGCATTTCTAATTATTTTGTTCACTAATTTCGATATTTATGTATTAAAACACTTAATTAAACAATTTTATCACTGCCGTAGTTCGGAACGGCTAACTTCCGATCGGCTTACTTATTTCGAACAAACTGTACAATCTTTCTGTAGTTTTTGTCTTAACCCTTAAAAAACAGATATAAGTTCCAAAAACCAATGTTCAGTGATGTTAATATACTCTTAACTTCTTGTTTTTTTTTTCTAAAGCTGACTGTTCATGGCAAGCATAGTTTATCTTGCAGATCGGTTGATCAGCTTAGCCACAAGGCCATTACCATTCATCATCATCATCAACCCATTTATCATTCTACTACCCACTGTCTCTTTGTAATATGTGTATAGATCATCATTCTTCCAGCCTTCATCATCATCATCATCATGGGTTGATGATGTCATTGTCCCACTGTTGGGCACGGGTCTCCTCTCGGAATCAGAGGGGTTAGGCTATATTCCTATATAGTCCACCATGCTAGCCTATGGGCTACCATTACCATTCCAGGCTGCCATGACCATTCCGGTAATATTCCAGAATTTATGAATATTAAGTTAATGTTGTGTTAATTGTTGCAGGGGGTATTGCCGTTGCTGATTACAATAATGTTGTTGAAGGGGAGAAGATTATTAAAACTGCCATAGATAATTTTGGCAGAATTGATATCCTTATCAACAATGCTGGCATTCTTCGTGATAAGAGCTTTACGAAAATGTCTGATCAGGTAGATATATAGCCTTATCTGTAGGTTACTGGGTATGTTTAATCACCATAATAAAAAGGGAGAATAAAACATTATGACAAAATAGTTTATCTTTTTATAACATGTTTTTTTAATAGGGGAGTACTTCAGAACAATATTTTTTTGTATAATAATTCTCTATTGAATTCTTATTGACCTTTGCTACTCTTCAATGTTCTTTGTTATCTCAGTTTCTATTGTATTTATACCACTGTGATAAATGATCGCACATACACACGCACATACATACGCACATATTATTGTATATGCCACCCACTTTGGAAAACCATTATTTTTCAGCTCCCCCCAATTTTTTTACTTTACCGCATCTTAAGAACCACAGTGAACTTACTTAATTTAATTGGATTATAGTATGCTATATTATCTAAAAAAAAATCTGGATCCCTTACTGCCCCCCTCAAGGCCTCCAGCGCCTACAATTTTTTCTTTCTTTCTCGAAATGGTCGATAGTAGACCATATCGACCATTTCGAGATAGAAAGAAAATATAATAAACTTAGTTCATTAACTGAAGAAAGCATTTGTTTCTACATATTGATTGATAAGTTCAATGTCTATATAGAGATGTAGGTATTATTCTGATCGTCAGATAGTAAGGTCAAGTACATACATGTTATTTTCATCAGGACTGGGACCTCATCCATTTGGTGCATCTGAAAGGTGCCTTCAAAACCACACATGCCGCATGGGAGTACTTCAGAAAACAAAAATTTGGCCGTGTCATTATGACGTCGAGTAACGCCGGAATTTTCGGTAACTTCGGCCAGGCTAACTACAGGTCAGTTTTAAATGATGTAGGAGAGTTACTTCAGACAGATTCCACATTACAACAAACCATATGTGATAGGGGACTTTAAAAACGTTATGTGTACCAACTAAGTACCCTTGGAACAAATCAATGGTCACACAAATATTCGTCTTAAGACGGAATTGAACCTACGACGCGACACTCGTAGCGCTATATAAAACATGCGCTTAAAAATTCTAAGTTATTTTCAATATATATTTTTTACATTAAATTTATTTTAATGCTATAAGTATACCTATGTTTTTATATTAATGCTGTGAGTTCCGTTATTCTTGTACGCATTTTCACACAAAAAAGACAATGACTGCCTAGTCATAAACATAATGAATGTGCATTTCAAAAGCAAAATTATTACGTAATGAATAAACAGAACGGCGAATGGACGTTGAAATCACAAGTGAAAAGGTCATTCAAACATGTATGCTTTATTAGAATTAAAAAGATATATCAGGCTTTGTGTGATAAATGCAATTTATACACGAGTGAAATGCGTTAATTTAGGTCGTGAGCAAACTAAGCTACCTACTTGTATTAGCTGTTACGCGCAGTTCAACTCTGTTCGCGTTCCAATAGACTTTTTGGGATAGACAAAGGTCGTTCCTAAGTATGTAATTCATCTCCTTGCCAAATTTTATCGAAATCTGTTCATTGGTTTAGGAGTTATGAGTTAAAGAGGCAGACTAACAGAAAAAGTCACTTTCGCATTTTTACTATTAAGTATAATAGTATTGATTAATATGGATTTATTTAAAAGCATTTTTAGGTGATTCATAAGGTACTTTTCTACATTTAATTTTATGGAAGCAGGCATTTGAATACACAGCATGCTACTGTACTGTACAAGAAACTTACATTTATGCTCTTCTTAAGTCCCTTTTTATCTCTAGTGCTGCTAAAATGGGCCTGGTTGGCTTGGCCAACACCTTGGCCATCGAAGGCGCGAAGTACAACATCAAGGTGAACACCATTGTGCCAACTGCCGCGTCTCGTCTCACCGAGGACATCTTGCCCCCAGAGATGTTCGAAGCTATGAAGCCAGAGCTTATTGCACCAGTCGTCGTGAGTATATCATATTGGTATATGTATAAACGTAATATACCACGACCCCAGTTTTCACGAAGGGTTAGACAGATATGTACCGATTTAAACCCAAAGTTCGCCACTTGTGAGTTTGATGTAACGTGTCCATATTGTTATTATCGCCTATTATCGCCAGACTCAACTCGAAACTCCGAGCTGCAACTGAAAATTTCATAGAATAAACGCAATAACGCAACGCGATTTGAAATCAGAATGTCATCAATGAGGCAGTTTGAAGTGTAATTTACAGTTATAAAAAGTGTGAGACGGGATATTGAAGATCGTGTTTAGCGGCGGCCTTAGTCGCGCATATCCATTATACGAAAAGAAACGATGTAACTATCGTTACTTCATAAATAAAATAGTAGAATATGCATCTTCTGGAGTGAATATGTTGTAGGCTATGTTCTGGCTTAAAGGGTACTGTTGAAAATTTTAATAACATAAGATTTAAACTGTGTCTGAGTAAGTCTAAGTAGTTTATGTAATCTTATTTAGTTTCTAAGTCTCGAGTAGTCTTGAACATATCGACAACAAAAAGTGGTTTAGAAACAAATCATGTGCGTCACGATTGCGTTGTAAGGGACGTGGTTGAAAGGACCAAATTAAATAGTTTAAATATAATTAAAAATGTGTGTTTTTATAGGCCTACATGTCCCATGAGTCGTTCCCCGACAGCGGTGTGGTCATCGATTCCACGCTTGGCTTCGCTACCAAGACGCACTACGTCAGGGGTACCGGAGCTCCCCTTAAGTAAGTATACATGTTTTTTTATTTATAACAAAATAATATTAGTGGGATTGTAAACATTGAGGAAAAACATTGTAAACATTTATTATTTATTTTTGCCTGTGGTGTTCCTTGCCGTCACTTCTCTATAATACTCCTATGTACCTGTAAAAAGCACCTGTAAAAATGGTACACACATATTAAGCTATACAAATCGAGGATCGACAGACCTCGCATTCTAAACGCTTTTCGCCCCATCCGAGGCCAGCCTATACTGGTTTTGTAGTTTGATGTGTAGCCGTGTATACCTTTAACAGATTCAAAAAATTCCTCGTTCTAATTAAAAACAAATTGATGAAGCTGTATGGTCTTTTCTTTGTATGACTATATAGTACAAGTTCAAGACAACTGCATATATTATAGAAAGGTTATTACAGTAAATCCCATTGAAGGAAAATAAATAATAATAATAGATTGTGTTATCGCAATCAACACCCGTGAAGTTTACTACATTGTGTGTGAAATTTGCTTTTATATTACCTATTTGGTGACCAACGTAGGTACGATAAAATTTATGATCAATCATAAAATATATTATGAATATTAATCATTAATTGACATGCGAACTTAAAAAGTATATTCATCAAAAATATTTATTTTACTAGGTAGCGTATAGTTTTAGTAAAGTAGCATCACGCCTGTATCACTACTCAACAAATAACAAACTTTTTATTTTATCTAAGTTCCTACTATGTGATTATAATTCCTTGATAATGACCTAATACAAATATGTATATAACATTCTTACATCACATCTCATTTTCAAGATAAATTAAATTAGTCAAAAATTTATTTTCTTGCAAAATCAAGCTCAGACGTTAGGTTTTATCACGGTTTTATTAATACTTTGATTGAAAAGGCAAAGTTTTCTTGGTGCAGCTGGCTTTCCTCTTGTAGTGAGATCCTGTAGTTCCTCTAACAAGGCTCCAATAGTAATCTGCGAGCATGGCAGGCTCCCATCTTCCTTGGAAACGTTTTTCGATTGAACCCACATCTTGATGAAAGCGTTCCCCATGTTCATCGCTAACTGATCCCATATTTTCGGAGAAAAAGTCCAAGCGCAAATGAAGGAAATGCAGTTTTAATGACATATTACATCCCATTTTATATATTTTTTTTCCAGTAACCATGACTCATTTATTAGTATGTTTATGGAAACAGTCCAACAGTTAAATTTTTTGGCGAAAAAGTCAGCGGATTTGTTTTTACCAAGAAAATTCTTTGTCACGTCAATAAAAGCATCCCATGCTTGTTTTTCAGTATAATTAAGAGTAGATTTAAAAGACGAATCTTCAATCAGCTTTTTTATGTCCGGACCTACGAATACGCCCTTGTTTGTAAATTTGTCACTGTCTGTCCTAGTATTACTTTCTAAAGTTTCTGTTTTCATGAAAGAAACCGGGGCCTTAGGTACAAGTAACTCGTCAGAATGTGGCTAAGGTTTCTTTACCGATGACACATCGGCATACTTAATACTTCGTTTATATTTTTCAGAAAACCCCTTTAATTGTGTTAAACAGTAGTAACAATTCACGGCTTATTTGTATGTTCAGTCCATACCATCGGCGTAGCAAATGGCTTTTTT
The DNA here is from genome assembly GCA_958496365.1 of Subacronicta megacephala. NCBI lineage: Eukaryota > Metazoa > Arthropoda > Insecta > Lepidoptera > Noctuidae > Subacronicta > Subacronicta megacephala. The sequence goes on along the minus strand of OY292530.1, from coordinate 5,726,508 downwards.
TTACTATTCCATTGTACCAAACGTTCAAATTCGTATAACACCTTAGACAGCATACTTTAGGAACCCACTTTTATCTTGGTTTTTCACATCACGGTCAAAATAGGCTAAGTAACACTGTTTTAGGTCAGAAATAGGTTTTTTTTTCGATTTTGGCGTGAATTCGCCACAAATGTAACAAAATAAGTTGGACTGTTACCACACACGCATGACATTTTTAAATTTACCTATCAAACTAACGTATAAAGTAAGTTTTGTTTGTAAAACAGTCTTATTTTCGAAATACCCGCAATATAAAAAACTAACTTACGTCAAAAAGTTAAAATTCATATTTCTCAGTTTCTAGACGTGATATCAAAGTAAAATGCCTATATATATTTATTATTACTCAACCTCGATATGAAACAATATGAGCCAAATCAGATATTTTTTTAGTGTTGAGTAGTGTATTCGGCCCGGAGGGTTAAGCAGGTGGTCCCATCGTGTAAGAAAGGGCGTGCCTATTGTCATCAACCGGGCAGACATCCACACCCTGAACTGCTACTGTAAAATCCATAGAAAAACCAAATAACACTTTTGCTCGACCTGGAAATCAAGCTCAGGACCTCTAGCATAGTAGTCGCGCTTAGGACCACTAGACTTATGAGGAAATTCTGGTCTTTGTTATTGATTTCTTGAATGATCTTGAATAAGCATAACACGATGATCAGGCCTGTGATGCATCGTTATGAAGCGCCGTATTTACAAGAATGTTATTTTAAAATTCTTCTGAACGATTCAATAACAATAGTTTTGTTGATAAATATGTACAATACTATTACGTAACATTGATCACAATTATTGTACGGAGATAAGCAGCAAAGAGATAATGGAAACTGGATGTAATAGAAACAATTGTAATTTGTGATTTAATTTTAATGATTTCCGTTTACTATTACCAACTTAAATGCTCTGCATTACACTTAATGCCAAAAATCTCTATGAAACCATTATACAGAGCCCGAGTAGAATATAATAGGGTTATGATTCGCACTTTATATATATGAACATAAAAATGGCTTCCTGTGATTCTTTGCATGGAACCAATATTTGTAGTTAAGCTCTGATGAAGTTTATTTACTGGACTGGGAGAAATAGGCAGTTTACATATACTGGGACTCGGGGTTGTTAACATAACTGAGACAAATAGTCAGTTTACATAATACTAGGACAAATAGGCAATTTACATATACTATGACAAATAGGCAGATTAGGTATATATACTGGGAGAAATATTCTAACTTGTCATCATGAATAGGCATGATGACAGTAAGCAAGAATTACTAAAATAATATGTTCATATACTTAAATATAATTAATATGTTTAGAAAAGAATATTTATTTTTATTTATAAGACGGGATTATTAATTTATTTGATAAAATAAAACTACAAAATACACAAGTCCGCCATGTTCAGTTAAACACCAATCAGATTCAATTACGTCACATCTATGTTGAACTGTCGCTGTCACGTAAATTTCGTACGAATTTCGGCGATCTCCGCGCTTAAAATTGTTTATTATGTATTTCCTAATTGTATATTACTTAGCTTTTGTCCTACAACTTGTGTAAGAACTTATTAAGTAATGTAACAAGGGTTTACCAAGGCAAACAGCTCTAATTTGCCCAGAATTGATTTGTTAATGCTGGGACAGTTCCTGGTATTAAACAAATAGTTCTGTTCAGCAGAATTTAGAAATGTTAAAACTACAATGTAAGTATTATTTATTATTATTTGTATTATACCTACTATAATTAAAAAAATAAAATCACTTAAAAAGCACAGCTTCGTATGTTTAGTTTTAATAATGTTTTGATTTTATAAAATATGCTTTCCTATCGATTTCTTTGTTTTAGATCCTCCAGGCCATCTTATGGGGACGACGCGATTAGCTACGTTCAGTTAAAACGCGATGGAAATCTATGTACTTATAGTTAAATCAAAAATCTGCCCAGAACACAAGGTCCACGCGAAGTTATGCAGTGACGTTAATAGTTGACGAAGTAAAGGAAGAAGTTATATCGGTAGAATGCCATGACTGCGTTGCCTCACAAGGAGGCTGCAAACATGCCATTGCATTTCTCATGTGGGTCCATCGTAGGAGTGAAGAACCGACTATTCAAGTTGGTAATTTACGATCCATTCGGCGAGGCTCAGGCTCAGTCAGTGTCTCGCCTCGTAAGTTACTTGAATAATTGATTAAGAATTTAATGTAATAAAGAAAATCTATCGGGTAAAATCTCTCGAGCTATCTATGAACTTTATTTTAGTAAATAAAACATGATGTCAAGTCATTTTCGGTTTTGTTATTTTAAGAATAAAACCGAAAATGGAAGATAATATTACAAAAAAAGACCTATCTTTGTGAATTTATTCTATCGAGCCAACTTTATCAAATCGTGTTTCCCTTGTATGTGTTCCCTAGAATATATACTCAACAATATAAATTTATTTTCTCAGATTTTAATTTTACTATTTAGTACTTAAAAAAAACATTTTTATGTGGGCTTTGCAGTACCACCCGGCCTTAATCTCCTATTGTATACGATGTCAAAACATAGAAGTGACGTCATAAGCAGACGCCATGACACCAGGGACCGTTTTCGCGCTAATTTAAAAACATTGAATTAAAATCGCATTTTTGTATCAAAAACCTTTTTTAATTGCAGAAAAAAAATATGTTTCGGAAATAGTATATACATAAGAATATTTTAGATCAGTTTTTGAAAATCAGTCATCATGCCTATTATACAACAATTCATGCCACGGCACGACAATAATTTGTCGTTGCAAGTCTCGTGCCGAAACTTTGGCTGAAAATAACAAAATGTGACGATATTTGTGTCACCAAATAACGTCGAGAAAAGGAATTAGGTATATGATATCGCTTTCATTTACGTTCAAAAATAGCGAATGCTTTTTCTGAAAACTATAGACCGCCACTTATACATGTTTTCATACATACGCGCCGGTTGCGAGTACTACGCACCTGTCCTTTTTGGAGGACCTCGTTAATAACATCGGCGTATGTCCTTCTAGAGCGACCTCTCCCGACGCTGCCGCTAACATTTGTTAATCGTTTTTTATTCATTCTCTCAACATGTCCAATGGTTTAATTTATATTTCTTAATAACCTTTACTAGGAAGAAGCCGTCAGATCCTGTGACGATCGAGTCTGTACAAGAGTACTGGTCCAAAGCAACAGACATGAAGGACGCAGTTCACATGGATAAGATGGCAGATGTTACACTCGATCTGGTTGAAAAACTACAGGTATTGTATTGTTATGAATACAACCTAACCAAATTTATTTTCTTTCTTTCTTTATGAAATACTAGCTGACCCGTGCCCACTTCGTTGCGCGATATGCCTATGACACTCACAAAAAACGTAGCTTTCTATTGGTAAAATATTTTTCAAAATCGGTTCGGTTTTAAAAGCGGCGGTAGCCTAATGGCTAGGGCGTCGGACTTGCGATCATATGGTTGCCGGTTCGAACCCCACCCATTGCACTACCGACGTGAACCCACTCGTAACACAAGCATATTTAGCTTAGCACGAGGGGTTAACAAGAATACTAGTAATGTGTGACCCACATTGCTAGTAAGCTTTATTTAAAAAAAAAAAAAAAAAGTTGATCCAGAGATTAGATACGCGTTAAAGTGTAGGTACTAATCACGGACGAGAAAAAAAAGGACTCGGCGCCACGCGTATCGAAAGTGAAGCACCGTACCGATCTATGTGTGCGTGATGCGAGGGATACCAGGGGAATGAGAATTTCCCCATTTTTTGTAATATATTGACGGTTTATTTATTTATTTCAATAAAGCGATATGAAGTCCACTTACATTATTTAATTGAAATTACTAACATATAAGTAGGTACTTAATTAAAACTTAAAGTATCTATTTATTTTCCAATGTTCATCATCTCTGCAGTTTCTTATTGTTTTAATCCAATCATTATTCCATGGTTGATTCGCTGTAGGATATCTATAAACATAATCATATTCAATTCTTGCAAAAAAAATACAAAGAACACATTAAAATGGATTACCCAATCTCTCGGGAAAATTACCCATTTATTTTGCGACAACACTCATACGTCTTTTGAGTTTTTGTGTTCGAATTGTAATGATTTTAAAATGTACAAAAACAATAAATCAGCAATAAATAAGTGTCTTACTTGTGATATGTTATTCCTTGACTCTTTTTCTGGGATGTAGATTTTTTTTACACAATTTCACAACACAAGAAGGCATTATTTTATTTTATTACTTGACGTAAACAGTACCTACAATGATGCCGTAGTGCCGCGTAATGGCGGCCGTTCGGCACCCTATGATGTAAATGTGTGCGTGAGGCATGTATGTACAAACGGTCATACTTATAGTGCTTCACTTTGGATATACGTGGCGCGGAGTCCTTCTTTTTTTACTCGTCCGTGGTACTAATATACACCGGCAGTTCGCCAGTATGTTTAGGTCCCATGTAATAGGGGGCGAGACAGGACTCCAAACTACTACTGGGAATTTCTTGAAAAAATCCAATATCACTGCTCGACTTGGGAAGCGAAACCAAGACTTCTAGCGTAACAGTAGTGCTACGGACCACTAGAATAATTAAGCAATCAGTCAGGGAACATATTATTTGAGATATTTTTATAATAGAAAATCTTGGGTATATCGGACTTGCACCAACTAAAAACCACAATTATGGCCTTACCTTATTATTATATAGTAAGGGTCATGAGATTCGTGAGCGCATTGTATAAATCATATACCTATCCAAGTTGCGCTAAAATAAATAAACGACAACTTTACATTTAACTATGCACATTTTATGGGTCTTCGCAGACGGTTAATGATTATATTCAACGGGCCAACGTAATTAATATATTAGCATATAAAAATGTATCTTTATAAATACATTTTAAACCGTAAAGTTAAAAACATACCTTCATACTTGTATTCCCCTAAATGGTAGGCAGAGGTGTATTACTGTACACCCACACTTCGCCGGTATGTTTTAGGTCCCATGTTATAAGGGGCGAGCCTATTGCCATTAACCGGACACAAATTAACCGGACACAAATCCAGACTCCGAGCTGCTACGGAGAATTTATAGAAAAACTCAATAACTAAAGTACTAATTTAAATCTATGGACTTCAATGTCGGCAAATAAATGATTATTTATTTATTTATTATTAATAACACTTTGCTCGACCTGGGAATCGAACCTAGAACCCCTAGCGTAGCAGTGTCAATAGGACAACTAGTCAAAAAAGGTCAGTCCCAAAGTTAAAAACTGTCTAACAATTTTTCATTACACAAGTCAAGGAAAACTGGTTTGGTTGTCGGTCAAAGTGTAGAAGCGACATAAGAACTTTGTTTTTATGATACAAAATATATGTAGACAGAAATACTGTCATGAGGAGGTCACACTTGACCTTCACTGTATTATTGGCGGATTCGATTCACTACGTCGTCGTTAACGAGAAGGGAAAGGATAAAATAAATGGAGGAAAAGGATAATTCTGCGGATTCTTCACAATTTTAATTTAGGATGAACCGCGCCCCTTTATTTAAAATAGGATTTCTTTGGACTTTAATGTGGATTTATAACATAAAATATCGTTATAATAATCCATTTATCTAAATCTAAATGTGTAGTATAAATATATTAATTTTAACTTATCTCTTCACGGTATCTCGCGCAGCAACATTTTTTTTTATCACTTATCATTCCTATAATAAATTAAAGAGTTCAATGTTTATAACAAATCACGTTTACGTCTTACCTCTTCTATACCTAATTACCATTAGTTTCAAAAATGCTTAGTGAATGAATAAGGAAAATAACATTTATTTATTTATTTATTTATTTATTTATTCACATACAACTATTATCACAGGTCTTAACCTAATACAATAGCGTAGTTACAGTACATATAATCTATCTAATATCTAACAGCATGCATAATTTACTTTTATCTTAATACCTATCATACAGACAGTGCTATCATTTATTATTAACTAAGAGTTATTGTACAGTAAGCGGTTCGTGTAAATTCACTCAGTGTGCAGCTAAATAAGTCAACCTGTTGTGATATCGCGTTGAGGGCCCGCAAAGCGCGCGTGAGGGGCGCCTGCTGCAGCAAGTTGGTGCGCGCCACCGGCACACACAACAGTGGCGGCCGCCGCCGACGGAACACGTACTCATCCGGGACACACAATCTAACCATCCCCAGGACAGCTGGATTGTGTATCTTACCACGCATAACTTTAAATACATAAGTGGCGAGGGCTACCTCCCTTCTCACCTCAAGTTTAAAATAGCCAATCATACCTAATAGAAACAAGGTAGGGTACAGTAGTGGGTATCCAGGGTATACACCGTACTGTTTAAAATATATAAATCTTAGAAATTTGTTTTGTATTCGTTCTAACATTAGTTTGTATTTCATTTCATGAGGCGCCCAGATTATAGTATTGCCTTCCAGATGACTTTTCACAAGGGCCTCATATAATGCCCTCAGTGCACATATGTTGGTAAACTGGTTTGAAAGACGTAACATCATTCCTAAGTTGCGGTATGCTTTCTTACAAACTTTGGTGACATGTGTTTTATAATGTAGGTCTGCAGTGAAGTGCACGCCTAAGTCCCTAACTTCAGTGACGCGTTGCAGCTGAGTTCCGTCCATATAATATTGATAGTGACTCGGATTGCGACTGCGCGTGAACGATAACACTGAACATTTGCCTACGTTGAAATACAGTTTATTTCTATAACTCCATTCAACAACCTTATTTATATCTTGTTGCAGCACCTCATGATCCGCGTTCTGCCCTATTTCGAGAACTAATTTTAAATCGTCGGCAAATAACAAAGGAATAGAATTATTAATTACATTAGATAAGTCGTTGATCATTAAGATGAATAGAAGAGGCCCTAAATTACTACCTTGACTTACACCGGATCTTGTAAAGTAAGGTTCAGAATACTGTCCACTACAGTCAACGTACTGACATCGGTCTCTCAAATAACTGGCGAAAAAGGTCAACGTGTGCGGTGTGCAGCCGACACTGGCCATCTTAGCTAGGAGGATGTCATTGTCCACGGTGTCAAAAGCCTTCCTAAAATCAAAATAGGCAACATCTACTTGATGACCAGCATCCACCGTTGGTACTAAATGTGTCATTAGATCTAGTAAATTCCCTGTTGTCCCCCGCCCAGGACGAAAGCCGTGCTGAGCGTCGGACAGCAGAGAGCTTATTTGTGGGTACAGGCTGTTGTGGATTGCTGACTCAAAAGCTTTAGCTGGAGTACATAAAACCGCCACCGGTCTGTAATCACTGGGTGCAGAACCACCCTTTCCTTTCGGTACTGGGACAACCCTAGTGAGTTTCCAGCGGTCAGGAAACTTACCGGTTCCTATACATGCATTAAATAAGTGTAGCAACGGGTCAATTAAAACTGCACAACAGTCTCTAAAGATAAACGCTGGGATACCGTCAGGCCCTGCAGACTGTTTTGGCGGCAACCGCGCAAGTGCGCGCCGCACGTCAGCAGGCGTCAAAGGCGCGAGGTGCGCCCAGGCGCTCCCGCCCGTGCCCGCGCACGCCGCCTCCACGCTCAACACAGGCGGTTCCGGATTATACACAGACTTAAAGAATTGAGAGAACTCGCGGGCAGATTCATAATCCGACAAAATACGTCCGTCTGCAATTAGCCTTCTACTATACGAATCGCCCTTTCTAGATCTTATGTATCCCCAAAACGCTCGCGGATCCTTAGCCAAATGTGCCTGCACGCGGTTGCGGTACTTATCGTGTGCCAATGCCGTTTCGGCTTTAACTATCGCTCTGTACGAGGCAAATTCCAAATAATCAGACCGCGATTTACTTGACTTATATTTTTTATGCAAATTGTACTTTATTTGAATATTGTTAATAATTTCATGAGTGTACCATACTGGGTAAATACGTCTATTATTAATTGAATTTTTATTATATTTTTTCAACGGAACACACTTGTCAAAAATTTCGTAAATCTTACTATAAAATAAATCTAGAACTAATTCCGGATCACGTAAATGGTATATCTCACTCCATTCTATTTCAGATAGTAAAGTATACATTTGATAAAAGTCGGCTTTCTTAAAATTCCATAACTTACAAGTTGAATGTAAAAACCTACGCATATTATGCGGCGGCTCGCTCGGAGCAGAAGGCGCAGGGGCGAGGGGCGCGTGCGTCGGCGCGCGCCGCTCCACGCATACGGCTAGAGCGGGATGGTAGGCATCCACGGGCAGCATGGCCTCGTCCGCCGCGCTCACCGACACGCCGCCACCGCGCGCGCTCAACACGAGGTCCAACTGCCTATTGTTACAGTTAGGTACAGCGTTACACTGCGTGAACTCACAGTAGGCCATAAAATATTCATAATAATTAGAAACATTGTTACTACACGAGTGCATATTAAAGTCTCCTAATACAACTAAACTATTTTTATATTTGACACACATTTTTTCTAGTATGCTAAACATCAACATATATTCGTTTTCGTCAGTCTTTGGTGGAATATACACAGCACAGCATGTAAATAAAAAACGGTTTTGTATATAAACTGCAGCACCAATTAGTTCAAACTTCATACTGTCTATATCAATATCTCCTGGCACAGTCACTCGTCGCAACTCAAACCGCGGTGTGGCCACTAAAAGTACGCCTCCTTGCTTGCGCCCATCCATACGGTCACATCGTAATATTTGGTATCCAGGGAGCACGAATTCCGTGTTTTGAATAGATTCATTTAGGCCAGTTTCGGTAATAGCGAATAAGTCACATTCCGATGATTCTAGTAGAGACAAAAAATTCGTAGTTTTCGTCCGAAGGCCTCTGACATTTTGATACAAAATATTAAATTGTCGGCTCGGTTTCAAACTTGTTTGTTTTGGTTGAGTGACGAAACCAAATCCATTCAGAGAATTCGACATTAACGGGCCATACTTCTGGGTCACAAAGTTTCTCAAAATTACTTAACGCAGCACCAATCTTAAACGAGGCGTAGTTTCGCTCAGTTTTCGGCGATAATTTTTCAATGATGATTTCAGAATCATTTCCCAATATTTGCTTTAAATACTCCTTCATATTGTCCACTGTAGTGCATTTTTCTAGTCTCCAAACATGCAAAAATTTCGTACGTTCAACTGCTTTTAACGAGGCAATGGAGTTATTACCCCCTTTTTTTATGGGGTTACTTCTTTTTTTATTTATAACTTCTCTCCAATCGTTACTATTGTTGTCACCAACGTTCGCACCCGCTGCTTTCTTGGCCACCGCTGCATAGCTAGTCTCCACGGGTGTAGGTGTAGAGAGCGCGGGCGCCTGCGCGTATTTGTCCATATTGCTGGAGCGAGACGAAACAGCCGGTGTAGCAGTACAACTTGGTATTGTAGATATTGGTAGTGGATTTAGGCCCTTGCTATTTTCATTTTTGTTGCTCGTCAACAATCTCTCCGATTTTAAATTTTTAAGTTGCTGCTCATAAGAACTACATTTAATATTAGCTTCCTTTAACTCTTCTCTCAATTTACTATTTTCTAGCGCCAGCACGGCCACAGTGTCTTTAATTTCCTGTATAATATTGGTTTCAAAAGCACTGAATTTCGCAAGGATTACACTATTAACTTTATCAATTATCTCATCCGAAGACAGTGATTTTACTTGCGTCTGAGAAACATTTTCGTCGAAAGATTGGTTTGGTTCCAGGATTCCAGCGCCAGCGGTCCGAACACCACGTACTGGTGTGTCATCTGTTACCCGGATACGTTTGGTTACATTAAGACACGAATCACACTTGAAATTACGTTTTAATAGTACCTGATCTTTCTTAAACGCAGCTAAGGTAATATCCACACATCGATAATGGAATCCCGCTCCACATCCATTACAAGTAATCCTCTCCTCAATAACTGTTTTATTGTTACAAACCGCACAATTCATATTGCATTCCAAAATTGCTGTGAGCCAGCAATGCGAACGAGACACAGATAGTTAACTCCCGCAAGAGTGAAAGAGTGCGATGCGCGACTCGACACTTCGCGCCACCCTCAATCCTTCTATTGTCACTGTACTTTTGAACACTAGATAATGATCAAAAACGTTAGAAATTCACTAATTTAACACTGTACTCCATAATTTCCAAGTCCAATAACGTAAGATGGTTCAATTAAACACATTTTTTAAACTTTAAAGCCCGAACTATCTAATTTAGGAAAATAAATCTCAAGAGCGACCCGTAGACGGCGCGTTCCGTTCCACCGTTCGCGCGAAAATAGAAACTTTGAATACTGTATGTTTGTATTACGGTGTTAGTTCTTCCAATGTCTAAGAAAAATGTAATGCCTTACCGCGGGTATGACATGCATGCCACGGCACCTACGCTATTATTTTGTAGCCATGATATTTAATCTCCAGCCATAGTTCTCAACGAGATCAGCTAGGTAGGTACACTCGCTACAAGCCAACCTATACATTCCAGTTTAAGCTGATCATTTCTTGCATAAGCTTCCAATACAATAAGAGGCCAGCGTAAACTGGGTTTGTTTAACTCGACGTGCAACCGTGCGTACAGAACGGGCGCAAGCTTCCCTCCCTACGTTCGGAGGTCTTAGTGCTCCTGCTCTTCACTGTAGCGTTTGTTGTCTGTGTATTTGAGCGTGTAAAAATATGATTCTAAATTTTCTTACAGGACTTTGAAGAGCGCAGCAAGTTGGACGGTGACCGGGAATCGTACTGGTCTACTTACAAGTATGACTCTAAGGACCTAGCACTGTATGCCCTTGGAAGTAAGTACCAATTTAGACTAGAGTTATATAACAGGGTGCATCCCTAAATAAACTATTAAAATGGATTAAGTACTATTAAATCCTTCTTACTCTACCCATTAGTTGACTGGGTTCACATTTTCGAGTAGGTCACAGTTTTTATTCTAACATTATTTTAAAATTTTGACGTTTTGTAGCAGTGGCATTCAATTTAACTATCTTCCAGTTGGTGCATCAGTACAGAATGAATCTGACCTGAAGTTCTTATACGAGAGTCACGAGAACTTTGCAGCTCTGCCTACATACTTCATCCTTGCTGGCATGGCCATGGAGTCGCCCCTTGTGGCTAACTCCATGCCCCCCGGCAAACACGCCGACTTCACGAACGTGAGTATGAGTGGTTCACTCAATAAAATATTTGGATATACAATAGCGTATCATGTTTGAGGAAGTAGGCTGGTTTCTAACTTAAAACAAAATATCTACCATGGTTAGTTAAAATGGGTTAAATTTTTTAGAGGGTCTGTGGAATGTTTGCAGATATTTTTATAAATACCATACCATCACGCCTGTGTTCCCCGAAGGGTTGGGCAGAGGTGTACTAATGTACACCCACATTTCGCCGGTATGTTTTTATGTGCCATGTTATAGCGGGCGAGCCTATTGCCATTAACTGGGTACAAATCCAGACTCCGAGCTGCTACTGAGAATTTCATAGAAAAACTCCGGCTTTTTTTCTGCATCTCAATAATTAAATATTGCATGCAGTAGGTAAATATAATCCAGAAAAATATATTATATTGGATTCCATTCTTGTTTTGCTTACCTTCATTCAAGAAATCCGTATATGTAAGCATTCTGCAGTTTTATTTATATTAAATATAAACATGAAATGAATTTAGTTCAAAGCAGATCTAATAATATAAACATTATCGTTGTGCAATCCAATGCAGTATGTATAACACAATTTACTTTTACAGCTATGTCACTTGTTCGAAACCTTAGAAACCTAAAAACTATTTTGCCTTGTTCAGATTCTTCACGGTGAGCAGTTCATAGAGTTTGTGGGTGACTTCCCCGGCACAGAGGGTGCGTTCAACATTCGCAGCTACGTCGCTGATGTGTTAGACAAAGGATCTAGTGCCGTTTCTATCGTTAATAGTGAGTATTAATATATTGTGTACTAGCTTTCCGCGTGGTTTCTCGGCTTTTCGGTACTACATATAATATGTATTAATCGAACATATAAACCTTCCTCTTGAATCACTCTATCTATTATAGTTTTAAGATCTTTAAGATTTATTTTTTTAAGATCTAAGCATACATAGGGACAGACAGATTGCGGGAAGCGACTTTGTTTTATACTATGTAGTGATGCTACAACATTTTAAACCATGTATTTGGAAAAGAGTTTCTAGTTATGTCTTCATTATTTAAATCTCCTCTGGAGCCTTCATTTTCTGATCTTTATTAGTGTTCTCTGAATATTTTATATTGGATTATAGAATAATTATATCGAATGTCTACACATTCGATTGATCAGAAGATGCAAATTCTATCGTAATTATTTTCATTTTTTTTTTACATGAATTGTTTATTCTAACTAATACATATTAATTTTTGCAAAAGAAAAATAGTATCTATACTCCATTTGGTTAGGTACTTAACTAAAGGTAAACAAATCATAAAAAAGGTTCTTTTGTAGGGCCATTTTTCATCTTGAAACAAAACGTAACCAAAATAAATTATTTAATCATTCAAAATAATTGTCCTTTACTATACTAGCATATTTTACTACTTTGTTTAATATTAAATGGTAATTATAAATTCTTAAGCTTGCGACCATTAAATAAATCAAATCTGATAATTAAGTCATAAAGTATTGCAATGTGCCTACTAGAAAGAATGTAAAAAGGCAGGAAATCAAAACCTTTTTCTACCTATTAGACTTTTGATAACTCGAAAAAATTAAGAAGTAGTAGCGCGAGGAAGCGCGGCAAAATAATTAACCGATATTATATTTAGTCGGGTAACCAGACGCCATTCGTAACAGTTTGTACTTTCGTTCGTTTTTGTGTTTCTTTTGCCGTAAATTGTATTATTTAGTTATAGTTTTGTTTGTTCGTTGTTTTTATTGATTGTTAGATGTGTTGTTATTAATTTCACTCCCAATTCATAAGATACCATTGTAATAAAGGTTGAAGAGCCCTGAACGCCGCCATTTTTATTGTTTACCTTTAGTTAAGTACCTAACCAAATGGAGTATAGTGCGGGATTCGACCCTGTGTCTTCCGGTTAATAGGTTATACCAAGGAATAGATAAAATCTCTTTGTTGTGAATGCAATACTACTAATAACTACGAAATTACAATAGTGTGGAGCAGCGCTTCTTACCGTTATTGACTGGCCCTAATATTTTATATTTATTTCAGTGATAATAAAATTATACGATTATCTAAAACCACGGGGTTTGTTTAAATTGATGTCATTATAAGTTAATAAAAAATCATTCTTTACTCAAATGAACAACGAAAAAAACTCTCCTTACAATACCAGGTCAGCTTAAACTGGAATTGTATAGCTTGATGTGTAGCAGTGCGTACTACCATTGCCTTTTCTTGTTACCCATTAGGTGAAATCTACCAAAACAAGCAGTTGGTAGCTCGTACTCAGCAGCACATCTTCGTGCTTGGCCAGGGCGGGTTCAAGGGGCCTCGGAACAGCAAACAGTCTGTGGACGTCCAGCCTGCACCCAAGAGGGCGCCGGATGCTGTCGTCGAGCAACGCACTGCTGAAGATCAGGCAGCACTTTACAGGTACTTGAAATGTAATTAGCGCGAGCCACTCTTGAAGCTCAGTACCGACGCGCGGTACATATTGGGCGGACGGGACGCCTGCGAATTAGGGTCGGGGGGACGCCGCTCTGCCCCGCAACCCATCTCATCGTTGACCTGTCTAGACGGCGAGTTTCCCCACTATTAGATTTCATTACATTATGACAAGGGTTCCGATCAGTTCAATTTTTTAAGGCTAAAGCGTGAGCCTTGTGCGCGAAATAATTTTTATTCCTGGTTATACTGTTTTATTGGTTATTTTATAAGTATTCAAATTTTGCTTAAAAATCGCTAGCGTAGGAGATTTAGGTGTAAATTGTCATTTTTCGCCGATTCCACTATTTAACACCAAAATCTTCGTCGACAACGATGTTTAAGCAAAAGTTTTAAGGCTCAATCGTGAATAAGTTATTGTGGATGTCGCAATTTCTACTGTCATGTACCTAGAATTTGTAGCCGAATAATTTGCGAAAAACCAAGAAAAAAATTAATTTCGCGCCCAAGGCTGACCCATTAACCCTAAAAGGATTTTTTTGTAAAGTTTACTTTTATTATTGTATTTATTTATTACAGGCTATCTGGTGACCTGAACCCGCTCCACATCGACCCCAGTGTGGCGACCGTCAGTGGTCATCCAAGACCAATCCTTCACGGACTCGCAACTCTTGGATTCTCTGCCAGACACGTGTTGGCTAAGTAAATAACTATATTTAAACAGTACAATAAACAAAAAAACCCTTTCATTTTCTACCATATCTTATATTATGAGATAGGGTGGGGAGATAAATCTGTATATCCACTTTGTTAATGTTCATGTCTTTTTTCTTATTTGTCTTCTTCTAGCTTACTAGTAAGTGTAAGTAATGTGGGTTGAACACTAGTACTTTAACCCCTCGTGCTAAGCTAAATGTTTGTGTTACGAGTGGGTTCACGTCGGTAGTACAATGGGAGGGTTTCGAATCGGCAACCACACGATCGCAAGTCCGACGCCACCGCTTTAAAATTATTACGCTTTATCATTTCTTTGTCAGGACGGTGCCGAAGAATTTCGTTCTTCAAATAAAATAAATATGCTATATTTCCAGATATGGAGGTAACGAGTCTAGCAACCTCAAATCGTTGAAAGCTCGCTTTGTGAAGCCAGTGCTGCCTGGCCAGACACTGGTCACCGAGATGTGGGTCGAGGGCAAGCGTGTGCTCTTCCAGACCAAGGTGAAGGAGACCGGAAACATCGTTATTGCAGGTAGATTTCCTTATTAACCCCTGACGCAAAAACGTCTTAGAAGTTTGACGTGTCTGTGCATCGTAGCTCCCGAACGGATGAACCGATTTGATTTTTTTTGTTTGAAATGTGAATTAGTTGGGACTTCGGGAGTGTTCTTAGCTATGTTTGATGAAAATCGGACAAGATATAAGGCATTTGTCCATGGTAAAGTTTTTTATTTTAATAAAGTATCATCATCATCAATCTATACTCGTCCACTGCTAGACGTAGGCTTCTCCTAGTGAACGCCACAGAGCCTGATCACTGCTAGCTTCCTCCTGCAAGTTGTCACGAAGGAGAACGAAGCATAACCATGCCCTTTAACAATTTACCGGTATGTATGTACATACCGTACTTACATACCGGTAAATTGTCGAAGGCTACATATGCACTGCCTCATCAATTTAGTTAAGCTCACGCTTAGGACCACTAACTTGATGAAGAACTAGTCTAGTATCTAGTAGTCACCTACTAGAGGTCCTGTGTTCGATTCCCAGGTCGAACAGTGCTATTGGGTTTTTCTATGAAATTCTCAGTAGCAGCTCGGAGTTTTGATTTGTGCCTGGTTAATGACAATAAGGTGGCCCCCAATTACATGGGACCTAAACATGTCGGCGAAATTTTGGTGTACATTAGTACACCTGTGCTTCTTCCTTCGGGGAACACAGGCGTGATGTTATGTTATACTTCATAAGTAGATATATGTAGCTCAAGTGGTAATTCAATCCTCAATAATTATGATTCTAGGTGCATACATCGACCTGAAGAATGTAGTATCCGGCCAAGGTTCTTCAGGATCTGCTGCACCGGCGACCGCGCCCTCTGGTGCGCTCAAGAGTGATGCACTCTTCGCAAAGATTCAAGAGGAGGTCAACAAAAATAAGGAAATGGCCAAGAATGTTGGTGGAGTGTTCCTTTACAATATTACTGAGAATGGAAAGACTGTCAAATCTTGGAGTAAGTACGAAGCTCTTTCGCAAGGCACGAACATTTTTTTTGCCCGGCCTCGCTCTCTTCATTTATATAAATATTCAGCTATAGCTGTATACACGGCTACACACCAAGCTATACAAAACTAGTATAGGCTGGCCTTGCACCGTGCGGAAAGCGTTTAAAATGTGAGGTCAGTCGATACTGGATTTGTATCACTTGATGTGTAGCCGTCCGTACTATTTTACTATAGTGTAGTGATGTTCACTATTGTTTGTAACTCATATAATTTGATTATTAAATTCTTTACATTTTCTGGTAGAAATGAATAATATTCTAAGTTTTCGATTGTATTTGTGTTTTTTATATTCCCAGCTTTGGATCTAAAGACTCCCGTCGTACACGAAGGTACACCAAAGAGTGGCAAGGCCGACACAACTATGACTGTTGCTGATGGTGATTTAGTGGATATTGCATCGGGATCACTCAGCCCACAGGTTGCTTACTTGAAAGGGAAGCTCAAGATTGCTGGCAACATTATGCTAGCGCAAAAACTTGGCCCCCTGCTCAAATCTCCTGCCAAGATTTAATTTTATTAAAATAATGTAAAGGTTATGGAAATGGATATTATATCATTTTAATTATTTAATAAAAAAAACTATTACATTACCAGATTAGATGTGAAGTGTGTATTTTAAGTAGGTACTTTAAGGCAAAATGTAATCATCAAATAAATATTATTTACTTGTTTCCGAGGCTTTGTTTCTAAGCCAGAAATTGCATTTATGCTGTAAGTGGTTTGTGTATCTAATAAATCAATAAATCTGTGATATGATAAATACCAATTAAAATGAATTATGCGGTCGGACTGGAGAGCAATTTCTGGCTTGTTCATGGCTCCATTTTGTTGTCACAAATAAAGAATGTATATTTTGTGTGGTGATGGAATTATACAACAGTTTTTATAATTGACGTTTTATTTATGTCATATAGCTGGTTGTAATTTTCCCTCCAAGAACAAGTTTGCATCTTTCACTTCAGTTTCCCAAGCAATTTTCATATGAGGTTGTGCTGTTAAGTCAATAAATTTGCTAGCCTGGACTTCAGGCAGCCCTTTGGTGCTTACTGCTGTACCTATAATGCAGCAGTATGTTCCTGGAATAATAAAATATGAAGTAGGTATTTATAGGAACCTTATTGAAAATTTGGTAATAAATTGGCAATCTAAGCATGAGCTGGTTATTATTTATGGCAAAACAGCAATCAAGCTCCATCGCAGATATTATTCATGCTATTATTACAACCTTAAATATTTCTCTTAATATTTATTAACCAACTTATAATTATTATGTATAGTAAGTTGATTATGTTGAATAAAAAGAAATGCAAAGGATGTTCAATTAAATAAGTAGTTTTGAGTCTCTTGCCCCCTATTATAGACAAAATCGATTGGGTTGGTTATGACTTATGAGTGATCAGTGAATTAATGAGTTCTAACTGTTACAAGTTTTTTTTAAGCTTACTAGTAATGGGGGTCGCAAATGACTAGTATTCTTGGTTAAATGCTTGTATTCCGAGTGGGTTCACATTGATAAGTGCAATGGGTAGGTTTTGAACCGTCAGCCACATAATTGCAAATTCGACACCCTAGCCATTAATTAGGCTACCGCCGCTTCTGTTTACATATAATTATGTAGATACATTGGGCACTATTCGAGAATTTTGCTTTATTGCAAGGTATCATTCAACTTTTAAGATGTAACTACACATAACATTACCATTTGAAAATCAGCAGAAGCCATTATAGATTCAAAAGCCAAGCAAAGTATAACAGAATACCTCAACCATGAATTCAGTTACAGGTGACTAATATATCATACGTACCTTTTCGCAAACAAGTTTTATCAATAATACCGTGTGCCGACTCGCATTTTGTTATTTTTGCTCGTCCAGTAGTGTCCGAAATTATTAAAATATCGCCACCAACTGTTTGTTCTATCGTACCCTGCAACCAAACGTCGAGGGGCGCGGGCTTATTGATTAATTCTTTAATTAAATATTTTCTAGGATTTAAAGCCATATTAAAGCATCAACATCCTCGAACTGTGGAGAATTAAATAACTTAAGTATAAAGTTTTGTAACTATCTAAAAGATTTACAAGTTCTTTTTCAAAAGTTACAATGACACACACTCTCGTAGCCCATCAAACTTTACCGAAAATAAGTTGGTTTAGAACTTTTCGAAAACAACAAAAATCAAAAACAAACATTCAAACAAGAACAAAATATTTTAATGTCAAAAACAAAGACTGTCAAAAATGACATTGCAAGATTGAAGATTGATGATTGACGCTTGGACTACTCCATAGCTTGGATTAATTAACTCGTAAGTTGTGGTTGGAGGTTTAGTCTGTGGTTTGGACCGGGAATAGTGAAGTCTGAGCCGGGACCGGTAAGGCGCGAAATTATTATTTTTTGGTGTTTTGCAAATTGTAGGATTTGTAGGTATGAATCTAGAATTTGTGTAATAGGGGTTTATATGGGCATGGCATACCTAACTCTATTACACATTCTAGATTCATCGCAGTACTGCGACATCACAAATTTATAGTGTATTCACAACTACTTAAGTATTTACTAAAACTTTAGCTTAAAAATCGTGATCATAGCAGAGTACTCACCAACTTAATCACCAACTTGCTTAGACAATGTTATTAAAAAACTCTTTGGGTTTAGATAAAACAGCAATTATTGGGTGATAAATCATTTTGTTTCTGTACTTCTCTAGTTCTGTACGCAGAGAGTACTTTAACACACTTTTAAATAAAACCTCCAGGGTAAGATTTAAATTGTCATTTTTTAAAGTATCTACCACCTTCGACTTAGGACTAAATATTTTTTTTGGGTTATCATTAAACAGTAGTCAACTTATTTGTAGTGCCTAAAGATAGATATTGGGCAGGTTAAAGCATCGCCGCGGTCTAGACAATTGGGGTGTTTTTCATCTAATAGGCCGATGAATTTATATGTATATTATATTATGCCTTATCCCAACATTAATCTAGTACAGTCGCCAGCACATAAGGTTAGGTAATACAAAAAGTGACAAATTTCTCCAAATGATTTTTAACTTTAAAACGTTTATAATTAAGGTCAAAATCGACTGAAATAATTCGTCATTTTGTGGTAACCTGATGTGCTGGCGACCGCACCTAATTAAAAACGCAACAATTCTACGAAAAACATCCTAATAATATCGGATATCTATGCGAAATAGTACTGTATTCTGGGGCCGAGAATGGGTCCTTGGGGTACACCTGCCCTAATTTTGTTGAAAAATTTATGGAAAGTTCTATTTTAGATATATAACATTAAAAGCGCCTAACAAAAATATTGGCAACGATTATATCTACTGTAATATCTGCCGTGACCTGATTCCAGGTCGGTAGACGCTGCAGAATGCAGTAGCAGGAAACGTTAGGGTTGAAAGGAGAATATCTTCCTATTAGGTAGTTATTCATGACGTTACTATAGGACCTACGGTTGTTTGTACGGTATATGGAGGTGATATTGAAAGTAATGTAACTTTAGAAAATATACAATTTTAATCCAATAAGTACCTATGTGTGTTTATGTGTGTAAGTAGGTACCTACAAAATCTGCCTCTGCATCATAACGTAATAAAAGCTCACCTCAAATTAAAACCCGGTGAAAATGCACTCAAATCGTAATTACTGTTAATGACTCACTAAAACCATTCCAATGTGACTAAACGAAATATTCAACGCAGATTACAACCACAATTATTGCATCCGCATCAACACGTAATCAGTTGTCCGTAAAGCGACGCTGCAAGCATGAAATCACTCCGATACTGGAAGCCGGCCCATAACAACTCAATCAACGCAATTTTAAAATAAACTTTTTTTATACCGTAAAAACACTGGCCGCCTTGAAAAAAAAATATTCTCCGGCGAAGGTCTTAATAATGACTTTCTCGAGAACTTGTTACACATGGACAGCGTGTATTATAGTCGCATGTACATGTTTATAAAACAAGCGATTATGGACCTTATTAAGTGTTAAATATAAATAGGTGCTTTATAAAGTTAGGATTAAGTTGTATAAGCTAGGACATAATTTCATAAAATTTGGTATAATTGTATTGTTTTTACTCTCAAGTATGGTATTAACTAAATTACCTAAGTATGTAGGTATACTAGGTAATAATAAATAAAAAATCACTTATAATTTATGCGTTAAAACCACATTTAGGTTTTACCTTTATCTAAATTAAATATCGCCAAGAATTCATGAAACGCCTCCAATTATTCATTTTAATCCTATAGATCCGACGAAGCCGAAGACAGTTCATTCGGACTTGTCCGGTCGGTGCCAGTAGAATAATAAAATAAAATAAAACTGCAACAAGTCTATTTCGTTCGAAGCGTTTCTTCCGAAGAGACTTAAGAGGCAGGAGTGGGGTCGGGAAGGGAAGAAGATATGAAGCTGTCATCTGGCGGTGTGGCCGTGTGGCGGGGCTCTCGACTCTAAACACAACTCAATCGGAGGCGCGCGCGCGGGCCATTCGAACGTACTCGCGTACTCGGCTATGCGTTCCGAAATTACAAAACGCAAACAAATACAATACAAGTTATCGTACAAACGTAAACTGAAATTAGGAGTTTGTAAATAAAACTTTACGTGGAAATTCAAGAATACAGTGATGGTTTCTCGTGACGTTGTTACACAGTGATATTTATGTGGAAGATCGTAAAAGTTTAACAAAAACAGGAGTTCTAAACTTTCCAATGAACACAAGCCATGTGACTACGGCGAGAGCGGCGAAGCAGGATTTGTACGTGCATTTATCTTATTTTAACTTTATTGTAACGTTGCTAATAATAGACTGAAAGAAGGAAATAAGTATAATTCTTCATTTAAAAGTATTCTGTATCAACTAGGACACTGGTTTTTAACTATATTATGACTCTTTACTGATTATTTGGCTAGCTTTTAACAAGTCCCTTAACACAATTTAATTTATACTTAGATACCAGTGCCAAAAAGCTCCGAAAAAATATTCACTGAACCAATTCATTAAATGTAACTACTCAAACAACATTAAATGAATGAAGTAATTATATTACAGTGTAGAACGATACTACCAGATAGGTAATGAATTGATTATTTACCGTAAGATTTAAGGTCACACATGTCATGATTTATACACAATGAATGCGGTACGCAACTCCAATAACAGGGATTGCAAGTTAATTCATCGCATAGTAAAATAAATTTGCATATTCGTGATATCGCATAGAAATAACGCAATTGATTGAGTAGGTACTGGAGGCAAAACAGTATTGTCCTCGCCTTTCCCGTGTCCTTAGCTGTAGCAAGAACGTGTACAGAACTAATGAGATGGTCTATTACATGTTTGACGTAGATATATCACTTCATAAATAGCTTGGCGACATTTCATGTGGATTTAGAGTACCTACGCATAAACAATCGTACGCGGAATTATAATGTCACCGATGTCTAATTTCGCGAAATTTGTTACCTAAATTGTTGCGACCTACCAAAAGATTTCTAGCTTTTGGTCCTACAGCAATTTACCTGTGATAAACATTTTGTAGAGCGTTTCGCTTTTGTGACTTCGCAGATAATAATCATCTTTTATAGGTACTACCTTTATTATAATGTGGTTAATAGGCAACATTAAAAGGTTGACATTAATTTATTACTACTTTTCAAGAATTGGCCGAAGGTGTCGTAAAGGTATGAATTCATGAATTTGTTATTAGATACATGATAATTTTCTAATCTAGACGGACGCACGTTCCACACATAAAGCTTTATTCAACGCCTAGATTGATTTATTGCTGAATGCCGTCCATAGTAATGTTTATCTTCCCTTTGTACCTGTAAGGTGTTGCCTGCTTAGGACAATGTAGGAAACTACTATGGAGATTTTGTCTTTATAATTTGTATCAGTAATACAGATATTCAATTGTATCTGTATACAGTTGGATATTTCAGGGGCGTTAGTTGGCAAAAATTAGAAATTTTGCTTTCCCTTTACCTTCTCGCCAATATTTTAATGATTCGATTTTGATTACAACGTTCAGTTTATTATCGTTTCAAAAGTCTCTGTAGCGATTTCAACAACAAAGTAATTAGACGGTAATTAGGTAGTTTGAAAAGTTTTTCAAGACTGTAAATGGTTGTAAAACTTTAATAAGACAATTTGTAACGCAACTCAAATGAGCAACAGTTTTAGACCCATTTTAAAATATACAATACACAAATGTCAGCGCAAACCGTCGACGGTTAAAAAAGGTATTTTATTTAACGACCGAAACGTCTCGCGAGTTTCGCAGAACGAGTGGTGAGCGGAAAATTATGATAATTTCGCTTTAGATATCCGACAATAGACGAACGATGTGGCAGATGTCGGAATAATTTTAAGAATACGGCTTCAAATATGAATGTGCTGTTCTGATGAAAATAAACGGCAGTCGCATTAAAACCAACTAAAATTGGAGCTCTTGAAGTAGATTTGCGAAACTTGATCATCAAAGATTAATTATCAATCTTTGGAAAAATCCTGTTTACCAATCGGAAATAAATACACGACTTAATAAATAGCTATTTCGTTAAAGTTGACGAGACGGGAGTTTACAGAATGGACTAAGATGCTGTAACAGATTGGTAATTATTCAGTGTATGAAGTTATCTGTATTATTATGTCATTTATAGCTCTCTGCAGTCAATGATCATTGACTTCGGTCCGTAGGCAGCCAGCTCAAACCAAGATGAAGTGACTGGCTAAGGGACCGATGATACTGAAAATGAACTGTCATTGTTGTTGATTTGAGAAAGATATATTTAAGAGATAGAAATAAAACCATCTTGAAGAAAATGGATGATAGGATCCACTCGTACTCCATCCATAACCGTAGCCTGGTTTTGCAGTTTAAGTTAAGATGGTAGTTAGAACCAACGCTAGGTAAATATTTTATATTACACAAAGGATAACCAAATCTGCTCTACTCCTTGAAATCGCTCTTGTATAATACAAGTTTGAGTAATTGTGGGAAATGTTTACAAACCTAATAAATTAACTAAACTTTCTCCAGCTTTGACAATTATTTCTGTCTAAATGTTTATATTTCACGGAGCCAGAAATTGGATATCTTCAGCAGCGTCAGTTGTCTTCTAATCTATGTTTACCTTTGTAATTAACAGTGAATGACTCGTCTTCAAGAATATTATGTTACTGACGTGCTTTATCTGGGATTAGGTACTAGTCGGCAATACTTTTCTTCTCTTCTCAGCTATGTTTGTTTAAGTTTTTATGTGACACGTATAACTCTATAGTGACATGATACCTGTTATATTACAGGATGTACAAAATTTGATGAAAGTTATATGGCTATTTTGTTTGAAACTATATTTCATTTAATAACAAAAATCTGAGGAAATTCAACAAATTCTTCTCACTAGCAAACAGGCATACTCAATTCAAATTTAACGATTTATTTATATCTTTAGGTATAAACTGAATTTAAATCCAAATAAGTTTTTTATTGGCGCCTTTGTTCTCATATTAAAAAGAAAATAAGTTAAGCGAAAAATTTTAAAAGAATAACAAACCATTTACGAGGTGTCTTGTTGCGAAACGGTAACACGACTGAACGGTTACGATCATTTTATCGGCTGCGTTACCAAAACCGATCGCGTTATATTCAAACTTTGTTTTCCTTTTGGTCACGCCTCCGAATGATCTCCATACTTGATTTAGAACTTCCAAATACATTTCGATGTTTAGAAACAAAAAACGTGGTTGGCGCATTTACTATTCTGACCCTTGCAGCTGCAAGCCACATGTCTTAATTTGTCTCTCAAGCCGACCTTTTTGATGATTTATGAGCAACATGGTGCCTTCTAAACCCATGAATTTGTAGATTCTGGAGATGGTTTCAAACTGACATCTTTACATATTATGTGACAGCAGTAATTATTGTCTTTGAGCCAGAGCTTTAGAGCCAGCTGTATTGTTTCTTGTCAAGTAATACAAGAGAAAGATGATCAACATCTTTCTCTTGTATTACTTGACAAGAAATCTTCAAACCTTTATTTTTAAGTGCTTTGTGGATAACTTATATATACTTAGTTTGAAAAGCAAGGAACAATAAAATTGTCTCGTCTGAACATGCGAAATAGAAGCTAATGTGTTCTATTTGAACGCACAACTAGACAATTATAATAAAGTGTTAAGAGTTGCTACCTGCGGCCTTTTTGACTCGACATTTTTTATGCGCTACTGTTAATTTTTTTGAGCTCTATTTTTCCCTTGTCCGGGCGAAGAGATCAAGCGAAACGTACCTGCGTGAAATAAGAATTAAGATGTTCTTTTAGTATTATAAGTTACGCAAGTTTTAAGTAAGATACTCGTTTGTTTTTTTTATTGTTACCAAATGGCGTTTCTCGTTATAAAAAACTTTTGTTGATATCCCTGCTCCAACACTGTTAGTCAAAATGTCAATTAGTCAAAATTCTCATGTATGCTGATCGATTTTTGTTGGCCCGCTCTGCAAAATCAAGAGTTAAGTGGCCGTGTTGAGCCGGACGTCCTCTCTTTTGGAGCCAATCAGTTAGCTTCCGTTTGAAAACAACAAACACAATTTAAGTACTTTCCAACTGATTCCGTATCAGTACCTATATTAGAGATAGACTCTGTTTAACGTATTTATGAATATCTTTGGCTCCTATTCCACGGCTGTGTTTTATTATACTGCATCGTTACACTAAATACACTCTACAATTTTTATTTTGTAATTACCTTTTTTATTATTAGCGATTTTGTCACTTACGATGTTGTTTAATTATGAGTTTTATAACTGTCTCCACCAGACGACTTAGTGCATTCAGGCTTTAAATTTAGTGCTGCATTTGCTCTTATATCTGAGTCATCAACCTCGCTAAGTAATAAGAGCTGAGTCCTGTGAATATATTCAGAGATTACGCCTCGTTGAGGGCTCCATTGATTTGTATGATTTATTATAGTGGTAACACGAGAGTTGTGTGAAACCAAACATCAATGGTGTTGCCCGCATGATCCACCACTTGTGCTTTACTTGGGTAGGTTAACAAACTAAAATAAGTATTCTATGTTACGAAGAGAATTGCTGTTTGAATTACTGAATGGATAGAGCAGTGTTCTGTTTAGCTAATAGGGTATACTGGTTGCATCCGGAATAAGCGTATCTATGTATATGTTACTGTAAAATCTCGAACTGCAGTAAATCCTAAGATATTCCAGTAAAACCTAAGATCACGATAAGATACCAATTCCTAATGGTAAATGTCCCAAAAGGTTTGCGATTCGAACTTTTACCACCATTCCGTTGGTAAATCTTAAGATTTACATTAATGGCACGGTAAATGTTGAAAAACAAAACATGTCATAAAGTGCTCAGCGCATTGACTTGTAGCTTGCATTGACTTGAAGCTGTTCATTACAGGCGTATAAAACGCTATGATATTTTGTCGTAAAAACGATGTCGAAGGCGAAGGGATCGGTTACAAAATTCAATATTCCTGTACTAGGAGAATTTAGGATTCAAGAGCGAGCGCAGCGAGCTCGGAACTTGGGGCATCCCGACTCGGATAGGTTAGGTTATTTTTTTAAACCACTCAGAAGTAGGAGTTTTATTCCTAAAACCAACATCTACCAGCTGACAGTGGTAAAACCTAGTATATACTGAATTCGAATGGTAAAAACTCGAAAAAATCGTCGTATTTTCAGAAATACTTACATTTACCAACTCATGTCGGTAAATCCTAAGACTTACACTTAAATCTTAAGATTTACCGTAGTTCGAGCTTTTACAGTAACATATATAAAACACATTTATTAAAAGAATTATTGGTTGGTTGTCGGCTGCATTACGCAGTTCCATAGGATTAAGTGTCGGTTCAAAATTTCAAGTCTTTCTAGGCATCTGTTAATAAACATCAATTTTGATTGCTAGGATATAGGCACTATTAACAAGTACAGAAACTTGTCGGACGGGAGGCGTTCGCTTATTCGCGGTTTGCTACAACTCCTAGTGGTACAAGTGCATGTGAGCGAGCATAGCCATACTTATTTAAAAAAGTATTGGACAAAATACTTAAATCCTGTTTATGCTTAAATTAAGCCAATATTTCGCCTGATAACAGTACATAATTTTTTAAACGTTTTCGATTCTAAAAAAACATTTATGTATTTAGATGTTAGACGAAACGTACAGTTGCTAAATAAAATATCATTTTAATAAATTACCTAGATCCAAAGTTTAGTCGTGCAGTCAAACAAACGAATGAGTATCCTTTTAATTAATACTCGTAGCAACGTGGATCTCGCTGTCAACGGTGGTTGGTGCAGCGTTATCTGCTTTCATTCTGTACCTGCATGCGTTGAGTTCTTGCAGTTATGTGTGATAGTAGGTGTCCTGTTGCTATGCGTTCCCTGAAACATGGTATTCGACGAGGGAATTATCTTCAACTATTTCTAAGAACTGACTCTTGAGTTGTTAGCAAATTTATGATTTAAGTACTTACTACGCCATAGTCAGCAGGCTTAGTTTTATTTATGTCTTCACCGAATGGACGTTGTGTCGTTTTGTAGACGAAAATAATATACTTATTTATTTTTCTTTCTAAAAATTTACTGAAGTCTTATTATAAAAAATATCTAGTTTTTTTAGTTTCTGTTAGACCGTTTATTGCTCAGTTCTACACATACCTATTTAATTTCAAAACTAAGTATGTTCGATACCGTAATCTTAACATTAATTTAGTACCACTTAAATAATGTAGGTAATTTTATCAAAATTATAGGCGCTATCTTAACCTTATCTCCCAATGGCCAACAATAGCGTTAATCAAGTAAAACAAACAAATTCGCGATAACCTCGTTAAAAGTGTTACAAATGAGTTTACAAAGCTATGACATTGAGCTAACCACCCAATTAAGTGTACCTCAATAAAATGTGACCGTAAAATATAAGCTAATGATTTGGCTGAAATCCGAAACTGATTGTGGGCGCACAAGATGTTTCCCTAGTCTTGATATTTTGTATTAAAAACGTCTTAAAATACCATACCTACTTACGAGGTAGTACTATTTCCGTACTACCGCTAAAGCTTTCAATAAGATCCTTGTTGAATGTAGGGTAATATATTCTGGGAAACAAAATAATAATACACTAGTTGCTTCTTAGTCCGCTCCGTACATTTAATATATGAAAACATTCCTTACAAAATTCTCAAGCAGTGAAGAAAATGGTACTGAAATAGTATTCCACGAGAAAGCTCGCTATTTAAGATTTTATACTGTTGTGCTTAGCATTAGGTAATTTTATATTTTTCTCGATCGATGGGGGAGACCTTTGTTCAAGCGTGGACCTCTTTTGGCTGATCATCTTAACTTATGCCTCGTATTTAATTGGCAGACTAACAAAATTTACTGCTCTACAATTTAAAAATAAAAACCGAACTCATTATCTGTATTAAGAAATTAAGTTATATCTTCAATAATTGAAACTCCAAGTAAGCAAACCAAAAAAAAGTTGACACGCCAAGTGTCCTATTATTCATTCTAAGATCATTTGGCGCGGGTCAATTAATAGCTCTAATAATATTGGTCGTTGAGATAACGCAATGCAGACATCGGAAACGGACGATAACATATCTAAATCACTTGTTTTCTTGTAATTAGTTCACTTTGTATTGCGTAAGTGATGTTAAGTTAGATTTAGTATTTATGAGCCATTAAAATGATATGGAGAAGTGTTGAATGAATGTTGTTTACGCTCATAAATTAATTGTTAAGATATTGCATCCAGCTCGTTAATTGTTCTTAGATGATAGATAAAGAATCAAATAATGCTTTCAACAATTAACATACAACTTGTGATCTAGTTCGGAAGAAAAATTGTTATGTTGTAGATATAGATAGAATATTAAATAACATTTATTATGAATTAAGAAATAGGAAATTGTAAAAGTCTCAGGTTATACGCATTCATTTTCATACATCTATCATGTAGGTTAGGTAATGCTTACCTTATAAAATGGAAATATTTACCTATTTACATTGTTAAATAACCTGCCATAGTTGGATTACTTGGAAAATTCTTTAAGTAACTAATGAATATTTGTTTGTAGGTGTATTACTTGATATACAAGCAAGTTTATCCAAGTTTTAGAAAGCGGTTTAATGCGGCCATTTATATTCGAACATAATGTGTTGTACAACGAGCCTATAGCAGACTCCATAAAAACCGGCATCGTAAATCAGCACTAGACATTGGTTTCAAGGAATATACTCTCTATCATTAGTTTGTGTGTAGTAATAATAAATCAAAATGTACTTACCGTCTACCGTTAAATCTAGTGTCTGTTACCCCGTGGAATGGAGCCATGGATGTTCGTTATTATCATTAACTCTTCATAAAACCACAAAGATTAAATAGACGTCGGTAATGGTTTTAATCTCATGCTTGTATTCGTAATAGTCTAATCAGCGTTTAATTATTGTTTAACATTTCTATAAAATTAAATTGAAAATAATACACGAAGACCTAGACGTAAAACATACTGGTACTGTTAGAGGTGAGTTGTGAAGATACAATAATTCAGAAGGAAAGAAAGACAAGAATAGAGTTAATAGAACTGACGAATAGGTAAGTTGATCCTGAGGTTTAACTCAGTATCTACACAAACATATTAATAAAAATAAAACACAGGCCAGCATTCTCTAGGCATCAAGCTAATTGCTCACAGCTACAAACCAATCTAGACTAGTGACGCGAAAACAAACACAGGTTGCATAGCGAAATTATAAAAGGAATTTCTCATTAACTGGTATTCCAAAAGCATGCTAGCATGGTCTGTGAACATGTTCGGTAGCTATTTGTCCTCGTAGTTGGCGCCTAACGACGTGCAATAATGAGCTACGCGGGAACACGACTTGTTTGTGTTTCTGGTTAGAGCGGCGCGCGCGCAGCCGCAGCCGCACTACATCAAGCTACGTTTATGCTAAAACGTCTTAGTGGATTCTTTTAGCTAAATTATGTTCGTTCAGACTATAAAATGAGATAAGAAGATTCTGGATTAATATTTTTATGTTTTTGCATAAAATTGATCGCAGAAAGAACTTCTACCAATTCTAAGTTTTATGTTAGTTATAAAAGATTTCATAAAACACATACGACACGTTATTTGAAAAATCTTTACGTGTGTCACGTTGCTTGGCCAGCTTAGTTTGTTGACTGTGTGCTAGCAATTACTAGGCGCTTTTCACACCACCCCGCTAACCGCTCGCCGTTTGGATTAGTACTGTAGAAATGTCGCAGCGATGCCCTTTCTCGGATTTCGATTTAGATAATGTTTACCACGTCGGCTCCGAGTTTGGTGCCAAAGATATTATGTTGGGTTTAGCTATCTCACAGTCGTCACGACAACGAGTTTCACGATTCTGATTGTGTTATATTTACGTTTAATTTTATCTCGACGCGGCCCGTCCATTAGTTCTTCTCATCACATGTATACCGTCTCTTACCTAGAATTGTCTTGAGTTTCGGAATACGCTTTCCAGTTTCAGCTGCATGAATCATGTGCTTTAATGATACTGTTATGGCCATGACACTTCCATTCTAGTCTCTCTGGTCAAGCAGGTTTGAGACGTTGCATAAACCTCGATAATATGTAAAACGAAAACTTAAACGAAGAATCGTGATATTTTTATATCTCAAAAAGATTCTCTCTTCAGTGTCAAAATAATCTCGTTAGGATATATTTTTTTATTTAAACCCTTTGCTCTTGAAATTTTACGTTCAGTTCATGTTAAATATTGATCTTGATTGTAATTCTATTATGTAATTCAATTACCAAAACAAACAGCTCGCGTAGCTCACGCGCTGTTTGTCTGTAGCTACTGTGTCGTAGTCTTTATCTATATGCAGATAAGGGTTATGTTTTAATGCAGGTAACAATTGTTATTGTAATGTAACACTCGCTCCGAGAGTGGTGGACAGCCAGTTGTCAGTTTGTTTTCTTTTTGCATCGGGGACTCTTCGTCGGACGACGACCTTACGCTCTTGTCTCTGACTATCAGGGGTGTCAAAAGAATAGTTGACTTTTGTTAATGTGGCATCCGGCGGTCAATTCACTGCATTTGTTTCAATCGTTTTTGTACAAGACTTTTTTTTAATTTAAGTAAGTTTTATTATGGAATTGTAAATCTTTAACGTTGGTCAACGACGACTGTAATTAGTTCTCATCTTAAAAGCGACATAATATTTTGTATTAGGTACTAAAAAATTTTTTTGACTGAAAAGATAGAACCCACTTTTGAGTGGTCTCAAAAACTAGGCAAAATTACACAAAAACTATTTTATAAATGTTCTAAGTTCTAGACAACTTCACCAACCCTATTTCAATGTTACGGTAAACGTGTAAGTTAGTAGCGAGTGACGAGTGGACGTGACACGATTTTGTTTGTTTACGAAGCGGCTCGGGCCCTCGCTGTTCCGAGAACATGAACGAATAAGCAAGAGAGATGCCGAGAAATGCAGAGAGATGCCTGCAAATACTAACACGGCGGATACGGCTTCATTATTGGTACATTGTAGTCAATACTTTGTAAAGCTGAATTTCTATTTTAACTACGACTAAGTTGTTAAGCTTCATTGGCTTCCGCCATTACCTTTAGTAACTTTAGTACCTCCTAGGTAGTCTCTCTAATTACTAGGCAGTCTTTAGGGTTTGTTAAGCAATTCCAGTGATATTCAGATATACTCATTTAGTGTACTTAACAAAAATACCTAAGTATATACTAACGTTTTTTACTAAAGGAATTTTTAACAGGATACTAATGATGACGGAATAGTATAACCCTTGGTTTTGCTATGATCAGGTAACACATTAGTAGTGCACTTAAAACTTTTCAGTCACAGCTGAAGGTTACCGATGCTAACAACAGAAATAAATCGCACATTCCAAATAGGCCGAAGAACAATTTGAAATTTTGTTGGCAGATCAGAGAAGTCTAACAAGTGAATGTTATTTGCAGGTGATGTGGCTGGTAGCGGCGTTGCTGGCCGCGTGCGCTGCGGTCGGCGGTGCGATGTCGTGCAATGAGGCGCGCACGCGCTGCGCGTACCGCACCGGCTGCGGCGCCGCGCTGGGCAACTACATGATGATGTGCGAGGCTGTGCTGTCTGAGCCGACGGCCTCGAGCACTTGTCCCAGAGAGTGTGGGAATGCACTCATTGCTTTAACCTCTACTGAAGAGGGCAAAGAGCTGATGAATGTAAGTTTGTTGTACCAGTACTCTTGTGATTTCTTATCGCTTGGACGTAGAACTTTAAGTTCACTGGACTTCTACGTGGACCTCTACGTCTAAGAACTTCTTTGAGGAAGTCCTCAGAATAGCCCCTCAAAGTAAATGTTGGTCAAGTGCAGATTTCAATACAATAAGAAAGAGAGATTGATGAATTAACCTGCAAGCATTTTCATATAGAGTCACAAGCATTTTCTTATAGTCAGTAAGTCATCATAATAAGAACCCCGATTATGGTTCAGACATAGAGGGATATATCATTCATGGTACACACGGCTACACATCAAGCTATAAATATCCAGTTCAGACTGACATCGCATTGTAAAGGTCTTCCGTACAATTCAAGGCCAGCCTATGCTGGTTTTGTATAATAGATTGATGTGTAGCCGTGCGTACAAGAACCTACAATAGAATAACTTACACACCCAGTCGGTAATTCTACCTAATTCGTCGCGTGGGTGGATGGATCTACAATTCAGATTTACGACTCAAAACGTAGTATTGAATCTGTTCAACTTCCAGTTTAAATCTTCATTTG
This sequence comes from Subacronicta megacephala, assembly GCA_958496365.1. Taxonomy (NCBI): domain Eukaryota; kingdom Metazoa; phylum Arthropoda; class Insecta; order Lepidoptera; family Noctuidae; genus Subacronicta; species Subacronicta megacephala. The sequence continues at coordinate 5,694,674 of OY292530.1, read as the reverse complement.
CACGTAGGTAACCAACAAACGTAGTTAGAACAAAAAATGCCATGGAAAAGCTAAGAAGAAGAAAAACATTATTTTATTTGTTACGTTTCCAGCGAATTGCACAAAATACTTTGGCAAATTTCCAGTAACATTGAAAGACTTAAAGATGAGATTATTGGATTATGTAGTGACATATACGAGTAGGTAGACTTAACGGATATAAACATACATTAATATAAGCTCTCTGTGACTGGATAGCTTCACTACGGACCGGGTGAGTTTGAATGGAATGGAATCTCGTAAGTCCGTGTTTCGTCAATCTAACTCTGTCCATCCTCTCTATAAGTCCAAACTATCTTTTAACATAACTTTCTCAATCTATATCAGTAGATTTCATTTTCATTTTTTTAAAACGCTCCCTTCACACGCTGTTTATATCTATGTATTAAAAAATATTATAAATTTTAATTAAAATATTTTTTGGAACATTTCCCCATACGATGCATATTCTTAGATTAAATAATAGTGTTGTGTTACATAGATATTTCTATCAAGAGATAGTTCTGATGGAATAATAAGGAAATCGTATCTCTTACTGGGATCATTATACACAATAGATGCTAGGTATGCAGTGCAAATATTATGTTTACCCATTTGCAATCTAATAATATTCTTGAACATATATGCCGCCATCATGACTTCATTCAGCGCGACTAGTAATGGACTATTGTTTCATAGAATATCTTCATTCACGCGCAGCGAAATTGTATTAGAAGGTTAAGTAAAATAACATCACATAAAAGAAAATAAATTTTAACACAGAACTGAATAACTGGCCAAGAAAATAAACGATGGACTAAAATATCTTCAATAAAGGTTTCAAATGAGTAAGAAGTTTTATTATGATTGGCTTCGTATTGAAGACTAAATATGGGGTTGAAAGTGAGCTTTCATTGCTTAATAAACCAATCATACTGAATGTCTCTTGTAAATTGCAATCGCCGTCTATTTATGAAGAGAAGTAAGATTCTATTTAGATTCTTAACACAGTGTTCAGACTTGTCACAATTACTCCTCATAACAGCTGTTTACAGCTTACGCCTCTCTCAATTGGGGATACGACCAGTAAATTGCGACCCTTACTTTGTAATATACGATGGGAGTAGAGAGTCTTACTTATTTGGTTATGTATAGGTGCATGTAGCAGACGCCCCGCAATAAAATCTAATTTAGACGTTGTGGGCAGATTTGTCCGACGCGAAGGAACGTTGAGGGTCGCGGTTGACGACCTCGTCCGTGAACTAACTTGGTACCTAGCACGGCTTTATTTGCTGAACCAAGTGATAAGTGATATGATTATGTTTCGCACATATTTTAATTTCATGCAATTTGAAATAAAATAATAAGTATGTAGCTCAATTCCACAGTTGGGAAGCCATAATTTCTAAAATCTAGTAGCACTATTACTAAGACTAAACAGTATATGTGAATACATTTCTTATCTGTTTGAAAATTTTGAAATAATCGTGAAGAACAAGAACATCATACTTGTACTCTTATAAATAAGACTAAAACAAATATCCCATACAAAAATGATTCCTGACGTTCCTTCGGACTACCGTTGAAAATATTTTGAATTCCCAGACGCCATTTTTTATTCAACGTTCATTTCTCTGCCCTTAATGTCGGTTATAAAGTTTTCATGAATCTAAACTGGGAAGAAATGTGTGAAGAATGCCCACCAATTGGATCACGTGCTGTGAGCACGTGATAAACAGAGCTGGTGTACTTTTGGCTTTATTATTGTTTATGCAAGTTTTACCGATTGTTTGTACGCTGAACGTGTGAAACGTTACGTGGTGGCAGAAGATTGGCGTTTGAGTATAGATAGTTATGTTACTTTTATTATTCTTATTCTTGCTCATTTTCACCTCTAGGTACTCTAGAAATAATACAATGTCCTTGTTAAGATGTTTCAGGACTTTTAGGTTACCTTACTGTTTCAATGCGCATCAAAGAAATATTCAACAAATTTAACAATATATTAATATACATACCATTGTCCAACCGGCCGCAAATCCAAACTCAGAATTGCAGCTGAGAATTTGACTTTAATTGTAATCTCCAGTAACTTCTCTTCTTTTCAATGACAATTCTGTACCTTCAGTGGAAAGTGATATAATTGGAAAAAACATGTTTGACAATTCTATACCTTCAGTGAAAATTTATATAATTGGAAATACATGTTTCTGAGAAATAAAGATAATCACTTTTGACTGAAGGTACAAAATTATTCTTAAACCTCCAAAAAGTTCCGTTTTGGCAAATTGCAGTTGCAACGAATTACCTCTATAAAAAGACAAGAAAGAGTACGTTATAATAAAATTCTCTAGTCGTATGCTGTTTTCTGTAGGCGTAGCAACCTGCTACTATTTATGCACAATTTTGATGTTTCAATTAACACGTCACTGATGCATGTGGTCTCAAGTGGTGCTAATGCACTCGGATACATTGAGCATTGAAACAGCTTGCAGCGAAGATATCCGTTTGAGCGAGGACAGTATCAAGATAGAATCTGAATGCCTGGAAATGCGTTCTAAATATAGATGAAGGTACCAACAGCGAGACAAGAATAGAGAGATCTAGAAACCATACAAAGGGCTGGCCAAGAAGCGGTGTATTTGGGAAGAGACAATATTTGCCTTTGCTAAAATCTGCACAACATCCTCGTCAATTCATTGGACACTATAAGACACTTGCTTAACGGTTCTATTTATTAAAAGATCCTATTGAACAGACGACCTAATGCAGTGCATGGACAATGCAGTATGTGTCCTACTGGTCAGGGACTATCTACGAATGCAAAGTTAGGTTCAGTCAATTGACACTGATACTTATATAAAAACTATACATTAGTAAATTTTTTAAATTAATCATATGATTGGGGCTATCCATTTGGAACCATCCTTAAACTTCAGTTATTCTACGAGTATCTTCTTTAATACAAGCAAAATCCCGGTGTCATGAGACGTAAGCAATACATTTTGCATTAAGTCTATAATATGGGACTTTAAGGCTTAATATCAAAAGTAGTATAAAGTAGTATCTGTAGCACGTTATCAATTTATCATAATTTACCAACCATAAAACGATTTTCAGGTAACAAACCGACTGGCACCAGAAAATTATTTATATTCAGTGCAGACAATACTTTTATTACAAGTAAATACTTCGTGTAATCTTCATTATCTCTACTTTGTTTGAACGCAACTTTGTAAATAATTACCTGAAGATAGCTTTTTCAATTAGTTTCTCGGATGTATATATATTATTTAGTAAAATATAGTGCTAATTTATTTTAATGACACTGTACGTTTTATCTGTATGGTTCTATATTTTGAATGAAATAGTTCAGGAAAAAACTTAGCTATAATTGAGAGAGAGTTGACACCGATGGCGACCTACAAAAATTGTTTCAATTGATCACAAATACACAATTAAAAAATCTATGTATATAACTTGCTACATTGACATTAATCTCGAGTAAGAGTCCCCAATAATTAGGAGGAGGAAGATTGCGTCTTATCAGTGATTTTTCCACTTTTAAACTAGTTTTTTTAAACAGAACATACTTAGTATGGCATCCCGATTCAATACAGGAGGAAGTTACAAATTGGAAACATTATCTACCTCTACCGAGGTCTGATCTTAAATTCAACTTTTTTTTTATAAGATGACAACGAAGGGTCGCCTGATGTTAAGCGGTAACCACAGTCTATAGGCACTAGCAACACCGACAACGCGCTAGTAGGTAATATTTAGACTCCGATTTTGAGACCTAAGTTGGTCTCATATGCTGAGTAATTTCATTGGCTACAATGCCCTTAAAACTGGAACACACATAGCAGAATAAGGCAATGCCGTGGTACCACCTCAGGTGAGCTCCAAAAGTGGAGCCCTACCATACCACCTTGACTTTCCATTGCTACTTGAACTTGAACAAATACAGCCCTTGTGCTAAATATTTCAGTCAACGTACAGTAATGAATTTGTATCACTATGCAATTGTATCAACAAAAAATCCTCACTATCTGACACTCCCGGACCTCCCGGACGCGCAGGTGCTTTCCCCGCACTAAAGTACAGAAAACATTACACCATATTTGAACTTATTTACATCTTGAATACTTGTAATTTAACGATTTTTAAGGACTACTTTCGGACTATCGAATTAAATATCCATTAACTTTTTCGTAAAAGCAGGTGCGTTTAATGTCAGTGTTATCGCTTACATATTTGTACATGGTCAGCACTATGCATAGATAATACAGTAATTCAAACAAACCGGTTCAACATTTAATTATATTGTAGTAGCGGGCTAGCGGGTGTGATTACGAGTACTACGTTGGGCAATGTAATATCGAAAGGCAGAGCAAAGGAGCGGCCGCGTTCAGCCTTGAGATTTGACGTCTTGATCGGGACCTACCGCAGCGTCGACTCTTGCGCAGGTGTTGCTGCGTTCTCACAAAAAACTTAGCGTAACACGGGCGGCCGTGTCTTCATTAATCCGCGCTAGATATCCGGTAAATTGACCTTAAAATTTGAGAGCGTAGCGGATTGTTGCATCTTAACGAACCATCTGCCAATTTCCGAGGTCGTTCGTCATCGCCCCGAAGAGAGCTATTTTATACGGTATTAAAAATTCATGAGTGCAGTTTTATTGTTGTGCGATGTATTTGTTTTTAAAAGTTGCAGTGTAAATGAAGATCATTTAAATGCACAATGATTGTCCATCACGAGCCTTGGAATTTTAAGTAGGTACCTTCAGTAAGCTGAACGAATGGGCTATCTATTTAAACTGAATTAATGTTTACGTATAAACAGCGTCATGTTATAAATTTTACAAAACACGCCATGTTTTGATAGTGGATGGATTCCGGAATGTTTGGTGTCGTAAAATGTATTTTACGTTCGTACAACGTTATTATTATGCTCTATGGACCGCGACGATTTACGAGTTTCCCTAAAACTTTATTACATTGAATTATTAATAGATTTTCTTTTACATGACGTATTTTTTCTTGAATGCATTTTGTGAAGTGAGAGCGTTGAGCGTGGGTTGAGCTACTGCAGAACAAATATGTTCGATATAGGTAAAATAAACTATTTATAAATAGAAGTTAGAGATCAGAGATGTTATATATATGTACATTAACACCTGTCATGGTTATAACCTTGTCGAGAAGGAAAACTAGACTCGACTCAGGAATTATACACAACTATCGTGTATTCATTTTGTCTACGAAGAATAAATATGTACATATTCCTTACTAAGTGTCTAACATAACAGATCTTTTATCATTTAATAGTTGCTTATAGTTTATTTAATAAACCAATATTGAAGAATAAAATAAATCTACTCTATCTGAGTAGCCTATTTCGAAGCGCCAGTGGATATGTTGTAGGATACGACTATCTGATCTTACCAATGTATACGGACGTTTAATTAATATCAATGTTGTATTTTGTTGCAGTGTGAATGCGAAGACGAATATTGCTTGGAAGCGAAACAGCGAATCGACATCTGTCGACCTCAAGTGCTGAAAGGGGCGGCTAATGCAACATCTTCGTGTAGCCTGTCGCAACTCATCTGCCTCGCCGACGCTCAGTGTGCCACCGCACTGCAGTACTATCACAGACTGTGCCGGTCCATGTTCAGAGGCAGAAAATGCTCGAACAAGTGCCTCAACTCCATAGAAATCCTAAGAAAGCAAGATAAAGCGGCGGCACTGACAGCGTGTCAATGCGACGGCAATGATTATGATTGTCCACGAATGCAGAATAACCTGGCGAGGTTATGCTTCCATAAGATGAAGAACCATACAAAGAACCACGAGAGACACGGAGAGAAACACAAGAAGCCACCCATTGAAGAAGTGCCGATTAGTGCCGCGAACTTTGTGCGCATATCCGGCCTTATAGCGTTGTTATGTGTGTCCAGTTTGAGTGTCATTACGTGATGAAACATTAACTTTTTAGTCGAAATTGTATAATAACGAACTCACATAAAATAAGGACACTGCCATTTAAGAGACTATGTGAAGATTACGTAGTGTTTCTAGCTACTATTCAGTGAATTATGGCTAAGTAGGCATTAAATTGAAGTACAATACAACGGTGTACATAATGTAAAAACAGTATTAGTTAACATAAGGCTATCGTGAGGGAATCAAGGGTAATTATGTAGATTGTTGTATATTTTAACTATTGTCTTAATATGAGAGTGGATGTGTCGCCGCCCACGGGGTGCGCAGGCGTCGCTATAAATACGGCGGCGCCGGTGGTCCGGTGACAAATGCTGGCCTGTTCCCGATGTAGCGCCATGCCGATTGATCTAACGACAGTTCCGGTAACGCCATCATCCTCTCATATTTACGTCAAAGAGAAATTCATCTATCTCTATCTGTGGCGCCTAATCTGACAAGGATAGAGTATCAGTGGAGCTGAGTATGAGATGTATTAGGGAAGTGGCTGATCTAATGACATACTCGTAGCTAAATCCGGCAAGCGGCACTAATAGTCCCAGTGATGTAGGGCGTCGGTTAACGTTTTACAAATATGCGGTATAAGTTGCCAGTTTTTTTTCCAAAACTTTTTTGTTTCTTTTCTTTGACATCCGTTGAAAAACTGTATATTTTTTAAGTAGGTCTGTTGGATTTCAGAGATGAATGTTCTTTTTATAATTTCATCCTTCTAAACGCTTAGTCTTTTAAATCTTAGTAATATTTTTGTTGTGGACTTGTAGATTACCAGGTTAATAGAACTACAGCAAGTTTTTTCAATTCGTCAAGTAATAAATTACAGATGCTACGTAAAAATTGGCGGGAGACCTTATCTCAATTCACAAATCGTTACAGATACTCCATGGTCATTTTCCTTACACTCATTAACCAAAATCGAACCACTTCTCATACATTTGTTCCCCATTCAATTCCCACATTGTATGCCAAGATTGAGATATCTGACTTACCGCGAAGTCATTGTTTTTTTTCGAAGTATCTCATTTAAAATGTTAAAAGCGTGCGTGGACCTCGTAAAGCGAACGTAAATGCGTATTGTTGGTACGTCCGTTTCTCAGTACCGGTGTGTCAGTAATGAAGAGGTGGGGAACCGGTCCTGGGCCTCAGAACGACGGCAACACGAGATCAAATCAGAGCAACAACGAAATAGTTTTGTTGAGTATGGTTTAAGAGGAAAAACTGGAGAAAATAGGAGCTTCTCTCGAGATTGGCTGTTTATTTCGTAAAATCCGCGTAGTTTAAAACAAGCCAGAATAAGTATTCGTTTTCTTTCTGTTAATTTGGTCCAAAAATTTGGATACTGTAAATCTGAACTGAAACTTCATAATATATATTCGTTGTTCACTGTCAAACTCATAGCTAGCTAGTTACATAGATACGAATGCTAGCTGCGCTGACAAAGTTGGCTCCACTTTAATATTACATAGCGCGATCTCGTTAAGAAAATGTTATTTAAAATACGTTTTAAAAGTCGATACAATAAAATCACATGCATAGCATATTCTCCCATACTATTCTCACAAGTCCGAGATACAATCTTAATAAGATGCGTATGGGACAGCTGTTTATCGAACATCAAGTGCGTAGTTTGCATAGAAGACATGTTGCAGGTAGTTTTGCGCGGGACTTCCAAAGGGAGATGTTGACGTCACGATTATATATCGTATCATACAAGTGTCATGGCACACTTTGTATGCATCTCGCAGACGACGGCGTACTAATGTTTCGTCGCCCGAATCATGTCCTTATGTATAATGCAACGATAATGCGCAGAATACGAAGTGGCGTTGATTCATTGACTGTCAAGATTGTACTATAGTCAACTCGTAAAACCAAATCAGTGTGTTAGGAAAACATTTTATTCTGTCCTGGTATGAATTCATGCCGCGGCGCCGCCATAAATTTGCCTAATTTTTAAAAGAAAACAGTATATTTTTGTATTCTTCTCATATTCTTTTAAATTTTAAACTCCGATAGTTGCTTAAAGTCAATAAGAAAATATTTTTATAATGAGAGAGGAAATAGTTTATGTAGGCCTAATTGTATAATTGCATTACAAATTAAATCAAAGGAAAGAGACATAGAAGAAGGTCACAGAATAATCTACATGACCCATATAAGAGAAAATATTCTTTATTGCACAACAAACACTAATGCAAAGTACAATTTAAAGAGATAATATTGAAAGGGAAAGATGGGTGAAGTCGCATTACTCTACACTGGTTCGGTAGTTCCAGCTTATGAAGCTAGAACTCACTGTGGTTTCATAACTATAAGGGCGTTGCTACATAACAAGTTACTACGTGAAATAATACATTAAAATATGCTCGTGTATACACGTTACGTGATGCAGATTTGTTAAGTAATTTGAGTAACAACTAACATGGCAAAGTATTACGTGGTATGACAAGCTTATTTTAATGTTTGCGTTCCTTATTTTTATGTGCAGTAATCAGTCGCTGTGTGATAAATTCTGGCGTGTAACGCGCGTGACTGAATTATTTACTCTTGCTGCAACTAGGATGGCGCTTCAAATAAATCTTAATATTGTACCGATAAAAATCACTCTACTTTTAAAATTCTAGGTCTTCTACATTATATTCTTAACACCTTGATAATTAATCACTGTTGATAGATGTTTGTTTTTTTTTAAATTAGAAGGAGAAGGTAATTAAAAAATGAAATATTTGCCGTATTTGAAGTCCAAGCTTTCAAAAAATCTACAACGCATTGTAGAAAATATGACTTACTTTATTGTGTCTATATCTCGTAACTTAAATAATTTTAATCAATACAATATGCAGTATGATTATACCTCAATTTAAAATGTTTGTATGTGTTCATTAGCTTTTTATTGATGTATGAGTGTGTGTGTAACTTTGTATTTGTGTGTGTGTTATATATTGAGTGTTTCTGTAGCTCTATTTTTTAAATGTTGTTTTCGAATGTCATTTGTTTCAATATGTGAGCAAACTAACGATTTTTGTATTCGGGCGATTCAAAAATTCGCTCTCATTTCCATTTGGTTTAGGATTAATTGGTAAATAATTATTTAAGGTTTTACTGTAAGAGAAGGAACTCATTAACCACAGTTTACCAAAGTGAGATTATTAGATTAGTACAAGAATTTGTAAATAGCTTTAGTTTGTAGTGTTGTGTTAGCCGATTATTGCTATTGAAATTCGTACAAAGTATTTTAGAATAAACGCGAATAATTTATTGAATAAAATAAAAACCTAGTTGATAAGAATTGTTGTATTTTGTTTCGTTTTGTACAATTATTTTAAGGATTTAATTGTATTTATTTTACAAAATTGCAATAAATTGTCTGTTATCTAAAGTTTGCTTTTCATTTTTGAAAATTCCAAAACTAAAGAGAAGTTGTGACAGATATACTGTCTCTCAACACTACGGCTTCCGAAATTCCTATGGGCAGATAGATTCACAATTTCTTTTATTGAATTTCGAAACAGCGACTAGATTTCCGGAATTTGTACCAACAGAGAAGATAAGGTATAAGTGATCTCTACTGAGCATCAAATACATATCGGAGCAAACAAACTGTTCATAATTATCTGCAGTACTAGGAAAAATAAACCTTATCACAATGGGATAAAATATATGTCAGAATGGTAGTTGCCGTGAATGGTGTTCATTGTAAAACATCCTTTATGTAACTTGAGATAAAGTTTAATTTCCATAGTTGCTCAGATCATTTTGTATGGTTGTATGTGCAGATATATTTGATGCTGACTGTACATCAATAAAGTGACAATGTTCACTTCGAACACTAAACTACCACCGATTAATTGGTTTCGTTTAAAAACGTTTTCTTTATGGATATGACCAGCTAGCGCAAAGCGTAGTCTATAGGTAGACTACGTAGGAAACAAATTAATCGGTGGTAGTTTAGTATACTACACGATTTTATTGAATTTGATAAGGGCTACAAAAGCTACGGGAAACCCATCCGTCAGGATCCTGCCCGTATCCCAATTGATTAGTGGTCGCAAAACCTACGTACCTTCTTTTTCTATCAGTAATCGTATCAACAGTTTATACAACCGTTGTATAGTATACCTATACTGATGGGTTGTATCGACAGCTTCTGTCGATTCACATTTAAATAGCAAAACATTTTATAAACAGACTGTTGACAACTTTTGCCCTCGCTGAATATGAAAAGGTTAAAAAAATAAGCTGCATATCACGTGTCCATTATACCCATTAACCCTGTGATACACCCAGAGTTTTGCGGTTATCTGTTGAATTATGGACAAAATCCGGTAATGTCGTCATAAGAAGCAATAAAAAGAGATAAAATCAATACTAGGACGGTCACTGGAATCGTATTACGCGATATGGACCAACTTAAAGCAAATCTGTATTTGTACTCAAATGTTTGACAGAATGGCGCAATAATAAAAATCAGTCCATAACATAATAATGGCACCTTAGACCTTTAACATAGTCTGAAGAAGCAGAATTAGATTTGAAAGAAGATATACGTTATTTACTGCGATTATAGAGTTTATGACACTGATGAAAATAGTGTATTGAAAATAAGTACCTATAATCAAATCAAATCAAATCAAATGTTTTTATTTCAAATAAGCTTTTACAGGCGTTTATGAAACGTTATTGACTCTAGTTGCACGGTTCCAAAAAGTTGATCCTATGGAGAAGAATCCGGCAAGAAACTCCATGGACACTGTTTTAAAATATATTGTTTTAACATAATTTGCTGGTACATTATGCCGATAACAGGATGTGAGTGCATTGGAGGTTTATGTCATAATTAGCCTGAAGTCGGGACTAAAATTACAAGAAGGTTCTCAGCAAATGAGAACGCAATGTCAAACTAAAACAGATACCTATGTGTAAGAATACACATCATCAAAAATATGAACTAGGATAACTATAAACTACTTAGACATAAATGGCTACGATGTACTCACATTTACAGTTCCTGTTTATATAAAGTTGTATAATAATATAGGTACTTATTTTCAATTAATAAGAGTTAATTTATTTATAAATTAATTAATTATAAGTATAATTAAATAAATTAACTCGTTTAGAATAGCCCATATCCGATCAAATACCGCTACAATATTAAAAAATTGTTCATATAATAATGATGACATCTTAGATCTCATGTATACTCACTGCGAGGAGGAATTGGAAGCTGATACGGTATGGTAGGCTATATAATGAACAAAAGAAAAGAAATAAACTCTTAAAAATTATAAACAAAATGAAAAGCATATAAATACTTTTAGAATAGCCCATATCCGATGAACCACCACCTGGGATGAACAAGCTAAAAGTACCAAAAATGACAAATAAGTACCGGAAATATTTTTTGCAGCGTTACCTCCATCAGTGTTATAACTCAGCGCATCCGTTCCCAGGTTTTGCGAATCTATGCTCGTCAGAACATCACGTACAAACTCTCGGATAAAAGGAGCCACTTAACTCAGGGACTGTCGAGAGGTGCTCGAGGATTAGCACTCGAGGGCTGAGCGTATATCCTGAGAGCTGAGCCGTGACATGAGAAGCGTGTGAAAATGTAGCGAGGAATTTAAAGGGAAAATCATGTAGTTCCTGCTTTTGCTGCAGATATTGAAGTACTTAGATAGCTTTCTGTTACCGGAATCAGAGATTTTATATTGACGGGTTCATACATAAATACATACCATCACGCCTGTATTCCCTGAAGGGTTAGGCTAAAGTGGCGAATACCGGCGAAATGTGGGTGTACATTAGTACAAATGTACACCCACATTTCGCCGGTATATTTACGTCCTATGTAAGCGAGCCTATAGCCATTCACCGGGCACAATTCCAAATTCCGAGCTGCTACTGAGAATTTCATAGAAAAACCTAATAACATTTTGCTCGACCTGGGAATCGAACCTGAGACCTCTAGCGTAGCAGTCGCGCTTGGAACCACTAGACTAATGAGTTATGTCAGTCATGTAAGTATCGGGATTCGAAAACAATACCACTAATGAATTACCACTATGCGTAGTTTTTCAGCGAAGAACATCAATCGATACTTTTTAAATGTCTGTCTGTCTGTCACAGGCACACCCGTAGCAGACCTGTGCTGAAGCTACTTTGTATGTACCGAATTCCTGTGAAAACCTTTACAAAACAAAACTTCCAATTTTATTCATTGCAGAGTCCAAGCTTATTAAATTTCCCCGACATAAAATAGAATTCAAGTGATATATTTTTTGAGTTTTGCGGTTATGAAGATTGGAGTCGATTATCTTACCAAACTCAAGCGCAGCCCATTGTCGGACAGCTTGTGGTTTTGTGGTCAATGTACTTTTTTTTACACAAAACACGTAGAGTAAGAAATACATGACATGAACACAGGATCAAGTCTGGTAATGGCGCAAGTTTTTTTTTTACCGTTTACTAGTTGCGCCCCGCGGCTTCACCTGCTTTAGCTATTACTATTGAGCCTTTTATCAGCGTAGCTTCTCCTAGCTATTATTATAAGCCCCTTAATAGGCAAAAGAACTAAAAAATGGAAGGGAGGTAATAGTTTTCACTCTTAAACTGCTGAACTTTAGATACATTTTGAGGTAGATTGGATATTGGAGGTCATTTTATCTCAAAAAGTCCTTTGGGAGGCGAGTGAAACCGCAGGCAGCTAGTATACCATAACATAATGTAGGCTATTCTGCTACGGATGCGCAGAAAATAACCTTATTAGATACAGTTGGAAAGAAACATTTATGGGTTATGACGATATTATCTAATCAGAGCGCGGTCCAAATTCGCATTATGCTTTGTTTTCCTCCCTGAGCCGGCAGCGCGGCCCCAGGGCTCCGCGGGTGGTCCCAATTACATGTGGCGAGCCTTCCACGTACGACTTACGTAACCCTAATTATTACAACTTCAAGTAAAGATGACCATTTGTATAGAGAGGAATGATGTAGAGAAAAAACCAACCGGAATTGTGCGTGTTCTATGAAATATAATCATTAGATGGACAGCTGGAATTCCTAAATTGGCTCCGTCTATCTGTCGGTTTGCTTAAGATGTCTTCGTGTATAAAGATACCGTGGTTTTATTTAGACTACCACAACTTAATCAAGAAACCATTTTTGGTCATCAATAATTTATGCTGAGATAATTTCTTCATGGTCAAGAAATTACCGGTAAAAACCGATACCATAATAGGTACTTACTTACTACCTACTTATACACTTATGCCTATTAAAAAATACAAACTTAAAGCTATTCTAGTAGCGGGAACAATTCAAATCGCTTAATTAAAAAAAGCGACCCACAAAATAGTCAATAACAGTTTATCTGTAATTTATTCTAACATCCTATACACACAACATGATGTCTACATTACTTTAATAACAGTTCTAAGTCTATCAAAGTTTTTTAGGAGGCAGTGATCATCAGCGAGATTAAAATGTGGTGCAATGAAGTCGTCGTCGGAGGACCACCGCGCTAGTCCGGCGCGGGCGCACGACGCTCCACGCCTCTAATCCGCGTCTCTTGCGCAATGCACGACACGACGTTTACATGTTTAGATGTTCATAACTTTGGATGTAACAGTATTAAGGGATAAAGCTTAATCGAGTTTGATGTTTCAAAAGCTGATTGCAGGGGTTTTAAGTTAAGTGGTGATCAAAACTTAAAACATCTAGAAGGATTAGGCAATTCAAATCTCAATTTGTCAAAGTATAGAGAATACCTAAGCTGGAATGAACAAAAATTAATATCAGTCAAAACTCAAAAGACAGGAAATCATATAAAGATCATTTCATCTCCTTCGTTCATTTTACGCCAATTAATGGTCGGTGGTCAATAAAGTTAAAGTCATAATCATTTATTTAAGATAGACTATACTCCATTTGGTTAGGTACTTAACTAAAGGTAAACAATAAAAATGGCGGCGTTCAGAGCTGTTCAACCTTTTATTACAATGGTATCATATGAATTGGGAGTGAAATTAATAACAACACAACCAACAATCAATAAAACTAACGAACAAACAGTACAATAACTAATTAACACCATTTGCGGCAAAAGAAACACAAAAACGAACGAAAGTAAAGTAAAAATAAACTGTTACGTATGGCGTCTGGTTACCCGACTAAGTATAATATCGGTTAATTATTTCGCTCCGCTTCCTCGCAGTACTACTTCTCAATTTTTTCGAGTTATCTAAACTCTACTACGCAGAAAAATGTTTTGAATATCTGTATTTTTAGATTCGTTTTAGTAGGCACATTGCAATACTTTTTGACATAATTATAAATTTTGATTTAATTAATTGTTTGCAAGCTTTAGAATAATAGTAACTATTTAATATTAAGCAAAGTAGTACGATATGCTAGTATAAAAGGAGAATGGGATTTTGAGTTATTGAATAATTTTTTTGGTGACGTTTTATTTCGAAATGAAAAATGGCCCTATATAAGAACCTTTTTTATGATTTGTTTACCTTTAGTTAAGTACCTAACCAAATGGAGTATAGTAGATTGTACTTTTTGAACGCTATTAAATCAACAGTAACGTAATTTTACCTTCCTACCTTACCCCCTTCACCTCCTAGTATTTTTGCTTTAAATAATTCACCAAACTACCCTCCTAAGTGAATATTATTTGCATTGCTGTCGAGCTGTCAAATCTCGATATATAAGTTTTCTAACAAAATGGTCTTTAATATGCAATATTTGAATCAACCAGTTTTTTGTGCCTAATATACTGGATAATTAAATGAAAAAATATAGCATGTTAAATCAAGTTTCGTGTGTTTATCTTACAATCTCAATTATTGTGTCGTTTCCTCTATCGCAGTTCCAGCTTCCATGTTTTACTACTTCCTGTAGCGCACAGAGCATGGGAATGATGACATGTAATGGCACTGTTGCGAAGACTTCTATGGTGGTAAGTACCATCTTATTACAAAGGTTACTTGGCATGAACTCTGTACTTAGCTTTTGTTATAAAAAATATGTATGCTATTTGTTTTAGTTGTTGTTGATACCGGTATTTGTCAGGAAGGGTTGTAGATAGATCTTGTCCATCAATCAAATCTCTTTTACGTCTTCAAAGACATTCTTCATTTTTAGGACAGAATACGATGAAAAGCTGTTGCATGGTGTTTGGTGGCAATTATGCTCAGGGAAGGAGGTGAGGTTTTATGACTCGTAATTTAATTAGGTACCTAACGTTTGAGAATTCCCTAGGATCTGATATGGGTTCGAAATATGCGAAATATACGCGTGTGTTCCCCAAAGGATTAGGCAGAAGTGTACTAAACTCACATTTCACCAGTATATTTAGGTCCCATGTAATAGGGGGCGAGCCTATTGTCATTAGGACAAGGAACAAATCCAGACTCCGAGCTGCTACTGAGAATTTTATAGAAAAACTTAATAACACTGCTCTACCTGGGAATCGACTCTATAGCGTAACAGTCGCTTGGGATCACTCAACTAACAACGCAGACTGATGCGGTTCACTAAAGGTGGCCGTTGTAACCACCTTGATCTATTTAATTTAAATTAAACTACCAAATTATCTAACTGCGGTATAGAAGACTTAACGCTAAAAAATCTCTAAGGCAGTTTTCCTCACAATGTTTCCCTTCGCTATGTTTCAAGTAAGAATTCTTTGAATTTATACTCGTAACCTATGACTTGGCACGGTCATATCAATGAGCTATCACTGCTTATCTTTGCAACATTGACTAATTATATTAATATACAAAGCTTTTTAATTCTGCGACGCCTGTACCGGAGCGAACCGCATGTAACTAAAAGAGTTATGAGTATGAATATGGAGGGGTAGAATAGAGGGAGACCAAAGAAAATATGAATGGATCGTGTGAAGTCAGTTAATCAGATATGACGGAAAAGTTATCGAATGATGAGATGACGACTAACAGGGTTGAATGGAAGAAAAGCACAGGCTGCGCCGACCCCAAATAAATTTGGAAAATGCAAGGAAAATGACGATGATGCCGGCACCGGTCTCATAAGATCGAAGCAATAGATTTTGTATTATGTCATAAACTAAAAAATATTATTAATTTTTGTTGTGTTTTTGTTTTTAATTGTGGATTATTTATACACTATCGGTTTGGGAATTTTCTGTAATGGTAGATTGTATGGAATAATAATAATAAATAATAAGGGACTTAAAGCGTTTATATGTATCAACACATGCTCGTAGATTGACTTAGGTTAAAGCTGAAAGGGAAGAAAGTTCAAAACTTCTTGCATTTTCTATAAACGCCGCAAATTTAACATGTAAATATATTCTTTCACACGTTCCTAACTACAAGTTTTGAAACTAACCGCCATTTTTACGCGCACTGCTTACTTTACAATTATTCCAAACAAAAGAATTACCATCTATTTTCATAAGACTGAAATTTCCTCAAGCGGTATTGTTGAATGTTGTAACACTGTATAATCAATTCAGTGTTTCTTTAGTTCAATGTGCAAAATATACAAAGCCAGACACACAATCTTGCTTTGAATTTGAATGCTTTGAATTTTCATGAGCTCTGTGACGTTACAATGGTAATTTTAACAGTGTTAGTCTATCTTCAGTGTTATTTAACGCGGTAATTTGAATAGTTGGAAATAAGTTGTATAACATCAGGGGCGCTAAAATGACCATTTTTGCTGGATCAGTATGATTCAAGATATTTAAGCTGACTTCGGGTTTTATAGGCTTCTCTTAAAAGTGGGCCATTTTAGCACCCACAGCGGGCAAAGGATAAATTTTACAACAAAATACAGTATCATAAACCTCACAATTGGATAATACATTTTTTACGCAATCAACGAGTTTATTTATAGTAGCTTGTCTATAATTAATTTGCGTAATTACTCACAGTCGGGATAGGTTATTCTTAGATACATTTTGCGTTCAACTATGTCATCATAAGCCGAGAAATAAATGTTACTCTCTTGTACATTAGTAGAATAGCAGTAGAATTTCAATGAGATACAATTTTAAATTTACATTTCCGCCTGGAAAATAGGCGACGACGGCGTGAGACTCGTACCGACTAAAACCACACTTTTCTAGTCCCTGCCCTATGCTTGGGTCTATGGAGATAGATAGACGTGATATCCTTCACCATAACCCCGCCAAACGATGGTAATGGCCTAGCGATCTTTAGGATTACGATAAGCCTGGTGTGTCCCATTACTGGGCATCGGCTTCGGTCGTGTGAGTACTAAAACATTTGTTATTTTTTTAAGTTTTTGTACTTAGGTGTGAATAAGTTACAGTTGATGTCACAATTGTTACTACTATGATTTCAGACTGTGTTAGAGACGTAGAATATGCGACAAGCCAAAAAAAATATTGAATTTGACGCTCAACGAGAGATGATCAGCTTTAGGAAATAGGAACTTTGAAATTTCAACTTATTACAGTCCGGCTTTAGTAATAAGTGTATCTCTCTTCTAAACATAAAGATAATTCGTCGTACAATAACATGTGGGTGGTCGGTCACCATCACCAAACATTACCCAGTTTCGTGGTACGTAATGATCGCTGCTGATGCTCTCAGTAATTATGCCCCAGCCGAATAGTTTCGTCATTGTTGCGCTTGCGCCGCGATTTGATGCAGCGTGTGTGGCGTTGATGTCATTCGATTTAACACAACAAATATACCGCCATGCGTGCCTCCTAACCTTTCAGGTTTTGCCGCGCCGCCGGTAATACAGGCTTTAAAAAGATGTTTGAGGAAAACTCAGAAGTAAGGGTATTTATGAGGATAGTTGCTCGTGAGCAAGGTAGAACTGGATGGGGATGAAAGCAGGGATCTTCCATCCCCATCCACTTCGGTCTTCCTCATATTGTGGTAATATCACACAGTGTTTTTAACATAACATAACGTATCATCACGCCTGTATTCCCCGAAGCGTTAGGCTGAGGTGTACTAATGTACATCCAGACTTTGCGGGTATTTTTAGGTCCCATTTACCTAATAGGGGGCGAGGCTATCGCCATTAACCGGTCACAAATCCAGACTCCGAGCTGCTACTGAGAATTTCTTAGAAAACCAAATAACAACCTTTACCAAACTTAACCTTTGCTAGACCTGGGAATCGAACCCAGGATCAGTCATGCTTAGGGCCACTAGACTAATGAGGCAAAAGTGTATCTTTAGGTTACACAAATTACATATTTGTCAGAGATGAGAAATTACGGGAAGTTAGCTCTCATCATTGCATGGGTCACTGTTAGTTTATAGCTATTGATCACCAATTACACAACTATGAATTGAATTTTCAAAGAGAAACTCTTTAATTTGATTGAATCTACTTCAGGAATAAGCTTTCCAAATTATGCTTTCACTTAAGAAGGATTTTCAAGATAACAGTTATAATCTCACAGTTGCTTGAGGTTAAACATCAGGATGTTTAATAAGATTACCTCATGAATTTACCTGTCAGTCTGTGTATTTCCTGCTGACGAAAACCCCATTAGTCTAGTTATCGAAATTACTGCGCGTGAGTCAGACTTCCTAAACTCTTAATTTCGATGCCGAGGTAGAATAGTGTTGTATTACTTTGGAATTCTAGGCAGCAGCTCGGAGTTTCAATTTGGAGGCTCGGTAATAGATATTAGGCGCCTACCTATATGGTAGGTAGGTACTTTTATTAATGTTCCATATATGGGATATTAAAAATATAACAGTAAATGCGTGATGCAAATTGGAAATCGCAGGTAATGATTGTTATTTAGTTGGCAAATATATTTTTTATTTTAATGTTATATTTTTCATATATTTTCAAGATAAAAAGGATTTCAGTTTTTCAGTGTATTTCGTTCTAGATATCACAAATCTATTCTTTTAGCCTTTTTTCCCAATTATGTTGGGGTCGGCTTCCAGTCTAACAAGATGCAGCTAAATACCAGTATTTTACACGAAGGGCAGTGGCTTCGTGTATCAGACCTCCGCAACCCAATTTTTGGGCAACCGATATTCGAAGGATAGGCTGATTGTTAAGCTGTTTGGGCTTCCTAGATATCACAAAGTACATATCGTCGTTGTCAAACCAATATCTGCTATGTGTAAAAAGTATAACTTTGAGATAATTAATATAAACGTTCAAATCAAATCAAATCAAATGTATTTATTTCAAATAAGCTTTCACAAGCGTTTATGAAACGTTATTGACTCTAGTTGCACGGTTCCAAAAAGTTGATCCCATGGAGAAGAATCCGGCAAGAAACTCCATACACACTCATAGTTCTCCGGTAAAATTTTATATGAAGCAAATTTTAGAAAAATAATTTAAATTAAATTTACAGTTCACCGTATAATGCTTAGAATCACATAGCAGCCTTTTTATACGAAACTTTGATTAATAAACTAGTCATAATAGTCAAAATGTCGAAATCTCCAATAAGTGTACATAGCTGATATTTGTTTGACAACGACGATGTTGTATTATAAGTTCCAGTTAAGAAGATAGTATCCGCTCCGCGCTCCATACAAACGTAGTTTGGTCTTATCTTGAATATTAACAAATGAAAGTCTTTGAAATTTTGCAGTAACAATCTTATCATTAAAATACGTGTTCCTGTAGTATACAATTTCATTTCAATATACGGTTAAAAAGTTACACGAGCTCAAAGATTGGCAATTTTCGTTGAAAAACGGCCCAACTTTATGCTAGTATTTCTCGACAATGTATCAATACAGAAACATTCTGATTCGAAAGAAACCCAGATAATATAGTGAATATATTTTTACAAGATTTTTTTTACGTATTAACAATATTATAGGAGTAATCTCCAAAATTCGGAACATAAGAAATACGCGTGAAAATGTTGCAAATGTATTGTTGTTTCTCCTCTCGGGCACGCGTTCGCATCGCGAGGGATAGAGACAGCGACAACTGTGCAACATTGTTGCGTTCGCGAGGGACACTCCTCTTAAAACACAAACGGTTCCCAGCAGTTCTTAGAATGGAAACCTAAATATTTTAATGGCTGTTGACTGAGTTAAAGTCGAAACAAGTGAATTTTTGGCACTTAAAATTACCTCTAGCCACTTCCGTCAAAGTAGATTCCTCAATTGTGTTAGTAAGTAGTTCCCGTGTATGTACGACTACGTATTCAGCGTTTAGTCACGGAATAAACATTGAGTACCGTGGTCGTATATTACTTTAAAGGCGGTTCCGTAGCGCAGGAATTGTGAACCATTCATAATAAACTGTGTATTTATTGTAAGCTATGGATTGAGATTGGATTTGCGGAAAGCGACTGGCAGCAACTGGATGAAAAGAGTGAATGAATACGGGCTGATGATGATGATGATGATGGATTGAGATTAGAGTTTTTAACAGTCTGCCTTATTAGTCTAGTGGTCCCAAGCGCGACTGCTACGCTAGAGATCCTAGATGCGATTCCAAGTCGAGCAAAGTGTTTTTCTATGAAATTCCCAGTAGAAGCTCGGAGTTTGGATTTGTGTCCGGTTAATGGCAATAGGCTCGCCCCCTATAACATGGGTCTTAAACGTACCGGCGAAATGTGGGTATACATTAGTAAACCTCTGAGATTGAGAGAACAGACAACAAAACCATCAAAATATTCAGGAGGGCTTTTACACCAAATCACTCGTAATCACTCGAGTTAAAAGCGGAAACTTGTAAGTTCTAGTTAGTCGTGTCTCTGTTACAAAATTTTAACAGAGTCTTATTTAGACTCATGAGCTTTCTTAACTTAGTTATTTTATAACGGGTCAGTGATGGAGTGTTGTCGACTATCTTAGTTATTGACAGCATGTTTCAACTAATGCTGTGTTATCGAGTTACAAGAATTGATTGAGATGTAGCTTGGGTCTTGCGTCATTTCATCGACATGGTGTAGATTATTTGAAATGATTATCGTAATTATATGTGGGCTTAACCTGTTCTATAATATCGTATACCATGAATACTATTTTTTATTATTTAGAACGCAAAACATGTTTAGATCATTTAGCTTAGCTAAAACAGTTAAAATATTAATTACTTTTTAGCTAAGTTCTAAACTCTATTTTCGATGCGACCGTTCGGTTTAAAGATTCTTTATTTATTCTAAAGAACAATGTTCGCTTACGATAAAATACAATGGCATTTTAAAGTAATTAAGCTATCCAGTGGCCATTACCTACAATAGGTTGTCTCCCATTACTAAAGGAATACGCTTAAAAACATATATAGGTATAAATTGTTGCCCAAAAATAAGGAAATCTGGATCTAGAATCTAGACATTTACTTATAGACTTTGTAGTTAAATTTAAAATATCCATCTCATTTTAGAAACCTCGACTCCTAAAAAAATAACAATTCCAGAAACCCCAACGTTCATAAAAACTTTAAAATGATCTCCGTTTATGCCATCTTCTCGGCTATAATCTCTAAATAATAAATTTCGAATAACTTCTTATAGTCCCGACCTCAATCCGCTACCGGCGTTACTTATTACCCAACTGCAGCGGCTAAAAGGGGGTTATGTTCTTTATTGTCGCCACTAATGCTCGCTTATTAGTGTTGTTCGTTTCCTGCTTATTTCAACATCGGTTGCCGACGTTTGTGAAGATTATTGACTAATCTCTGAAGATTTTGAGAATATATTGTGTTTTGTAGATGACCGCCGCCGCGTCGTACCTACCTCTTATCTTTCTTTCAATACAAGAGTCTCTCAAATCTTCATAATTATGGGGTATTTAGCATTGTAATATTTTCAAGTTTGTCCTTATTTTTTTTTACAGGTAATCCTTACAATTATGAAGTTGTTGTTTTTTATTGTCGATGTTTTATTTTGCGAGGATTTAGCTGTTAGGTTTAACTACGGATCTTTATAATTACATATCACCATGTATCTTTGTCAAGAATTAAGTAACTACTTATTGCTGAAAATGTACTGAAGAAGCATTACCTAAAGAGCCTCCGAAAAAGCATTACGATATAAAAGATCTTATGTCTGGATTAATTTGGGCAGTTAGGCTCACATTCAGAGATGTAAGCGTAAACTTACGGTTCAATTTGTCAAGAAGACCGGATTTTTTTACGTTATTCTGTAGCTCTTGTCGATAGAATAGACAGAAAATGGATTTATTTTGTAACCTCGTAAAACAAGCAATAATTAAGTCTTAAATACTCAGTCTTAGTCTTTGGTCCTTTAATATAGTATGTATATATACATAAGGTCACATCACAGTCGCTAAGCGTAGTCCCTTTCCTATATCGATTTTTGATATCCAAACTTCTTTAGGAACTCATTACTGATTGAACCTCTTTTGACGTTACCTTATCTCAGTCAATTGTCCATTACAACATCGACAAACAGAGCAATATGGTAATTGGTAAAACTTCTACTTCTACTTAACGTTTACAAACAAACGAACTTGCGTTTCTATTATTGTATAGATAAGGAGCCACTGGAACTTTTATTATTGCTTGTTCACCCTTCCGAGAACCACTAATAACAATAGAAAATAAACAATGGGATGGAGTGGGCAGATCTGGATGTGAGAGCTGAAGAACGTTTATATTTTGTATTCTGAATACATTGGACTTCGAAGGGACGTTTTCATTACGAGTGAAATAATGCTCAGTTCTTTGTGATTGAATTGACAATTGACGAAGATTATTTGTCTTTTTTATGATTAAATGAAGTTATATTTAAGACACTGACCGCCTCGTGGAACACCAAGGGCATCGAAGTTGGCAGTAAAAGGTTGACGAACCTCAGATTCGCCGACGATATAGTTCTTTTTGCCAATAACGCTCTGGAACTACAAGACATGCTCCAAGACTTGAACACAGCGAGCATCAGGGTGGGACTTGCGATGAATCGGTCTAAAACCAAAGTGATGACAAACAGCACTAAGCGTAGGGTCGAGGTAGATGGGCAGGAAATACAGTATGTCGATGAGTATATCTACTTGGGCCAGTTAGTTTCTTTCGAAAACAGGCAAGAGAGGGAAATTGATCGTAGGTTTGAAAACGCCTGGAAAAGTTACTGGTCCATGAAGACGCTAATGAAGGGTGATCTACCAATCTCCCTGAAGCGAAAACTCATCGACATGTGTATTCTGCCTGTCCTAACCTACGGTGCTCAAACCTGGTCACTCACCGAATCGCAAAAGTTCCGCCTTGGAGTTTGTCAAAGAGCAATGGAGCGCAGCATTCTGTGCGTTAAAAGAACGGACAGAATCCGAAACACCACGCTGCGCTCCAAAACGGGTATAATAGACGTAGGCAAAAAGGCGGCTAGGCTGAAATGGGATTGGGCGGGTCATGTCAGTCGCATGCATAATGACCGCTGGGCAAGGGTCTCCACGCAATGGGTGCCTGAAGATGGAAGGCGCCGTCGAGGTCGGCCTAGAAAGAGGTGGCGGGATGATTTGGATGTGTACCGCGAGGGCTGGTTCGAGGTGGCGCAAGAAAAGAGCATCTGGAAGGAATTGGGGGAGGCCTTTGCCCAGCAGTGGGACAGTAACGGCTAGAGAAAAAAAAAAGAAAAATGATTAAACGTAATCTTTATTACTTAATTATTTCATGAGGTAGGTAAAATACCGAATGACGTGTGTGTTTATATAATACTAAAAACATTAGGTACAAAAATAATTAAAAATATATTAAAGGGTCCCACTTTCAACAGTTAAATTTCAAAGCGTCGGTAGCCTAATGGCTAGGGCGTCGGACTTGCGATCATATGGTTGCCGGTTCGAACCCCACCCATTGCACTACCGACGTGAACCCACTCGTAACACAAGCATTTAGCTTAGCACGAGGGGTTAACAAGAATACTAGTAATGTGTGACCCACATTGCTAGTAAGCTTTTTTTTTTTTAAAAAAAAAAAGCGCCTTAAAAAGCTCTTTTGGGCCTAAGCTTACGACTCAGGCCAATTCTCGGTTAATTTTGTGGGATTGTAAGTACATCATTTTGGATCAAACAAACGGAATATCTCTTATCATCTCATCTTGTCAATAAAATTAACATCTTCATCAACCACTAATCAAGCCATCGCAGGACACAAGTTTATGGTATTTTATGTCTTTCTGAAAACTGGATACCAATTTGGATTTCATAAAAATCATTAAACTTAACACCTCGACTTATTAGTGCAGTCAAACGAACTGCAGGCATAAATCGCGATTGCCGTCATAGGGTTATTACAATCATTTATAGTTCAGGGGTGCGCAAGCGCGGATAGTTGTAGATAGACTCGTCAAAAGACCGAATAGTCGAATAGCCGGAATAAATCATTGAGTTTTTATAAAGGCATCATCGCCTCCGCTGTCGCCGCGGCGCGTCGGCGACTTCAAAGCAGAACATGTCTTTGTGGAGCCGCCTGCGCGCGCGCCTATGAGGGCTTCATTAAAAAGTTCAGCTTTGATCTGTCGTTTGGTAACGTGTTCGATTGCTTCGTATTATTCTATTTGACGTTTGGGTAATTGCTTGAATGTTCTTATAATGATCGTTGGGTGTATGATTATTTTAGGCAATTTTGGTAAGCGTGTTAAATGTTTGGTATTTTACTTTTATGATATGGATAATTTATTCTTGGGAAGACTCTCTATAAATATTACGTCACTATCCGCCCCTCATCGTACTTTGCTGACTACGGACAAAGTCATGTACTTGATCTCAATGATCCTTGTGAGCCTAATAACTGATTATTGGTTAATCAAAGATATGATTATTAAGTAAGCAGTAATCATCTCTTGAAAGTAAATTATAACTACTTACTCCTAAGCATTAATCATCTCTTTGATTGATCAACGACTTGTTACTGATCGCAGTTTTCTTTTGAAGAACAAATTATTTGTAGAAAGTTGCTTTATATCTGTGTAGGAGGCCTTATTTCTTCTGTTCTTAAAGGAGGTGAGTGTACACCAGCCTCAATTATTACTTATTACAATGTCCTATTTTATGTGTTTTAAACTTAAAAAGCTTTTATGTTCTCTACAAAACTTTAAACGTATTTAACATAACTTCGTGTTGCATGCTCTATTCAGAAGTCTGAATATGTTTCAAAGGCTGGTACTTACATTATTCTGAGAATAAGCACTTACTCATTGGTAGTAGAAAAAGGTAAGTCCGGTCCGCGAGCGCAGGCCGCCTCGCCGCCGCCGATAGAGTCATTATGCTCCATTATTCTACATTGGATCTCAAACTTTTATCGTTAATCCGTATAACGTGAATGTGCGTGCCTCGAAATAATTTGTTCGATGCTGAAACAAGGCTACGAGGTAATGTGTCGATGAAAATATTTTGCGGAGCCCTTGTTGACCACCTTTTTAAGTAGGTTTTTATTAATAATTGCTTTATTCATTTATAATGGAAGGTTCTTAGATTGTTCTATTTACGGAAGAATAGAAAGATTTTTTGTGGTTAAACTTGCGTTTTTATGTAACAAGTTGGTAAAGTTGGCACTGTTTCTTAATGTCTATCTAAAATCCACTAGCCAGAAATTGACAGATATCCTGAAAAAGGTGGCTGGGCCCAGCTGGATAACAGATCCAAGATATAAGGTGCAGTGTAGGTTTTAAAGCTTGGTTAATGGCACCAGGGTTGCTCCCTATTACACGGGACCTTAATATACCGACTAACTGTGGGTGCACACGTCTCTCGGGGAATACACGCGTATGTACCTATGTTATGAGTATGTTTATAAAATGCATAATTAGGACATAGTATACAGTTATATACTTACTATGTAGATTCGGAGCGTTTATAACGAGATAAGTAGCTTTATAAATAACGTGGAAGGATTACATCTTAACTTTGAGTAACATTGTCGGATGGCTGATTAACTCGTCGAGCTGGGTGCGGGCGCAGCGGTTTGCGGGGAGAGGCCGTTTGCCTCCAACCATAATGTATATCATTTTCCTTTGCTTGCGGCTTGCTTTTTTTACGCTTCCTCCCAAGTTCGAATAGGAAATTTTGCTACATGACGCTTATAAACCTTTTTTTGGTGTTTCTTTGTTCGCTTTACATTGGTTAATGTAGAGTTGAACTTGTATTAAAAGCACAGAGAGAAAGTTAAGAAGACTGTTTAATAAACGAGCTGTGTTCTGCTGTTTTATCAGCTCCTAAGGAACGTATCGTGATTCTAGGTAGGTTATAGCTTTCCTTGTGCATGTGGCTATTAAAATACAAAAAAAAAGAAATTTCAAATCCGAGTGGTAGTTCCTGAGTGTGCTCGTTTAAACAAACAAACAATAAAACTTTTTAGCTTTATTATAAGATTAGTACAGGCTTCTCAGTATCAAAACATAAACTTCGATAATATCTTTGTTCTAAGATAAATTCCTGTTTCTTCCAATACACGATTAATTTTATTTTTAGTTACATAACAATGGGTCTTGGGCTCGTGGTTGTCTTCATAATAACTACATATTCTATAAACACAATTAGTATACAAAATTATACCGTTGATTGTTCCAAAAGGATAAGGTCTACATTTTCTTGAAGGCTAATTAAAATACAATTGCGTTTAAATTGTCTACGTTTAAGCTGTGGTTGGCGGCGCGGGCGCCTATCTAAGGGGATAGGTGTGGGTGGACAACAGCCTACTTACGTAGAAGGTACCAAACACACGTGTGCCGGATGTTATCCCACTGAATTTATATATTATTATGTAAATCATTGTTTAGTTTGATGGCTTTTTGTTGTTCATGAATCAAGTATTTTTATGGTGCAGCTGCCTTTGTATCTACCTATGTGTTGTTATTGCTTTGAATTAGGATTTGTAGTTTAGGAATAAAGTTATTGAAAAAATGAATTTGCATACATCGGACCACCACTGAATGTGGTTGAACTGATAGTCGAAGAAATGAGGAGCATTGAACAACTATCCTGGAAAATAAGATCCTGTGAGATTAATAACCAAAGATTTTATCATGCTATAGCTACAGTGTCTTAATAGATAAAATGGTCGCGTCTATACATATAAGTACATAAAAATGTATCCCCGTTTCCCTTGGTCACTCATAACATAACATAACATAACATACCATCACGCCTGTGTTCCCCGAAGGGTTAGGCAGAGGTGTACTAATGTACACCCACACTTCGCCAGTATGTTTAGGTCCTATGTAATAGGGGGCGAGCCTATTGCCATTAACCGGGCACAAATCCAGACTCCGAGCTGCTACTTATTGGGAATTTCATAGAAAAACCCAATAACACTTTGCTCGACCTGGGGATCGAACCCAGGACCTCTAGCGTAGCAGTCGCACTTAGGACCACTAGACTAATGAGGCAGTCACAGTCTTGGTCACTCAATAGCTTGAAAACAACTTTACCGATTTCATTCATCTTTTCTGTAACTTTTCTAATATGTTGTTAACAAAAATTAAGAAAACTGCGCAGAAAATTTGTAAGACAATCTGTCGGGTCAGCTAGATATAGTAAAATATGTCACAAATACGTTAAAGCAATTCCGATTTACTTCATTAACATTTTCACAGCAACATAGTTAAACGCTCGCTTAAAACGTCGACAATACCATGGACTTGAAGTAATAAGCCTTACATTACTGTGCGCCTGAGTCGTTTACCGGCCCGCCATATTTCTTCAACATAGTTGCAAATTGGCATTGGATTCTACATTGTTGTATTCCTGTTTCTATATAAATTTGGTTGTGATTTATGTAAGTATAAAAATATTTTTCAATTGTCTATTGTTAATTGTTGGCTTATATAGTCAACGTTTAAGGTTACCGTATATTAATTTATACCGATCTAGGACTAATCTAAAGAAGGTAGCTACACTGTATGCAGAATACTGAGTATCAAGTGTATGTCAACTCATTGTATAGTTGATTGATGGGGGAATGGAGCCATATATTTTCGTATTTTGGAAACGTATTTCGCCCATAAATTATCCACCATTAGCGTGTGTCAACTCGAACTTTTGTGTTAGTTTTGGCCTGACTACATTATATAGAAATAAACAATTTTATTTTTGATAAAACTAGTGTCAAGTCTGTCTGTTGGGCAACGACGTCCTCTAAGGCTAAGAGGGTGAAGCTATAATCAACTTAATAAGCCATGTGGGGGTTTGCAGACTTCACACATTCTACCACGACTTTTGGAGGCCTCCCTCTAGATTGCACTAATTTCCCTTTGCAAGTGATAATCAATTTCTGATCCGCATGAATTCGAAAAGTTAGAGGTGTGTGTCCTAAATTTTTACTGCAGTTTGCACAGGTTCAGGTGGTAAATAAAAGACTCATCTGCTCTTTGACAAGAGATAGGTCTCGAGAGTCCTTATTTAAAGGATGTAAGTACCTACATACTTGTGCCTGTTACAAATTATGTAACACAATACACTCGGTTCAAATAGTTTTAAAGAATAAACTTATCCTTTAAAACTATTTGAACCGAGTGTATTGTGTATAGTACTAACACAATAGTTTTTTATTGTCCGAATGAAAATTTGAAACAGAATTGTAGGAAACCTGTATGCTTGAATGACAACTTATGGTCCAAGATCCGTATTTTAAAAAGGTGTTTAAATTCAGTAGGTACAGGTCTCTTTGTTAAGGAGTCAACAGCGTATTAGGTATTGATTGCGGTATTGCTAGAGATATACGTAGGCTGTATAATTATGTCACAGTGGCGAAGGGTCCATTTTGGTAAGAGGGAAGATGAGTAAAAAATACTTAGATACCTTAACTTATTATTTATTAATTGGCAATAGTAAAGCCTTCTGCGTTATTAGTCTTGTTCTATTTATTCTTTCTTTAGTCTAGTCTCTTTATTAGCAACTCGGAGTTAGGATTCGTACCCGGTTAAGGTTCCCTTCCTAATAAATATGGACCTAAATATACCAGTGAACTGTTGGTGTACTTCAGTTTACCACTGCTAAAACCCTTTGGGACATGATGGTATGTGTATATGAGGCAGTAAAAGTGACTGTACAAAAAGAACCCGGGAGTTGTATGAAGCCTTTCTTATCAAGATTGTTAATTGCAGCGGTCTACGTGTGAGGTTTGCGTTCATGGCCTAGGTTAATTTCGTACTTACACGGTACATGTCTTACAAGGATATTAAAATTATTCCACAAAGCTATAAGGTATAAGGTCGCCGTACTTCATAAAATTATTGCGGAAGGAATTTTGTAGATCCTTACAATAATTACACGCATGAGTCCGTGAGTTATATTATAATAATGTGAGCACCTAAGCATGTTCCAGCACTTCCAGATTCCAGAAGTTCAAAGTTCATTTTTGCTTTTAAAATTTTTAAATATTGTTTTGGTGGTGAATTTCAGGACTTATTTAAGAACTAAAACCATAACTAAGTTCCTATTTGATACTACCTGCAAAAAAGTTCTTTACGGAAATGAAATTTTCCACAAACAAGAATCACAACATATACATCTTTTATTTCCCGTTTCTGTAACTATAAACATAGACGGGCTTTCTTACCTGTTGTAAGCTTACAAAACAACTAAAAGCGCACAAGCCGACACGTTTAACAACTTCATTCGCGCGGACGATTGCCTATCTCGCCGCTTTATCGTGAAATATTTCTCATATCACTGTCGGCACTATCGGCTGTATTCCCTGAAGGGTTAGGCAGTGGTATACCAATGAACACTAACAATTACTCGGTATGTTAAAGTCCCATGTAAAAGGTGGCGACCCTATTGCAATTAATAGTTCACGAATCTACTCAGAACTGCTACTAATTTCACAGAAAATCTTAATAACACTGTTCGCCCTGGGAATCGAGCCCAAGACCTTTAGCGTAGCAGTCGCGCTTAAGACCACTAGGCTAATGAGGCAGGCATTATTATAAAGGTATAACTGAACTGCAGTTACTTACTATTCGAAATTCAAACGTAATCATATATTTTTTAATCAATGCTGACAACAATGCATCACTTGTCATCAAAGAGGCCTGTCGGGCAGACGCTCATTAATTTCCAAGAGTTTTTTAAGCTTAGGCTTTTTGTTATGTCACAGAAGGGTTCAGGTCCCTGCTGCGTTTCATTGGCCTCTGCTTTTGTTCATCAGCTTATGCTTACATTACCTACCATTTCGAAAACATGCAGCCTTCTTCTGGTATCGATAGTTCTAATCCAGCTACAATAAAATAAAGCAATGAAATAATAACTACTAAAATAAAATTTCGAAAAACCCCCGACAATTGCATTATACCTCGACCGACTTTCATCAAACATAGCTGAGATCACTCCCGACTAATTCACCTTTCAAATAAAAAAAACAAAAACAAAATCGGTTCATCCGTTCGGGAGCTACGAAGCCACAGACAGACACACTCACACACACAGACACGTCAGACTTCCGTCGTTTTTGCGTCTTGGGTTTAAAAGAGAGATTACCGAGTGAGTTTCTTAGTAAGTTATATTAACTGGTGCAAGTATTCAGGTTTTGTTATCTAAATACCTAGGTGTCGTAGTAGTCACGACGCGTCATGTAACAACTTAATCCGCGCTAACGAGCGAATACCAGTTCTTAGCGCCGGCCGCCATCTTATCGCTTTCGCACCATAGAAAAAAAAAATTGAACATAATTATAAATAGGTACCTTGGCTTTATCATTACAGTGGTAAGATATTTTTCCAGTATGCCAAGTTTGATTATTATAATGGTGCTAATGGCAATTTACACCTTATATGTTTGGTTATATAAGGTGGAAATGATCTTAACACTAAACAATGTTAAAAATGATATTCTATAAAAAATTGAATTGCTGATTTAATTAAGTAATGTTCCTTTGCAATATTTTTTATGGATATAATTCAACCTAATGCGGTGGCCATTTTCCGCACATTATGAGGAAGTCCGAAGTCTTTTTATCAGTCGCCGCATCTCGATTTTACTCTAAAAGATTTTAAAGTGTAAAAGAATGTTGTTTGAAATATATTTTGGTTTTATTTCGAAACACAACACCGAACTTCCTTAATGACTATTCTCATTAACTGGTGAAGCGATAAATGACGGCAAAAGCACATTTATGTTAGTCGTAAAATGACAATTTCATAGTGACTTTCTATAATGATAAAAATAGGTAGGGTAGGGCGGGGCTAAAAGGTCCAATTTAAACATATCCTCCTGTAACTTTTTAACTGTTGGTTTCTAAAGGAAACTCTTATCTGTTTTGAGTAGCGTAATTCTTCAAGTTTAAGTAGTAATAGTTGAATTTGGCAAATATTATATCTAAATGCCAGATAATCATGATTTAAAACATTGTGTCCAATGGTCCTTTTTACCCCACCAGCGGGGTAAAAAGGACCAGGGCTGGGGTACTAAGGACCAGCATTATCTTATACTATTCTATGGTTAAGGAAACATTATAAACGTAAAACATGCAAAATCAACAAATCTTTATAATTATTTGAGAAAAGGAACATGTTAAACAATAAATCTCATTTGTTAAAGCTGTAGGAAAACATTTCGGTCTTAATAATTAGTCGTTACCTTGTTTTAAAAGTCTATCTATAATATATTATATATTATACCTACCTTCAAAATAGCATTCTGTAACATGTATTATATTACCCGTGTTAAACTAAGAAAGAAAAACATTATTTTTATATACTACAAAGATTTTTTTCTTTATTAAGTCATTAAATCTCAGCAGGTTAAAAAAGTCCAAATGACCGGACCTTTTTACCCCTATGGTAGGTACACTTTTTTTTAAAATTATAGAAAAAAAACTTAAGTGTCCTCTAAAATTACTATAGCATGAAGTGAAACATGAAATTACACACAATAATATATCAAAAGCTGAGCTTGGTAATATTGAAAATACAAATCCCAGCCTAAAAATAAGAAACAAGAAAATTATTACTTATGTGTTTTTTTTGCATGCGGTCTGCGTGCACTCTTAACGGCGCTGGAAAACTCACCGCACGAAGTGGTATGTGTACCCCTACCGTAATCCCTTCGTGCGCTTGTCTTTCAATTCATTAAAGCGCTCATAATTTCGGAGATATGCATAGTGGACCTTTTTACCCGCGGACCTTTTAGCCCCGCCCTACCCTACATTATGTTGGATTTTAAACTTTGTGTATCAAGAATTAAGATTATTTATTCATTGTATGTGGCGCATTATATCAAACTGCCAATAAAAGATACAGTATAATAAGTTTCATTGCCGAGTCTAATATTAGTGACTTGATAACTTGATCGTTTTATTCAACAAAATGAGAAGGATACTTCTTTACAACCTTTGTCGATTGCTTTTATATGCCTACCTAACAATTGTATTTATTCTTTTTAATTAAATTAGTCATACCATCACGCCTGTTTTCCCGAAGGGTTAAGCAGAGGTTTACTTTATGTAGGTACACTCACAGTTCGCCGTATGTTTAGATCCCATGTAGGTCATAGGGGGCGAGGCTATTGCCTATACTATTGCTATTCACTGGGTATCATCAAAACTCGTAAATTCTCAATAGGTGAATACCAAACACTGAGCTGCTAAGTACTAGGAAAACCCAATAACACTTTGCAGCTAAGCACTTTGGATCTCTAGACTAATAAGGCAGTCAAATAATTAAATTAATGATACATAAGACCCTACACATATACAATAATTCATGCATGCATAATCGGCCTATAACGTTCCCACTGCTGGGACACAGGCCTCCTCTCGGTGAGACGGAGTGGACCGTAATCCACCACGCGGGCCCAGTGCGGGTTGGTAGATGTCACATGTCTTCGAATTTTTGGTTCTAGGACATGCCGGTTTCCTCACGATGTTTTCCTTCACAGTTTTGAGAGCAGTTGTGATGAAATAATTTACACAAAGTAATCTGGTATCTGGGCTCAAACCTACGACCAACAATTCGTAAGTCGCGGCCGTAACCACTGGGCCACCACCGCTCTCAACAATTATTCATTAGTAGATAATTTACATGATATAATAATACCTAATAAGGATGCGTATAGCTTTTGAAAAAGAGCTTCTAAATTGCTAGACCAGCTGCTACGAGTACAACAACTTAAGTACTTTCAAAGCGGTGCCTAACTAACTAATTGCTTTATATTTCATTTCCCGCTATGGAACAAATTTTAACATGTGGACATGTTGATAACTGTTTCAATCTACATAAGTTGCATTTAAGCTTTCGAATCATTTCTTCACAATATAAGAATCTATATACTTAGTATACTGTGATTTCGATTTTTAGATCTATTTGGCAAATAATTTATTCCTAGCATCACATCAATCCGTGTCTTTTCATTACTCAGTGTTCCCACAAAACATGTTGCAAACAGCTACCTATCCCACTCACTCTTTGAGACTTAGATAGAGTAAGATAGACATTTGCAACATATTTTGTCGTAGGTGGGAACGCAGGGTCATAGATGCTCTCATCTGTACTACCTACCTCTGAAGATTGTCGGGGGTAATTTATATAAGTAAACATAAACATGAATATATAAATATAAAATATATTAACATGAATCTCTATTTCCCATGGTCACGCCATAACTCAAGAACCACTTAACCGATTTCATTCATATTTTTTGGAAGTTTTCTAATACTTTGAAGAAGGTTCTTAAGAAAAGAAAAATTAAGAAAATTTCGCATATAATTAGAAAATATTAGAAAACTTAACAACTATAGAATATAATAAAATAGAATAGAATAATCTTTATTGTACACCATAATAAGAAACTACACTTCACGTGTTTTTTTTTATTAGTTATTACAGTTCGAATCGAATATTCATAGCTAAGATAGGAAAACGTTTGTCGGGTCAGCTAGCAATATACTCGTATAAAAGCTACAAGTATGTTCTAACATTGGTATCCGTATTCGAAATGACTATGACATTCAAAAATACTTGAAAGTTGATATATGAGGCTTTAGAACAGGTTCCAAAGTACGGCTACGAGTAGTTTACACGTCTCACAGTGACAATAACTATAAAGTTCCGACTATAAAGTTGTATATGAAGTAATATCCTGCCCGTAGAACTATTGTATTCGTTTTTTAAATCCCGGTTCCGCAGCGCAGCCTCAGAGCCGTAGTAGCATCTGTATACGTCTTCGTTGTTGCTCACGCGCAGATTGATAAACTTGGGTATTGACTTGATTTTAAGTAACTTGTATCCTTTTAATTTAAATTTTATTGGTTGCTCCATGATGGCCAATAAATGGCTTTACTAAAAAAGGTTTTCGATATTAAATTGTCGAGTTTAAATTGTTTTTTTTTGCGTGTAATTCAAAAACTAAACGAAAGAAAGGCCAGCAACGTACTTGTGACTCCTCTGGTGTTGCGAGTGTCCATGGGCGGTAATCGCTTACTATCAGGTTAGGTCCATCTGCTCATTTGCCCCCCATCCCATAAAAAAATAATAAACAGTGTACCCAAATAACGTTTAGGTATGCAATGCGAATGCAATTTCTTTCTTTTTATATGGAAAAACATGCAAAATAATCTGTGTTTTTTTTCGAATAGAGCTTCTTAACAGTTTAATTATTTTCTTATTAATCTCAAATATTTCAAATCGACTTATGATTAAGTTCAATTAGTTTACTTAATGCACGGAGGAGTGAAAAAAAATTCCATGACTTAATGTAATGTAACGTTTTAAACTCTTATTTATTTTGTAAAAACGTTAGAGTTGAAAAATGTTTACGATATCTGTCCGTGATTCTCTCGCATCCAGCTGCGATATCTTCATTTGGCGGTCGGCAGGTGTCACGTGGTCCCACTCCATCCTTCTCTCTCGCACTTTTACCTTCCCCTATCTATCTCTCTTTTCTTTTGTGCTTGGCTCTGTAGAAACGCTTTAGTAAGATTTGTAAGTTTTTTTTTGGTGAAACCTTTATTTATTTCTGTAGAGTTCCTGCAGTTACGAATAAATATGTTTATTTCGTCGTTTTCGATCTTGGAAGAAAGTTTATGTGTGTATCGAGGTTTTTATTAGATATCAATACTTAGAGTTTCAAATGTTTCGTAGTCTGAAGTTATTATAAATTATCCCAATTGCATTTGATACTACATAATATATTTAAATACTTATTAATGTAGTGATGATAGCGTTGCATGTTGAGGGTGAGGGACATATTTAGGAGGTATTTAGTTTAATGGTTTTTGGTTGCACTCAGTGCCTATCTACTTAATAAGCACCTGCATTACCCCCAGACCTAATTTTGTAAAATTTCAATGAAAAACAACTTACATAAATGATAATGCAAGAGATGAAAAAGTGAACTAGAACAAAATCTTCTAAAGGGTTTAGCTAGCTTAAAGGTTTCCTACATGATATCTTGCGCAGTAGCAAGTAAATAAAACTGCGATTATGTCGTCATGATTTGTCAAATAAGTACTAATGTCAACTAAACTAACTTAAAAAATAAATACCTACAGATTAGCGACTTACTGAGAAAAACAAAGAAATGCTACCAAAACGGGAGCTGTCAACCAGCACAAGTAAAGAAACCTTTTTACGCCCAAAATTCAGTATGGATAACGGATTTAGAACCTTATGAAAATTAAGATAAGATCTATCCAGTCGTTATTTTGTTATGTAGGATAATTCAGCCGAGGCATAGGTTTCGTTTACACAGTACTGTGTAAATATTTGTGAAGTGGGATTCAAACAGTGGAGTAATCTTAGTAATGTTGAAACTGGCGGATTATCTTATTCACTTGGGCTGTGAGCCGGAAATAATTTGATCTAGGGATTATTTGTTGTTGATTGTAGATTGTTTTTAAAATAATGTTTAAACTTTTTTAACATTACTTAAGTAGGATGTTGTTCAAAACTGTGTTCCTGGAGCTTTATGTAAACAGAAATGACTTTGCACAAGAAGTTGTTTTTTATCCCTAAAATAATCTGAAAATGTAGAAAATGCATAGATGGCATGACTATCTAATATTGCATATAAGATATATCTTACTACTTATCACTCGACGTTAACTAGATAATGTTAAAGGGAATTCTATAAGATCCAAACACCTGGTTTTATGGTTTAAACATTTGGATGTAGATTGCAGAAGGTGTATTGGTAAAAAATAATAATATTTGCTTGTCATGATTTGTAATCTGCATATTGGCCATTCTTTATCATTCCTCGAATATCTTAAATCCATCTTTACAATAACAACTCCATTGAAATTTCAAATCCTTGTATCAGACTCTGTGTCATAATTTAAAAAAAGAATGTAGCACGTCAACCAATAAATTGATAGGTCAAAAAAAGCATGACTACAATCTGAACCATTCCTAAAATAAAGAACAAATTGCTTTTTTTGAGTGGCCATAACCGAACGAATAGTGAGGTGATTAATCATTGGTTAAGGCTTATCATCGTAGAGTATCAGGAATAGAAACATGAGTGTAAGAAACTTTTTTTTGTTATTTCACCTGATGCGGCTCAGTTGAACTTTTCTGGAAAAAAAAACCGTGTCTTATGTACTAAGACACAAGTAGGTAACTCAAGATAGACGGCTATCTACAGCTAATTCTTCGAAGTGAGATACTGGAGGTCTAAAAGGCGTAACTTAGCAATACTTCTTGAATTCGTTCAAATTTCCTAACCGTATTTTAAGACAAGCAGTCGATTATTATACTTTCGGTAAAACACAATCATTATTAGGTAACAAGTACTAAAACTCGAAGATATACTAAATTACTAACCGTTTAAAGAAAAACACTGCACCACGAACCTACCTACTTATATTATGGTGCCGTAGACTGCAGTTCTCTTTATCAATCGCTCTATCTGTCATAGTCAGAGTCATCACAGATGCATTAATTAGTTTAACATTCTAATTAGTACTTAAAGAAGAAAGAACAGTTAATTTTTGTATTGCTCATAATTCATTTATATATTCGAACGAGTAGGCGGTACGAATCAGAGGAGAAGATACATTGTCATCTGCAAACAATGACACGTCATAATTGAACTGAAAATTCACTTGAGGTTAGTGAACTGACACCAATATGAATGGAATTAAAAATACGAGGAAATTATCTCAGGGATGACGGCGGCACGTAGAGCGGTCTTGTGCCGCCGTGGGCAGTACGCAGAGATGGGGTAGAGGGTGCCTGAGACGGGCTTCTATAGGCGCGATAAGGGTTTCAGAAGAATAATTAGTTCCCAAACCTTCTTAACATAGTTCTGAAGATCACCAGGTCCGGTCACCAGGGGGCTTTGGGTTAGTAAAAATCCCACACAGCCTCTCTTGCTCCCAAAGAGTTACAGCAATAAATGAAAGTGTCTGTCAAGGTCTTTACGATGAGGGGCTCGCGTATCAATAGATCTGCAAGATAAATCTACCCTTACCCGCCACCCTGCCACCCTGCGCTTGCCGCGGTCACTCAATGCATGGGTAGACATTCTTAACACATCGAAACCCCTCCGTGAAAAGAATGTAGCACGTCAACCAATAAATTGATAGGTCAAAAAAAGCATGACTACAATCTGAACCATTCCTAAAATAAAGAACAAATTGCTTTTTTTGAGTGGCCATAACCGAACGAATAGTGAGGTGATTAATCATTGGTTAAGGCTTATCATCGTAGAGTATCAGGAATAGAAACATGAGTGTAAGAAACTTTTTTTTGTTATTTCACCTGATGCGGCTCAGTTGAACTTTTCTGGAAAAAAAAACCGTGTCTTATGTACTAAGACACAAGTAGGTAACTCAAGATAGACGGCTATCTACAGCTAATTCTTCGAAGTGAGATACTGGAGGTCTAAAAGGCGTAACTTAGCAATACTTCTTGAATTCGTTCAAATTTCCTAACCGTATTTTAAGACAAGCAGTCGATTATTATACTTTCGGTAAAACACAATCATTATTAGGTAACAAGTACTAAAACTCGAAGATATACTAAATTACTAACCGTTTAAAGAAAAACACTGCACCACGAACCTACCTACTTATATTATGGTGCCGTAGACTGCAGTTCTCTTTATCAATCGCTCTATCTGTCATAGTCAGAGTCATCACAGATGCATTAATTAGTTTAACATTCTAATTAGTACTTAAAGAAGAAAGAACAGTTAATTTTTGTATTGCTCATAATTCATTTATATATTCGAACGA
The DNA here is from genome assembly GCA_958496365.1 of Subacronicta megacephala. NCBI lineage: Eukaryota > Metazoa > Arthropoda > Insecta > Lepidoptera > Noctuidae > Subacronicta > Subacronicta megacephala. The sequence continues at coordinate 5,656,546 of OY292530.1, read as the reverse complement.
GTAGGCGGTACGAATCAGAGGAGAAGATACATTGTCATCTGCAAACAATGACACGTCATAATTGAACTGAAAATTCACTTGAGGTTAGTGAACTGACACCAATATGAATGGAATTAAAAATACGAGGAAATTATCTCAGGGATGACGGCGGCACGTAGAGCGGTCTTGTGCCGCCGTGGGCAGTACGCAGAGATGGGGTAGAGGGTGCCTGAGACGGGCTTCTATAGGCGCGATAAGGGTTTCAGAAGAATAATTAGTTCCCAAACCTTCTTAACATAGTTCTGAAGATCACCAGGTCCGGTCACCAGGGGGCTTTGGGTTAGTAAAAATCCCACACAGCCTCTCTTGCTCCCAAAGAGTTACAGCAATAAATGAAAGTGTCTGTCAAGGTCTTTACGATGAGGGGCTCGCGTATCAATAGATCTGCAAGATAAATCTACCCTTACCCGCCACCCTGCCACCCTGCGCTTGCCGCGGTCACTCAATGCATGGGTAGACATTCTTAACACATCGAAACCCCTCCGTGCTTCGGAAACCATCTCTTTTTTTTTTATAAGTAATGCCCTGAAAAATTGGGGAGATCTGATGGCAGTTGTTTTGAATCTAGTTAGACTAGAAGCCACCCTACTTTTTGATGTACTGGGTCATTACAAGTTATATTATTTACATTACATAACCACCACGCTGGAATTCCCTGAAAGCTTAAGTAGAGGTGTATTAATGTACAACCTACATTTCACCAGTGTATTTAGGTGCCATACAATAGGACCTATTGCCGTTCCAAACTCCGAGCTGCTACTGACTACTGCACTTTTCTCGACATGATAATTGAGCCTAAGATCTCTAGCGTAGCAGTCGCGCTTAGGACTCCTAGACTAATGAGGCAACTATTAGGTTCATGTGTCTTATTTCTTAGTACCTAAAGTGATTGTGCTACTGCAAAATATTGTTTGTAATTTCGTGACCTAGGTATAAATCTTCTGAATCCTATCTATCTTATTTCGCTATCCATGTTTATTCAAGGAACAATCAACCATTAAAGAAGACCAAAGTTGCAGTTTTTTATAAAACACTTTTAACAGCGTAACATATCTGACCGTAAAATAATTCAGTCAAGTTTACGAGCTTAGCAGCTATCAGTATGAGATCAACCAAATAAATTCTGATCCTAACATTTACTTATCTTACATAATAATTTATGGTGCATACGGTTTCTGAACAAATAAAATATTCATAAGGTGATAAAAATCTTGGAAGACATGTAAAAAATAAAAGTATATGCCGTGTCATATTGCCATAAAGGACTGTAGATACCGACGGCACCTGGTAAATTAGGTTTATTTTTGACTTTCAAATGTTGAACAATCAGCTGAATACTTTACATTGCAGTTAGTGTTTCGCTTACTGATTTCTGGTTAGTCACAATCCTTATAAAGGTTTTTTAACGTCAGGACCCATATATGTATGATATAGGTATTTTATTATTAGGTAAATAGATTCACTTGTAGGCAAAGGTCTGATTTACTACTTCATCCTGGATTTTCTGTTCTGTTCTGTTTTCTGCTGTCCAGCTAGCCCAAACTATCCCAGCAAGTTCATAGGTGCTCTTTTTCATATATTGTGGAATGGTACGATTATCGCGATTTGACTCATTATTGCTCATATTTTCCATAATTTATAATCCATTCTATCCTTATGGAATATTAAATAAAATGGAATACTATTAAAATAATAAATTTTTTGCTTCATATCACAGAGTATCTACCTGTACCTAAGTGTAATCTTTCAGTTCAGAAGACACAAAGACACACAATAGACTATTGCCATTAACCCGGCACGAATCCAGAGACAGTCTAATTAAAAATAATTTGTTAATAAATGGGCACTTATACAAACTTATTGAATTCCCGTCTCTTCTTATAGCATCGGTAGATAACCATCCTAGGAATGTATTATATATTCCCATGTCCTTACCTACCTAGCTATAAGTAGTTATAGCATAAACCAATAATTAATGGTTAAAGTTATTCGTTTAAATTAAATGAGTCGTACAATTGCTAGATAATTAATATTAACAACGATGACAGTTCCAATATCGAGAATCTAATTCAAAGAAATATGACTAAGCCGGCACGATCACCTACGAGAGTCGACATTCAACTGACGGAATGAATTATATTACGGTTGTACACCGTAATATAATTCATTCCGTAGGATAGGAGAAAAAAATATATAAAAAAAATACTTTTAAAATTTGACGCTAAGCATTACAAAGTGTGCGAAATTCAGAAAGCTGGATAAATAGATAGGTTTTATCTAAGGCTGAAGATATTTTTTTTTTCAATATTTAGGTACTTAATTTAAAAGACTATTCAATCAGATAATAACTACAATGGAATGCCACCAATACAAAATAACCAGTTAACAACATAGCTATGCATAAATCACTAACAAATTCATATGTTGCAAGTCCTCGAGATGATTTTAAATCGCCGCGCAGTGTGATCTTAAGTATAGTGAGCCAACAGGAAATAAAAGTCGTGAGAATAATATAAATTAAGACGTACAGGGATCGTCCCAACCAAGCGAAGCCTCGATAATTGAGACGTCAATTTTTTCTAAGCGGAGACCGGCTCGGACGGCTTTTTGAATATTTATAATGTGAGCGGACCGTAATTTAAGTTTACCTCTCGTTATCTCCGTTCCTTTATCTAACTCCGTTCATTTCGACTTGTACTCGTATTAAGTGGGCTTTATAATGGGCTGAGGTCTCGGCTTAGAGGTGAAATGTTAACGAAATGTTCGTTAATTCCATTTCTAGCTGGCAATGTTTAGAGAATGCGTTATAAACGGTGGAATAAATGATCTTTGTTGGATCTTGGGCAAAAAAACAGCTTAATGGTTACAAAATAGTTTTCTTAAAGTTTATTAAATGTTAGTTTAATAGATAATATTTCATTTGATTATTATTTATTATTTTTGAGCGTTTGTTTGTTATATGTATGACAGAATCAGTATAGGTACCTACTTATTTGGACCGAAACTTTATTCCAGACAGGTCAAGGGCCGCCCCAGGGTCAATTTTAGAAAAGAGAAGCCGTAGCAAAAAATACTTACCAACCTTGCTATTTGGTAAATTGTTAGTAGACATAACTGAGTAGGTACCTACGTATTCAAAAGGAAAGCCTTTATCGCATTTGTATATTATGTAAAATTACATATAAATTTAAGAATGTACCTTTCAAAATATTATGTGAATAAAATCGCTTTCAGGAATATCAAATTATTTAAAAAAAATACTTAACCCCGTTTCACACAACACGTCACGTGCTCAGGTAAAATGTTTCAACCGATCGACATTTCAATAGACTCTTTTCTTGCATCTATCATTCAGTCTTTCCTTATTAAATTTTGAATAGATGACATTTTTATTACAAAAAAATCCTTTTGACAGTTTCGTGTACAATTTGAACGTCAATCACTCGTTCTGTAGAGGTAATCGTGGGTTTTGTTATTATTCCCTGGGTTTTGTTCCGAAGTCACAGTGCGTCCTTTATGGGGTCACTGCATGTCTCGGCAGTTGTAAATCCCATGCTTTGTATCGCAAATGATCCGTTAAATTATTGCTGCTTCTTTATGTGAGTATGCATTCATTCCCGCTGTTATGAATCTTGCACCTTGTAGTTTATAAACAATACGACAGATTATTAGGGTTGTTGATTGAAATAAAGATGCGTGTCTTGTAATTTTTAGGATCATTAGCCTGCCCCATTAGTCTAGAGGTCCTAAGCACGACTGTTACGCTACAGGTGGGTTCGATTTCCAGGTCGGGCAAAGTGTTATAGGGTTTTTCTATGGAATTCTTAGTACCTAGCAGCTCGGAGTATGGATTTGTGCCCGGCCAAATGGCAAAAGGCTCGCCCACTATTAAATGGGACATAAGCATGCGAAATGTGGGTGCATTAGTACACCATGGTGTAGATACGTAAATAACTAATACTGCTGGGGAATCCTGACGTGATGGTATGTCATGTCATAATCTAATTAGCAGCCTTTTTGGGTCCTGTAGATTAATGACCTCTGTCACTAGCCTAAGAACAACATAAAAATTCAAAAGTCATTATTAAAAATAATAAAAATATTGTTGTCTAAAACCGTTTCGCAAGTCGGTGGCTTTAAGGTTAAAGCGTCGGGGTTGGGTTTACACCACTGCTGCACCACCCTTCGGGGAATCCAGACGTGATGGTATGTCATGTCATAATTTAATTAGCAGCCTTTTTGTGGGTCCTGTACACAAATGACCTCTGTCACGAAAAGATCCACGAGTGGATCTTTTGTTTCCGCCACCTACTTCTTTAATTAAATTATGACATCAAGATTATTTTTATTATTTTTAAAGGCTGTTTTCCCCATTCGTTAAAAGATTTTTTATTTCAACATTTTTAATAATGATATCTTCACCAAATTTGTATGAGACCAACTCAGCATAGGTACTTTCTCGTTTTCTTAGTAGGTTAGTTCGTACTTTACTTAAGTTAAAATAACCTAATGTCAACTGCTCATCACCTTTTACAAAATATTGCTTCTCCCAATGCAGGGACGTTAATAATAATTATTGAGGAGTTCTCATGGTACTTCACCATATGCATTGTGAAGAGCATAATATGCAATTAAAGTAATTGAATCGCAACCCCTACCCCTATGGGAAAAAGGCATGAGTGTATGTATGTAATAATTAGTCTGTACTGACCACAAAGAAATATAGACCGAAGCACGAATGAAATAGAATGAAATGAACGACGTAACAACGTCAGCCAGACAATCACGTCGCTCACGTCAAATTGTTTATGTCAAGGTTTTGACAGTTTTCCTTTTTATTTATCTCGTAATTATCAAATAGAAAGTGAATTGCGATTTTAGGATATATTGAAAAGAATAATTAATGATACAAATACACTCGAAATATATAAAAAATACGCACCAACAAGTGATTAACAGTTTTTGACATAAGTTTTGGGTATGTATGCTAAACATGTTACCCACTTACTTTTACTCTTTGGCCTAAAATAATACAATATTTATTCATTGACTTTACTATCAGTTCTTGTTATTTTAGTTAATTGTTGTGTGTACATAGTGCAGCAATTGCTTTTGCTATTATTTATTTCCAATGTTTAAATGGAATGGGGTTTCTCGTCCCTGATCGTTTTTATTGAACCATACAGTTGACCAACCCGAAATGCATTAATAATACATAAATATGATGTGACTTCTACTACTGTATCTGATAATTGATTATTCCATCATTACGATTGGTTTATTTGGCAACATTTACATCTGTGTCCTCTAACTTTGACATTTTCCTAGAGGTTAAATACTATTTTTTAATTGCTGACCAAAACTTTATCTTCCAGGTAATTAGAATGTCGTTACTTTAACGAATTGACGAAAAAATTGCTGCAAACTGACAAACGATAACAAAAGAAATGAGTGCTGGAGGGCCACAGATAATGAATAACTTGCCACCTGGGGTCAACATGGACAACAACTTGTTGCCTGGGGGCCCCATGATAAACCCCACAGCAAATAGAAATAGGAATAATAATCAAAATCCCCTGTTCAATATGAGAGAGAGGTTATTTCATGCACTGTTTTTCAAATTTGCTCTGGCTTATGCTCGGACATTTCCAAGGCCTGTGCGGAGATTCTTTGAGTTCCTTGTGCTGTTGAAAGCACTTGTTGCTTTCTTTGTCCTTGCATATATACATATAGCATTTTCAAGAACACCTACAACATGCTTAAACCATGTGAAGGACTCATGGCCTAGAGATGGCATATTGCGGGTAGAGATACTGAGGAACCCTGCCCAAGACTATACCATTGAACAGAGCTATGCCAAGGAAAGGAAGTTGAAAAAGGATAAAGAAGAACTCAATTCTATGTTAGGGATGTTAGCAACAGAAGGGTAAGCTATTGTTTGCATTCACATAATTAATAAAACTATTAAATAGTGGACAATGACAAGCATTTTATTGTATTTAGAATAAATTAAATTTCAATAAAATATCAGTTTTACATACAAGTCAAAAATATTTCTCCCTGTTAGTTAATTATTTGTTTACATAAAATTACTTTAAGAGATTATTTTTAAATCATTTGTTGTGCCAAAATGCTTACACCTGTAAACATGAATGTGTGTTTGTCTTTGTCATTTAAATGTTAATTGAGTAATACGGAACCAGAGCACACACAGTTTAACTGTGTGCAAGTAAGCTATCACTTAGCTTGTGAATGTTTTAGGTTTGTGAAATACATTTTAATAAAACAGTCAGTTATAAGTTATTGATATTGTAACCTTTCTATAAACTCTGATGATGTTATTGCAGCTGTATTAACAACATAATATGTATCGTGTGTATGTTAGATGTTTTCCACTCTAAAACTAGTTTAACCAACTTCCTTGGCATTGTTTAGTAATTTAATCCATTAATTTGTTTAAATTTTGCTGAAATGCCACACTGTTTCAAGTGCTAACAATGTAGGTATATGTGAAACAACAAATTATACAGCTTATTAAAACTTCAATGTATTGCTTGATGAGTTCTTACTTATTTAATGAGTGCTTGTCTGTGTTTGCTGTATTCTCATATATTTTTTGTTCAACAACAAATTTATATAAAAAATCTTGAGAGTTCTTTTTTAATGTTCAATTGCTGTAGAAATAGGTAATGTCAAATAAGATTGACTGGTGTTCGATTTATTGAAAAGAACAGGTACCTAACAATAAAATTAATGATCATTTGGATTGTGCAAAAATAATTTAACTTTGCTATAAGTTCTTAGATATTAGCTTTTATAGTTTTTGGTGAGGATTCAGTGGGGATGCTTTGTCCATTTCCCCCAAAATTAGTGTTAGTAAGTAATTTTTATGGCCCATTGGTTTGTGTCATAAGGGTTTGCTCTCTGTCTAACATAATATTAAAATGCTTATAACTTCCTTATTTTTTATTCTGTTTTTGTTGAGGCTCTATTTATGTTGAATATTTTTATAACTCCATAGTAGTATGGTCAACTAGCCTATCGTAAAATGGAGTAGAAATCAGATGAGAAAGATTGACCTTCCTCCACATTAGGTTAAGTGTAGTAATAAATTGTATATACATATTTGATGACTTAAGGACAGTTCCTTGACAGTTGACAGTTGTTGAATTTAAGCAGTCTTAAATTCAACAAAAAATTATAATCTCATGTAAAACAATTGAAGTAAATCTCACATTTACAGGTTCATCAATATTGAGTCATCAACAAATGACGACATAGATGATGATGATGACGATTACATCCGTGATGGGACAGACTACGGCAATATTACCCGGGTCCATGATCACACAGACGAAGAGGGAGTTGCTGATAAGGTTATAGAAACTGCCTATGTGAACCCAAGTGGGGAGGATGGATCAAATGAGGAGACTGATCTCAATGCAACAATTGTTTCTGATGAAGACGTTGAACCAACGTCATCTATTTGGGAAGGGATAATGGGTCTTGTTGAGGATATAGATAGAGATTCAAAATTAGTGGATGTGAGTATTATTTTGTACTAACACTTTATTTAAATTATATTATATAAAGTATACATATATGTATGTAAATAACAACATGTTTCTCCTGGACAAACTACATATAACAGTTTGTCAGCACTTTGTTGGTGCTGTTATGAATGGTTAATTAAACCATTCATGCATTAATTGCTTCTAAAGGAATGTATGTGTTCCAATCAAACCATAAATGTAAATAATAAAAGTAACTGCAAAAACTATTTTATACTAGCTGTTGCCCTCGGTTTCACTCACATCTCCAAAGGATTTACTTACTATAACTTATCATGCATGGTGCACCACATTTTATGTTAAACTTCTAGCAATACAGCTGTGATCACCTCATCCAATTTCGTGCAGTAGTTTTTGCGTTATGCGTGTACAAACCTACAGACAGACAGAGACAAAAATAACATTTATTTTTGCTGCTCTTGGTCTAATAAAGACCCCCATATTTTTTTTTCTTCAATATCTATAATGTACAGACATCGGACCCTCGAGGGATGTAAGGGAGCTACCACCATCTAATGCTCCAAGTCAACCTCACCTGCTCGTGGTGCATCCTGCCAAATAACGAACGAGGCTCTGACGACCGATGTATGGCGGTATAACCATCATAGCATCGGCGTAGTTAAATTCCACCGGCTGGTGACGGGCAGCAGCGTCACTAGTGCAAAAAAAAGCTACGCCCTGCGGTCGCCAACCCGCATGCCCAGCGTGGCGACTATGGGCAACTACCCCCAAAATGAATACCACAAGGAAATGGCCCCTAGTTCCCGGCCGCCCTGCTATTCCTGATCAAGGTGGCGGTCATGGTAACGGCAGGGCAAGGGGTGCGAAGAATCCCCGGGCTACGGGAGGCCACCACCCACAGCTGACTTTGGCAACGTATAACGGACGAACGCTCAGGCTCGACGATCACATGGCACAGCTCGAAACGGAACTGGGAAAGATCAGGTGGCACATTCTAGGGTTATGTGAAGTCCGAAGAGAGGGCGAGGACACCATAACGTTGGAATCGGGTCACCTGATGTATTACCGGCATGGCGACCAACAATCCCAAGGTGGCGTAGGGTTTCTAGTCCATAAGGCCCTCTCTGATAACGTTGTTGAAGTATCCAGTGTGTCGACCAGGGTGGCGTACCTCATAATTAAACTAACCGAGAGGTATAGCCTTAAGGTTATACAGGTATACGCACCGACGTCGACGCACTCGGATGACGAAGTGGAAGGAATGTATGAAGATATCTCTTCCGCGCTTCATAATACCACGAAGGCGCACTTCAACGTTGTCATGGGGGACTTTAACGCTAAAGTGGGAGTACAGAGTAGAGGCGAATTGAGAGTTGGACCCCACGGCTATGGAAGCAGGAATCACAGGGGGCAAATGCTCGTCAACTTCTTAGAGAAGGAGGGGCTCTTTTTAATGAATTCATTCTTTAAAAAGCAGCCCCAAAGAAAGTGGACGTGGCAAAGCCCCGACACTGTGACAAAGAATGAGATAGACTTCATCATGACGGACAGGAAGCACATATTCAGAGATGTCTCTGTGGTCAATAGGTTTAACACCGGAAGTGACCACCGATTAGTACGAGGCTCTCTGAATATCAATTGTAAGCTGGAAAGGTCCCGTTTGATGAAGTCTACGCTCCGACCTAACCTGCTCCAAAGCACCGTGGGATCGGAACAGTTCCAGCTCCATCTGGAAAATCGATTTTCTGCTCTGGAAACCACGATAGACGTTGACGAGACCCTACAGCAAACTGTGGGAATCCTACGGGAGGAAGGGTCCAAATTTTGCCAGCTGCAGCGTACGGGTACGAAGTCCAAACTTTCGGCAGAGACTCTCCGACTTATGGACGAGAGACGGAATGATGTCAGGGCTACTTCGTCGGAGAAGCGGGCTCTCAATCGCAAAATCAGTAAGCTGGTGCGTCGAGACCTCCGATACTCAAATACACTCCACATTATGAAGTCTATTGAGCAGAATCGGGGGTCAAAAGTCTTTGCCCAGCAATTGAGAAGGCCCCATCTGACGAAGCTAAAAACATCGTCTGGCAATACCGTCACCTCAAAGCCGGAGATTCTCGCTGAGATAGAGGACTTCTATGGCCGATTGTACGACTCGCATACCGCACGACCACAAACCAGTCAAGAGGATTCCCGAGCCACATTAAGGCGCCATTACACCGACGACTTGCCCGAAGTCAGCCTCGACGAGATCGAGATGGCCCTCAAACATCTCAAAAATGGAAAAGCCCCAGGGGAGGATGGAGTCACTTCGGAGCTTTTGAAAGCAGCAGGTAGACCTGTACTTCGAGAGCTCCAGAAGTTATTTAACTCTGTTCTTACCGAAGGGAGAACTCCAAAGGCGTGGAACAGAAGCGTGGTAGTACTATTCTTCAAGAAAGGAGATAAAACTCTTCTGAAGAACTACAGGCCCATCTCGCTTCTGAGTCACGTCTATAAGCTGTTTTCGAGGGTGGTCTCGAATCGTCTAGCAAGAAGACTTGACGAATTTCAGCCTCCAGAGCAGGCCGGGTTTCGAAGGGGTTACGGGACCATAGACCACATCCACACGGTGCGGCAGGTTATACAAAAGACCGAAGAGTATAACCAGCCCCTGTGTCTTGCTTTCGTGGACTATGAGAAGGCCTTTGATTCAATCGAGACCTGGGCAGTTTTGGAGGCCCTGCAGCGATGTCAAGTGGACTGGCGATACATCGAGGTGATGAGATGCTTGTATGACGCTGCGACTATGTCCGTTCAAATACAGGACCAGCAGACGAAGCATATCCAGCTGCGCCGGGGAGTGAGACAGGGGGATGTTATATCCCCGAAACTGTTCACTAACGCCCTGGAAGATATGTTTAAGACGCTGGACTGGAAAGGAATGGGCATAAATGCGAACGGCGAGTACATCTCACACCTACGATTTGCCGATGATATAGTCCTCATGGCAGAGTCGCTGCAGGATCTCGAACGGATGTTGACCAGCCTAGCTGACGCCTCTCGACGGATCGGTCTTGGGATGAACATAGATAAAACTAAGGTTATGCACAACAGTCTTATTACCCCGAGACCGGTTATCGTCAATGGGTTGTCTCTCGAAGTTGTTCAGGAATATGCTTACCTCGGGCAAATTGTGCAATTAGGTAGAAACAACTTCGAGAGGGAAGTCGATAGGAGAATTCAGTTGGGATGGGCAGCATTCGGCAAACTTCGTCAAGTCTTCTCGTCACCCATACCGCAGAGCCTTAAGACGAAAGTCTTCAATGCGTGCGTCCTACCTGCTATGACCTACGGAGCCGAAACGTGGACACTCACAGTAAGACTGGTCCACAAACTTAAAGTCGCACAGCGAGCTATGGAGAGAGCTATGCTCGGAGTCTCTCTGAGGGATAAAATCCGCAATGAAGTTATCCGTCAGAGAACTAAAGTTACCGACATAGCTCAAAGGATTAGCAAGCTGAAGTGGCAATGGGCCGGTCACATCTGTCGAAGAACTGACAAACGCTGGAGCAAGCGAGTTCTCGAGTGGAGACCGCGGCTAGGCAAACGTAGTGTAGGGCGCCCGCCGGCCAGATGGAGTGACGACTTGCGGAAGGCAGCTGGCAGTGACTGGATGAGGAAAGCCGAAGACCGGGCTCTGTGGCGTTCACTAGGGGAGGCCTACGTCCAGCAGTGGACGAATACGGGCTGATGATGATGATGATGATGATGATCGGACCCTCACATTTTTATTATAATAATATATATATTCCTAACTACCCGTGCGTAGCTTTACCTGCGTAAATCCAATTAAAATTTCCACTATTTACAGTTTTACTAGACAAAATTTATTAGACAAAACTTGTCCTGGCAATTAAGAACACAAAAAAAAATTGCTCGTGCCGTCCTCAATTGATAAATCTTTCAAACATGCAGAAATTGATTTTTATTTCTATAGGTATAAGCAATACAGATAACACTTACGGTCTTTTTAATTTCATGTTTTGACTGCGAAAGTTGAGCAAACATTTGATTTCTTTCATGTTTGGATTGTTTATTATTTTCGAGGGTCTTTGACCTCTGTAGACATCGCGATAAAAAAAAAAAATTGTTTTGTCTTTTGTCAATTGTCAATCTTATCAAAATATCTGTGCTAGTTTTCTGATTATATTATCGTCAAGGTACAGATTTAGAATTAAATAAGTATATGTATATTCTTTGAGCTGTCTCATCAATGTAGTGGGCGAAAGCGCGACTAGATATATGTATGTCTATATCTAGAATATTTATTTCTATGAAATTTGTTAAGAATAGTCAGTAAGTTGCAAAACGCTCGCCCCATATTTTATGGGTCTTGAACATACCGCCGAACCTTCAATACTTAGGTATTAGTAGGTACTTAGTTGGCACTTGTTGGTTCGGAATGTTGGTGAAGCACGGAATTTAGGAAATTAAACACTGCTTTTAAATCACATAACCATAGCCCTTTGTCTTATGTCGAATTAATAATATTTATGCTAAAGTAACAATTCTTTGAAGAAATTCAATACATACCTATAATATAATCAGAGGAAATGCTTAGTACCTACATATTTGCATTTTGCAAAGGCTAAAACGATTTAGTTTTGAGAATGAGTGACGGATCGATCATTTCTTGGCATTGTAATTATTAAGCAATAGGCAGTTCGCAAATATACGGTATGTCGGTTTGTTAGTGTTGGGTTAATATTTTTTGTGAGTGACCTGGGATTTATATGGCGAGATTTAATAAATTTAGCTGTGCTTGTAACCCATACTCATAATGGATAGGTACCTCCTTTTTCCGAATGAAAACCCTCATAAATTAGTTAGTAAGTTATTGATGAAGGTTCTGTAAAAATAGATAACCATTTTTAGTTTCCCTAAATAGAAACTATAATGCCTGAAAATAATGAGTAAAACTCAATGCTTACACGCAACATTATGGTAATAATTATCATCATATGCATGTTTAAGGGAGATTCGATGTGTACTTATTCAAGTCTCTACAAGCAACTACGAGTAATAAAACTACTTGCAAGGAAGTAAATTATTAAAATAAATGTCATCAAGGCATGTATTAAATCATTTGTAGATTACATCTAAAGGTGACTTTCAATTTATTGCTGCACACAGCCCGTCATTTTATTTCAAGTTCATTTTATTTTGTTTTTTCGCAATCGGTTTATCTAAAACACGCTCGGGGTTGGTCTAGAATCCTATCATAATTATCATTTTAGTATAACATTGTTAATATCGGACAGTTATTGGGGCAATTATTATTGTCGTTAATCCACTTCAATTCCAATAAGGTAGGTTTAAACGAATAATTTGCGAAAATCCAAATAACTAATAATTTAATGCTGCTTACCTCAGATCAAATAAAAAGTTAAGATGGAACTTTGCGAACAAAGAAGTGAGTATCGGTCGGTATACCTGTGTGCGTGTAAGTGTGTTTGTACACGGCAAGGCGTAGTTTTAGTCGGCCACACTTCCTTGTTCGCAAAGTTCCATATTAACTTTTTATTTAATCTGAGCTGCTGACTAAAATAACAATAATGAGTAACAGTATCATAATCATTTTTAAGAAAAGAAAGGAAGTGACTCGACCCGCTGGGCCAAGAGCGTTGACCCGGAACCATCAGATTATAACGTGGTGGCCCAGTGGTAACGGCGGCGACTAACGATTTGTAGGTCGTTCGAACCCGGACCAGCGCTTAACATTGTGTTAATTATTTCATCATTACTGCTCCCGAATTGGTGACGAAAAAGATCAGGAGGAAACCGGCATGTCCTAGAATCAAAAATTAATTCACACTCTCAACTCAACTCGCCCGCGTGGTGGATTAAGGCCTATTCCCTCTCACCGAGAGCAGGCCTGTGTCCTAGCACTGGAAAAATTTTAGGCCGATTTATGGTATATTATATACGATAGCCACCCTTCGCATGGGTGTGTTCCTACATCCCTCTTTAAATTCGTGAAAACCGTATGAAAATCAATACAGTAGTTGCTGAGATAAGCCTGAACAAACATAAACTTGCACGCATTTAACTAACAACTTAATTATATAGTGACTACAGCTGCCTTTAGGGTTATCGACCTGCGTCCAGCAAAGACCGAGAAACTAACATTTTTGCCTAAAGCAATGTTTTACTTATGTTTCGAAGATTGTGTTTTTGTGCCGAAGCAAATACAAACACTTATTTACTATTTTACAAAAATGTGCTTCCAGTCTATATATTGCAAATTACGTAGTCACCCTTAAGAGAGAATATTCTAGTAGTTATTGACATATTTAAATAGGTATTTTGAACATAATTATAAACTTATATTCTAACTAAGACTTTAATTCTTGTCCTTGATATTAGATACTAAAATTGCTAATATGAATGAGCTAATCATAACCTTTACGTAACCACAGTGTGGGTGTGCTCATGCATTTGCATAAGTTATACATAGAATGTATAAATTAACACATACTTAAGTCGTATTTCTCACACATGGTTTCTTTAAAAATCACTTCGAAAGTACCGTAAAGATACAAGTATTCACGATCAAGTTTGGAGCTTGACCCAATTTTAAAGATTCGAGAATTTCGTGTTTCACATCTACTATCTGTCAATTTTATAATTGATTGATTAACTTGACCATGTGTAGTGAATGCTATAATTATAGATAAGATAAAGATAAAATAATTTGACAATTTATCATTAAGTTATTTTGTCTATTTACGCATTATTTATTCTTTGTTTTCAGGAATCTCTAGATGAGTCGGCTTCTAACGACTCTTCAAAAGGTAAGATCAGAGTGTTTTTAGCTACATTGAGTTAAAACCCAAACTACATAGTCTCCTTTAGGATTCTTAGTAAAAAAAGAAATGTGATTGTTGAATATACAGAACCAACTACAAATACTCTTGTGAAGTTTCACATACTCCCCAATAAAAATAAGTAACAAGGATTTATTGAAGTTACAAGTTCGATGAAATTCTCAGAAGCTGTTCGAAGTTTGTATATGTGCTCGGTTATTGGGCATGTCGGCGAACATTTGTACGCCTCTGCCTTACCTCTTAACCCGGGGAATACGGGTGTGATGGTATGTTAATATTATGCTAAGGATTTATTTAAAGTAACAAGTAAGCATAACAAAGGCTTCCCTTGACGTAAAAACTAAGAAGCTTATTATAATACGACACGTATTAGTTCATTAAAAGTATATTTTTATGTTGGAATGTAAACCAATGAAAAATGGCTAAAAATGTTTGCTGAGCGTCATCATTGAATTATGAGGAACAGTCACGATTTTGATATAATAAAATCTTTGGAAGTTACATAACATATCATCATGCTAGTATTCCCCGAAGGGTCAGACAGAGGCGTACTAATGTACACTCACAGTTTGTCAGTATGTTTACATCCCGTGTAATAGGGGGCGGGCCCATTTCCATTAACCGGCCCTAAATCTAAACTCCGAGCTGCTTTTGAGAATTTATTACAAAATCCCAATAACGATATCTAGGTTAGATGTCACGCTTACGAACACTATGCTAAAGAGGCAGTCATCTTTTGAAAATATATGTAAATACTAGTCATTTATATTACCTATCTAAACTTAATGTTATTGTTTAAGTTTTAAATATTCTTCTTTTAATTTGCATGATGTGGTCTCCTTTAATTGAGAGGACACAAGGCATCTTCAAATATTCTATGTACCTATAATTAGTATGTAAGGTGTACTTCTTGTTGGAGATCCAAATAAAATAAATAAACATTTAAGAGTAGGTATAGGTATATATGTATAACCAGTTTACATTGGTATTATCTTGCTGAAAAAAAAAGCCTGTATTACCACACCAAACTTCATGCCACCGTTCTCCATTCTCTACCTTCTGTTTAACCGCTTGATACGACTACACCCACTTTTTGCTTCACTTGCTCAATAAAACTTCTTCTAGGTCTTCCCCTTCCTTAAAAATCCCATAATAAAAAAAAATCGTTGAGATTATACCCAAAAATATTACTTAAAATTTATTTTTGTTCAATTTCAGATGAAGACTATATTCTCGAGTATTCACTGGAGTACGGCTTCCTTCGGCTGTCGCCCAGCGCTCGCTTGCGTCTCAAAATTCCAGTGAAGATCGTCACGCTGGACCCTCAGCGTGATGAGTGCTTCGGCGACTCGTTCTCCCGTTTCGTACTTGACGAGTTCCTTGGCTATGATGACCTGCTCATGGCATCTATCAAGACCCTGGCCGAACAGGAGGACAATAAGGGTTATTTAAGGTGATTATTACGTATAACATACCATCACGCCTGCATTCCCCGAAGGGTTAGGCAGAGGTGTAGGTACTTCATATACACCCACAGTTCGCCGGTATGTTTAGGTCCCATGTAATAGGGGGCGAGTCATTAATTAGGCACATATCCAGACTCCGAGCTGCTACTGAGAATTTCATAGAAAAACCCAATAACACTTTGCTTGACCTGGGGATCGAACCCAGGACCTCTAGCGTAGCAGTCGCGATTGGGACCACTCGACTAACGAGACAGTCATCATTATTACGTATTTGTTTCAATAAAAAGTGTGAGCTGATCAACTGACGCAGGGCGTTGACCGCGGAATCAGCTGATCACAATTTCCCCGCTCTTGAGGTCTTTGTGTCGATACCTAGCTCATCATAAGCGCGACTGATATGCTAAATGTCCTGGGTTCGATTCCCAGGTCGAACAGTGTTATTAGTCTATGAATTCGTAGTAGCTGCTCGGGGTTTGGATTTGAGCCTGCTATAATGGCAATAGGCTCGCCCCCTATGGGACTAAACATACCGGCGACCTCCGCTTACATAAGTACACCTCTGCCTAACCCTTTGGGGAATATAGGTGTACTGGCATGTTTTATTAGCTGTGTAAAGTTTTAATAAGTCCCCTGTAGCTTTATAATAATGATATTTACGTACAATATGTTGTTTCAGAAATGTAATCACGGGCGAACATTACCGCTTCGTGTCAATGCTGACTGCGCGCACCTCTTATATAGCTGCCTTCTTCATAATGCTCGTCTTTGTAAGTGTATATTATTTTAAATACTTATTCCTCCCCTTCATAATACGTAAGAGACGCCGGCGAAGTCAGCGATTTATTTTAGAATCAATGTAGTTAGGGTCCGAGCCAAGTCATTGCCCTTATCTGTACTAATATTATAAAGAGGTAAAGCTTGTGAGGTTGTCAGGGGTTATATCTGGATCTACTGAACCGATTTTAAAAATTCATTCACCAATAGAAAGTTAAATTCCTGAGTGACCTAGGCTATATGTTAGCCCGTAAAATTAAAAGATACACAGAGTCTACGCGGTCGAAGCCGCGGCAGCAAAAGCTAGTGTTATTATATTTTCACAACTGACTATTTCCAAGCCTCGGGCGCTAATTTTTTTTTGGTGTTTTACGTCTATTTATCAAATTCAAATCTTTATTGCTTTCATATGTACATAGGTTGTTACAAAATACACATCAGTATCAATATGAAACCCTGTAAGGGCGCTGCAATTTGTTACTGAAGAAAATTCTTAAAAATTAAGTTCTTAAAATCTATTTTTCCTAATCTAATCTAATACTTAGTATAAAATTATTATTTAAATTGGACAAAGTCATTATTTTATTTGTATTTCGTTTTGTCCTCGAAAAACTCTTGTAGGTTGTAGTAGCATTTTTCCTTTAAGTATTTATTTAATTTTATTTTAAATATGTTAAAATTTAATGTATCTTTTATTTCCTGGGGTATTTTATTAAATATTTTTATCGACATTGCGTGTGGTCCAGAGTGAAATATTGTTAGACTTGAGGAGGGAAGTGACAAGTTATTTTGGTGCCTTAGGTTACGGGGTTGTGAATAATGATCTTTTCTGTGAGAGTAAAGGTGTATATGTTTTTTTACAAACAAACAGATTTCGAGGATATATAGAGATGTTAGAGTAAGGATGCCTAGTTTACTAAAGTGAGGCCTACAACTATCCATTTGATCTATATTAGCTATAATTCGTATACATTTCTTTTGTAGTTTGAAAAGTATTTCTGTATCTGTACTGTTTCCCCATAACACTATACCATAGCTTAGCCAAGAATGTGCATAGGCGTAGTAAGCGTTTGTGGCTGCTTTAACATCAGTCGATATTTTTAGGTGGTATAACGCGTATGTGAATCTAGATAATTTTCCGCTTATATTATGTATATGTGATTTCCAGTTCAAGTTTGTATCTATGTTCAATCCTAGTAGTTTAAATGTATCTATGCATTCTAATTCTATATTATTATATAAATATCTAATTTTTAGTGGACGTTTTTGGTATGGCCTAAACTGCATTATTTTTGTTTTGGAAAAATGTATCTCAAGGTTATGATCTTTTAACCAGGCTATTATTTCTATTAAAAGGGTGTGGATATTATTGTTTAAATTGAATTCATTTTCGCATGGGAAAACAACTGATATGTCATCGGCAAAAAGAATGCTTGTAGTATTTATTATTTTTGGAAGATCATTTATATATATTAGGAACATTAAGCATCCAAGCACACTTCCTTGTGGGATAGAATTGTATACTTTTGCTTCTTGAGATCTTACATGAGTTATTTCGCCAGTTTTACAATTATGATGCTCAATTTCCACATATTGGCTTCGATTACAGAGATAGGAAGCAAACCAATCATGAGCTATGCCTCGTATTCCTATACCATCTAATTTATTTAAAAGTATTTTATAAGATACTCTATCATATGCCTTACTCATATCGAGTAAGATGCCTATTGCGTATTTCCTGTCATTTATAATATTTAGTAGTTCTTGCATATATTTATATACCGCGTATGTAGTGGATCTATTTTTTCTAAAGCCGTTTTGGCTTTCATCAAATATGTTATGTTTTTCGCAAAAGGAGTATATTCGTTTAGACATTGCAGTTTCTATAATTTTAGAGAACGTGGGAAGAAGGGCTATGGGACGATAATTTGTACAGTCTGTTTGATTTCCTTTTTTAAATATTGGCTTTATTATGGAGATTTTTAGGAGATTGGGCACAATTCCCTCTGTAAATGATTGATTTATTAAGAATGCTAATGGAGCCGCTAGCATTTCTGCGCATTTTTTTACAAGTGTTGGTGGGATTTCGTCATGACCGTAGCTGTTTTTAGTTTTTAGGTTTCGAATTATACAAATTATTTCATTTGGATCAACTGGTTGGATGTATATAGGTCGCCCAGGTTGAGTGTCAGGCTGTCCGCCTACACACCTGTCACACTCTACGGTCATGATAGCTGTATCGTAGCCAAATGCGAGACGACCGCCTCTATATTGTAACGTATTTAGCGCCATCTAGTGTCGAGTAGCGGATGTAAAAATCTTCGGGTCCCTGTTTGCAGTCGAATTATCTTCCGAATTTCAAATTGTGCAATGTATTTTATGATCCCTCTGGCGGCGAATAGCATAAGTTTCTCGTTAAGTTCTTATTAAATTTCAGGGAAGGTTTTGATGAAAAGTAATAGATGGTGCTCACTGCGCCTTTTATTCGGTCGCTTCATTGGCTACAGTAACTTAGAAATGCATCAAATTGCCTTTTTATCTTTGAATGGTCGTTTCGATCACCGCATAATACAAATATTTTACATTCACACTATTATATAAACTGGAAATTCAATGAGTATGATCTTATTTAAAAAATAAAATTACCCATCTAGATACAGGGCCGGATCAACGATGTCAAGGCCCCCAAGACTTTACTCTTGTTCGGGTCTTTTTTCTAACTACTTAATTTTTTTGTAACGCCACGCTCGTTTATTCATAACAGCCATTGCCCACGGTTTCATTGGCGTCCCAAAAGGATTTACTTACTATAAATCGACTTCTAGGTGGCGTATCGTGATGAAAAGTGCATCGATTTGATATTACACACGTTGTCAGTTGATTTGTCAGGTTGATGGTACTGGTAGACAAGAAAAACACAAATTATAAATATCTTTTGCCATAAAGCAAATATTGATTTAAGTTATAGTTTCGTTGCATTTTTCTGCTAGTAAAAAGTGACTCCCAAATTATTTAGGTCTATCTAATATATAAAAATCTCGTGTTTGTTATCAAACTCCTCCGAAAGGGCCCGACTGTTATAATTTTTTGGTGTATATTTAGGTCTGAGAAGAGGATGTAGGCTATTTTTTATTCGCCTACCCTCATCCCCCATTTTTTGTCGCTATTTTAGTACCTATAGCAGAACGACGGGTCAGTATATATATAATCACTAGCTTGCGAAACGAGCTTGATTGAGAAACCACGCGTGGTTTCTCGGCTTTTCTGCATTTAAATTTTCCCGTTTTTGCAACATTTTTCATTTATGCTTCGCTCCTTTTGGTGTTAGCGTGATGATATATAGCCTGTAGCCTTCCTCGATAAATGGGCTATCTAACACTGAAAGAATTTTCCAAATCGGACCCGTAGTTCCTGAGATTAGCGCGTTCAAGCAAACAAACAAACAAACTCTTCAGCTTTATAATATTAGTATTAGTATAGAGTATAGATAACACTGTTTATTAATAAAAATGTTCCACTAAAGGACCTACGTGTTGGATTTTAGAAAGACATTACAGTTCAATTAATAGGTTATCGCGAGGTGCGGTCCCTTGGTCACTAAAATCAGGCTCTCCCAAGTTACAGTTATTGCTCTTTTACAGCCCTTTCAAACTTTATTGCGGTGCCAAATTCTGACGCTCGCCTCTAACCTGCCTTATGTTTGTTTTACAAAACTCCTTACGTGAATAGCCACTTTTGGAAGTCGTGTGATGGTAGAAGTTTTGACTGCATTCAGCTGAATTTCAGCGCGTCACAGACTGTTATTTCGAATGCCAGTTGCTATCTATAGTTAAAAAAAATTAACAGTTTTCTAACTTCAGTGTCATAATATTAAAACGACGTTAATTTGTTTAAGATAATAGAAAAAAACAACTATCAATGACCTATATACTATGACAGCCGGGCGCCCGCATACCCTGAAGGGTTTGGACTACCAGAGTAATGAATAATGTCAATGACTTGTAAGGCAAATCCGTAAACATAAGCTGAAATATAAGTGCAGTAATATTAAAGTTGATGTTTTAGGATAGCAGCAATCTGTTATCAGATCCGTACGCAAGCCATTGTTATCCATTTTCCTCGATTTCTTCTACAACTTATGCAAACTTACCGCGTAACATTTCACGTCTTGCGTTGCACTATAAAATGTCCATCAGCTACGAAACTTTATTATTGTCTGAGGTTTCGTGTTCGAGTTAAGTGCATTTAAAAATAAGTAAGTATAGTCCGAACTGGACGTAAAAACTGGTTACAATGATGTAATATCTACCTAAAATAATTAAAATATGCTCTTAGATATTATTATATTTTACGGGTCGGCGGTCGTAACAAGTAGGCATGTGTACTGGTAACTAAACCGTTATTTCAAATAGATTCTAGCTACATTACATACCGCCTGAACAATACAGTATAATATTATTATTGATTTCTATTATGTGTGTATCATGTACGCTATGATATCTGCATTGGGTGAGGCGTAGGGCTGTCAACAGGAAAAATGTACAGACTTTAGGAAACGTGGTGGCGTCGTGGCGTGGTGGACCATAGCCTAACCCTTCTCATTCTGAGAAGAGACCCGTGCCCAGCAGTGGGGCAGTAAATGGGTTGATGATGAAGTCTATATTATTTTTATATTTTATACATAATATTATGTAGGTCTATAAGATCTGTTAGCCACTTGAAAATAACTCATCCTATTTATTTTATATGCCTTTTCGCTGCTACTTGTATTCTAAAGAAACTTGCGAACCCTAGGGACAGGTTACATGCAATATACGTTTCGGGAACTAATTCCACAGACCGACGTCAGTAGTCAGAGAAATTGCATTAATCAATTGTCAAACGTCCCACGTATTGCCTAACATATATCTGGTTTCACATGTTATAGGTTGTCAAAGCCCAAAGTGGATTAGGAATTCTGCATACGAGATAAATCTAGATATTAATACTTAGCTACTGGCAATTCTATCTATATTATGTTACTTTGTTTCCGGTATTATTTTTCTTTTGGTGTACAATAAAGAATAATCTATCTATGACTTCGGACTTCTTGGAGATTTTGGTGCTTATTAAGTCTTGCAACTAAAATCATGACAATATGTAAAATATTTTTTTGTATAATTCCATAAATAAAATAATTAAACACAATATTCATCAATAAGTATGAACAAATTAAAAACAAAGATTAAATTAATGCCTTTTAATAAAATATTAAGTGAACGAAATTGAGTTGAACTATACAGGGTGGAAGGGACATCGACGCACATCCGCTTACCAGGAATTCAGTACATTATTCTGGACCCCCTTGCGTTGATATTTTTCGTCGGTTATGAAAAAAAAAAACTGCTTTTTCATACAAAAGTGCAATACCTACACGGTCAAAATGTATGGAACATATGTTTTTTTTTCATAACTGACGAAAAATAACACCCCAAGGGGGTCCAGAATCATGTACTGAATTCCTGGTAAGCGGATGTGCGTCGATGTCCCTTCCAGCCTGTATTTTATTCGATACAAATTTGAAATGATAAAATCGATTCCTCCATATTATTGTACGGGAATTTCTATTAGTAGGTTTAATACACGTTTCAATTGTACATACTATAGTTGTATTGTTAATAGTGCTTCATCTAGGTAAATCCGAACCGTAACAATTCCGTATCAGAACTTAGGAGCAGGAACAATGAGGCGTTTGTCGGAACTTGCGTTTGATCGATTACTGTTGGGACCTATAATAAAAGCAGAAGCCGGAGCATTAACCACTATGCCTTTTAATACTAAACTAACTTAACTAATTTAACTGTAGGGGTTCTCATTAGCAACATTTTGTATCTCTATTTGCACAAAGTTATGCACTTTCACCGTTGCAGATTACAATTAACTATTATTAATAACAATAAATGTATATATGTAAGTATCATAATTTTATTAATTTATCTATTTTTTGCACACACATTTGTCTTTTTATTTGTCTATATTGTTTCATTTTGTACAAACTCAATGTGTCACTGCGCATCGGGAGGCGTCAGACGTCACTCATTATTAGGTTGGCACTGAAAATCAGCGCTGCGCTGTGTTGCCAGTTTTTGTAACGCAGAACAGCATCAAGCTGAGCGCCACCCTTTTTCCTTGCGGCGGATGGGACAGACTATGTGCACATAATTTTTATTTTATTTTTTAATCGTGTTTAGATATTTTTGTTTTTTTTTGTTTTAAGTTTTGTAATAGTGTTGTAATTTAAGTCTCATCTTGTTTTGCAGGAAATAAATAGTTTTTCTTTCTTTCTTTCTAATATTAACTGTGGTAGACGATCGATGTGAGCCGCTCTTTACTTTACGGCGACCGTAAAAACTAACAGCTCGCCGGTGGGAGGATTACGCTCGGCCCATTGCGTCGCTGCGTCGTGGCAAACGCACGGTTCGCCGCGCCGTCACACTGCACCGACCGGACGCCGATGAAAATAGTTCGCCACCTCTCAATATCCTGCAGCGTTTAAAAATGCTTTGACAAGCCTGCATCAATATACCTACCTATACTCGTAAAGCTTTTATATTGTCTCAGATTTCCTTTCAGTATTTAATCTTTCCCGTTATTGGCAATTTAACTCACAAGTTCTTTGGGTATGTATCGAGACGCGGAGATACTTCTGTGGAACATCTTGTTGGGCAGGGACATGTTGAAGGCAAACGAGACGTAATAAACGTAACGATTACTGTAATAAGTGAGTTTATCAGTGAATAAGAGAATCTGTGAGTACATCAGAAAGGCAAAACTACGCCAGGAAAGACGGCGGATTGTCAAGCGTACCACAAACCTTAAGTAATGACCACAAACGCTTTACTAAGAGTGCATAGATGAAGAAGAAGAGGAACACACAAGATTAAATGCATATAAAGCCTTACAGGAAAAGGCAAGACACATCAGCACACTTTGATTTCACTGATGATATACATATAAGTAGTTACTTATATGTATATCATTCGTTAAAACAGTTGTTTTAACGAAGCTATGCCAATCGAGCGATGAAAGCTTAAGAGTTGACCAAACTAGCAGCACAACTTGTACAACATGTACCTAAAGGTAGTTGGTCCCGTCACTGAGGCCGCTATCAATCTTTTCGCCACATCATTTGCTCCCCGCACCGCCTCGCCGCGATTGAATTTCATTAACGAAACGCTTAGTGCAGATTGAATCCATTTAAGTAACAGTGGGATCGGCCCTCCTAAATGTTCCCTTATGCAGTAACATTGTATACGATTGAAAGCTACCGGAATTTTCAATTTTATGTAACAATTTATTAACAGCGTTCATTTTGTGGCTCGGACCGCGGTACTTTGTAGGGCGAACCTCTTGTGAGAACATTAATTGACTTTTCCCACGGCAAGGCTTTAGTTATTTAAAGTTGTTAAGACGATGAAGAAATACAAAGTATTTAGGGTGTTAAAAAGCATGTTATAGTAATCCACGCATTCAGAGTAGAGTTGATGACAATCAACAATGTTGGCAAAATTTTAATTTACATCTTGAAATAGTGCTGAAAATAATCCTTCTTAGCTACATAACCAGTGTTTGCTGACCAGCAATACTGCAACACATTTTTTTTACTGCAAAAACACTTTGTTTTAACAGAGTATGTAGTTAGACACTATCTTTTTTATAATATGCACATGACATGTAACCCATATAGAGTTAATAGAAACGCCCCAAATATGTTTGAACGAGAGGCGACTTAGTCGGTGGAGATTGCTAAATTAAGAACTTGTGAGAGATAACCTCTCAAAAGTTCTTAACGAAATTGTAAGTGTTTATGCTATGCTATGGGGTTTTTGGTTGAGCTGCTAATAAATACGAATGCACTCGGTTGGCTGTCCAAATATTTACTGAGATCGCGATGCACTTAAACGTATTGAATAACTAGATCGGCGGACGAGTGTTAGATTGTAATTATTATGTTTTCCATTTATCCATTCCAGAATTTCATAGCAGAACATATAAAATCAAAGAGCATGTTTCCTAGAATTTAATCAAACTTTTTTTTATCGCAGACGGTGTCCATATCTATGCTGCTGCGCTACGCTCACCACCAGATCTTCGTTTTCATTGGTAAGCTTTCTATTTGCTTTATTCTTAGTAATTCCTTTGAGCCAACGTGAGTTTTCTCTAGCTTCTGTTTTACAAAGATAAAAAATAAGCAAACGTATTTCATATTGAAAATGTAGCCGGTCTGAATGTTTTGATTTATTTTTCAACTTATTTTTATAGCAATTAGATGTTGTGAGAATTAATTTGATGAAAAATTCTCGAGTCGTAAGCCGGCTCAAGCAAACTCTTTGTAATAACAATAATTGCGAATAGCGCTCGCGGCCGCGACCCTCCCCTGTTCCACTCCTGCTGTAAAAAAATCCGACTCGGATTTACCTAGCCAATCCCCCCTCCCTCCACTTTGATCTGTGGACAATTAGCCAGATAGAGATAATTTGTTTCTTTCCATATTGCTCGCACCGCCACTCTCCTTAGTGTTTCAATACGATGATTGTTTTTTCTTTTATTATCTCCTCCTGGAAAAATAAAAAATCTAAATTTTCTTCAACGTTTCCTGATTGTTATTAAATTCAACGTGAGGAATTCAGACGAACTCGGATTACGTTTGTCAGTTTTTTTATATTACTCGTATTTATAAAGAAGAAAAATACCATTAACTGCCTGTATTTCCCGTAGGGCTAGGCAGAGGTGTACTTATGTACTTACTCTCATAGTTCGCCGATAAGTTTAGGTCCGTGTAATAGGTTGTGACCCTATTGCGATTAAGCCGGCACAAATCCAATTTCCGAGCTACTGAGAATTTTATAGAAAAACCCAATAAGACTTTGCTCGACCTAGGAACTCTAGTTTAGCAGTCACGCTTAGGGCCACTAGGCTAATGAGGGAATCATATTCGTGTTTATAACGTGCAAAAAAACAGGCGACTTTATGGCAGCGCGCGCTTAAAATTTTGGCGTATGTTATGCGTATTTATTAAATACAAATGGACCGGAATACGTTGTCATGACTGAACTCGATCGCAGCGCCAACCATCAGGTCCAATTGTAAATTTAAACAACCCCTGCATAGAGCGAACAAACATAACACACATAATCGGTTTATAATGTTCCCACTGCCTGGGACACAGGCCTACTCTCGATAAGAGGGTATGGGCCGTCATCCACGAAGCGGGCCCAGTGCGGGTTGGTAAAGGTCACATGTCTTAAAATGTTTGCTTCTGAGACATGCTGGTTTCCTTGGCAGTGTTGGGAGCAGTGGGGATGAAATAATTACCTTTAAGTTAAGTGTTTGGGCTTGAACCTACGACCTACAACTCATAAGATAGAACAAAACAAAACAATAATATAAAAGAAAGATGATGGATATTATGTACTTATTTTGCTAGTTTGTGATATCCGGGATTCATGGGACTATGATTTTCTTCATATAAATGATTTCCTGTGTTCATTAGGATGTTGATAACTAATTACTTCAGAAATATCTCGTTATTGGTAAGAAAAACAAAAATATCGGACGACACGTGTAAACCATGAAAGAGATTTATGTTCTTCATAATACATAATTCCTGTGAACACATAAATAATTCTTTTTTGGTGTAGCTTTCGCCTTTACCGGCGAACAAACGAGATATCCGCATACTATCTTCAAGGGGCACATTTTTATCATTTTTGTATAGAATTCTAACAGTAAAATAAGATTTATATCTAAAGGAGCTCTTAGCTTGAGTTTGTAGAATAAACTATTCAACTCACAATATCAGATAAGGGTAAATCTGTTCAATGGGATCCAGTTGGTCTCTATGACGACTCATCCCTCTACAGCCGGTGGGCTCAACGTACCTGCGAGTGGGTAAAAGATTCCTTTGACGTACAGTACTGTTTTTTCAGCTTCGTATTTTATAAAATATTATTAGAGAGAAGCGTTTATTTTAAAGATGCTTAATTTTCCTGTGTTTGGTGAAATTAAAACGTGAATGTTCTCTGTCCTTTTAATTTTGTAACGTTTATCTGCGATGGTGGAATTGTGTCGTGTTTTTTTATTGACGTAACATACCATCACGCCTATATTAGGACCTCTAGCGTAGCAATCGTACCTAGGACCACTAGATTAATAAGTCGGTTTTTTAAGCAAGATAATAATTAATATATCAAAACGCTCGTTTAATGATGCACCGTATAGTAGTATTCTATTCGTGAGCAATACAAGAGGCTAGAAACTTGGAGTTCACAACTTTTTTGAGTACTTACCTAATTCCGAAATATCATACATACTCACTGTACGAGTGCTTGATTATTTTTGGTACCTCAAATAAATATACCTCCATTAAAAATATTTAAAAAAGCTTTACAGTATTTGGTCGTTAGTGATGTAGTAAATGCATCTTGTACTTTTAGGAATTTAAAAATTCTATGGCTGCTTCCTTTGCACGAAGGACCGTCAATGTTATAATACATCAATGTATACCCGATCTGATGTAATCCGTTCTTTTATAGTGGCAACAATGGCCACTACATAAAGGGACAAACAACAAACGCAAAACGCTTATCTCCACACTCTTAAAGCAGCTCATCGGATGAATCAAAGTATATTTCTAGGTCGTACATCCGTTGTGTTCTATTCGCCACATATCGCCGGCTTGGACGCTTACAGGATTACAGCCTCTACACAACATCATAATCCTATTCTACGATTCTATTGAATTTGAAGCCTCTGTATAGGGTGACACATATATAAATATGTGTTTTTTTAAATCAGGGTATTTATAAAAACAAAAGAAATATTTTTTGAACTAGGTACATCCCTACGTGTTGTTTTTTCTTATTGATGATGTATATTTTAGGTGTCTTTGAATTGTCTACAAAATTATACTGAATCGTAATAGTAACATTGCTGTAAGTACTATGTGCTGAGATCAATCCATAGAAATACGCGGTTTATCTTCTACTATATAAAAATAAGTCGGGTTTTCCTTCTTGACTCTATAACTCCAGAACGCACGAACAGATTTCCAAGGTATTGCATTCGTTGGAAAGGTCTCCGGCTCCGTGAGGTTTATAGCAAAAAAAAAACGTCCGAAAAAAAAAAGACGGGCGAAGCCGTGGGCGGAAAGCTGGTCAGGTATAAATTTATATAAAATCCGGAATGTAAATCTTTGTTTTGGTAAGACAACGTGCATTTCGCACGTACCTAGACTTCGTGAATTTCATAGATCCGTTTCGCGTTCCATCAAATGTTCCAATATGATATTTTCTGCACATTTTAACAAAACAAAAGAAACAATATTTTTGCTATTGTGGACTGTTAAAATTGGAGGTTCGTCGATTTTATATAAAAAAAATATAGCAATTTTGAAGTGAAACATTGGACATTACTTTAGTGATTGGATGTTTCCCGGCACGGCTAATTCTCTTCGAGAAAAAATATTTTGCGAGATGGATTCTGTACGGGTTTCACATTCGATGGATTCATATTGCTAATTAATTTCGAAATAAAAATACAAAATGATTTTTTTTTGTATACCCTTTGGTGCCTCTTTCAATCGTTGACTTTATCAGTAAAGGTATGAAGTCGTAAATAGTTTCGATTTGGATTTTCTAGTGACAGAAATGAAATTGATGCTAGTTCCTACTACGATATAACAAATTAATGAACGTTTCACGGGTTGTTATGAAAATAAGAAAAAAAATTATTTTGCAATCTGAAAGTCTTGTCTTATGTCATGGAACCGCAACTTTTTGATCAACAATTAATCATGGGGTTGCGGCTAGCAAGCTTTACAGAGCAGTGTCATTTTAGTAGCATTTTTAGTAGCAGCTCGGTAGGTAGTTGTATATGTAGTACATGGGAATCGGTTCGCCCTCTTTTTACATGGAACCTAACTTAATACATACGGCGAAATGTTAGTATACATCATCAGGATAATGCCTTTCACTTTTGGCAATAGAGGCGTAAATGTATGCTATTTGTATCTGCTTTCAAATTGCAGTTTGGATGCAGTTTGAATGCAGTTGACACGACTGCAATAGAACTGCAAACCAAACGTGCAGTCACAGTTCACACGATTGTACGCCGACTGAAATTGAACCGCATTCGGACTGCACGTTTGGTTTGCAGTTCTATTGCAGTCGTGTCAACTGCATTCAAACTGCATCCGAACTGCAATTTGCGGCTGGATTGCAGTTGAAATGCGGTCCGTCTGCCTAGAAAGAAAAACTCTGCCCGTATAAAAAATCTATGATTTCTGTCGTTGTGTTTGACGGTTGACCGAATTATAAATCGTAAATATGACTGTTCAACAGCAAAGCACGTATTTATTATCATGATCATTATGATCGAGAGTCGACAAAGGATTGCTATTAAATTGGCGCTAATACCATGCTGTGTGGTACATCGCTTTACTAGAGCGGTATTATAATAATCAGTATTGACGCAAAATATTTCCATGTCGATATTTCGGGTATAAAAGAACCGCACTATGCGGTATCCGACGGTCGCCGCTGTTTGCCGTGCCTAATTTAATTTGTTGACGATATACGTTTAATGAAGTTGGTCATTATTGGAATCGCGATTGTGTTGCCTGTTTTAAATATGAAACAATAATATTTCGCAGAAATAAAATTCATTCATTCACTTTAAAAAACGTTAAATGATTTTCTAAAGCATGTGAAAGAATATAATCTTTTATCATTATAGGTGATTCTATGTATGCCTCTGTAATGATTAGGAATGAAGTTTTAAATAAAAAAACCTGAGGGAGGGGACAGGTGGAATGGACGGATGGTGGACAGGGGGAAAGGTCAGGTGCGTAGTACTCGCAACCGGCGCATGTGTATGACAAGATGTATGAATGTGGACGAAGCAAAATATGTATGCAAGAATTGTAGCAAATGGCGTTCTGTAGATTCTGCCTTTCGCTATGGGAAAAAGGCATGACTGTATGTATTTATGTATAAAAAAAAACAAATATTTTCGCTAACCATTAAGCAACCAAAACATGTTGCTTATCGACATAATTTCTGCACTGTACAAATCTGTCATATCTTTAAATACTTATAATTCCTGTCTAAAATAAGATTATGTGGTTACTCATTTCTTGAAATTTGATTGAGTCGCCTCAATTAATACTGAGAGATTGGACCAGTCCCGGATAAAAGGTTTGAACATTTGCATAATTAAATATCGGAATTAAGTCGGCGATCCCAACGAGATAATTAAGTGTACCAGGATACT
Organism: Subacronicta megacephala; assembly: GCA_958496365.1. NCBI lineage: Eukaryota > Metazoa > Arthropoda > Insecta > Lepidoptera > Noctuidae > Subacronicta > Subacronicta megacephala. The sequence goes on along the minus strand of OY292530.1, from coordinate 5,626,558 downwards.
TTTATCTATCTTTTATTCGCCATTTTCAGGTATTTTAGATGTTTGTAATTCTCCAAAGCTTTAACATTTTCCTTAGCTCTCTCGCCGCTAATGGATGGTAGGAAAAACAACCGTATTTTAGGATTATACAACAAACGTTGCTTAGTCTGATTTTAATGAACAAAAATGGTTTGTTAACAATGAGAATATAGTGAGGTACGTAACCGCAAACGTTTTAATACTTAAATGGAAATGAGACTTAACGGAGCGCCTATATACGGTTTTTCATGTCGGCATTGTGTAGGAAATTGTGATTATTTTCTTATTTTGACGATTTTGTATTCCCTCTCTATTAGCAGCCTGAATTTGGTATCCTGCCACTGCCACCAATACCCATGTCCTAGAAACAGGGAATGTATGAGCATATATTCGAAATACAGGTTCCTGACGAGCTTATGTAAAACGCTAATTACCTTGAATTTATAAATATTCTATGTATCCTTATGATTCCTTGAATGCAATATGGGTGTGTTCTACTTTAACAAATATAGGATTCCGAGTTGCAATATTATCGATCGATGTTGCCTAGTAACTTGGTTTCATGAAAATGAAAAATATGGTTAATGATTTAAATAATGTTTCTTTGTTACAAAATGCTTTTTGTAAGTTATTAATCTTATCGTATAATCATGTTAAAGATTTCTTGCCATGACATAATTAACATCTGACTCGGCGTATTATTCACACATTGCTTTTTTTCGGCAATCTAGTACTCGTAGGCAATCGAGTTCTCTATAAGAAAAAAATATGATTGCCCTATTGTCTCCAAAAGCAATGTGTGAGGTAGTATATGCTGATAATTATTATCATTGACAATTGGATTGAAGAGTCTACAAAAATCTTGTCTAAATGTCATCTTATAAATATAGAGCCTATTACGAGTATAATCTGTAGAGGGAAGTTTAGGAAGTCGTTGGCGAAAACAAGAGAACAACTCAAATAGAAGTCACCGACTTCCCAAACTGGACAAAATTATTTTATTATTTTTTGAAGGCGGTTTTACTTTTTTGTTAAAAGTAATTTTATATTAGTTTAGAAAGGAGTAGGTATTGACGTTAGTAGAGAGCAATATCTTCCAGAAATCTATTGACGAGTAAAGCTCGTATAAGCTCGTGTAATCAAAAAATAACTTTTTTTAATATATCAGATAAAGCATAGCGAGGCTTGGCCGGGTTGAGTTATTTATAACAATTAGCGTCCAATTAAATATACCGTATTATGTTAATGGAGAATTTATACAAAATTTCACTGGTTGCAATTTATTGGTTATTTCCAATTGGTGTTTCCGAGACGTGCTCGTTTCCAGGGCTTCACCAGTTCCGCTCGCTCCGCTTCACACAGCAAATTGCTTCACTTGCTCCTTTGCCGATAAACTTACTATTGGTACCTTCGAAACGCAATCTGCCAATGTGCACAAATGTATACTACTATGTAATAAACTTTATGGTAATTGAGTGATAGTTAATGCAATGTCTTTTGTAAAATATTTGATTCGAGGTTCGTCATAATTATCAACTGGGTTATTTAAAACCATGTTGTGTTCAAAATGCTTCAGTTTCAAGGAAGAACAGTCATTTCAACAAACAAACATTTTGTTTTCGAAAATTTGTGTCCTTGCAATACGATAACCTCGTCATCCATACATGCATTCAAGAAGATTCTTGAGATGCTCACTCGCCCCTATTTTATAGAAATTTGGAAAAATATCGGGGTACTGTAGGTGTATTTTAGTAGCTATACTATGTTTGGTGTCGATCATGATGGTATGCTACGTTCAGAGTTTAAAGATGTATGGTGTCCTGTTAAACCAGGAAATAGACGGATATATACGACATATTTTATAATGGCAATAGGCTCGCCCCCTATTACATGCGACCTAACCATACTGGCGAAATGTGGGTGTACTTACATTAGTACCTACACCTCTGCCTAACCCTTCGGGGAATACAGGTGTGATGGTATGTTATGTTATGTTTATTTTATAATAATTTTGACTGCGAGCAACTGCTCAGCACAGTCCCTTTGTAAAGTATATTTTTTTTTCTAAACCATCAACATAGGATTCCGAGTAGAATGCTTTATTCTAAGCGGAGTCCTTTATTTATTTCCTCAGCCCTCAAAAACTATTCGAAATCGGCTATACTTATTTCTGTGACCTTCATCTACCTTTTACACAATTAAACTGTCCGAACTTTAAACAGTAAATTCTGCCTCACTAACACAACAGCTTTTGCTTTTTGCTTTGTACCAGTATTTTTTATGGTTAAAGAATCTACATAATCTCAAAATATATTGACACAAAGTTCATCTTTGCCTACAAGGTATCCTTATCCTATCCTTTGTTTGATATGTGTAGACGAAAAAATCAAAGACATTAAAATATTTCGGACGATAGATGCGATATCTCGGACAAAAATTTTAATCCTATTACCCTCTTACTAGTTATCCATAGGTAACAAATCCGTCTGTTTAGTGGCATTCGTCGACCTAACAAAGAAATAAATGAGATCAAAACGCGATCAAAGTATATTTTTGTATGAAAATGTCCTTTTTATAAAACCTTTTAAATCTCTTTGTTACACCCACACAGCACATACACTTCTATACGAATTTTGATGAATATTAAAACCTTTGTAATTTCAAAGAGGCCACGGCTAAGTAACCAATTTGCTGGTCAATTGATCTGCAAGGTTAAGCTGTGCTGGCTGCGACCAGTGTGTGGGTGGGTACATAATAAACCGAGACTTCATTGCCTCGATTGCGGTTTCATAAAAACACCTGAGGCTATCGTTAGTGTAGTCACAAGCCCACCCTTATCTAAAATCATACCACCGAATATCGGTATTGCCCAGATAATGAGTTACGGACTGATTGCACTTGCTTCGTGTTAAATATTGATATTCAGCAGCATCTGGAAGCTGAGCCAATATAGTTGGGAAAAGGGTAGGAGTACGAACATTTGTTATTTTGCAATAAATTAATTGGATACTTACATCATACTTGGCATTTGATTATATTATCTTAAATATTATGTATTATATTTTACAACTGCCTCATTAGTCTAGTGACTGCCTCATTAGTCTAGTGGTCCTAAGTGCGACTGCTAAGCTAGAGGTCCTGGGTTCGATCCCCAGGTCGAGCAAAGTGTTATTGGGTTTTTCTATGAAATTCTCAGTAGCAGCTCTGAGTCTGGATTTGTGCCCGGTTAATGGCAATAGGCTCGCCCCCTATTACATGTGACTTAAACATACCGGCGAAATGTGGGTGTACATTAGTACACCTCTGCCTCACCCTTCGGGGAATACAGGCGTGATGGTATGTATGTATATTTTACAAGTTGTGAATAATATCCAAATATGGACGTAACGTTGCAATATTTTTCTAACAAGATTAATTGTTCATTATTTTTTCTGCGAAAAATTATTTCTTTTATTATTTTTACTAGTAGATAGGGATATTGATTTCTCGAAGTTCAGTTTCATTGTGCGTTTACATCTATTCTCGGAATGAAGCTGGATCGTGTTTCCAGAAGCAAAATACTTTATTGTAAAATACAAAGCTGGTAATTCCCTTATTTTCTAGGTATTCCATTTTGATTTTCCTATTCCAATTGCGAGTTTCTAGACTTTTTGGCTGTGCGTTGTCGTTTACATAGTACACTCACACCTTTTACCCACAGGGGTCGGAAGAAACTAAAGACCACCACTCGCTACGTCTTTTGCATACCTCTTTCACTTTTTCTAATCAAATTTCGGTATTCGAAGTTAGAGGTATGAAATAGTCGTTTGATAAGCCTTGTGATTTCTTACGTAAGTACCGGTTTCTGGCAATTTCAATTTATTTCTGCTTTCGTAAGTTTTAATGCTAGACAAATTGAAAAATAAATTAGTCTGACAATAAGCGATGTCTCAATTGTATAAGCCATGATTGAGAGTCTTTACTAGCTCTTATATTCTTCATTGAGTATCATTATAACTTGAGAAAATAGAAAATAAATATAATGCGCAGCACGAGGCTACTTATCTCTCAAATAGAATTTCCAAGATATTATCACTAATTGGCAGTGTGCCTTGAAAATAAGACGGTAATTTTCAGATCATAATTGTTATGATTTATAAGGGAGGGGGTGTGTGTTGTTTCGTACAAGTTAGTTCCGTACGTTTTTTTTATTTTTTTTTAGCATATTTAGGTAGATATATTTTTACAAACAAAATCATCAAGATAAAAACATAAAAGAAATATATAATATAAATAAATAAATATGTAAGTGAATAATAATCATCTTTAGCTCTTGGTTTTCTTTGTCGTGGTTAGATTATAGTGTTGCGAAGAATTTATTTGGTAGCATGCACATAATAAATAGGTACGCCAATCATATTTTTAAGGTGTTTATCGACAAGGAACCCGAAACCATTTTTCACGAGATAGCGTAGGTTCGAAAATCCTTTAAGTATCTAATTTGCAAATTTTTCCTTTTATAAGCCGATTTGGGATGTAATTTGCCCAATTATTTAGCTATCAAATTGAACGTAATTTTCCATAGCAATAAGGTATTATAAGGTATCGGAGCGAAAACGAAAATAAGCAGATAATAATGATGTGCCGACGTCAATAAAATCTGACGTATTTTCCCCGCCCGGTCTGAGAAATTCATTTTGTTTTGTTTGAATTTCATGTCCGCTTCGCTGCTGAAATAACTTTATTTTACAGTATTAAAAAATCGACGTGATATACTGTGTAGCTTTTGATTTTATACGTATAATTCGCAGTTGTGTGTCATCGTCCTAGCTTTTCCTAATTATCTCAGGGTCCTTTCAAGTTAAACCAGATGAGGCTGTGTAGATCAGTATTTTTACATGCAGTGACAATTTCTGCAATACTGATTTTCAAAGGATAGATTAGTTGTTGTCAGTCTTGTTGATGAGTGTTTGTTTGTCGATTTGAAGTTTCGTGTATCAAATAAAGGTATACGTCAAAGTAAGGTACTTGACACTACATTTAAAATGTTTCGTGTTAACGATAGCTCTGGGACGATATAATTTTTCCTCTTGTTTCTCGTATTTCTACCTAATTAGAGCAAGCGGTACGAGAGAGGCACCGCGGCGCCCTCACTGCCTCAGCTTGCACTAACAACCGTTTCAAGCACGGTTTAATGCCAATTAGGTACCTGTTCGCTCCATTGTTCAGAGCGTCAAGTATCTCCGCCCTACCTCTGCCATTCTGCCCCGTCAAGAGAGATTGCTTCACCGGTTCCTAGAACCTACTTAAATTAATCGCCTTTAGTAGAAAACGTTTCATTTTAAAATACCTATCAAACTTTATATCATAAATGGAATTTGAAATATAGCCCCTGTATCGTATATTGCACAATATTTAATATCGTCGTCCTCCTTTGCTACCAATACTTTACGGTAATATGAATCCGCGCAGTAAATCGTAGACAGTACGCAACGAAACGGGAACGGGGAGAAGCGACAGCGAAATTAATTTCATATGATGAATGATGAACGATGACGATGCAATTTTCATTTTTTATTGGAAATATCAAAAACTGTCTTTTGTCCAACGAATTTTCACTTTAATTAATACTGAATAAGTCGGTTAAGAATTTAGAGTTAACAACGTTGATTTGAATTAAATAATAATTCGTTTTTTTAAAGGACGTTACGTAAGTAATCCGTTTCAATTTTCCGGTTTGTTTGCATGTCACATACATTATATGCCTAATTATTATTTTGTAGACTTATATTTTGGCAAATTTTTAGGTGATTTATTTACCCGTATCTATTAATTTTATTACGGAGGTATTGTAGTAGTACCGCAGAGCTTTGCAAGAAAAAATATGCAGATAGCGTTAGTGGAAAAAAAACAGAGTGAGGTTTAGTTAAGAGAGTAAGGTTAGTTTCCAAAAATAATTTAAAAAAAAAACTTATAGTTTGTTTTAATAGGGTCACGCATTCTAAGGATGACATTTTATCAAAGTTTTTTTCTTAAATTCGTCATATCAAACCCTTTATTCAGATAGACAGCATCAAAAGGAGTTATGACAAAGGGAACAAGGCCGTATATTTGTGATACTGAAACTGTACCGGGATTATCCTACCTTAAGAAAACAACCGTCCACAAAGCTCCGACAAACTGAGAGCACACGAGAACTATGCTAACGAAAAGACGATAAAACCTTTATCTTATTACGGATCTACACTCCCCCAAACCCGTGACATGGAACGTCACTCTGAACCCGAACCTATTTAGCCGGATTTTTGCTGCCAGTTTTCGTACGCGGTTAATCTATTTAGTGCACTTTTGGTTGATATTAACTTTAAAATTGATTTTCAAAAGTCTGAGTGCAGTGTCTGGTGTGTGCTGGTGCAGTATATACAATGCAGCAATAGATAAATCGTATATTTTTAAAGGTTTCCGTTGTCGGCTCGTAAAGAATGATCCGACGTCTCGGGCGACACCATTACTTCTCGTAGCACATGAAAAATTCATATAGCAGCCGTTTGATCGCGTTAACGTGCGGCGGCGTCGCGCGCGCACGCCTCCAGGGGGCGCTAAGCACGGCTTATGGCATGCCGCGCTCTCTTATACTTGTTTTAAATGTGCACCATAACATTTTCACTAAATTTAAATTAATGTTATAGTAGTTATTTTACTATTTTTAATGCAAACATTAAATCTTACCATAAATATTCACAACATATATTTTTTTCTGTAAACGTAAAAACTACGCGATTATTTCCACAAAAGTCATTCAATACCAATTTCATGTGAACTAATTAAAATGTTCCAGTAAATACCGAGTTGATTTAAAGCGGAATATGGCTAAAGAGGCTTTGCAACACTTCATAGAATTGGAGCAACCATTTTCAGAGAATATTGTGAAATAATAATGAACTTTAACTTAATCTGTTATTAAAAGGGTATTCAAATCCTAAATATGTTTTCTAATAGGTATCAAATGCCTATTCAAATCAAAATTTAATGAATATTTGTTTTAATTTCACCAATAAAACCAGACATGAAAATAAGTTTTCGGGTAGGGTTCAGAACAGCAGATGAAATCGGCTGTTAGAAAAGCCTTTAAACACATGTTTTGGTGCCTTTTGGCAATTGGCTCACCTCAGCCACTATCTGGATTGTTCTTGTACGATTATTGTAAGACGAAGTTGAGTTTGTTACATGTTTGCCATTACCTTGATTCCTTATTCCTATCTCAATTTCTGTAGAATCATCTATGTAATTAATTGCTTGATGTATTAATGGTTCATAATTTTGTTTTAGTGGACTTACTGCAGATGCTAGAGTTCAACGTGACAGTATCTTTTCCGGCCGCTCCGCTGCTCACTGTTATTTTGGCGCTAGTTGGTAAGTACTCTTGATTTTGAGGGGAGAATTTGTCTGGACCAATAAAAGACATATAATACGATGGTGTTCATGACTAATACACAACAAAGTTTCTAATATTTATAAAAAACGTCGATCCATTCATAGAAGCACCTCTGTGCATCGGAGGTTCACCTATGATGCCGGTCGTCATTCGTAAATCTTTCAGACATCTGGTTACATCAACGGCTTTAAATCTCCATTGTCATTGTTGGATTGCGGAGGTCAAATGGAAGAGTTTTAGTTGCATTGGATGTTAAACGTTTGAAGCGTCGGTAGCCTAATGGCTAGGGCGTCAGACTTGCGATCATATGGTTGCCGGTTCGAACCCCACCCATTGCACTACCGACGTGAACCCACTCGTAACACAAGCATTTAGCTTAGCACGAGGGGTTAACAAGAATACTAGTAATGTGTCACCCACATTGCTAGTAAGCTTTTTTTTTTTAAAAAAAAAAAACCTAACATAGTTGAGACAAGTCTTGAATTATGGTGGCAAGGACAATTAGTGGCCAGCTAGGGATCGTTCGATCTATAGAGAAATACACACATAGTTTGCACATCCTAGGCGATTATTTCCTGAATATCCATCACTGTTGATAACAGTATGTATACCATAAATATTAAATTATGTAAATATTCTTAAAATAATATAAAATAATTGGTAATTGTAAAATGTCTTAAAACTTCAAAAATAATATGCTAGTAATAGGTGTTGATATGAGACAGCGTTGCAAAGACAAATTTGTGCTTCACTAAACACGTGTATGACTCAAGGTGCTTTTGGAGGCAACAAATTAATAGTTGCGACATCGTCGAGACTCACGGTAGCTTTAGTACTTGCACTTGTGGCGTGCAAACAGACGGCATGTATACAGGGCGTACCTAAATATTGAGTTGAGATCATTTCTACACGTAGGTAAGTTTAGAGCAAACGTTAAGAACGAACCTTCACATACATACAGTAAAAGGGCTGATCGCGTTTGACTGCCATCAAATCTCCGCAATCCAAGTTGTGGGCAATACCGATATTCGAAATATAGACGGGTGATTAGGCGTTTTGGACTTCTAACTTCTTCGTTGATACAATTTTGGCAGAATGACGACCAGTCTGTCAAGATTGTGTCTCTTAAATTTTATGAGCTAAATTCGGCCTGCCCAAGTATTTGGTACAGCCTGTATATTGCATACATATGTATATTAATGTAATACTTAGCATATAAGCTGGTGTCGCGATGGCACTTGAAATGCACACGCTCGGGGAAAAGCTCTGCTCTTTGACGTGCTACTTTGTAGAGATCCTCAACTATATTAGAAGTGTCGCGATCTCGATCTTTGTAGGCAGAAGAACATTATTACGTAAATTTACGATAGCGTTGGTTTATGATGGTTAAGTACTACTTTCAATGATGTTGCAACGTAGAAGTTATATTAGGTACCAACTAACAAGCCGCATAACTTACAAAAGTAATTTTAGTTGTTACACAGCGGTCAATAATGTTGTTGCTAAGAAGTGTTGTTTTTGGATGACAAATGAGAAGGTCGCGTCGTATATTGTGCTATATGGATATGTAATAGTGTCTAGATTCTTTTAGAGATTGATCTAAGAGCTCTCGTACACGTATCGTCGTATGTGTCATATTTCATCGCATGTTGGGACTAAAGCGAAAACGGCCGTCAATGATTTTGGGGCTCTGATAGTATGATGTCATACGATTCCACCTATCGCAGATTCGTGTCGCCATTATCGTGGCGCGACGTTCCCACGTTGGGCGCCAGTTACCCCTACCATGTTTTACCTTTTGTAGTCTTACCATTTTTCGTACGTTGAGTGTCTTGGCACGTTACTAGGTCGGTCGATTCAACAAGTAAGTCAGGCCCGCGCCTGTTGCGCGCGGCGGGCGGGGCGGGGCGCCTGTTGCGCCTCACAGACGCCTCAGCCGCCCACCACATAACGCCTGTGCTTTGCCCACAATGGAGATACTTTTGACCCACTTTTACGTAATCGTACATTTGGATGGCGGATATCCCGACATGGGGCTCGGAGTAACGGCCTTGATTTGAACAGTCTGGAAATGACGAGCTCGCTTGAAAATATTCGAATAGGTATTATGAAATGTTTGTTCATGCAAAATCTTCGAGATATTGTGTTATGTTTAGAGGCGGCTCAGATATTCTGTTCTGCCTATGTTTACTAGTATGAAATCATGTACATATTTTGGGCTTTGAAAGCAGCGTCACTAGCTGCGTTTATGGGGAAATGCGCTTTAGTATGGGGGTGTAATTGTATTATTATTGCGTTGCTGTATCCAGCTATTACCTATAAGAAATGTAGTTTTAAGTATCGACTGGCTGAAGGTCAATGCATTGAAGAGTTATGATTAACTCGTAAATCATTACGCACAGGTTGAAGGAGTGTTTTTCGTGTATCGATATGCACAAGTTGAACACGTATTTTTCCTGTATCAGTACAAATTCAAGCGTTGTTGTACAGTGAACTTGTCCGAGTAGATTTTCAAGAATTTATAAATTTACCCTTAATAATAATGCTTTACATGGATACTTACGTTCTCTTATCTCTAATCTAAACCGTTCAAGTATTTAATTTCGGACACAATTAAATTTCGATTGTCTTGTGCACCGGGTCTCCTTAAGGGCTTTGCTGAATTAAAGTGTTTACCTTGTTGCCGAATATAACTAATACCCGCAATTTGTAGTGTTTGACAGTGAGCACGACCTACCCTACTGGCATAACAATATACAATGAAGTAACAAAACCTCTGGAAAATTTTGTTCTGTTGTCCAATTCGAATTTAACAATGCTCATCCAATTTGTTCCTGTAACCAGTTCCAGGGCCGAATTTTAATCAATAGTAAACAAGCAAAAGCTTCTACAGTAGGTACGTACTTGGTAAACAATAACAAAAGTAAAGCTAAGAGTTAAAGTTACTACTAATGAACGGTTGATTCGCATGATCATGTTATTTGTTAGGCCCTTGTTTTGAAACCTGAGTTTTGGGGTTCCGTACCGTTGCTAATAAAACAAATTATGCGATACGTACAAATTCTTTTACAATTTTGGAATTTCTTTATTCGATTAGACTCCTTTCAATCCATGCGATTGAGGTCCATTTATGTGTTAAAACGACCAATATAATAGAAAATAGACGAAACTTCGAGTCAGTCATGGGATTATTGAAGAAACTATAACTTTCAGTAAATCTCACATTACAAGCTACTGTTGCTGTTATTAGTGGCGGTATATTATGCTATTTATAATGAAAAGTATGGTATAGGGTGGGCCGACTACAAGGAATATTAAACACACGAATCACTTAATCATAACGTAATGCGAAGACACTCCCCCCCAAGATACAGAAAATTCCTAGTTTAGGAGAATTTTGCTGCTCCAAATTTTAAACAAACAATATAATCATCTACACTTTACTAAGGCAAAATAATTATAAAAGTACCCATTAACTGTAAATTTGTTGTTATTCTAAAAAAAAGTATTTGTAATTTTATCTTTAAATATTTCTTTTTCTGGTTATAATAATAAATTAAAGCATTATATGATTTCATACATAATTTACAACATGCTGCATCACATAAATCTATTTAAATAAAATCAAAGGACACAGAGTTAACTCGAAATATGATTTAAAATGTATTAAAGTTTGTGATTCACAGAACATGCATGCATCCAATCTCAAACAACCTTTGTGCATAAACGTAGTTTTATTTTACTTAGAACTTACAGGAAAGAACTCCTTAAGAAAATAAGTGGATGTTTACGCATATCTGAAAAGTGTTTGCCCTAAGAATCTCGATACGGGGAATGCATTTTTCATTTTTAGTGAAGAAACAAGAAGAATATATAAAGCTATAATTTTCATAATGGGATTTTGCGAGATACCTTTTGAAATATTTCATAATTTCATAATTATGTCGTAAATTAAGGTTGTCATTTTGTTAGCAACTTTGTCAGTGAACTCAATCTAAGGTTTAAGGTTATTCTACCGGTTTGGTCTACTATCCTAGAATAAGTAAGTATTACTTAGAATATTGTCTTAATAACTTTTAGATTTTAATTTTCGCTTTGGTTATAATTAATTTAATATGTGAGACGTTTGACGTGCTGAAAACTAATTAAATTGTAACAATATATTGCGTATGCGTATCCGTTACCCATATAATTTATTAAAAATTATCTCAATAAATCTATTCCTAAACTTGACATGACAGTACATAATCCATTTTAATGTTGCTAAATACATTACTTTTTAATAAATCGGTGCCAAATACATATTATTTCAATGTAAGTTGACAGAACTTCAGTACGTCTGACTCTATTATATTTTTACGGTCTTGCACTAGCTTGTATTTCTAATCTTAGAGTTGAATACGTGTGCCTCGCATTGCATATCCTCTGATTAATATTGTCGGCCGGGTCGCCCGCGTCGCCAGCTTGTACGGAACCAGACAACTTTCAAATCCACTACATTTTGTATACTGTGAGGCTGTGATCGTCAAGATTATGCTATTGTACTCAGCTTTGGCGTTGTTTTTGTTTTATAAAATGATATCTATAACTTGGCCATATTATTATCATACATATTGTCATTTGACTAAAGAAAATACAGCAGCATAGGCGACGAAAAAGCTGTTTTGTTTAATATTGGATTTTATTTGAAGTGTGTGCGTATTCCACTTAATATTATGATTTAAAAAAAAATGCAGTATCGAATACTATAATTTGTAGTAAACATTCATCCTCTTTGCGTTGTTGGTTCAAATTTATTATCTGAAAATCGATTGGGTCTGAGCTCTTACAGAGATACGATACGACAAAGCGGATTTGATAATAAGTCTTCAACTAATAAAAATCCATAAAAATATGTAATCTCGTTCCTCATCTCTTGGAAGTTCCTCTTAGTAGTCATTTCGGGAGGCTTACGCATTTTAAATTTCAATCTGTCCCCGACGATGCTATCGTGCGCTGCTCGTCTTCGGGTCGCCACTCGTGAACTCTGTAATATGACTACCTAAGAGATTATTTTCAATCCGTTCTTGGCAGCCACCGAGAGGTTCGGCATATTTAATAAGCTCCATTATCTACATCACTTTTGTCCTCTGCAAGCAGACGTTTCAATTACTCTCAGCTCAGATTCTGTACTTTCATAGATACTGAAAGTTCATAGATATCAGTTATTTTTGCTCTATGATGAGAACTATCAGCGTCAAAGTTTTCTGAAAACGAAATGAGAATCTCGTCAATGTATTCGCCGAACGTTGAAAACAATAACGTGGAAGCAAGCAAGGTGAGGCGACGCGGCAGGCCTATTTCAGCTGCGTTCATGTTTTTGTTTGCTTGCGCATCGCATCACGTTTTCCACGAGCACGTACCGACGCGTACGCTGAATACTAATGGATAGAGGCGGATAGACGCCGCTTAGGTCGCGCGTCCGAAAATTGGATTCGCATCGCATGCACTGCACACAGTATTAACACCCGGCCGTCCGAAACAATGCCCAATCAAATGGAGTGCGCTTACCCTCTTCTGCGTTTCTATATAGTTATTATATTGGTTGCTATATTTTATACATAAAAAAACAAATCGTTTTTAATCCACATGCAATGGCTCAATGCAATGTAAGTGATGCTAGAGCTCATGGTTCATTAGTTTCAAAACCACGACGGACATTATTTTTTATTCGGGTTTTATTTGATTGGTCGATAATATCGGTTGTATCGCATAATAAGGCTAGTACAACGCGCGTGACGAATTATAATCTGTTTGGATGCCGTAATCCCAGCACATCGCATCGGAGCATGAATCAACGCTGTTTGAACGCAGCACCACATGGTTACCGGTACAAGGCTCACTGAATTGGATTGTGTCAGTACAATGTTTTTATTTTTGACTTTTTTGCCTATTGTTTTTTCAACGAATTTCGTATAAATCGGAAACTTTTATATACGCTATTTCGATCAAATAATATTGCACACACGCTGAAGTCCCGTGGTCCTGGCAAGCTACCGAATGCATCGGTATATCGTTTAAATTGACGCTGTACAAAATATTATCGAGTATCGCTGAGAACGGTTATTAATTTGCAAATTGTTCGTAGATTTTCGATTCGTGCCGAAGCTCTTAAGCCCGCTACTAGCGGAGGCCGGACGACAATGGAGGCGTCCACGGTATTGGATTACTGCCCCCCTTAGGTGTCCTGCTCTTACAAATGGGGAATTAATTTGCCGTATCCGTAAATACAATAGCCGGAAATTTGTTTGCCTCCCCATCGTCTCACTCATGTCCAGTGCATTGAAGATACTAATGAAATGCGGCAGATGCATGCGAATGCTTTAAAGTCTCCCCCTGTATTTAATTTGTCTCCTGTCGCGAACACTACTTTTGATTATTTATTTAACGTTTATGTTTAGCAATGCCGCGGCTAATTATACGACTAAATATTCAGTTAGGCTCTGGGTGTCGGTAAAACAATAGACCGTGAGCTCGGGTGGCATGACGGGGCGGCCACACGAGACGCCGATGACGTCGCATTAAAATGAAATCCATACGGGGATGATTGATGAGCGCCGCAAACACACTATGCGGCGCCCGACTCATTCAATTTACTGTCATCACATCGTACAGAGTGCAGTTTTATTATCAAGCTTTCGAGTTTTTTGGCTGTCCGATAGCCAATTGATGTAAATGAATTGGCATGCAAGAGTGCCGTGAAAATTCATGAAATCTATTTTTCGGGGATCAGAAGTGCAGTTTGTTCAGAACGATACCGTTTTTTAAGTATAAAGTTACAAGAACAATAAACAAACACAAACCCTGCACGTATATCTATATTTGTATGGACAAATATTTGTCTTATGCAGAGATGGACGATCGACCTTACGCGCGACTACTACGCTAGAGATCCTGATTTCGATTCCCAGGTGGAGCAACGTGTTATTGGGATTTGATAAAATTCTCAGTAGCAGCTCGGAATTTGTGCCTGGTTTATGACAATAGCCTCGCCCTCCATACATGGCACCTAATCATACCGGCAAAGGGTGGGTATACATTAATATACCTATGCCTAAACCTTCGAGGAATACAGGTGGGATGGTAGGTATGTCATATTTCTAGTCAATTTTGACATAGTTGACAAAATATGCCATGATTTATCTGATGCTGGCCATACGACGCTAGTTTATTTGTCAGTGTTCCTATTCGGACATAGATGCATGGATGTTCCTGCCTTCGGCGTCGTCGAAGTCATAGATCAGTTATACCATTCTGTCGGTCATATAGTATCCCCTTATATCCTCTTGCTTCCATCCACAACAGTTAACCGGTTCAGCAACACAAATAATAGACACAATAGAAAATCTATTGTTTTGGACCCTTGAATAAAAACATACCATTACACATAGTTGGCGCAGGAGTACTTAATGTACAGCCACAGTTCGCCGGTATTTTTAGGTCCAATGTACGAGGCGAGCCTATTGCTATACACCGAGCACATATCCAAACTCCGAGCTGCTACTCAGATTTTTCAAAGAAAAATCAATAACACAAATTATCCTGTCAAAGCAATACCAATTTAAACTTCATCATAAAACAATTTTATTAAATTTATAAAAAAAATATAACAGATGAGTAATATACTTTGTTCAATTCTTGACGGCTAATATTTTTACAGTGGCTTATTGTTCTAATAAACACCGCTTCTGAGAAATTTTATTTGTTACCGCAATTGCTGGCGATGTGATTATCTCAATAATTTGTCTCGTTGTTCCCGGCAGAGCCTCGTTTGGCCGCGAGCACTGTCTTTATGGCGGGATCAGTCCGGCTTGTTTGTTCAACAGAACTGGAAAATTAGCCGGAGTGCTTTTTTATTACATTTAAAACCTGCGTTCAAATGTTTTGTGGATTTTTCTGCTTGGCACATGGAAGTCAATAAAAGTGTCCTCATGTTTTTAACGTTTTTAATTCAATTCTTAAGTCCAGTGTTTGACCATTGATTCAAACTTTGAGTTTGAGTCCTATGGTCCCAAACATTTATTTGCAAACTAAGTGTACAAAGGGTATAAACATTTTAATAGTACAAGACTTAGTAATTTATTCAGGCGCAGCAATGAGAGTTTCTTATTATATTTTAGTACTTAGTACTGATTGGACTAACTGCCAAGTCGGAGGTCTCGAGTTCAAGTTCAAGGCACAACTCTGACTTTTCGAAGTAATTTGCGTATTAATAAATAATTATCACGCGCTTAACCGGTGAAGGAGAACATTGTGAAAAACCTACATGCCTGAGAGATTTTCTTGACAGCGTATAAACCCACAATAAGCTAAAGTGGTAGACAATAGCATAATCCCTCTTGTTCTGAGAGGAGACCCGTGCCCAGCAGTGGGACGATGTATATATATACGAGGTTTGATGTTGATGCATTTAATTCTCATCAATTCTATAGTACTATTGGCCTAATGGTCGCATGTGAGTATGCTAAGCGCGATTTTTAGATTCGATTCCCCGGGTCAAAAAATTGTTATTGGATTTTTCCAATAGGAAATTCTCTCGGTAGTACCTACGTTGAAGTTTGGATTTGTGGCCGGTTATTGGGAATTGTCTCGCCCCTTATTCAATGGGATCTAAAACAAGAGCGAATTGTGGGGGTAGGTCAATACATCCATTTCTAACTCTTCAGTGAATACAACATAACAATACAAAAAAATACAACATTTCCTTTGTTTTTTTAAAAGGACAACTCTTGCACAATATATTTAAACCAATGCGAACTTCCCTGTGTATGAGTACCGAGTCATAATATACATTTATTACATCCACCTGCTACTGTTATTTCAAAGCTTTTCATAATATTCTATTTTCAATACATAAAGTACTGAAAACAACTGCTGCCAAAACACGATCCCATCAAAAACTAAAGGAGCGAGACTTTCCATGACGTCATTAGCGTACAATGTTTTCATATCTTAAGTAATTTGTAATACGATATCTTCGCTGGTTATAAGTTGTCTATCGGCGCGCAGAAGAGGTGGCTGTAAGTTTGTAATAAGAGTTAGTGTCTGGAAACAACTCGCCAGTTGGAGTTTTTAAGAAGTTCCCCCCCGTTTGTTTGATTCTTCTATCGTCTTGTTCCGATACTTCGACCGGAGCAACGAGTGCCACTGATACTTTTTATTATTTCCTTATGGACTTAGTGCAATCAAGTTTCTAACTTACTCACGATAATGGAATTTATTGTTTATTTGTGTTGCACTTGGTGCCGTGACTTGTTAAAAGATGTTTCTGTAAAAATATTACGTAATTGTATCAGAAAAATTAAAATGTTTTTCATCACGCCGTGTTCCCTGAAGGGTTAGGCACAGGTGTGGTAATGTAAACCCACACTTCGCCGGTATGTTTTGGTGCCATGTAATAGTGGCCGAGCGTATTGCCATTAACTGGGCACAAATCCAGACTCCGGGCTGCTACTGACACTAATAAATCGATTTTAATAATTATTTCGCCAAAGCTACATTATTCTAGATTTATATAGGCATTATTCCCGCGAAAGGGATCCCATGTTGGCGTAGTGTTGGACAACTCTCTCTCTCTCTATCAATATTATTAAAAAATATAATTTATCTATAGCTGTTCCTACCAAAATATTGCATGTCTGCCTTCCAATTTTAGGTTACCTTTGATAGTAATTTTCCTGATTTCTATATTGACCGTATTAGGGACGAAATCACGCCCAACGAACAGTCCCAGTGGGTCTGACGTAATCATATCACTGAATTACTACCTTATTTGTTTCACGGGAAATGATCAAAATAGGATAGTTGAATGTATTTTTTTATGGTCTCATAAAAATACTTACCATAAATAGAGCCGATTAACAAAATCAAAATAATAAATACCTAACTTAAGTATTTTAATTTTATATCGCACAGAGAACGTCACAAACCGACATGTCATACAAACTGTGCTAATACAAATTTTGCGGGGAAGGGACAAAGGATCGCCTCAATCCACACCAAAAACTTAAAACTCTATTAGGCGAATCTCACAGAATATCGACGTCAAGCAGCAGTACACATACTGTATTGCATTTCGTACGGTAAGTATGGAGCACCCGAGGCCCAATCCCTCCCTCAGTCTTCGTCCTACTCCTTTTCTCCTTTCCTGGACTCGGCAAGGCATGTACAACTCCGTGGGCATTGCAGATGTCCATGGGCAGCGAAGACTACTTATTATCAGGTGGCTCGCCTGCTCTTTTGCCGAGTTATTCCATAAAAAAAACAAATCAACTTCCCTATTGGTGTTCACCTAAATCTAGACTAGACAGTACGTTTGATATGAACTAATATTTATCTCGTTTATAATCCACACTCGATAGGATCTCGGCCAGACGCTCAGTTTTATCTCAGATGAAAGCTAAAACTTCGCCCGTACGTTCTCTCCTTTGCATTTAATTGAGAAAACTTTATTTTTACTCGGGAACAATTTAAGAGATTAGTTGGTACCTTTATTGTCTGAGGTACAGAATGCTATCGCAGTTCAGATTCAGAAAGTTAATTAATATTTTATACTGTAAACTGCCATTTTAGATGACACAATTCAATGTGCATTTTTTTTAGAAAGTAGTGGAAGACTCGTGGCCCGACCGTGTTGTGTAACATATTTCCCTAAAGTACAGGTTTTACAGTATCTTAAACGTCTTAAACGCACTTGTTTACTAAACATGCAAAGCTACGATATTGATTTCTTTTTCAAAATTTAAACTATTGATTTAAAATTTCTTGTGCATATTTTGTACTATGTATAGAATTTGCAGTCAGTCTGTTTGCAGTTAGGATAATAATTGGTTTTAGATAATCTCGAATATTACTATTCGAATATTATTATTGATTATATTCTATATAATACTGCTTATTATTGTCCTGTATACTGATTATTGTAGTTCAGTTTGTACTACGCCGTAGTAGAAGGCGTAGCTAGCAGGACTTCTTTCTACGCCGTAGCACCGTAGCATGATGGCGTAGCAGTGTAGTACAGAGTTGTAGCCCAAATGACGAGCGATTTATTTTAATAACTTTTATTATATTCTTGTACGCATGGCTACACATCAAGCTTGACAAATCCAGTATAGTCTTAAATTATATGGAAAGCCTTTCCAATGAGAGTCAGTCGTGTAGCCGTGAGTACATACTTTAAATATGCACAGATTTTATATAAAATAAATGTGCATTTTCTAAACTGAATCAACGCATTAGAGCTGATTGCAACTGTAACATTTTCACAAAATATATAAAAAACAAAGCTTCACACAACACATTAAAGTGTTGGTAATGCTTAGTGGACTCACGTTCCGAGGTGTAAACCTCGATAGCGTCGGGCTTAATCTTACTAAGTGAATTACTCTGTCGGCACCTCTACTACGTTCCTTGCGCTAGTGGAATTAAATTACCAAATTTTTCACACATACCTTTATGTAATGCATTTCATAATAAATTATTTCAAGTTATTTTAATGAAGGAAAAATATGACTGCGGGCAGGATTCGAACCTGCGTCTTCTGGTTAAGTATACCAAACGCTATGACCGCTAAGCCACCGCGAGTCCCACCCGCCTAGTCGAAATTTGCCTTCATATTTTTAATTTACTTCTTTGAGGCGACGTTCCAGAACGTTCCAGAACCAGAAGACGCAGGTCGAATCCGGCCCGCGGTCGTATTTTTCCTTCACTAAAATAACTTAATAATCTTTGCATGGAAAATGCCTAAATAATACATACATACATATTGTCACGCCTGCCTACCATGGGGATAGGCAGAGACTATGGATTTCCACTTGCTACTATCCTGGCAAACAATACAAAAAGATAAATGATTTCAAGAGATATGCAGGAGTCGTAGCAAGTTGCAGTCCATAGTTTCTAAGTACCCCTTTGGGAAAAAGGCGTGAGTGTATGTATGTATGTATAAATTATTTCAATATTAAATTTTCGCGTAATTACGAATGTGCCAAACAAACATATCTCAACTAATTTTAACAGAGAGTATGTCACACGTCAGTATTTCATTTAATTACGATACACTCACATTACGTGTCGGACCGTTATTTAGCTGCCTTTGATACGTGCCTCATTAAAATAAATCAGTTCATTTGACACAGATATTGTGTAATGAAAACAATGATTTGTGCATCAAAATTGGCTATAAAGTGACAGAGGCCGAAAATATAATGAATAATGTAATATGAAGATCGTGTCAATACCTCATTATTTGTAATGTATATTTAATCCATTTAAGACTGGTGACCTTCCAGGTGGTATCATTATTTTTCTCTATTTTTTTGTATTTTCTTTTAATTTTCCATCCTAAAAGTATGTTAAGTTATTTTTAGTGAAAGTAATATGCGACTGCCTGCTCGATTTGACCCTGCTTCGAAATAGTTTTTTCTTTCGTGTGTGTTTACAGATGAATGCATACTATTATGATATTAAACAAGATTTTTAGTTTTCTTTTAACCTACCAGAAAGGTAAACAATATATCAATAACCATGTAAATAATATGTAAGGTAACAGACACTGCTGTCTGTGAAATGGGATCAACTTGTTCTAATTAAGAACCTCACGATATGTCCCTATTAGAATCTATACACTAACACTTATACTCTTTTCACTTAATTTACAGTTCTTAATACTTTCAACTAAAAGTAGATTGACTATATTTGACTAATATGTACTGGGAATAATAGTAATACAAAGCGCACAAAAATAATTATTCAACTATAAAAAATCTAATAAAATTCAGTTTAAATGTTTACATATTTATGATGATTACATTCGATTTCAGACAGTAACAACAGTAATATATTTTTTTTTTAAAAGCTTACTAGCAATGTGGGTCACACATTACTAGTAATCTTGTTAACCCCTCGTGCTAAGCTAAAATGCTTGTGTTACGAGTGGGTTCACGTCGGTAGCGCAATGGGTGGGTTTCGAACCGACAACCGCACAATCGAAGTCACAGAAAGTAACTAAACAACCCGCTTGGTACAATATCGTAGAGCCAGTATAAGAGTATGTTTTCCGTCGGTTAGATTGATTACGAAATGGCCTACTATTCGATATAGGTGTCCCTCATGCGGTTATCGGTGTCAAAATCGATGATGGAACAATCGTATCGTCCGGAGTGCTCGTAACCGGACACGGGACGTAAAATGAGCCGGACGAGCCGGGAGTCGGCGCTCCAATCCGCCAAGTGAATTACCCCGACGAAATCCGACGTAATCTCGTGAAAACTGCCACTTTGCCGCACTCTACTCCATATATGTGTTTATTTTGTATGATTATGATGATTTATCGTATCGATGTTAGATTTTTGGAACAAGATTCTATGACGGTCTCGTCAGTTTGTGCAGGATGCAGTTTTGTTTTAGAGTTTATCATTTGTACCGAGAAATTGATTAATAAATAAATGTATACCCTTTTGTGACTTAAAATGTAACATGCGAAATTACTAACTGTAGCTTGACAAATAACATGAAGTATCGAATATCCCTGTAACATTAATTCCGTGAAGGAAAAACGCCACGTAACACTGTAGCCAGTTTTCGATTAAACCGTCCTTCGGCCGACAAGGCAATAACCAGCGCTTTATGATAAAGTTAATTAGATAGAACATTCGTTCCCTCGAGCAAGTATACAGATGAGACGCTGAACGAACCGTCTCTTGAAAAAGGTGAAGAAAATGGTAACGAAAATCAACAGACTTACTTCCGCTATTTGACGCTCGCGAGGACCTAATTGGCTGTAAAGATAAGAAGCGAGTGCTCGGTACGTTGCCGCAGTCACTTGAACTTGGGAGTGGAGCTGACTGTTCAACTTAAGTACAACCGTGCAGTTGTTGCCCTTATTATTGAACACTTTTAAATCAGTTCAGGAGTTAAAGTAAAAGTTCAGGTTTAAGATAATCAAATCGAATAATGTGTTTTAGTAGACATGTTTTGAGCCGTGACGATTTAGGCGTGACCCTATCCGTTGGCGTTATTCGAATAAGAATGAAAAATCAACACTACAAATACAAAGAAAACTGCATTATAAAATGTTTTCATCATTTTTAAGCCTGTGAGTTGATATGAAACGCGAAGCTTTCACCGCACAACGGCCCACACACGGGTTTAGTGATTCATTTCGAAGTTTGCGAAGAACGGACGCGACGCCGTGCTCGCCTCGAGGTATAATTAGTTTCGTGATCGGCCGCCGGGCGCGGCCCGGACCGGCGGACGGGTAAAAGTCAAACAAAACACGGATATCGACGCATATGCGACTGCACGCCACACACCCCGTCCCACTCCCTTCTCTACTTCATTATCACCGTAATATGAAACGCAGTTTGGAAGCCGTAAAAATTTGAATTCATTCCGGGAAAAATGCAAAATCTGATTTCGGATCACGTCTGACAACAAAATATTCGCGGGTGGTATAAGTTTGCGTTATCACATTTCATCTCAAAATTCCAATGATATACAACTATATATGTATGTATATAATGCTAAATTTATAAAGTGCTAAATTTATGGATTACACATTATCCAAACCTGTTCAACAAATCAGCAATAAGTACACTATTGAGTCTATAGAGACGAAGTTGCTACTTATATAAAACAGCTTGTTACAAAATTATATTCCATGAACTTACCATGTAGTGTTTACATCACCAAATTGATGGCGAACATTTTAATATTTGCATCAAAAAGCATTGATGCACTGAAGCGACCCACTTACGGTACGCTTCAAAGCCTAGGTAAGTGGGTTGACTGTAAAAGAATTAAGTCAATTTGTGTACATTGGTAACATCCGGTGTGTGCCGGAAGCTGCAGGGGCAACGTACGACCGAGCAACTTTTGATTATACGGCGCCGCATTCATGCCTCAATTGGAGTATCAACTTTGAATCGATGTTATAGAGTTTGAATTTACTCGTAGCTTTTTTTAATCTTTTTGATTAGTAGCCAGGTAATTCCTAACATTGTTGGTACAATCATGTGTGGAAGTCAATATATTTCATATTGGAGTACTTTTATAGGACGCCAGTGTTGATACCTATCCTAGTTTTAAATCGAATCCCGCAATATTGCCTGCCCGAGTCTCCCAGGTGATTTCACCTGGTCGCTTTTCATTTCGCAATGCATACACTACACTGCTGTGATTCTTTTATGAAACTAATATGAACTTTATTATTGTGACATCAATACGTCTGCTTTCATATTGGGTATTCCCTTTGTTGTACTGTCATGTATATTTATATATATATATATATATGTACTATGTACTTGTAATATATTATATCAAATAACCAGATGCGTGAATAAAATTTACCTCTGAAAATACAGAATAACCCCGTTCCTTCGTATTTCTGTGCATTCGTTGTATCAGTTTCCAATTCGCATGGTGTTCAATTGCACGGAGTTGAATTGCACTCGCATCGGAATGGACCCGCATCGCCGCTCGTACCACGTAATATGACTGATACATGTATTCCTCGGAAAATGCTCGAGATATTTCAGGCTTCCTTAGACTTGTGTCGCGGGATAGGTAGCCATCGTGCAATTGAATTTTGATGTATTTAGGCAAATAGCTATTTGCACCAATACTTCAAATCGTAGTGTTTTCTTGATAGATAAAACTCAATAAGTACTTTATTTAATTAATAAATTAGTGCAATGCCTCTCATAAAATTTGTTTTAAATTATCCGAACTGTGAGCAGATTTCTGTTTCAAATATGTTAACGAAGATTAAAAATCTTACATACAGTCGGTCATAATAACCTGCTCTTTCTTTCAGTCGGTTGAGAACAACTTTTAATTATACGATGACATTTCTCATACAGCAATATAATCAGTATAAAGAAGTTATTTCTCCTGAGCCGCTTGCCCATAAAGTAATAAATTACTTAATCTACTTTAAAAACTGCATGTTCGCCTTAGGAATTTGTGGAAATATGAGTGTCTCGAATGTGTCAAATTATATATTTAGAGTAGGATAGAGTTATAACGGCGTTATCTTGTATTCATAATATGATTAGTCCTAGTAGCCGCTGATGCATGTCGCTTGCGAATTATCAATATTGAGGGTCGAAAAATACTGTACACTTTTAAAAAAAATATTCGCCTCACTGCTCAAACGTTGGAAAAGTGTGAGGATATTAAATTAGTGGTGGATTTTGCATTTTTTCCCGACTGTGAGACAAAAAGGCGTGGCGGCGCCCGTCGGACGCTGAATCAATTACGTTACGTTGACGCGGCGGTGCGGTAATTCGATCCATCGGCAAATGTTGATTCGACCGCGGGGCATGTCCGACGGTGGTGGCACACCAACCCGCACCATCATGTACACGACTCACTGATCCACTTTTGCCCCGTCTGAAATTGTCCGCCTTAATTAAACTAAGCACATCCAAACACGTAACTGATTTGCAAATGGATTTCCAACTATCAATGCATGGCTGCGGTATTGACAGCACGTTTAATAGGCTTATTAGGTAGGGTATAATACCTTTTGCTGCCATTGTTCGATTCAAATGGTCGCACAAACTTATTATGTAATAACAACTTATTATTCCGAGAATCCAAAAAGTGCGAATTTAAATAAAATCGATAAATATGGTATAAGATATTTAGATACTGATGAGTTATATCTATTTATAAGATTTTATTTATTAAATAAGAAAAACATAATTGTCTAGATAGTTCATAGAACTTAAAATATTCATAATCTAAAGTACATATACATAATACACATTACTTAGTTACACGGATGCGTCAAAAGCTTTTGAGAACAAGTAGTAATTTCTTATTTATATTTTCCAAAATACACACTCGATATTGCATCGAGAACCGTGAGTACCGTGCAGGCATGATAATAATCTGATCAATGTTGGTTGGAGCGAGTCAGCTAGCAGATTTTAGGCGAGTGGCAAAGCGGATTATCGAAATTAACCTCTTCAACGGCTCTAATGATCGACTCTTCCACTCGAGTACCAGGGGTTCAACTCTACCCGTAGAATAGCTAATAATACCCACTTCCAAGTAATACGTTACTTCATTTCCCGAATATTTCACGAGTTATTTTCGTAGGTATATTCATATTTATTTGTAATGAAATAAAACGGCGCTGTTTTAGGGTAAAAAAGTTGATAAGTCGAAATTTATCACATATCAATCCTTTTTGCACCTATGATATCCTCAAAAAGAGACGGCCATTATAAAACTCGTGTTTTAATTAGACGGTGTTGTAATAAGGGGGTCGAGTTTAATGCCTAGCTTAAAAAATCATGTGCATTATATTGTCATTGTTGTTATACAATAAAGTGGCTTGAGACAAAATCAGGCTATGCAGTATTCAATTTGCAAATCTTTCTATTGTGCACCAGTAATACGTTAGGGGATAAAGGCTTTATATTAGGTTGTTGCAGCCGAGACTAATCTCGTACTGGCGCTGGACTACAATAGGCTTTATTAACATGCACGTTTCCTATTCGATACAAATTGGCGATGAGTCGCCGGCGCCGAGCGGTGAGCCGATTCTACCGTGTAATAATGTTCCCTCTTGTAGTCCAGCACAATCTAGATCATTTATGTTTCTAATTATACTTTTATTTAGTACTAGCTGATCCGATAGACGTTGTCCTGTCCTACCAATTATGCAATTTTTGTTTTCGTAAGAACCTTCTACAAAGTGTTACAAAACTAAAAAAGATGAATGATATCGGTAAAGTAGTGCTTATGTTATGACGTGGCTAAAGGAAGTAAGGATTCATTTTTATATAGGTATATAGAATATGTCTGGTTAGTAGTTTTTCGCGGCTAGGTAAAGCAAAACGCAAATGTTATTCGTAGCACTTTTGTATATTTTTGAAGTGGTGAGATCCAGTGATGTTGGCAGTGTTTGTATCGCTGTGATGTCTAGCAGTAGAATGAAAGACGATAGCCGACTGATAAAGGGTCAAGTTCATTATTCACTCGCATCACCTGAACACCTTTCAGTATTTTGATAAACCTTAAATTGCTTATAGAATTATTGCCTTTTACGTACATACGAACTTTCAATTAATATTACCTTTCTAACATACCATCACGCCTGTATTCCCCGAAGGGTTAGGAAGAGGTGTACGAGGTACCAAATGTACGTCTATAATTGGCCAGTATGTTTAAGTCTCATTTATTAGGGGGCAATCGTATTGCCATTAACCGCACAAATTCAAACTCTTAGCTGCTACTGAGAATTTCATTAAAAAATCCAAATCACCTTTTTTTCGACCTGGGAATCGAATCCTCAAGCGCAAGTCGCGCTAAGGAGCACTTGAGTAATGAGGCAGATATGTAATCTTTTTGAATAGTAATAACAACTAAAATCTCTATTTGCTTTGTTACCGAAGGTTTGATTAGTTTAAAACAAATTAGTATGGTCAGGAAGTAATTTAATCATTTTAGTTACTACATTTTAATATAGAACAGTTAAAGTCAATAGTTTTTTAATAAAGTCAATATAATATGAGAAGAAAAACATCAAATATTTATATATTACAAGTCCAAATTAAGCAGCCTGAAATAGTAGGACATACAGTAATTTTAAATTCGAACTTTTTCGCGCGGTTGCCTTTTTTATTTTGAAACCTTTTATCGACAATTAAGAGTGAAACGGTGACATTGGGTTCGATAAGTTTGTGGCATTATAATACATTATGAATAATATACTCGTTTAAAACTATACATTATTATTCGGTACCATAAAAGCTATTACGGAAAAGGTTCGTTAATGACCCACTTTGGGTGAAGTATTTAAGCGCATGCATTATTAAATTTATTATAACAACTGAAAATACTGGCCGCGCTTGCTCCGTTAATTTGATTAAAGTGGGATGTTACTGTTGACCCTTCCTGATATGTTTGTACAGGTTTCGCCGAAAGTAGGACCGCTCTAGGATTCGTTGATAGATTTCGTTTGTCGAGATATTTTTGGATTTGAATAACGGTTTTCGGTGTAGTACCCACCTATTTTGATTATTGGCTACTATATTATAGAAATCAATTTCTAATTGAGGGAGTTATCACATACATAGTTTATCTATTATGAATGTGGAAGAACCGAAAGAGATATGCAAGACTCGTACTGACTACCCCTGTGGGAAAAAGGCGCGAGTGTATGTATGAATGTATTTATCTTCTCATAATAGTGTGCCATTTGACGGCCAGTTACGCACCTATATTTAGTTCCCTCGATTATAGGATTTACAAAAATATTACCCCGGAGCTGTAGTATTATCCCCTAGAAACTGAAATCAACGTATTCTTCTGGCATCCTCTCAGATTCCACAGGTAGTAAAGCATTTCTTGTAACAACTATTAATTACACTGTACAGGTCACGCTAAGGTTTAATTTTATGGGTCCAAGTCATTGAATCACTCCCTTAGGATCTGGATCATTAAGTGGGTAAATGGTTAATGAAAATAGAATGAGCACTAAACATCGAAGCGGAATTTCGCCAGTCACCTAGCCGTCGTTAAATGTTGTTATCGTCGCGATTAAGTAACAAAACAACTTCGCTGGAGGGCGTAGCGGGGCGGGGCGCGGGGCGCGGGCCACGTCGCGAATAATAATCTCAGTTTACGACGGCAGCCGAGTGAATCAATAAAAACACTAATAATGCACAGACGTAATCCGGATCGTGCAACGTCGCGATTACCGGCACTAACGAGATCGTAAAGACGGATCTCCAATGCACGGCTTAGCCGAAACATAAGCGCCGCGGGTAGGCGACACACTTGATATATATGAGCGTGACAAGATGCGTAACTTACTTTATGAAGCAATCACACCATAAAACCAAACACATGTAAGAATTACACAATAATATCGTTCTTGAATCCAACAGCAATGGATCAAGCAACACCAGTTTGCGAAAGGAACAATCAGAAGTAACAGATTTTTTGTTCAACCTTAAACCGGCACAGTGGATCCATTATTCTCAATTTGCGCCAAGTTGAAGGAAGCGCGGACACGGCACGCCGGCAGACGCGGCGGGTGTCCCCCTTGATTAAACCCCGGGAAGTAAGAAGTAACAATTTGTGTGCATTCCTACATACACTAGCTCCTGAATTGCACTGTAGCCCACTAGAGACTTTTGAATATTATCTTAACTTTTATTGCTTTGTTTTTGATTCACCTCTTGAAAATGTTAACTAAACGAAAGTTTCATCCTATTTCGATTAAGGTTGGTTTTAGTTTTGTGTATGTTTAGATTAGATAACGAATATGATACCAATGAGTGTGCTGTAGAAATACCAGCATAATGCCAAAATAATCGCTTGAGTCCATTATTGGCTTTCGGGAAAGTCGTCAAATAGATGCGTATACCTTGACGGTATAGATGACGAGGGCGACGCGACCGCCTGCAGTCCAGTTACTGTCGCTGACATGAGCATACGTAAACGTATCGATGGCTTTCTATACCCTGTCTGATCAGTTCTGGAACAGAGCGAGGGGACTGTTTAAATTAAATAAACCAATTTTCATGCGTTCTTTGTATTTTACAAACATTTTCGCAGAAATGCGAAAGCTTTACCTCTTCGCTGGGATACCGCTTCCCATACACTGGCTTAAGAAATGACTTCTATGGAATATTATTTATCACTTTATATTACTTCTTAGTTTCTTCTAGGCGAGCCATGGAGTGCTCCATGGCTCGCCTAGTATAATGAGAGTTAAATTGGCAGACGACATCGAAAATAGCGTACTACACTCCAAAACCCAGATTACTAACATACAACAAAAAGCTGCTAACTTGAAATGAAACTGGCCTGGACACGACTCCCGCATGTTAAACGAGCGTGGGTCCCACAAAACGGCGGCGGTAGGCCTAGACGAAGATGGCGGAATGCTGGATTTCTTCTGGAAGAAATGGCAAAATAGCCTTAAACCGTGAGCAAAAAGGGTAGGCAGGCCTTTGCCCTGCAATTGAACTGGCTGAATAATAATAATAATTACTTGTCAGTAACATGCGCTATGATGTTTGATCAGTTCTGATCATTTTCCGCCGGTTCCA
This sequence comes from Subacronicta megacephala, assembly GCA_958496365.1. Classification (NCBI taxonomy): domain Eukaryota; kingdom Metazoa; phylum Arthropoda; class Insecta; order Lepidoptera; family Noctuidae; genus Subacronicta; species Subacronicta megacephala. Next base: position 5,598,013 of record OY292530.1, on the reverse strand, counting down.
GTCGACGTCTGTCGCGCGTGCCTCGCGCACATCTTGGGCGATCTTCGCGTAGCGCCGGAATTAAAATTAATAGCGGACGGGCAAAGGCACGTCGTGGTAGGTCCGACCCTGCCCCAGTAATTTGTTTACTCGTCTCGCTCAGGATTACGTCGCATGCTCCGCTGAATAGGTAACTCCCAGTGACTTTTGATAAGTATCAGTCAACCTCCACTTCGTTTTGTTAATGAATTTTCATCGCTTTTAATAATTTTCTACGTGCACACATTGTTGGTCTTCTTTTCGATCGGTTTTATTTGGATACCCTAAAAACTTTACTCGTGGCTATTACATCAATTAACAGTTTATAAAATCCATATTTGGTTACAGTGGCAAAAGTCTGTGAAACAAAATAAAAGCGTGTTAAAATGCCGTCCTATAAATCCAGTACATATTAAAGCGTTTGTCATCGTTTACGCGTACATCCGACGCCAAAGCTTCTGAAATTCGAACAAACTACCGCATATGAAATTTCATTATCAACATCGCTAAGTTTGGAGCTTAGATGTGGCACGTATATAATTCAAAGCCGGAGTTAATTGACCGAACACGGTTATGAATGATACGGCTAAACGTCGCCGGAGTCGGGTCGAGTGTCGGGCGGTTGCCGGCGGACTTCCGATCGCACCCCAGCGTGTTTATTGTATCAGTGTCGAGGCTCATCAAAATGCAAATAAGGCACGCCCAGGCCGCGGCGCCGGACAGTTGTCGGCGCTGTATTGAGTTATAATCCTCACTACATTCGAGTTTCCTATGTACCCTTGTTTCGACCGTATTGTCTGCTCCTGTTAGATTGTGTGGTTATGGAGCGCTTTGAATTATTTTGAGGATTGCGTACGGCTTTCATTTTTATTATGATTCGGACGGAGAATGAAAGATCTTATTTTACCACATTAAACATCAGGATCCTTACACATTAGTAGTTCAAAATCACTGGTCTGACTTTGGTTGAAACTGCGTAGATGTAAGATAAAGTCCACTTATTTTAGTTGATGAGGAATTTACCTCATTGGCATTTCATTCATTCATCGTTTCACCGTAGAACTTGGTATAATTTGCATCTTCTACAAATACAACAATATAATAACAAACAATACCCGAATATGTTGTGTAAGCAATGCTTTGAATAGGAATTAATCATAATTAGACAGCAAAGTGCAGCTCCAACGTTTCCAAGACGAACATGTAGGGGAGCACATAAACTCAAAACATGCAACGTCTCAAAGACACGAATGAATCGGTTCGGGGCGAAGCTGTATGCAGGCGTTTAATAAGCTCCTGGCTGGTTGCTCGGATTTCGGTCGTTAGCTCGTAATTGTCGACACCTAATTAGTCCCGACACTCGAGCACGAGTCTCCGGTGTCGAGCTCACACATGACCCGCGATATTTAACGCGACGCGACATCGCAGACCTCGGCACAGCGATGTACTTGCATTGCGGTTGAGATGCTTTATGATCCGGGTCGTGTTTTATCTGAAGATCGAAATATAACCTTCACCTTAAAATGGAAGGTAACCTGTAAATAAAGAACGGTGACGACCTAGGGAGTTTGTGGCGCTGTGGTTTTCCCAGGTGAAAACTGGAAATACGCCTTAAATATTTACATGGCGTCTTTCTATTTCAGTGTTGGATAAACATAACAAACCATCAGATCTGTATCACCGAAAGTTGAGGCAGAGGTGTATTGATGGATGTTCAACTGCAATTCGCTCCTATTTTATAGCCTACTAGCTTTTGCCCGCGACTTCGTCCGCATGGAATAGATTTTTCCCAATCCTGTGGGAATTTCCCAAAATATCGTTATAAATTAAAGCCTATATGTTATTCTGATGTATAAACAATAATACTGTAAAGTTTCATCAAAATCCGTTCAGTAGTTTTTGCGTGAAAGAGTAACAAACATCCATCCATCCATCCTCACAAACTTTCACATTTATAATATTAGTAGGATAGGATAGTAGGAAGTAGGATAGGATTGCCATTAACTGGGCATTAATCTAAATAACATGCTGCTACTGGGAATTTAATAGATAATCCCAATAACAGTCTAAGCAATATTAGAGGTTGAAACATGGGAATCCACGGGACCTTCAGTTTGACTACCGGTCGTGGGTTCTATTTATTTTGGACTATTATAAGAATAAGAATAAGAATAAATTTATTTCAACTTTTACAAATATTATTTTACATAGTTGGACTAAAAGTAATAAATTCTTACATAACATGTATAAAGAGTGCTTAATATAATATAATTATAATTTTAAGATATATCTAGTGAAGGCAACAATACAAAAGTTATGTCAGTTCGGCTTAAAATACATATAACCAGCTTGCCCGAACTAGGTTTAAACCTGATTATACCAATGAGGTGGCTGTTAAATTTTCAAATTAGGAAAAAATATAATATAATAATCATTTCGAAATGGCATTTAGGTTTCGTGGTATTTGTAACTAGGCAAGACATCATATACCCTTGAACTACAGTGATGATAATGAACTGAATAAGAGTTCTGTGTCAGATTAATTTCGAATGTTTGCAACTTTCTTATTTAATGATTTGGCTTCACAGCTGATGTCATTGTATTTGAACGAACTCATATAAAACCTGCACTTTAGGTGTTATCTGAATTGTTTTAATTGAATATGCTCTTTACAGGTATGGAAGCGATTATGTCAGAATTCTTCAACGACACGACGACGGCGTTCTACATCATCCTGATCGTATGGATCGCGGACCAGTACGACGCAATTTGCTGCCATACTGCCATCGCTAAGAGACATTGGCTCAGGTTAGTGGAACTATATATGTTACTAGTTTATTTTAATTTGAATTCGATATTTCTTCATTTACCCATTACTTTGTCCTATTGCCGGGCACGGGTCTACCTTTCTGTACGAGAGTGATTAAGCTCTCTAGACTATGCAGAATACACACGCCGTCAAGAAAATTAATTTCATTGCACAGTTGGTTGCTACTGCTAGCGTCACTAATAGGACGCACGCACCTGAGGCATGCGCGTTTGTAACGTTTTACCTTGCAATGTTTCTCGTCATTAGAACCATCTTTCGGACTGCAAATATTTGAAAAAGAAAATTTACCAAATTGGTCCAGCCGTTCTGGTTCTGAGTTTTGCACTTAGCAACCCTTTTTTTTTCTGGCATATGAATCATGCCTGATGCACATGACAAATGAATAAAATTTACAAAACAAAAACAACGATTAAAATCTTCCCATTGTTAATAATTTTACAAATACTTTAATATAATACTTTTTTTTAATGAGTATGGACATTCTGACGGACGTGCCTTTTTAATCACGCACGCACGTGTTATTTGACACTGAAAATGTCCTCAGTAAATGTGACGGTTTTTTGTGCAGGCATGCATAAAAATTGCGCTTATGTTATGCCCTCTCAGACTGCTTTAATAGCCTTGTGGTCCAAGGCGCTACTGCTATGATTAAGGTCCAGGTCGAACAGTTTTATTTGCGTTTTTCTATAAAATTCTCAGTGACAGTTCGAATTTCGGGCTTATTAAGCTCGTTTGCATACAGTATACACCCTTCGAGAATTACAGGCGTGATGGTGTGTATGTTTGTTTTTGCCGCATATAAAATATGAAAAAAAGAACATATCGTTTACATACACCTCTGCCTAACCTTTCGAGGAATACAGGCGTTATGCTATGTATGTTTGTTTTGCCCTATATAACTATAAAAAAAAGGAAACTGAATAAATCGCTCGTTTAAAAAAAAAAAGATGTAACACAAAATTTACGAATTTTGACCTTTTACAATAAAACGCATATTCATTGCGTAAAGATTAGGTAGAATTCAACAGCCGTCTCGATACTTCAAAATTGAAACACCTAATAAGTGGTCTAAAATTTTGAATCAAAGACAAGTCGGAATAAGTTGAAAACTTTATTCGCCGATTCCCACAAGTTGTAGTTTTTGAGTTACATCTTTTTATTTTTAAGGGTGCGAAATGTTCTCGTGGATGATGGCGTGATAATTTAATAAACCTCCATGTTATCGCCTCCGCTGACGATCGACATTGTTGTCGAGCTCACCTATTGACATGCTCCGTCACAATAAATGAACTGCATTTAATGAACAGCCGGGGTCCATCATACCACCGATATTATTGGATTAATTAAAGTTTCGTTTATGTCAGAAGCATTGCATCAATTTTCCTTTTTGATACAGATTAACTGAACAAAACTGAAAAAACTTTTTACAATCAAAGCCCACAATTGTGTGGACCCAACGCAAAATTGTTCATGTGTATCCCTGACCAGGAGTGATCAGATCAAGTATCTCGGAGTTCAAATCGATAGCATGCTTAGCTGGACTTCGCATGTAACTTCCCTTACATCCCGTGTCAGAAAATTAATATACATCTTCAAAAAATTAAGAAAATCCGCCTCCACCGCAGTACTTAATGTAGTCTACTTCTCTTTGTGCCAGTCTTTATTAAACTACTGCATCTGTGCTTGGGGAGGCTGCCATAAAATACACTAAACTCGAAAGAGCGCGAAGAGCAGTATTGAAGATAATGTCATCCAAGCCGCGACGTTACCCGACGGACAAACTGTATTCCGAATGTGGCCTCTTAACAGTTAGAAAACTGTTTATCCTCCAAACAACATTACGCAAACATGCATCTACATTCTTTGAACCCAACACACATAGACGTAGAGGGAAAAACATATTACGACCAATAAAACACTCCACTTCATTAGCACAAAGACACTACAATGTTATTAGTACTTATTTGTATAACTTTATTAATAAAAAAACTCACATATCTAATCTGACTTATCATAAAACCAGGAAAACGCTGACTACATGGTTAAAAACTCTGAAATATGAGGAATGTGAAAGGATACTAAAACCCCAATAGCCTTGCTATAAGTTTAACATTAATGAAGTCTAGTTGTCTTTAGGATGCCTCTGACACACATGCATGCACTCAATCCCTTTCTCATTCTTGCGCTCACACCTCTTCACACACACACACACACACACACACACACACACACACACACACACACACACACACACACACACACACACACACACACACACACACACACACACGCGCGCACACGCACGCACACGCACACGCACACGCACACACACACGCGCGCGCGCGTTATGTGTGCAATACAAAACACACACAAACCTTTATTAAGGTAAAACATTCTATTTTTATTTTTTTTTATTTTGTCATTCACTTATTTTTGTTAAATGTACCTTTTCCTTCTCCTGACCCACCTACTGTACTTTTCTTGATATGTGCAATAAACGCATTTTATTTTATTTTTATTAGATATAAATTTTACAAAATAATTCCAAAAAAAATGTGAGTGGTTCCAAAAATGGAAGCCTATACGATTCGATATAAAAATACGTTCAATTTTATTTAAAACTCATCGTAATATTAGTAACTTACGCTTATTAACATGAAGCTGTTCGATTTCTTCATGAAAATATGAAACGTCTATACCTTGTCCATTATGAGAACCGTTTTTTGACAGATGGAACTAGTGATTGCAGGAACGTAACAATGCGATTATCGACCCGATTATTGACACTTTGATAACTGTCTAGTAGTGATTATCGATTGTTAGGTTATCGAATCGAAAGTGGTGCAACGACGACCAATAATTAATAAATATGTTTAATATTCATCTGATTGTATTAATTTTTGTATAATAATCATTTTCCATACATTTCTTTTCAAAAAGATTGTTTAATTTATATTTTATTGATATTAGAGTGGATGCCATTTTCCGATACTGATTTAATATCATTGTTCAAAATGATTGCAGCAAATACATTCGATTGCATCACTAGACACGGAAGAATGAGGTAGAATGTAACTAAATTTAATACGCTTAACAATAATCATTTTTTCTGGAACATCCGTTACGTTTATGGTATTATAATGTCTGCAAGGAATCATAATTAAGATAATTGAATAACATAAGGTAGATAATACATTTATTTTGTTACGCATTTCAAAGTTAACTTTTACGTAATCTGGAACAGCTACGCTCTAAGGCAGTCTAAGGCATCTGTCAAAAAACGGTTCACATAATGGAAAAGGTATAATAGCCTATTAGAAAATAGATTTTTGTCTAGTTTTAACACGTGATATTATGTAGGTAGGTAACAGGGAAGAGAAGACAAAACACATTTATAGCTATAGGAAATTTGTAGGATGTTTTTTTTTATAAGATCTATATCTTTATGCCGCTAAATTGGCAAACTTACTACAAATCGGATATAATTATATTATATGTACGCCCCAAACTGTGCATTCAACAAACCAACCAACCTTTCCATTTATACACAAATTAAGGTATAAAGCACGTAGTAATTGTTTGTTTATATATTCCGCGGATGTTTGTCGCGGGTTCATTATTTTGTGGCATTTCGTACGTTTGTGTCAATATCGACATATTGCTGGCTTCGACACGAGCACGACCGTCCCGCCGCTAAGTATTTACTTATTGTTCGATTGATGTTTAACAAGCGCTTGTTTGATATTTAAAAAAACTGACATTTAGGGTGGAGATAGATATATTAGGTGTTTCAGCCATTTGCGAAAATTGCAACCGTTATATGTGCCAAAAATTAAAAAAGCAGTATATGTGAGAGTTATAGTAAACATATCATATATTATGTTCTTGTTTTTGGTATATCTACAGCAGTATCACCGTTCTGTTTGTTCGGGCACTTTGTTTTTACGCCTACTTCTGTCGCGCGTGTTTCTCCTTAATCAAAAGGCGTCCGGGCACGAAGCAATTTGGCTGGCCGTCCGCGCGGGCAATAAGGAGTGAGCGCTATTAAAACAAGCGCAAATAAAGCAAATTGAAAACGGCACCGCTTCCCCCCTTGGAGAGGGCTAGTTGTACCGTCCCCGCGTCCTCGGGCACCCCGCAAAAACAACGTACTGTCGTCTGGAGAAACCTCTTGGTTCATCTAACTGCCACATACATCCCCAGAACTATCGATACGTGTACCGTTACACGACACTGTGTAATATTTCTGTTCTACCCGCTACTTTTGCAGCTTTTATTTTCCGAGTAAACTAAATAACAAAATAACTCACAAAGATAGTCAAAGGCTATTTGATAGAAAACTCATTTTAAAATATACGCTGCATTAAAACACAATGAAATTAAAAAAGAACGTTTGGCAGAATAGAACAAATAAGATACTTTTACTGTTTCCAGAAAGTTCTTTGTCAATTTAATTTCCCGTGTGCGCTTAACTTTATACAGTAAAGTGCTCTTTGCCTCTGTGTATCCCATCATATTAACTGTGATGTAATAAAAATATTAAAAAATATTGCAATTTTCTGCTTACTACCTATGTCAGAGAAGGTTGCCAACGGAAAACGAGTTTATTTAATGATATGATGGTAACTCAATATTTATTAAATACGAATAAGCTTTTACCATGCTTTTACTTAACTCGCTTTTGAGACGCTACTCAAAAAAGGAAAGTCTGGTGGACTAATCCTGCCTGCGATCGGTTTTTTTTTCACTAGAGATGATGTCAATGGATAAACTTATTGGGTTTACAACATTATTTTTAATTTGTCGGATGACAAGTTCTTTATGTACCCATACCTCTGCAAATACTTAGTAGTTTCTCGTGAAGTCTAAAGTTCACGTATGCTTTAAAGCAAAAAATCACGTAAAAATCTAAGCAAATTGAATAGCAAGCCAGATATCTGATGGAGATTGATAATGTCAGTCCTGTTTTAAATATTAAGAAATTATATTTAAATAGTAGACATTTCTTGTTTTTATGGTTTTCTGGTGATTTAAGGTACCTTTAAGGTATTGTGATAATTTGGCTATTTAAGTACATTGCGCGCAAGGGGGAGTGTGTGATTTGACAATGTAAAAATGTGTATAGCGCAAAAAAATATTGCGGTCCAATTTCGACCATCTGGCTACCTTTAGTATACCTACAAGAAATGTTCCATGTAAAGTTTTTAGCTATATAAAGTTTTCTTAAATATACGAAGGATTCCTAAAGTATCATACTCAAAAATGAGAGCTTTCATCTAATTGGTGGTATGACTGCGGTTTACAAAGCGTTTCCGTGTCAGTTTAAATGCAATGTGTTAATAAGTGCGTGGCCAGTGTTTGCGAAGGGTTAACCCGGCTCGTAGACGCGGTCGTGTTACGTGGCTCGGGACTACGGGGTACCCAGGACTCTGCGGTCGGGCGAAATCGGCGACCGCGTGACGAGCGGCTCCCCGCATAAATCTCCGCGACCGCCAATTAAGGCCCACCCCGACAGTTTGTCTACGACGACGCCCTGATTGCTTTCACTCCGACACGAACAACCTCTCAACATCTATGTGTGGACTAATTCTTAAATTGACGAATATACGGTGCCAATAAATTGCTTATTGATAGATCACGTATAAAGAGCATGTTGATCTAAAATAATGACTTTTGTTTTCATGTTTTGGGAGGCGATCAAAAGCCAAAAAATATACAACAAAGTTCGCATTTAAAATATTCCATTAGCTAAAAAAATGCAGCAGCAGAATTTATTTAAGTGTCTTTAACTACATTTAAGCGTTCAATTACGAATTTAACTTTGACATTAAGTACACCCCTTTTCCCATTTATAACTACCCCGTGCCCTTGTCAGATCGATAACCCTTTATTTGTTCGCTACCAATACAACACGGTTATTGGTTATAGTAACGCTTCTTTTCTAACGTTTTGTGGACTAGCGGAAAGGTTTCGCATAACGATCATATAGCATCCGTGCATACTACGGTTAAAATGTACATACGATGTCGGTAGGAAAAGGTGTGAGCATTCGATTAAATAAATCAGCTGATTTCATTGGATTAACCTGTGATCATCTGATCATAAGATTAAACTGGGGTTGTTCCAAGTTTCTGAGCTTTAAACAACTTATAATTTTGATACTAAAACTTATTACGACTACGTAATGTTGGCTTCTAATAAACAGATCCTATAAACACATTTTAAAAATTAAACAGAATTAAAATTTATAAATCAAGGGTTAAGGATCAAACCCATGGCCTCAAAAGCGTCAAAGGTTGAAAGCATTGCTCGTTACCACTGTGCCAATGACATATAATGCGGTAATATGTGTGCGATTTTATTTATAAGCGTGGTTTGAGAGTTGACGCGGGTGTCGTTAGGGCTGTGCTTCTCGTGTGTCATTTTAAGGATGTGCCAAATTGAAGGCTCCAGCGTTATCGCGAGGGGAGTCTGATTTATGCCCCGGGACCGTGGCGCGCCCTCGCGCCTTCGATTAGAGGTTTATTCACTCGGCCGAGGTCAGTTTTCTTATACGAACGAAGCCGTAATATGGCCGCTTTTATTATGAGGGCTACAAAAATAACGCGTTAATAATCTCATCGAAAACGTCAAAGCTTTGATGCATTTGGTGTGCAGCATGACGTAATAACAGGGAGTGCCATATCATTTAATAAGATCAAAGTAGCGTCTTACGTAATGATGATGTAGGTACGAATAATTTCACTTTGATTTGAAGAATGCAAGGATTCAGTATCAGTCCGATAACATATACCTAGTTTCGTTCAAAGGAAAATTTCATGACATTGGTATCAATATTGACATGGCTGTTATTGTTGTACAGATTAATAATTTCTGAAATAACGAGTAAGAAACTGAAAGTAGTCTGTAGTCTATTGGTCCTGTGCGCGAGAACCAATCTAGAGGGTTCGATTCTCAGGTAAAGCAAGGTTTTATTGGGTTTTATATGAAATTTTCAGTAGCAGCTCGGCGTTTGGAATTGTGCTCCGTTAATGTCAATATGCTCGCCCTCTATTACATAAAACATACTGGCGAAGTAGCCTAAACCTTTGGGGATTACAGACGTGATGGTATGTTAAACCGATATCAACGGCTAATTTCAACATTTACCAAACTAGTCTTAATAAGGGATACTAAGACCACCAAATTATATATTATGTATTTCTCCGCCTTTCGGCCGATCCACTCCTTATTGTTTTGTATTTACTTATTTTGTTACATTTTTATTATATTATACTATATTTTTCTTTATATATTTATAATGTACTTCTTATCATTTTTATTTAAGTACTATTGTTTTTTGATTTTTCTTGAACTGGCTTACCATCCGTGAGCCACTAGGGTCTGGTTGAAAACCAGCTCCAGGCATTCCGTCTGGCATATGCTGAACCAGCACCGTTTCAGCGCAATTGTCAGACACACAATATACGTTTATACATATATATGTAATTACTTAACTGATTGTGCGGAATAAATTATTTTTCTTTCTTTCTTTCTTTCAAATTCGACAATTCGACTTCTTAAAGCAAATCTGGAATAAAATCTTCACCTATTTATGTAGTTATATGAAAGCAGGTGCCAAATAAACGTCATAGTCAGTTACACGCAATAAACGCAGTGTGTCTGGTGAGGCAGTAAACCTGCTTGTCTCAAGTTTGCACCGGTTTAACGTTCCGTTCCGCCTCGTTGCCGTTGTTATAGTTTTATGTCCGCAACACGCTATGGGGACACTGCGATGCGACAATTGTGTTAATTGGAAATGTTCACTGTAAAAATGTGAACATTTTTATGTCAATTAAACATTATTGTTGTGCCAATATAAATTTATTTCGGTTACTGGTCGGGGAAATGCAGAGTTCTATAAAAAAGGTCTGTGTATAACATTTTACATCGCCGATACTGATACGTGTAAAAAAAGGGGATTGCTTCATTTATATTTTAGCTCAAAGGACATAGGCCAAATTTCTATAGAAGCTGGTTCTGACATTTATTTTCAGTGTCCCAAAACAATTTATAGAGAGATTGGATTGTTTTTATGAAGTAAACACAATCCCGTTTGAAAATTATGTAGAAATAGCCAGGATATTTTAATAATGCAAAAAATACTTTTGAGTTTAGAAACATTAAACAAGTCAATTTAATGCGACATAGTTTTTGCCCGACTGAGGCAAAGTCCAAAAGGATAGTTGGCTATAAGCTAGGAGGCTAATAATTAGCAATCATTTCCTCTTTTTTTTCTGTAAAAAAATATAGTAGGTATAAAATAAGCATCAGCGTTTCATACTATAATTATTGTTTTATAAAAGAATCCAATACACAATAAAACAGAATTAGCGGATTTGTTAATTAATTATTTATAGAATTGAATTGTATTTTAAAACTAATTAGAAAAACGTGAATAATTATTATCTTTGAATACGAAATCATTACAAGTAAAATTAATCGTAAAGTGAAGTGAAGGGTACGTTCTGAACATGATAATCTAAAACATTTCCAAAACAATTACATAAATAAAAAAAACTATATATATCTTTTTTTGTGGCTTCTTAAAGAGATATTTCTTATGTTTTTTAAGACCTTAAAAAATCACGGATTTTTTCATATTTAAGGCATATTGGGACACTACCAACTCGTCGTCAGGTACGATTTAATACTGTAAATGTTGTATGACGTTGAATCAATGTTGTTATTTTTTGCACTACTAAGGTGACGAACAAGGTAAACGCCTAACTTATTTTCTTCTTTCCAAAATATATAATTCTTGCTCTTGTCTTATCCTCATTCAAGTTCCATTACTACATATACCCTTGTTCCATGTTAGTGCGGTTTATCATCAATGTTTCGGCAGTGCTGTGACACTAGGCCGATGTCGCCGCGTTGCCGTCGGTCGTGCTCGTCGATCCGTGCGCCGAATCCGTGATGACGGCTGGCAGCTAGCGTTAATTACGCTCTACCGAGCAATGAATGTATGACGAAAATACTCCTTACTGTCTCTAATCCTCTACCAGAAAACATTTTGCGGTCATCTTGGAAGCGCTTAGCGTCCAATGAAGTTATTTATTGCTCTGAAGGAGCAAAAAAATCTTTAAGTATAAATATTTCTGCATTTAGAAAGCAGAAATAAAGCCTAAGGTCAAAGTAAAACATTATCTATTGCGATCTTCATTTGTTTCGTATGTGTCAAAGATTTTAATTCATTGCGGCGTAGCTTTAAAGTAGATAATGTTGACATAAGTATAGGTAAAACAAAACATATCTTCAAAATTACCAAATATTTCGACTTACTTTATAGACTATGGCGTATGTATGACACGATGTATTGAATGTGGAAAATCAAAATAAATATGAAACAATCGTAGCAAATGGCGATCTGTAGTTTCTGTCTACCCCTATGGGAAAAAAACGTGAGTGGTATTTACGTATGTAAATATGTACTATGGCGAAAGGTATACACATTATCGTATGTCAGAATAATCCACAATTAAATAGCAAATGAGTGCGATCGGCGTATGTTGTAGCGCCGATTAGTCGTGGCCGTCAGTTTGGCGCCCAGAGCGCTGCACAGTGGTTTCATTTGCAAACACGCTAGATAGAAAAGTTATAAATTACATAGCTTTGGAAACTTAGTAAAACGCTAAGCTGTTAACATGAAATATATCTACAATACTGGAAAATTAATAACAACTCATACTTGTGGCAACTGCTCTTTATATATCACTAGCTTTTCGCCCACGGCTTCGTCCGCGTGGTTTATTGGCTTTTCTATACTAAAATATGTATGTATTATACATATAAACATACCTCTTGAATCACTCTATCTATTAAAAAACATGCCGCACAACCGCATCAAAATCCGTTGCGTAGTTTCAAAGATTTAAGCATACAAAGGGACATAGGGACAGAGAAAGCGACTTTGTTTTATACTATGTAGTGAAATATAAAAATCGCAGCTTACTTGTAGATTCAGTATTAGGTTTGAAGTTAAATTATGCGAAATGCTTTAATTTTAATAACGAATATACTTCGCTACCTCTTATTTGCTCTACTTCAATTAAGACAGAAAATAATAGTTAGCACTGTTTTATTATAACTAGACTCATAATTTTCTAAATCCTTTTCATAAAAATCTAGATAACTTTTTGCCCAACTAGCTAATGCGAATGGGAGCACAGTGCGGCGCCACGCTTGATACCGCCCGCTCATTTGCATCTCCACATAGATGACAACTTGAACACTGATGGTTCTCTCGAAATTATCACGAATATAGTAGTGGTGGGGTGATATTTTGGAGAAATATGAAGGGAGCATGAAATTTCGCAGCGTATAAAAATCTAAATGCAGAGTATGCTAGGCTGCATGGTTAGCGAAGGCAATTTGAACTGAATTTGATAGGATTCTATTTTTATTCATTATTGTACAGTAGGACGTCCGTTTGTCCAAACGCGGTCTCCACTCTAACACTTGTCTGCTCCAACTATCGTCTGTCCGTCTGCAGACTTGGCCGGCTCATTTCTGGATGTTTGGCGCTCTTTGGGGGAGTCCCTACGTTCAGCAGTGGACGGCAATAGGCTGATATGATTATGATGAAGATTCTACAATAGCGAAAGGAAAAGTATGGAAAAAACGAGAGGAGGTTTTTGCCCTACAGAAGGGAATACCCCAATGTTACTGTCCTACTAGTCACAATGCATTTCATTATTTTAAATTAAATTACCCCACTTTGTTTTTTTATATGCGATATGTAAGACAATAAAGTAAAAAAAAATCTTGAAAAACTTGACGGTATTTGTCAAAGACATCTTTCATTGAATTTCGCTGATTTCATTGCTATTACAATGCCTTCTCGTTTTCTTCTTTGATAACACGTCCGTCATTGATTGACTAGACGGCATCGGTACTATCTTTTAGAATACAAAAATATTTATTACCACAGAGGTATACTTCTGCACACCCACATTTAGCCGGTATGTTTAGGCCACAATAAAATGACCACTAGACTAATGAGGCAGTCATTTAACTCAAACAGAGCCTTTAAAAAAGTTGGAGCTGCTTAAGTAGTAAATGGATTTGACAACGCAAATAGGCGCATCAGTGTGATAATTTCCATACTGCCCACACTGTTTCCTAACTTAAGTTAGCTATCCCATAATGTAACATGACGTGTCAGTGATATAGGCTTTGAAACTTGGTTATAATTCAATAAAAGCCTAAATTCATTTTATCTCCCTAATTTAAACACGACGAGCTCTTCAAATAGCAGCTCTATTACAACTAATTAGGCGTATCTTCATTCTGTAAACCTTTAGCCTACAAGTGATGTAATGAAGCAGAAGAAAATTGTATTAATATACCTAAAATACCTTTACATTCCAGGCATCTTCACTGGAATTACTGATATGAATATCCATGATGTTCCTTTAGTTGGTGCTTAAGTATATTTGATAAGCCTATTAATGTTCTCAGGGTTTATTTAAAAGTTTAAACGAAACTATTACGGAACGCAGGGTAAATCCAAGTTATTAAAAATGTATCTATGGTATTAATCAGCGATTTTCGTCTCACTGAAGGGCAAAGGCCTCCCTACCCTTTTTCCATTCCTCACGGTTTAAGCCTATTTTGGGCCGATCCTTCCAGAAGAAGTCGAGCTAATCCCGCCATCTTTGTCCAGGCCTACCGCGACGGCTATTCTGCCATTTTATGAGGCCCACGAAATAGCAGATGGACTCTCAAATCTTGTATGGTTCCCAGAATAAAATTCAATGTAATTCTTGTTCTATCATTGGTCGAATATTGTCTACTAGAGACATCAAAATATATATATGTATATTTGTACTAAATAGTTTAACAGCGCAATCACATTAGGTAAGTTAATCTGCGGCCATCCTAATGAAGTTACCCGTATCCGACGACAGATCACCGCGACGCCTCAATTAAAATCTCATTATGGTTAAAATGGACTTTACTATTAGAGGGATACGACACAGTTGTTAAGTAAAATTACTATAGCTTAACATTGGATTTTGCATGAATTACTGTTGTCATAAAATAAATTGAGTCCAGGAACTTCATTTGATCGATGTTTCTGAAGTTTTAAAATAGTTACTGCTGCAATTCGTGAGGGCGAATGTGACCCGATTGCGCGACGACTGTTACGTTTTTTGTTTGAAGGTGCTCCCTTAACTGAAGCATTCGCCTGTATTTTAGCATTTTAGATTCGATTTTGAGCATTCAATTACATTACTGTCTCCCTGACTTAACGAGCACTTGCCTGTAATGTAACATTAAATTCCATTTTTTTAGCACCGTGTTGAGATGAATTGTGCACCTGTAATGCTCGACACTGTACCTTTGCATTTCAGGCGAATGCTCCAGGTGAAGACGCACCGTTAAATTTTTTTAATAAAAAGAGCTTACTAGCAATGTGAGTCGCACGCAAGCTAAATGCTTGTGTTATGATTGGGTTCACGTCGGTGTTGCAATGGTTGGGTTTCGAACCGGCAACTACATGATTGCAAGTCCGACGCCCTAGCCATTCGGCTACCGCCGCTTCAAACATTATTATTTTAAAATTTTCAAACCGCTTAATACGTCCACTTCCATGTCATTTTATCGAGTGTGGTGCAGTGTGTCTCCCTTCATTTGTATATCATTAGCATCATGGCGCATGTCTCGACTCACGGCGCACTGACATCGCTGACAGCTACGACATGCCATTTTCATAATCGACGCCATCGACGAACGAATAAACAATCAAACTGAATCGTAGCTTGGCGTTGAAGATAGATTATCTTATTCAAGTTTAATGCTGTAGCGTTTGTTATAGTAGGTAGGTTTAGATATATTTTTTAAGCTTACTAGCAATGTAGGCCGCATATTAAGTTAATCCCTCGTACAAAGCTAAATACTTGTATTACGAGTTCACGTTGGTAGTGTAATAAGTGAGTTCTGAACCGGCAACCACATGATCGCAAGTACGACGCCCTAGCCAATAGACTACCGCCGCCTCATCTCATCTATTTGTTATTTGTAAAAATTTATTTAATTAGAATAACATAACATAACATACCATCACGCCGTTTTTCCACTGCACACTTTAACGACAATAAAAAGTGGGATACTAAAGCGACTAATGCTCCCAAAATGGCTGAACTTATTCCAATTAAATATACTAACAAAACATTGATACGAAGTACGGCAATATATCGCTTGCTTGGTAAAATATGGTCGCAGCAAGGATGATCGGTCAAGTGGTGTTTGTAGTAAGGCGCGGCCGACGCTCCTCTGTTTGTCGCCGCTGTTTGACCGCCTTCTTTACGATCACCCATACCTTGCCACGATATTAAGTCCAATGTATTTCAAAATTGGAAGAACACGCCTTTTTATATAGCTTTTCGTGAATGTATGATTCAGAGTGGGACACCGATGTTTATAATGTTTAGTCAAACAAAACGCCTTTGTTAGACTAAATTATTTAAAAAAATGGTATGTTTCTGGAGGTCCTCTCTGCATGTATAATTTGAAGTAGTCTTAGCTGTTGTTATGAATTTATAAATAAATAAGCTTACAATAATGATGTGTCCGGTAATGATGTAGGTATCACAATTATGAATGATGTGACACAATTTAAATTATGATAAGAAAATTTTATTTTACCAGATAATTTTAATGTATTTTCGGATCAGATAATTGTGTTAATTAGTTCTAGGCTCAGCGAATTATTTTTTGACATGAAAATGACATTTCATATTTTTGAACACAAACGGCTATTCCTTTTAGCCTTCGATATGTGGCCTTAACACTTATTCAGGGCCTAATCCACTCGTTACACAAATAATACAACAGCTTTCAGTTCAATCACTCAATATTTTAATTAAGACAAAGATTATCACAATCACAATTTACATACATTAGATAGTCTCACAATTGTACCTCACCGAACTGATGGTTATCTACCATCCGTCACATCCAACGACTCAAACACAACTGACCGATGCAACCGGCCAAAACTTCCGTAAACTGTGTTGTAGTCATAGTGGGGGTGCTAATCTACGATTGGTTCCCGCCATTTTGTTTGACAAATCACAAAGTCACAGATTAACTTTTTAATTTCAACTTTAAAGGAACTTATGAAATAATTTATAGTTAATTAAATTCTAATTTTATTTAAATAATGAGTGAACCCTAACAATCGACCATCCTGACAACGTGTGCGTCCTCGCACACGATGCCAGGGGCACCCTAACAATCGGTTATTTGGCCAGTTGCTCAATCTTTACAACTAATAATAATATAAAGTAAACAAAATTATATGTTAACAAACAATAAATTTCGTTATTATTTTGCGTTAATCCTTAAATTACAAAAATATTGACATAAATCAAACAACTACAGTAACAAATATCAGGAAGCAATACATGGTTTTGTCCATGCCTATATGCCCATCTCTCGATATAGTAAGTGGGAAAACAACGATCGATAATGTTTTCCAATTAATTTGGGGTCCGAACGATCAATTAATCGGATTGCCCATTGACTAATACCCCGAACGATCGATTTATCGGGGGGGGTCCTCAACTAACGTACCTACAAGACGATCGATTTACTTGTGGCAGTTAGCAGGACAATGACTACATATCTGATATTTCTTATTATGATGAGACACGATCCGATCAATTCTCGTGTCTAATCTGTAACAAAGAATTGTGTGTACATCTGTAGTGCTGCACTTCGAAAAAACACGCAAATATTTAAAGGAATTAAGATATCAAAGTGCATATTTCTTTCTGATCTCTCAAATCTATTGTGAGTTCTCTTCGTCTTCAGACCCACTCGTATCAGAATCATTAATCTCTAAAGCTGCAATGTGAATCCATGGCATCATACGGTCCGCAGCAACGGTAGTCGGCCGCTTATTCTGCGTGCTGGCCAAACCTGGGACGGGGGCTACCTTATACCTATCCCTGCCCAAAACACTAATCACCCGGTAGGGACCTACGTATGAAGGCAAAAGCTTTTTACTCTGTCCATCATTATTAAAGCAGGTTTTAGTTATTTTGACAAGCTCACCCTCATGGTAAATTCTTGCTGGCTTTTTACCTTTATCATAAGCCAGCTTCTGTTTAGCCTGCTCGCTGTCAATTCTAACTTTAACATTTTTACGTAAAACGTCAACGTCACAGGGCTCTCGTGAGTCCTCGGTAACTTCATTAAGGATAGGATTAACTTCACTATTAATGCTAGTTCCAAACAATACTTCCGAAGGTGTTTTCCCGGTAGTTTTATGGATAGTGTTATTAAGACCCCACTGAATTTTGCCGAGAAAACTGTCCCATTCCTTTTCACCATATTTTACAGTCATGGTTCTTAAGGAGTCAAGAATGGTTCGATTGTACCTTTCTACCTGGCCATTCGACCTAGGGCTTGCCACAGAGTTAAGGATATGTTTAGTGCCCTTGTCTAAGCAGAACTTATTGAAAGCATGCGATGTAAAACAACTACCGCGGTCGCTGACGAGTCGATCCGGAGTCCGAAAGGTGAAGAAAATATCTTCTAAGGCTCTAATTGTATTCAAACTATTAGTGTTTCTTACAGGTTTGAGAAAGCAAAACTTGGTGAATGACTCGACAATAACTAGCAGATAAGTGTAACCCCTTTTTGATTTAACAAATGGTCCAAGATGATCAACATGTATCGTATGAAACGGAACTTCGACTTTAGTTATAGGGTGAAGAAGACCTTCGGATGCATTTGATTTATTTTTAGCATATGCACATTCGATACACGCATTTACATACTTTTTAACGAATTTTGACATTTTAGCAAACCAATAATTTTTCTTTATCCTTTCTAAAGTCTTCTCCACCCCGAAGTGGCCTATATCATCATGGTTCATGCGGCATAATTGCCATCTTGCGCCTTTTGGCACCACCCAACGAATGTTATTTTTATCGGATCCGGTATAACGAAATAATTTGTTATCCTTTATAACGAAATTTTCCTTAATGTACCGAAGCTCTTTTTCATTAAGGTTGTCATTCAAAATATCCCTAATACGACATAATTCTGAATCTCCGAGTTGAAGAGTGTGCAGCCAGTCTTCATTGCTGATAGACATAACTGTGGAAAATGTATCAAAACAACCCTCTCCAGAGTCTGTTACAGGATTGCGAGACAGTGCATCTACATGACCCATTTTATCACCGGCCCTGTATTCAACGGTGCATTGAAATTCTTGCAGTAGGAGCCACCAACGTGCTATCCTCGGAATGAGGTCACGATTTGAAAAGGTGGAGCGAAGAGCACTGCAATCTGTTATGACTTTAAACGATTTCCCGAGCAAATAAACCCGGAACTTTCGCAAAGAATCAACAACGGCCAGTGTTTCCAATTCATATGAGTGAAAATTCTTCTCCTCAGGGGAGGTCTTTCTGCTATAGTACGCAACTGGACGGAAGGAATCTTTTTCTACTGAACGTTGCAAGAGGATTCCACCTAAACCGAGTCTGCTGGCATCGGTATGAAGTTCGGTTTCTGCCGCCGGGTCATATATAGCGAGGATAGGCCTATCAACTAATTTGGACTTCAAATTATTAAATGCTTCTTCCTGACAGAGGCTCCATGACCATTTGACGTCCTTCTTTAGTAATTGACTAAGCGGGAAAGCAACACGAGCAAAGTCTTTAACAAATTTGCGAAAGTAGCTGGCTAACCCAAGAAACTGACGTACGTTATGCACATTCTCGGGTCGCGGAAAATTCATTACGCTAAGAATTTTCTTTTCACCTGGCCTTACACCTTCCGCGCTTATTTCATAGCCAAGGTAGTCAATGCGATCTTGTAAGAAATAACATTTGGAGAGATTCAATGTGAGATTAGCTTCCTTAATGACTTTCAGCACCCCTTCAAGCCGTTCTAAACATTCGCTCTGATCCTTTCCGAATATTAGTACGTCATCAATATACGCGGTTGCTTTGCTGAACCGAGCAGACCCTAAGATGGCGTTCATCATACGCTGAAAAACAGCCGGTGCATTCGCCAAACCAAATACCATACGGTTGAACTCGTACTGCCCATCAGGTGTTACAAACGATGTAAGGTGCCTGCATTTTTCCAAAATAGGAACCTGATAATAACCAGATGCGAGATCCAAGGTTATAAAACAAGCCTGCCCAGAGAGGCGAGCTATCTCGTCCTCAATTATTGGCATGGGGTACCGTTCCTTGACTGTAATAGAGTTAAGCATTCGATAATCGACGCACATTCTAAGTGAGCCATCCTTCTTGCGTACAAGCAAGATAGGGCTAGCGTACTCCGAAACCGATTCCCTCACTATTCCTGCATCTAGCATCTCCTGTACCATCGATTGAACCTTCTCCCGCTCGTGATGTGACAATCTATAGGGACGGTATACAACCGGACGATTACTACTTATGTCTATACCCATCTGAGTTACGTTGGTACAACCCAAATCTTTAAGCGAGGACGCAAAACAGCTTCTATACTGTGTCAATAATTCGAGCAATTTTTGCTTTACTTCGGCGCTAACTTTATCTCCAACACGTACAAGGTCCTCGTCAAAATCATCATCTACTGTGACAGGCATCTCAGGAGGTTCAACAATAACCCTATTTATAACGTCAACTGGTCTGGCACGGGCTAAAACTGTATTATCTCGAATCCAGCAATAATCTGAACACGGGATTATAGTTACATTAATGCGGTCACCATGGGAGCGATGGACGCCACCACAAACAAAATACTGTTTCGTCGGCTTGCCTGCAAAACAGTTTTTCAGGTGGACACTACCGTCAAAGCAAGGTTCAACTAGTGCAGTTACTGACGCGGCACCATGAAGTTCTACAACTCCTCCTGTTTTAACCCTAAGTGAGAACGAGCCACTTGTGTCTAGATCTGGAAGTGGCATTTCGCTACCGATATCAACAAACTCAAGCTTCGTCGCATCCTTATAAACTACAATGTGAGGCTGTTCAGTAAAGGATTGACCGACTAACATGGCAAAATTTTTGTCTAATAAGTCGTCACAAACAACCTTGCACGAAACCTGAGCATTTACTCCGTCTACATTAACATCCAGCATCAAACCTCCTAATGATTCTGTTATACCATTTCCGAATCCCTTCAACAAGGAGGGACTATGATCATGAAGCAAACCTATTTCGGTTACAATGGATTCTTTTACCAGAGTCACTTCACTACCAAAATCGACAAAAGCTTGATATGGTGACTTACCGTTAATTTCGACGTCTTTTATAAATTTCGAGTTTGATCGAATGGAATTTTCAGGACCTATCGAATTGATACGCATAGTCTTTGATATAGGATCATTAGATCGAACGACCTTGTTTTCAGGTTTAGTAAAACAGCTTTCGGCTTTATGCCCCACCTTATTACAGAGTGAACATTTTACTAAAGGTTTAGGACAATGCAGGAAACCATGTCCCCTTTCTTTGCAATTGTAACAGCCAGCGAAAGAACCGGACTTGGTTCCTGTTCTCTGACTAGGCTGACCGTTAGAGTTGTTCAGGCTATTAGCAGAATCAATCCTGTTCCTCACTTGATTTTTGTCAGCTATTTGATAGGAGTCTTTACTACTCATCAAGAATTGTAAAAGTTGATCTGGGTGAGAGGCACGCAATGCTAAAGCACCAGATTTGAGGGTCCTATCACTAATCCCATGTATAATACAATCCACAGCACGTTTATCGACAATATCACATTGGTTAATTAATGCTAGTTTCTCATAAAAATAGACCTCTACAGGTTCGTTATACCTGCTCCGTCTTTTGAGCATTTCCTCCAAAGCCTGACCATAGTTTTGTTCGCACGGAAAAGCGGTCATTAATTTTTCCTGCCACTCTTGCCAGGAAAACAAAACGGAGTTTAAACCTTCATACCACGTCTTAGCGAGGCCTTGCAGTTTTTGCATCGCAAAATGTACGATAGTCTTGTCGTCCCAACCATACACACTTGCACACTCGTTGACCTTTCTGAGCCAAACATCTATACGTTGGTTCTTGGTCGAAGGATTAAAATTAGGCAGTATATTCATGTGATCTACTTTCTGGTTTGTTCGTGCATCGTTAGTCGATGGTTGAGACGTCATGCTATCCTTTAAACATTTGAAAATATTCATAATGTATTTTTTAGATACAGAAGGGCTACGTGACCTTTTATTTCCCAGGGTGCTGCGTCGCTCGGCTCGGTGCTCAGGGTGTTGCTCTGCATCTCGCCGGTGGTGCGGCGCTGCGCTGCGACGACTCGGACTGCGGCTGCCGTACTCCGTGTTTCTTCGTGACGTCTGGCGACGTTCGTCGTGACGGCTGCGGTCCCGATCTCGATCAGTGTAGCGTAAAAGCCGCTCGCGTTCTTGCAAAAGCTGCTGCTGGCTCTTGACCTTCTCTCTGCTAGTAGCCAACTCTTGATCTTGGCTGCGTCGGTGTCGAGAACTGCGACCCCTTAGGCGGCTGTGGCTGTGTTCCCTTGCCCCACTTCGACTTCGTCGTTCCCGGCGTTCGGGCGTTACAAGCAGCCTCTGACTGGAGCCATGACTCCGACATCCAGATGCTTCATCCATTGCTTGATGCTCAACACGGAAAAAGAAAAACAAGATTAGGGTCACATATATTTTTTTTTTTTTTTTTTGCGGGTACCTCGGATGTACACGTCTTGTACTCAGTTGTTGAAGCAACACAACAAAAAGATTTTCTATAATAATCATGAATAACACAAGCATGAATTATATTTATACTACCTACCACACATTTTAAATTAACTTCGTTGATTTTAAGGAACTTTGTACTTTAGTGATAATTTCCAAAATAAAAATCATCTCAACGGTTAATTATACTACTGGTTTATGGATTACACAATTAAATTAGGGCTTAAACGATTTTTTATGAACTTGTACTTACGTTAGAAACGCTGAGTAATCCCACTTCTGAAATGTGGCCTTAACACTTATTCAGGGCCTAATCCACTCGTTACACAAATAATACAACAGCTTTCAGTTCAATCACTCAATATTTTAATTAAGACAAAGATTATCACAATCACAATTTACATACATTAGATAGTCTCACAATTGTACCTCACCGAACTGATGGTTATCTACCATCCGTCACATCCAACGACTCAAACACAACTGACCGATGCAACCGGCCAAAACTTCCGTAAACTGTGTTGTAGTCATAGTGGGGGTGCTAATCTACGATTGGTTCCCGCCATTTTGTTTGACAAATCACAAAGTCACAGATTAACTTTTTAATTTCAACTTTAAAGGAACTTATGAAATAATTTATAGTTAGTTAAATTCTAATTTTATTTAAATAATGAGTGAACCCTAACAGATATTAATTTCGAAATATTTTATTTTCAAAGAGCTAGTACGAAATATTCCGGTTGAAGCGTTTCGTTATCAAAAGTATTGTGTAGATTTCATGTGGAAATATTCCACGATTGTACAAATTTTTGTTCATAATCTTTTACACGTGCACATCATTACGGACACAAAACATGTTGTGCTTTGATGCTGACAAATGTTAATAATGAAAAGAGGTTGTGTCGGTATACATTGTTGAGGTTTTAATATTCAGAGAAGTCTTAGGGGTTCATTAGAAACGAAAGCCTACGTAAATATCCCCAATTATTTTTTTACACGTCGTTCAGGAAACTGAAAGATGAAATGTGTACAATTAAATTATAATTTATTTGATGATGTTTACGAACCATTAGTACCAGATATTAGGTTTGAAATTATATTTGTACATTAATAAAAAAATACTACAAACAAAACCCTCAAAAGTAGTGATGATATTTCAACCAAACAATTGCCGTTTTTTGTATAAATAATTCGGATGTTCGAAGGCTTCCCGCTCTGAAATACGAACAGTGTCAGTATTTGACCAGGTTTCCGTATTGTATTTTGTGCATTCATTGTTGTGAGAGCGCGAGTGCAATTTTTCACAGTATTTGCGGGTGCGGCCGTGGTTCCATTCCCTATGAGTTCATTATTTGCTTTCAATCAGCATTGTGAGCCGGTAACACCACGGCCCCCCTCCCTCTCTTGGTGCTTCGCCCCAAACCCCACAGTCCCGCGCACTACCATCTAAAGCGAATTTTGTTTGGTTTCGTTTTCGGATGCTGTTTATTGTTGAGTTCAGAAGATTTTTAAGCTATTAAATGCGTGTTGCTTTTCGTTTTTCGAAGCACAAAAATGATTGAAATTTCAACGAAATGTTGAATCCGAGCTTCGTAGTATATTCAATATTCCCTGAATACTCTGCTGCAGAGTTAATTTGATCGGAGAACTCGCTTGGCTTGTCGCAATATTAATATATATTTTATAGCTTTATGGTCGTGCAGGCAAAACTACTTTACATGGCTTACAATGATGTACAGTACCTACACTGAAAACGAGTTCGGAGCTCGCCCAATTAGATGCACTTAATTTTTCTCGAAGCAAACGAAAAATAACAGTAACAAAGGTAGCAAAGAAATGATAAATTAATTGATCAAACTCCAATTACAGAGTGTTGTCGCGCAAGGGGATGTTCGCGCCATTGAACCGTGTGCAATAGTTTCTGTAAGCTTCCAATTATTATAGTGTTGTGCTTATTAACGCAATCAGTTCTGATATGCGAACTTCCACATCCTGGCTACTAATAAATAATGGGATCTCTAAGAAATAACAACAGTTTCTTGTGTTACGCCAGATAGTTGTTACTATTTAGCATGAATCCGGCTTTATAAAAGATTTCGCATTATATATAAAATAACACTTATTACGTGGAACTGTAATTTTTCTATGCTTACTTAAAGTGCGCAAGACCAGGGCCCAATTCTGCTATAACATTTGTATCAGAATGATCGCCCAATGACAAAAACACTGACAGATATAGAAAAAAAACCTATATCTGTGATTTAATATTCTCAAGCAAGTTAGCGACGATTTTGAACCGCGGACTTTTGTAAAACTACTTGTCTTGACAAAAGTCCGCTATCAAGACAATCAGTACGATAGTGACTTAAAAGTATTATTTAATAGTAGGGTTTGCTAAAAACTATTAAATTTAGCCATAATAATTTATATTTTCTATGAATTCTGCATTTTGTCAACTAATAACACAAAGGCTATCAACTACAAAGGTTATTTTTCTATTTGCGACGACAACCGTAGGCGGATATTTTATATCATTTCTAGCTAATTTGCGGAACGCTTGACGCCCTTGCAATTCATATTTTTGGAATAAACGTAAGGGTTCAAAAAGAAAAATATAAGATATATTTTTCCAATAGGTGACGTCAATTAGTTGTGCTTATTTTTAAAGTGATACCCTGTGCCACTTAGTACATGTAGCTTCTACTTCTGGTTTGTGCACTACGGCTGTGTTAACTCGTGGTAGGATTTAGCTGCAGAAGTTCTTTGTGTAGTTATCCACCACATTGCCAAGTTCTGGTTTGTCATATCAATGACAAATGAGACTGATACTCACGTTTCAGATTGATTCAACGTGCTAGTAATGCCTCTAGTGTTACTAGCACCTATAGTTGCTTATTGCTTTCTGTCCAGCGAGAAGACAATTTGAAGCAACATTTATGTTAGGTTCGGTAATAGCCACTGGGCCATCGAGCCTACGTCTTACAACTTCTAAGTCGTAGGTTCGAACTGAGACAGGCTTTGTGTAAATTATTTCATCATTACTCGCAAAACAGCGAAGGAAAACATTTTGAGGAAACGGCATGTCCTAGAACCAAAACTCAAAGACATGTGACATCTACCAACCCGCACTAGGCCCGCGTGGTGGATTAGGTAAGGACAACTGCCTCTCACCGAAAGGAGGCTTGCGTCTCAGCAGTGGGAACTTTAGGTTGATTGTGTATGTTATCTAAACTCTTCTAAGCTCTTATTTGTCAGTACAATAAATATCTCCTTTTGAATTACAAATGCCATTTATATTTTTCAATATCTGTATCGAAAAGAAACCAATGCAGAGGAAAATGGTTGATATTGTTGTGGCAACGTCGCGGCCGCGCTAAAAGGTGAATCCTTATCGACGCGCAATTGGAAAGAATCCTTGCAACGAATTTCCCTCGTAGCTTTCACATTAGCTTGGTTATTGCTTTTTTGGTAATGGTTCACCGTTCTGCTAAAATTGGTATTTCCTGTAAACTTACCTGATATTTCAATAAATCTATCAGTAAACCTATTGATTGATTAAGTATTGCGACATTTATTATAGATAATATAATCAAATCTTGCTTACTAGTTGCACTGCTAACGAGGATGAAGAAGCAATATTGGGATTAGAAGTAATTCCCGAAAAAAAAAATGAAAAAGCGGATAACACACAAACTCACTTTTAATTTAATCAAAAACCAATAGTGTTGATCTTTTGTTTCTGTAAATCTACATATAAAAGAAAAGTCAAGCTCTATCGCAGGATCTGTCCAACTGATCGAAATAAGATGTAGGCACCCCAGGTTTAATTTTGGAGCAGTATTCTTTCTAATAATTTAAACAAAATGAAAATCTATTTAGTATCTTTTTGTATTTTTGTGGCATTTTCCATGCAAAGATTATTAAGTTATTTTAGTGAAGGAAAAATACGACCGCGGGCAGGATTCGAACCTGCGTCTTCTGGTTAAGTACACCAGACGCTATGACCGCTAAGCCACCGCGATTCCTACCCACCATGTCGAAATTTGCCTTCACATTTTTAATTTACGTCTTTGAGGTGACGTCAGTGACATCTGTTGAAAATTTTTGCATCTCAACCGACATGACATGCTTTACAGCAAGTACGATGTCGTACGATGCCACCTTACCTTTTAACTATCTTTTTGTATTTTTTAGGCATTTTCCATGCAAAGATTATTAAGTTATTTTAGTGAAGGAAAAATACGTCACCTCAAAGACGTAAATTAAAAATGTGAAGGCAAATTTCGACATGGTGGGTAGGAGTCGCGGTGGCTTAGCGGTCATAGCGTCTGGTGTACGTAACCAGAAGACGCAGGTTCGAATCCTGCCCGCGGTCGTATTTTTCCTTCACTAAAATAATCTATTTAGTAGTTTTTGCAACCCTTAAAAAACAGACAAGAATAAAAAAAAAAACACTTTTTTTGGGGTCGAGGACGTTTACATACTCTAGCCCACTTCATCATCACCGTCATCAGCCTATACTCGTCCACTGCTGGACGTACGTCTCTCTCCTAGTGAACGCCATGGAGCCCGATTTTCGCCTAGCCTAATTGGTTCTTTTTAAATATCTTTAATGTACAGACACAGGTTCTTTTCGATTTTATAACAATATAGCTGACCAGCTCTCAATACTAATACGAGAATAGCATTTTATATCGACGCGTTCACTAATGGTTTGCTATCGGCGTTAAATCTCGATAGACGTCGATATGCATAAAACGAGCGCGGTTCGCAAGCCGACGGCGCACCGGTTCCATTAACGTTACATACGACAATTGTTGCCGTTTAAGGATCGGAAGTCGATCGCAATATTATCGTTTAGTGTTATGCCCGGTGACAAGGAAAAGCTCTCTGGGCGAAGCGCGCGCCCCTGACGTCGCCTGCGGTGCGGTATACTGCCCACTTTTGTCGAGACCCGATATCGATATTCCACCTCTCTACCTTACAGCTTACATACTTTATACCTGATGGTACTTCAATTTGCTTTTCTTACCCAAGATATGTAAAAGCTTCCATATGTTAAAGCTTTGTTTAAAAAGGAGATTTGGCGAAATTATGAGAGGGTTAAGACTAAACTATACCAGAGTAATTAATATTCTCACTAGAAACCTGCAAGCACATTTCTCCCAAGCCACGCTAATTGATGCTTTATATCAAAATATCTAAGGAAATACTTTACCTCACATTTATCTTGGTGGTTTCTTTTAAAGTTTCCCGTTTGTTCCCGTGCAGGGCTTCCTGCGCTGGCTTTAGTTTCGGTGTACAAACAATAACAGTGCGGGACGCCTGCGGCACACCACCCTATGTTTGTGTTTTCCATTTAGCAACCATCGCGGCTTCAACTCTGTGCTTAAAGGTAGAGATCCCATAATTTCGACTATCGTTATTGGGCCGACAGGACGATGCAAGAAGCCTTCGTGCAATCATTCTAATAAGTTTTGACTTTCGGAATATTCTTTTTGTGTTTAGATTTTTCTTAATAAACATCAGAAGTGCAAGCTATGTGTCACTGCCTCCCAGCACATTTGTAACGTGTGTGGCGTACATCTGGGCGTTGCCGTCGTCTCTGTGACGCACCGTCGACGTCCAGCAGCGCGACCATACGGCGCCACCCCCTGCCGGCGATCATTGCTCGCCATTATCCCTCCCGTATTAAGCCACTTAGCTCAATCATGATTAATGTTTTACCGAACGCGACCCGACCCGAGGCAAATAGAAAAGTTATTTACTTGGCGTCGTAATTAGGCATTCACGACGAGTCGCTCGCGCTGCGGGCTGTCTGCGCGGCTTTGTCACCGACTAGACCGGTTGTCTGCTTTGAATGCGTTCCGTTAATTTCATTCAGATGTCTTTTATTTCCTTACACACATCATTGTGTTCGAATTTCAAACTTTTGAAATTCGAACACAATGATGTGAACACGCGATACACTACTGCTAGAGCTATTCTTACAACCACCAAAAATCTTGACACCTTTATCTCTTGTGTTCGAGATTTCACAAATATTTCCCAAAATCCGTAAATGTAGCCCAACTTTTTAAGTGTTCATGATTTTCCTCCTGCCATTATTCTAATTTACTAGGTACTAATGCATCTCATCACTATTTTTTTTACATAATCAAAATATCATTTCTTTTTAAGTTCACACACCAAAAAAGTTGACTTAATCCTAATTTAGTTCATCCCAAACCTTATTTAAGTACCTGGTCTAGACTGTCGTCGTTCTATGGACGGTGTCATTTCGTCTTGCTTTGCTAATTAAAGGGATTACGCTACAGTGCTCGCGATCGCGATAACAACATCTCTTTCCGATATCGAGCCGTGCCTTCCTGCAACGGAACTTGTAATTGTTTCTGCTAGAATAAACCCGGCTATTTAGTGCTGTGTAAACTATGTCAGCGCAGGTTCGCGTCAGGGTACGACGATGCAAGGAGTTCTGTTTTGTATTTGAAGTGACGTAATTCGACATATAGCGGTGTTTGTTATTTTAAGAAATGGTCGTGGATTTGTCATTTCTTCTTTATACTACTGATCGACTAGACACGCATACAACCTGATTGATCAGGTGATAAGTAACGCAATTAAAGATATTTACTACAATTCGACAATGCAAAATACTCAGATCAAATAAAAAGTTAAAAAGTAAAAAAATACTTGATCTGAGGCAAAATATAATAAAACTCACTCATTTTTATCTCTCCATAATACCATGTAGGTATGGACTAAAGATTAGACATAACTCCTAGTCTACCTTCCAATTGTGTCCGAATTATTGCCATTTGAAACTATAATAACATAATATATTCTAAACAATGTGTACCTAATCTGTCTTTGCCTTGCCTTCGTTTATAGGGAGCAATAAATATATTATATTTATCTTACTGTTCTTCCAAAACAACACTGTCCAGATTGTTGTGATTTTCTACCAAGTAAACATCATAATTATAAACATTTCCCGAGTGCGGCTAATATCGTATTTCAAAACTATCTTCGAGAAAATAACGATGTAAACAATTAGCTAATATTTTGTTCATCTTATTCAGTTTCTTTTTTATTTGGGGCTTGTTTACCTTTTCGTTGCTAATTAGCGGATTATATCTTGCAAAAATACGCCCTCGACCTCGCTTTTATTATTTATTATCCCAAACACGTGTAACACTAGAAGTGCTTTGCTATTACAGAATTAAGAAATGATAACATAAAATTATTTGTGGAGACACGTGTAGGAAGTGCTTAGTAGCAAGGGATGGGATTCTTTGAAAAAAATAACATGATACATTTTACTGCCAATTAGTGATTTATTTTGGGTTATAAAATCTTTCTGTTGTGTCTGCACGCCTCGCGGATCGCCCACTAAAGATCTAAGGAACGTGGTATAAACATTATTGAAAGCGAAATTGTACCTGTGTGGGTAGATAAAGCTGTTTGATGAAATATCAGTAAGGAGAAATATGAACGAAATAAATGTTGGTATATGAGTATAGTGGGCTCTGATAGCAAAAACTTACACTATTAGTGATGCGTGTCTTCACAATGACTTTGAAAATACATTAGGTTATAGAGTAAATCTGCATATCTTTAGGGATGGGGCTTGGCGTGCCTATTCTATTTTTGCAGATAGTCTTTAGCTAAGTTTGAAACTTAAACAAAAATAATACAAATTATACTTGGTGTCGGTGGCGAAGGGTCAATTTCGGTAAAAGGGAAGACTAAATGCTTACCTTGAATTGCTATTTGAGAGTAGATACTAATAGTTACTAGAGTACTAGATACTAATAGTTACTTCAAAATGGAATTTGATAGGAATCTAATGGTATTGAGCCTTTCACATGTAGATGTTTATGTGATCCTATTGAAAATCTCAAAGCGAAACTGCCTATTGGCACTAAATACAAACCCTTTGCCAACTTGAAGAGCTATTATTAAACACAATATATTATGCGAGTCCAATTTGTGCCGAGTCGTCATTTGAGGCCCTTGAAACACTGTCACGTGTTCCTAAGGCCGGCCCGGTGTCTGGCACATGAGTAATTAAATTATACGTGTACCACTTTGGGATAGGTCATTGTGCTTGTAACAGCGGGTTCCTGTTGCGGGGCTCGTTTGTAAATACTAGAAACTTCGTTAGAATTTACCGTGTTTTGTTTATGTAAACTATTCAATATTAATATTTTATAGCCGTGAGGCGTATTGTTTTTATGTGGAATACATACGTATTCTTTATTTATTTAATTCTTTATGCAGAAAAAGTACAGAAGCGGACTTAACGCCAAAATTTTCTGACAGTTTCTGTCTTTTGTACGTAAAAGTATAAGATTAATTTTAAAATGCATTTTTTATTAATTTTATTTAACTTTGCATGCATACGTTTAAAGATATATCTTTTTTGGTACATACCATCACGCCTGTATTCCCCGAAG
This sequence comes from Subacronicta megacephala, assembly GCA_958496365.1. Taxonomy (NCBI): domain Eukaryota; kingdom Metazoa; phylum Arthropoda; class Insecta; order Lepidoptera; family Noctuidae; genus Subacronicta; species Subacronicta megacephala. Next base: position 5,566,989 of record OY292530.1, on the reverse strand, counting down.
GGTTAAGCAGAGGTGTTCTTAATGTACACCCACAGTTCGCCGGTATGTTTAAGTCCCATGTAATAGCGGACAAGGTTTGCCATTCTCGGGGCACGAATCCAAACTCCCAGCTTTTGCTGAGCCTGCTGAGAATTTTATAGAAAATCCCAATAACACTGCTCGGCCTGGAAAATGCGCCTACGACCACTAGACTAATAAAGCAGTTTAAATATATATATTTTTTACTAACTTTCTGCCCGCGGCTTCTCCATATATTGATAATATATTGCCTATGTCACTCGGGAATGATGAAGCTTTCTATTGGTAAATAAACTTCAAAATCGGTTTAGTAGATCCAGAGATCACCCTCTACAACCTCACAAACTTTCCTACCTCTTTATAATATTAGTATTTTTGCTGCATGCCTATATAAAATCTTCGTAGTCCAGCTAAAATGATGCTGCTAGTATCCGCTGTACGCGTCCCATCACACAGTGTCCGCGTCTGGTCGCGTTGCACGTTCAACGCGCTCAATTCACGTCACGAACACCGACCGTTTTGTTTGCGCTTCCACTCGCTTTAATACGTAATTTGTTGTGAATGCCGCGAAATTGGCACACTGACAGCACTCTGCAATTGAAAACGTATCAACTTGTAAACAATCGCCGCACGCCGTTGTCGGGGCCTATCTATGATGTATTGCGATGCTCAGACAATTGCAGCGGCATCGTTATTATAACATATTGTAAAATCTGTTTTTCTGATAGTGATCAGTACTCCAGCAATGTGACTGATAGATTTTAGGAATATTATTCAAATTATATTTATCGAAGTACGGGTTGGTATTTCGTAAAGATATATTCTAATGAGCCCCTAACGCCTTCACGTGAACTTTAGATACAAGGCGGATAACTACACTAGTTTATTGCAATCTTAAACCCAAGAGAAAACAATATTCTTCAGCTAAAATACAACACGACTGCTATTCACTAAAAGAACTGTCATATTTGTTGATAGACTGCTTGTAACAGAGCCCGTGGAGGTCACTACACTTGATAATAAAATGGCAGACGGGCCCTTTTGTGCTGGCTCCGGCTCGGAAGTAGCAATTTTTCCATGACATCCGGCGCCCCGCCGCGCTGTCCCCGGCATTCGAGCACGCCACCCACCCCTCGCACACCCAACACTGCATAAAATATTGTTCCGCTAATGCTATTCAACGATATGCTCAAACGCTCGCTAAATGACTTGTCGACACGGTTTTTGTCGCCTTTATTGGTCTTTAACACTCGATACCGATACCGATGAATTATATCCGAGTGGCTTTCTGTAATATAATCTAAGATTGGATCCAATATTCGACATAATGGGCCGTCATATCTGGTCACAGTTGAGTAATTTTGAATATCTCGACCTTAATATGGGAATCGGATTAAAGTTATGACGTACGTAAAAAATAGTTAAGAATTATAGCTTTTCCTGACAGAAGTTCGTCCGAGGAAGTAGGTACCTACTACTACTATATTTTTTATTATTGGCAATAGTGAATAAGTGAGCGTAGGCAGATGAAAACGCTTCGTCTGCCTACGCTGCGTTTCCAAAAAATAGTTTCTTTCTTCTTCATGATAAGCTGTTGCAGTTTGGCAAAGTAGTTAGTAGGTATGTATCGTGTGTCATGAACCTATCCAGCCGCTCTCACTAACCAGTAAACTGCGAGGCTCAGCCAACTTCGTTTTAAATTCACAAGGAATACTTTCGATTAATTTCGCTTGTTCGACAGCTCGTTTTAATAATTTACTCCGACTTGTATCGACTTTTGGCTCGTAATTGCTGAGCGTTAAATTTTAATTATCAACTTTACGACATTGCTATAGAGTCCAGAACGTAGTGAGGCAGCTTTAATTTGTGACCGGGTTTACTTTGCTAGTTTTTGTAGGACGGCCGTGGTGCAAATAAACAACCGTACAAACTGTTAAATAACTCTCAATGGACAAATTATTTTCGGTTCTCTAAGGCATTTGTATCAGCTTCCGGGGGAAGGGTATCGCTGTCAAAATAGGCTCGGTAGTATCGACTTGTTTATTTAATGGGTATTAATTTGGCCTGTAATTATATTATTACTCAACTGAATTTTCAAGTACGCAACTTTAGGTAGTCATAATTAAAAGGCTGTCAATTTCTAGCTTCATCATTATGTATTCAAAGTGATGTGTTCTACTAAATCTGATTTTGATATGCTTAACTAATAATTTCATTTATTTTGTCCTCCAGTAGTTCTAAAATATTCAAATATATAATATCATATAGTGTCAAATCTTGTTATTACTTTCATTATTTTGTAAGTCTGTTTATGTATAATTAGGTAAAACATCTCAACGAAGTCACATACTTTAAACAATGTTGTGTACCTACTGTTATAATTGGATTTCAGATTTAAAATTGTATACTTTAAATTTGCCTCATAACATTACTTAATCTGTTATGTGTTACTGTATTTATTAAATACTTTAATGCTGAGCTGAGGCCCTTTTGTCATAATTAGCTATATAAAGGCATTTATCTTGTTAGTTTGTTATTCTTAAGTAACTATAGTTAAGGTTTTTGGTATGCTATTAGTTTTTGTGCCAATCAACACATTTTCTTTCTTTCTTTCTTAAATAAATAAATAAATATGAAAATGCAACCATACAGATGGTGGTAGTTTTCTTTATGGACATAATGCGAGTGACAAGACTTAAGTCGGATATGATGAGCGGGCGGCGGATCAAGGGTAGTCATGACGATGCCCCAGGTCCTCTCGCCTGTTATTAAGCTCCTCTCAAACAATATGCCGCAAATTGAGTTAACTCACTAATAATGGTATCGCGGCTGGCGAGGGCTCGACTCTCATTGAGGACAGACAATCTTGCCTCCCTCCTCTCGCGAGCCCCTATTAACCTTTTTACTCGATTTGGTGAGTTAATACACATGGTGTATGTATACGAGACATGTTACTTATATTTCAGTAATTATCTCACTAACGTTTCATAGACTGAATTTTTTCAAGAGAACTTTTAAAATATACCGTAAAATAAGTTGTTTCCTGGAAGGATTTGGTAGGATCAATTTATTTGTAACGAAGCGGATTTAATTCGAGTTTTTACGTTGAGAAAGCGATGAGCGATGGATCGTGTACTAATTTCAATGAAAATCCTTGTTCATAAGCTGTTTTAATTGGATAAAGAGGGATTAATTAGTCGTTATCGTCAATTTTTTATTTGAAAATCCTTATATGTTATAAAAATCCATTAAGATAGTATGAAGATAACGGCACGTGCAGTTAGGTATAGTAGATATATATGTGTGACGGGCTCACGGCACGCATGCGACTCCGCGGCATCAGGCGCGCCCCCAGTCCCGACCGCCGCGACCTATGATTTCAATTATTGTTTGATGTCGTTATTTCTCTTGTGTTTATTCGGGACGCGTTTCTCCATTTTTTACTTTACCCTTCCACCCTCGTATTTGCTCCACAAATAAGACGCCGCGGAGGTGCGCTGCCTAGTCTTGGTAACTGATATGTTTGGCGCTTTCCGTCGAGATGTTTAAACAAGACGCAGCCAAATCGAATTGAGTGCAGTTACTTTGAGATACTGTCTTTCACCTCAGATCTTTCTAAAAGCTCTTTACGTGATATGTGATTCTAGGGTTACATGTCACTTTTAGGACTCATTATCTCTCATTGATGTCAAATGTCTTAGTCTTTGTTCGCGTTGCAACCTTTCCTACGCATTTTATATCACTATACCATTATCCATTTATCCTTTTTGTCCGGTTATTAGTGTCGTGTTACTAGAAAACAAAGAGTCAAGCCTTTCGACGTCCATTGTTCTCCTATGTGTGACATTGAGACCCTAATGGACTATCATACTTCATGTCTAGCCAACGCCGTCTCGCCGTCATTGTTAGTTCCACATAATGTAATAGATTCTTAAAATACCATGAAATAACAAGAATCGTGAATTTTATATCCTTAAGGATAGGTGTACGTACATTTCAAGTAATATTTTAAAAGTTACATAGTATAAAGTACTAAGTGTATAAAAAGAGCAAGAAGGTGTGACACGCTGAGTGAGCTAAGATATATGCGGCGCGCTGTGCAACAGGCGTGATTCAAACCGTGGCTGCGGGATTGCCAGCACCTGCGGCTTCCACGTCCACCACTACAAAACCACTCTTGTTCTTAACATTCTAAGGTTTACTTTAGTAAACATCCACCCACTCAGCCAAAAACTAACCCTAAACGAGAGTTTGTCGGTTTCCTTAAAGTGGTTGCGGTAAAGATCAGTTTCGTAGCGCCATTGTTCCGCTTCCAAACCGCGCCGTCGCAATATTTCAGCACTTTACTAAGAAATAACAATGCACCGCTCGACGAAAGCACTATAGTTGTGAAATAGAACAGCGCAAGCAATGCTTCATCATCATCGCAAGATGCCTGGAGTGCAATATTCTTAAGAATAAAGCGCAGTCGTTGCACTTACAAATTGCTTTTTAGAATGTTGGTGGTGATTTAATACGAAACTATATAAATATTTTGCTCACTGTTTTACCTGCATTGGCTCGGCATTTGTCCATGGACGGCGATAACTACTTACCATCAGGTAGCTCGCCTGCTAGTTTACCGAGTAATCCCATAAAAAACCTTTAGGAAAACCTTTGTGTCGTTCCGATGAAATAGATGAAAATACAATAGATTTACGCCAATAAGTATGAAAACACAAGGAAAATAATATTTTTCTTCGACAAACAATTCTGACCCGAGTTCGTAGATACTTACAAAATTTAAAACAAATAAGTGCGGATCGCACAATAAGAGTTTGAAGAAGTTACTTATATGTTGGGTGTTGTGGCACAATGGGATCGGACCAGCGTCCCTATAAGCCTTCGCAGGTGTCGCCTTCTTTCCATACAATACGGTCGCCTGGCGACGCGCGACAAATATTGAGGACGTGAGAACGATGAATGTGTCCCTAAGACAACTCAACTGCTTTTTATTTCTTTGTAAGAACATTTAATACCACGTTTTGTGTCGAGAGTTTTGTTAGAGCCGTGATTGTATTATTTTATGTCTTTTATGTTATTTGTATCGTTTGATATTTATCATTGTGTTTATAAAAGTAGTTGTCCTTACAAAAAAAATATGGTACAATATCAAGTTCTATTCTTTTCAGAGGCGTATTGTTAAAACGATTGACCGTCGTTACTGTAAGATAAACAACAAAGTATCATTAACACAAAAAATAATAAGATTTTCTGTCTATTTCTGGCCAATCATAAAAGAAAACATACCATATACCCAGAGGGTTGAAATCAAAACTTGCCTTGGAAAAATCCACTATTCATTCTAGCATACAGTATGTGCCCACACAAACATAAAACCAATGCTTTGTTTATCTTAATTAATTATAGATCTATCTTTGATTTGTTTTTATTTCGAGTAATATCAAATGTTGGTGTAACCGAAATACCGAGGGCAATGGAAAATATTGTGATAACCGTCGGGCAGTATAAACCAACTCAACAATACCTCCAGCAGTAAAAGTAAACAATAATTGTGTAACGTTTCATTAACGAAGACTTCTAATATGATCGAATTATTATGTACGAATCGTTTATATAAAACCAATAAAAGTTGTCACTTTAAAAATCATTGGTACATATAGCTTTGTTAAGTACATGCTTAATTATTACCTCAGAAGTTAATTTTTTCAATGTTTATTTATTTGTTTTCAAGCATACACAGACAACTTTACAGTTTAAAAATCAATACGTAGCAGCGTTCAGAATATCAAAGAATACACAAAATAAAACAAGTACCTACAGAACATTGAATAGAAAAATAAAATACAATATAGAATGGTTAATAAACTAAGCCTCAGGACCGAAGAGTCAAAACTTTGTAGACATTTTCAATTCTTTTATTTACCTAAAATTAAACTTATAAAACTTTACAATACATAATTGAATTATGTATTTAGTATGTATTTTTAAACTCAAATATCGAAGACAAAGTGATGTTAAAACGGATGTCGGAGGAAATAGCTGAAATTTCTCTGGAACAACGAGTTTTTGGGGAAGAACGACGTGCGTACTGTTAGCGGGAGTATCCGGTGTCCGCAGTGGGACGCTCCGGGCCGGGAAATAATGCCATTTCCGATGAGAGCCCGCGGGCCGTGTCGACAACGAGATTAGGGAAAAAATACGGGAATTTAATAACACCACCGACATACATCTTACGTCATGCAAACATACTGCTGCACCTATAACAGAAATCCATAGACAACTATATCCATATCTAATTAAATTCAGACTACACCATAATGTCAAAATGGAACGTATAGCTCAAAACTTTAATTTCCGTCTTATCAGTACTATTGAAAAAACTTCCTTCACAATTTTGCAAAATCATAATATAAAAGGTTCATTTCAAAATTTGCAATGAATTGCCACGTGAGCAGTTCAAAAAACGGAAATGCGGTAAAAACGTTTCGTGATCGCTGGGCACGTGACCGAGCGCTACGAGACCTCTACGCGCTACGGAGCTACGAAGCTACGAAGTCACCGTAGTCGTAGAGCTTTATCTATAGCCATGGCCAACGATAAATCATAATTTATTATTCTTGGTTTTTTATTTTTATGATTCTAACACTTTTTTTATTAAGTTGGATTCCTATTATTCCATTTATTTAAATACTTTAAATTAGGTTCATATTTTTACAAAAAGTACATTTTTTTTTTACTTTTTCCAAATTAAAAACACCAATCGGAATCTCGTTCCCATACTGAATTGGTCAGGTCTGACGACTTGATCTGATTATGTCCACGAGTACCGCTTTTTAAATGAAACCCAATTATTATTTATCAGCAAAATAACTGCTGAATTCAAATCCCATTTATAGATTAGTATGATTAAAATAAATATATAACTATATATGAGAGCTACTCTCAGACTTATTTGATTAATCATTTTATAGTTTGATATTATTTTTTACTGGGTGTAAAGCAATTACCTAGTGGAAAAATATGTTAAGTGGACATGTAAACAAAAAATATGTTCTAACAAATTGTTAAACATCTATTCAACCGAGCCTATTGTTTAAAAAATAATTTCATTACAATATAAAAACTTTCTTGTGTATAAAACACAAGAAGTCATAGAAATACTCGTGGAGCCTCAAAGTAAGTCGAAGTTGCCAACCCTTAGCAATTCAGAATTGGCGACTGGAAGTTGGTCCTTACAAAACTTAATAGAATTGGAACCCGCCGTCCAAGTTGGCATCAATTGTAGTGATGTGTAAGGCTTCCTTGCGACAAATCGAGCGACCCTAACGCTGTTTTCATGCTTTTAAATAATACCTATGTTAATTAGTAAGGTACGCTCGGCACGGGGCGGTTTTGGGGTTGAAATGTATGAATGATGACTCGATATTTACTGGTTGAATACCGTAACGCCAGTCATTTGTTTAGGGACTTTTAAGTTTTTTTTTATTGAGTTTATTTAAAAGAACATGTTTCGTTTTCGATGGTTTCTACACTAAGCTTGGGGCTTGTATCATAGATACCAATATAGTGTTTCACTGTCAATAGTGTTAGAGATGTTCTTTGCAAAAAGAATCGTTGAAAATGAATCCCTGATCCACAATAAATTTTTATCCTGTTATATGCCTGATACAGAAATTAAATTGGCTTAATTATTTCTGCGTATTTTAATTTAATCAATTAATCGTTTTATCAAGTTGTTTAAAGAGTTTAAACAACTTTTGGGTAGGTATGCGATTCCTCTTTACAACAATATACAATCCGTTTATTTTTAATTCTTTTCCTTCACCAAATTTATGACATGATCGTTTGATTCAAATTGTGTGCTCAATCTTACCTTCTCAATTCGGATTAAAACTGAGCATTCTCAGTTAACTGACACAAGTATACTGAGACATGAACTAAACTTGAGGAGCAAGTTTGTGTGTTGAACCGCATTTGTCGGCACCGATCGCAACTTGTGCGCACGATTAGCATCGACACCAACTTGCTCTACACTATATCGAAGGTCTAGTTTCATACACCACATATTCATGAACCTAAATTCTCTTAGACATTACACAACGATTAGGGATCACGTTGTTTAATTTTGGGCAAGTTTTAATATAAAAAATATATCTGTTTCAGCAAAGGCCTTTCGTGTCATACTCATTTAATAAAATTACGAGTATTTTGAAACAAAGCAAATGTAAAACAAATTAAAACTTACTTAGTTTATTTTTTAAATTATACTCTTTTACCGAAATTTACGGCATGAATTTGTGTGTTCATTTGATCTTTACAATGTTATGTATGTAACTATTATGTGATGCGGGGTCACTTCTCGTCATGAGCAGGCAGCCAAATTTCTTGTTGGCACTTTGTTGGACATTATTGTAAAACATCTTTGACATGAGCTCGGGGTGAAACAATAGACAGCACATATCACACATACTCTCGTTTAACATTTTGGAGCCGTTCTACGCAGTTATTAATAAACTTGGGGACCTTTTTCGTATCAACTGCATGGAATTATTGGATAGTTGGTATTGTCAGCAGTGGTCATAGTCGCGAACGCAGCCGTCGCCCGGAATGTCAGTGGAATTTCATTTCGTTAGCGGCGCACCCGGCCGGGGTTGCGGATTCCTGCGGTCAACACAGACCCTGAGCTAGCACCCTTATACATTCATACATTTTATTCCATATTGACGTACTTCGCAACGTAAGTCATATTATCGTCATAACTCTCCTTTATATTATTTACTAACTACAAACATTTCACAGAATCTCGTTTGCAAATTGAGCGGCGTTAAAAAATGTTATTATCATAATACGGGGAAAAGATTGATTTAAGATTGAGATAAGGTAATTTGCGATAAAAGGAACAGTGTATAACCTCATTGGGAGTAACCTTTCATATTTTCAGAGCGCCATTAGAAGTTGAGCTTCAGTCAATATATAAAAGAGCATAATGTTAACACAAAATTATTTTGTATACTTACTCAGTCATACGTCGCTGTCTGTCCTTTATTATTTTTAAATAATATATAAAAAAAAAATTTGTTGAATGTAAAAAACTAATCAATCATTATTGTTCATCTGTTAAATTTCTGTGCTAAGTTTAAAACCAAACAATAAGATTCTGTTTTGATTAAGTAATTGTTTTACACATGTGAGCATTTTCTGGAAATTATTTTTGTTAATAATTTTCTTACACAAATTTTGTTTTTCAGTATTCGATTTTATAATATTCATTATGATCAATATAGCTGCGATTAACTGAAAATTAATCGGATCCCGAAGATTCCGTTATCATATAAATCATATTCGAGGCATTTCCCGATGCTCGCCAAGTATTGTAAAGAGAGCGTCTCGCCGTCAGCCGCTCTCCATAATATTGTGTTATACCTTATCGAATTTGCATGTTTTTTACTGAATAACATTCCTTTGGCAGTCGAGATCAAAGGCCGAGGCGAAAGTGATTTCGCACCGAGTTAGTTCAACAAGATTCAGTTTCGCCCCTGCTCCTATCGGGCTTCTGAATAATTTTCGTGTAATAAGGAAAATTGTAAATGGGCATTCGACTCGTAGATATTAGTCGACGTCAAATGGCTTACTTGTATCTCGAGATAATTTGATCAATCTAAACAAATAAATAAAATTAGAGTAACAACAAACAGACTTTGTTTATCAAAATATCAGTTTTTATTAAATACATATGATAGTATACAGCGTGGAAGGGACATCGACGCACAACCGCTTACTATTAATTCAGAACATGATTCTGGAACCCCTGCCTTTTTCACTCGAAATTTGTCGTCGTTTAAAAAAAATCTGCTGTTCCATACATTTTTTCCGTGTAGGCATTGCACTTTTGTGGTAGTAAGAACCGACGAAAAATATTAACGTAAGGGGCCAGAACCATGAACTGAATTCATGGTAAGCGGTTGTGCGTCGATTTCCCTTCCACCATGTATACGCTCCTTACAAAAACATATCTTATTTTTTCAAAATGAAGAATTAGAAACTTCTGAAATCAAATTGTATTTACTTATTGCGTGGAAAACTTTGTAATAAATAATTAAAAGCTAATTAACAGCAAAAGGACAATAATATACCAACTACCTATGTAGCTCCCTAACTCTTACTGTAACGATACAAGTGCTGATTAGTTGCCCTAGTGTAGTTTGGCAGATTCCCTAAAAATAGGATAGGTATCCCCAAAGATTGCCTAACAGCAGTCTGTTATCAGCCGTAATCGACTTAAAGGAAATTAACAAAAAAAAGTCACACGATACAGTCAAGACGTCATTTACATTTTCCATTACTGAAGCGATTAAATATTTATGGACGAAATAACATTAAGACCGCCGCTTGTTTCTTACATTCGTGTTTCTTACATGTATGCTTAATGGGCTGGTAATCTCGCGTCGTTTGATGTCGAACGGCCGACGCCTGTGGAGCTTAGCTGGACGGACGACGGCGACGAAGGACCATTCCTGTCCCTCTTTAAATTATTCCAGGGACGATCTGTCGGTAAAATTGTTACTTAAGAACTTAATCGACGCGTTGCTCTTTGTCTGTGAAACAGATGTTTTCTCAAACAACATTTTATTGAATTCCAATTTGATTGTCCCCTTTGTGTTTTTTACCTCTGATTTTAAATTGCTTTCAATTCGTTTCTTTTTATTAAATTCTGATCGCTGAGTGTTTTGTCAATGTAAAATTGCTCATTGGTTAAAAAACTGAACTATTATTTGTAATTGATACTTTGCGAATGATGTGATTCGTGAAAATTTTATTTTTTGTTTTGCTTGTTACCTATTTCACAATTAATTTAAAATTAGCAATCAAATGGTAATCATATAGAGTTTCCTGCGGCTTCGCCCGCATAGAGTCCCGGTTATGCCGCGGGTTTATAAATGCTCTGTTATTCGGAAATAATGTAAGTTGCCAATGGTGAAAGAATGGTGATAAAAATCTATAATCATAGCAATAGTAAAACGATGCTTTTACTACCTAAAAGTATTTCTAAGAAGTATACTCGTAATGTGACTGTCTTATTAGTCTAGTGGTCCTAAACGCGACTGTTACGCTAGAAGTCCTATTCCCAGGTTCGAGGTCCTAGAGGTTCCCAAGTCCTAGAGTTCGATACCCCGGTCGAGCAGTGTTATTGAGTTTTTCTATGAAGTTCTCAGTAGCAGCTCGATGTCTGGATTTGTGCCCGGTTAATGGCAATAGGCTCGCCCTCTATTACATGGGACCTAAACATAACAGCGAACTGTGGGTGTACATAGTACATCTCTGCCTAATCCTTCGGGGAATACAGGCATGATGGTATGTAATGTGTACACAGTATTAGCAGCAAGGTTGCTCGTACGGTCACTAGGTTCCCTTCGAGCAACTAATAAGCAGCCTTGTGCCCATGTTACAATGTTAATCGTATCCTTACCCCTTATCCAGCATTGAAAGGCATTCAAATGACAGCAGATAATCCAGTAGCAATTTTTATGCTTTCCCCTGATTATGTGAGTTTTAACGGCTTTAATTGCTAAATCGAAGCAGTGGCAGCGATGATGAGTGTAATTGCACATTTTGTATTTAATTTCGGTTTTTAGTTTTCGCAAATTGTACATCTACGTAATATTATAGGTTTACGGCAGTAAGAATTGCGACTTCAAATATACCTTAATCACAATTGAGTACTTACTAAAACTTTTATTTAAAAATCAATACATATTGTTAATTTACATAACTATCTACTACAATGACTTCTACTTACTGCCATGAACCTAGATTGTGTTATAGACGTGCAAATTGAGAAAATCGAAAAAAAAAAACATTTTGCTCTCAAAGCGAGACGATCCGCTTAATTCATATTAATTAAATTCTATGACATTAACCTCTTGTGTTAAAGACAAGAACTAATTAATTCCTTATACTGAATAAGACAAGACTATAGATAGAATATATCGGAATTATAAGTAGTAGATACTTATCTCCTTTTAATTTATCAGTCTACTTTCTGATGCGGCTCTATCATTTTAATTTTTAATGTCAATATTTTGCTATATTTTACAATAAGCCGCCATAAAAAATATGCACAACAAACGCATTAGTGAGAAGCACATCCTAAAGAGCATCATGTATAAAAAAGCAAGTCTTTACACTCGAACACAATAGCAGAAGAAAAGTGTATATCTCAGTGAATATCGATTTCAAATAAAATTGCAACCTTTTCAGATAACGAGGTGACATTTCCCCTTTTCCGGGGCCCGTTTGTCGCCCTTGTCGTACATTGGGAATTTATCCACCGAAATAAGCAGATAACGAATCTAATGGCATCCATACACGAGAAATATACGATTGGCTCGACGCTTGTGAAGTATTGTCGACGACAACGACATTTTGTCGAGTTGCATTCATGAATTATTGGGCAACCCTTGCTTTTTAAAGGCATGATTTGATATTTATAGCGCTTATTGGGTTTCCGACTTAAAAAAAACGAGGAGGTTCTCAATACGAATATTGTTATTTATTATGCGTGTTCGCCCTTAGTTTTGTAGTTCCGATGGAAACGCCCTTATAAATTTGGTTGATTTTTGATGATGGCTATAATTCTGAAAATACTGAATACAATGCTGGTAGTCAGTTTTCTTAATAAATATTTAATAAAAAAAAATTGTTACTTATACATATATAATTTTAGTTGCATATCAGCATGTTTAATAAGTAAAATAAAAGTTAAATTAGATACTGCACCTACTGCCAATCACAAAAATAATTATGCTTTACTTTTAACCCACACAAATAGATCATTGCAAAAATTCGTCTAGAAATCGTACGTACAAACTTATAATCAAACATGGCGTCTTGTGTTTCAATAAGCTCCTAATGATGTCCGCCCACTGCGACGCCGTTGCTTCACGTATAGGTACTTGCTGCTTGACTCGACGCCATGCCAGCAGGTAAAAATTCACAAAAGACCCACTTATAAACATTTTTTTTTTTTTATTCGTTTATTCATGGATATTATACATACAAAGTAACACAATTCTTCTGCCAAACTGCAGTACAGTTTGTCGGCAGTGTTCTCGTGGATACAGCTTTTAATATCCAAGTATAATAAAAGAAAACAATAAGATGTTCACACAAAAAAATAATAATAATATAAACAGCATAATATGATGGGCTCAGATCATCTTGCCCACCAGGCTGGCATGAGCAACGCATGCACAGAACCCCCCGACCGGCGGCGCACCCCCCCGCCGTAGGGAGACGAGCAACCCACACCATCGACAGCGGCCGCCGCCCGCAGCGTCTCGCTCGCGCGGCGACAACAACAACACGCCTCGTGCGCATGCCAGGCTGGCCGGCCCGCGCCTGCCTTACAGACTTATTAGTTAGCTAAACTCCGCCTTATATAGGAATTAAAAAGGTTCTTTTTATATAAAATAATTACAAAAAAATAAAATAAAAGTACATTAAACTTGTTACAGCTACGGTTATTGCCAAAATTCTTAAAAGCTACTTATAAACCAGCGGTCACACTATATTATAATCAAATTTACTTTTTATCTTGAGACTGACGGAGTTAGGTACTTACTCTAAGGACATAAACCTAAATAGTGCTTGCGCAGGACATTTTTTAAAACATTTTTAGAGACAACTTGAGTTGCTTTTGAAGGTAATTCATTTAATAGTGTTGGAATTAGCCATCGCTGCGTCCTTTGACCAAAGTAATTATTTATTTTAGGGACCAAGTATTTGCTTCTTTGCCTCTTTTTGTTACGGGTCGGCCGGTTATAAACTCTCTCAATTTTGTGTTCATTTTTGTTATGGTGTCCTAATATTATAGATAATTTGACTTTTTTTTGTATAGGTAATATTCTGCAAATTTTAAATAACTTTTCGTAGTCCTTATTCAGTTTGTCTTTGGTTGTCTTGTTTGTTAATAATTTCAATAATCTAATTTGCAAGTTTTTTATTTTGTTTAAGTGCACGGGAAACGTCAGCCCATAAGCAGCCAACCCGTAATTTATTGTTGCATCTGCCAGTGCGTGGTAAAGAACGTACAATATTCGCTTACTAACTACATATTTTAAATTATTAAGTTTCCCTAGTACTGAGCGCAATCTACCACACACAGTGTCTATATGAGCGTCCCAAGTAAATGATTCATCGATTGTCAGTCCTAGGTACTTGTAGTTCGTCACGCGCTCAACACACTCACATTGACAGTTTGCTTTGCGATCATGAAGACATTCATACGAGTGGCCTTTTACTGAGATACAGGCGTTTTTAGCAATACAGTTGTACGGAGAGGATATCAACATACATTTGGTCTTACTTAGATTGATAAGTATGCCATTATCGTGCGCCCATTTAATTAAATTATCAAAATCTTCCTGCATTGCCGACCGGATCAGTTCACAGTCCCGTCCACTGTATGCCAAGCACGTGTCGTCTGCATACATATAGGTATAACAGTGTTTAATGACATTGATCATACTATTAACATGCATGATATACCCAACCGGTCCATAAACCGACCCAGTCGGCACCCCATAATTAATTTTACCGAGTTCACTGTCTGCTCCTTTAACTCTAACTTTTAAATACCTGTTATTCAGATATTGCCTAAACCACCCTTTTACAGGCCCTCGTATTCCACACTCATCCATGGCCTGCAGCAACCCCTCATGGTCCAGAGTATCGAAGGCTTTTTTAAAATCAATAAATATTAATAAAACCACCTCTTTCGAGTTTAATGAGCTATTTATGTAATCAGTAAACGTAGTTAATGCCGTTGCTGTGCTTCTATTTGGCCTAAAACCATGTTGTGTATCACTTAAAATACTATTGTTTTCTAAAAACACTGAGATTTGGCTTATAATTACTTTCTCGACAATTTTATTAATTACGCTCAATATCGCGATAGGCCTGTAGTTTGTATATTCTTTATATTTCCCCCCCTTAAATATTGGTCTAATAATTGAAATTTTTAATTCATTAGGGTACACTTCTCGCTCGATACATTTATTTATGAAATGAGCTATGACTTGGCTAATTGGATACTTAATTATTTTTAAATCTTGAACTCTAATATCATCGGAACCAGGGGACTTGCTGCATTTTAACTTATCAATTAATAAACATATATCTCTAGAACATACCCTTTTAAATCTGAAACTCACATCACTTTCCTTTACATATTCACATCTTTCATAGAATAAAAGGTTACATAAATGTTTTTGTTTTAACGAACTAATTTCATTAGTAAATGTTTGACAGAAATTGTTACATACGCTGTCCAGTGTCTCATTACTTCTTATAAAATACTTTTGTATCACGTCATCGATATTCATCTTTTTCCTGCCAAGCCATTTGTTCGCACACTCCCATACTTTTCTCATGTCTCCATTGCAGTTTTTTATCTCAAGACGCCGGTGCGCATTTCTAGCAACATTTACAGCTTTATTTGTTTTATTTCTATGTTTTGTGTATTCTAATCGTAGTGTCATATTTTTAGGATTTGCTTTCCACTTTCGAAACAGTGCATCTTTGTATTCAAATAGTTTTTGCAGTTTTTTATCCACCCAGATATTAGATTCACGTTGTTTGATAATATTTTCAGTTTTAGATGTGTTGTATATGTTGCTAAAAATATCGCACAGTCGCCTATACAACTCCAAAGGGTCTTCAATACACATGAGATTATTCCATTCTACATTGCATAACTTAATTTTGACCGATTCATTATTAAGCGTCGTGCGATAACAAGAGGGCATCAGCTGTTTATCCACTTCCATTGACAGTCCCGTTAAGTAGTGATCGGATACTTTAGTCATTAGTACGTAGGCGTGCAGCTCGCCGGCTGGTCGCGCACTTCGCACAAAAATATGATCATCACACTATTCTTCAGGAACGAAGATTTCCTTGGCAAAACTATTACGCCTATAGAGCCTCAGTCTACCTTATTTATTTGATACAAACTGTTGACCATGGATTCATTCTAATCCGAAAGAACTTTTTGAGCTAAAGGGTAGCGTGTCCATTTTCAGGGTTGAATTTATCTCTATACTGTAATTCGAAAAGAATGGCTTAGCGTTTTAGATGTGAAAATATAAACAAACAAAAAACATGGATAATATATCTACATTATTCCAAAGCAGAGCAAAAGTCTCACTTTTACCAATTAAACATTTCCTTGTATTTGGTGCTGGAGGACGTTTACGTTGAAACTTGTCTATTTCTATAAAAAAAATATTCGGTTATTTAATATTGTTAATTATCTTGAGCAGTGAACCTTCTGAATCGTTTTGTTTCGCGGCCATGCGACATTCTCCGTAACGAGATAACACTAGAATACAGTTTATGTGATGGTATCTACTACACGCTTGTTTATATTACCTAGTGCCTTCCTTTGCTCTGGTAATGGATATTCAATTCAACGACTTTTATGTTTCAAGTACCTACATAATACACTACAATCATACGTTATGTTGTGTTGCGTAATTTTATAAATAATAAAATAAATAATGATGAGTTGATTGATCCGACAATTTTTTAATAGAATTTTATTGATTAATCATTCATCTAATGGTCAATATTTTATATTAAGAGATTATTAGATTAATAAAGAGATTACAGTATCAACGATCCAAACTGAAAAATAAAATTTGGTGTAAAGATAAATTGAACCATAGAAAACAAAAACTCCTTTGCGATTGCAACTGAAGCAAGTGTTTAATATTGTAACTGCTGTTATTTTTTAACTACGTAGCCAATCACTAAGACTATCTCTTAAACTACTACTATCATAGCTTATATCATCATTATGCACTGTGTCTACGTAAATCTAGCAAGTGAACCATTTTTCCCACCATCATTCCCAAGAGCATAACATTGTAATGACGTTTAAAATAAATATTTGACCAAATTAACCATATATTTTGTTTGTCAACAGATTCTTCTACTTATACCACTTCTCGTTCTACGCATACCACTACCGGTTCAACGGACAATACAGCAGTCTTGCACTCGTCACATCGTGGCTCTTTATACAGGCAAGTTTAACAATGTTTATTATACCGTATTAAAAAAAAACCCTCCTTCTTCAGCCGAAAAAATCAAGAAGGTCGAATCGTAAGGTGGTAAGGCCTTGGGATTTCGGCCGTGGTTGTAACTTTAGACTAAGAGAAGGCAAGTGCGGTTTTTCATCCGGTGATTTTGCGCACTCAAAGAAAAACATATACGCAATTTAATTTTTTTGGTGTTTACTTTTGATTTAGATAATTTATTTATTTATTTATATATAGGTACTCCAACGACTTATCCACTATTACAACTTAAAGAAAAAAATGTTAATATAAATAACAAGATTGTGGTGAATTCGTCACTTATAGAAGTACACAGCATTGACACAAAACATTCGATTGTATTGAAAAATTAATTTAAATTATTATATAACAATTATAATTGAAATTAATATTAAAATCAAAATCAATATTAAAATCAGATACACATTAGATTAAATTAGATTAAATTAAAATAGATTACAAAATCAAAATAAAAATAATTGATAGATGGGTGAAAAAGCGAGTGCAATAACTACTTATTAAGTTATAGAAAGGCATGATATAAAATAATAAATCAATCAATACATACCTAATACCAAAGCAAACTCTTCTTTGCCTCAATTTTTCCTTAACCACTGATATTTATTGTACAGAACCTTGTGAGATAAAATTCGTTTGGCATAAACATTCAAGTAGTATTTTATTGTATAACCAGGGTTCAAACTGTGATATGATAATTTGCGGCTAGGCTATTTACCATGCGCAGTGGCGTGTACTTGTCGGGAACACTTTGATGTCGGCCAGAGCCCGCAGGCGCCACGCACTCGCCACGCAGAGCTGGCATGACGCTTTATGGATAAACTGTTTGTTTAAAGCGATATTAGCTTTCCGTTGCTCCACACAGATATTAGTATACTTGCTGGTAATCCCCTTCGTTATACTTAGCTTGGAGTGATTTTTTTTTTGTGAAAATCTATGGGTAGGTAATGCATACTAGAAAAATATTGTAATATTTTTTTAAGTCCCTGCGGAGTAGTAAAAAAATAATGTTATATTATAAAATAAGCATGTGCGTCGTGACAACGTTACAATAGCCGACGGGTCATGGGGCCGCCGAGCCGCCTAAGGGACACGCACACAAATCCACTTCTCCTCACACACACACACACGCGCACGTATGTTTTCGTCGCTGCAGATGTCGGGAGTTGATATAATTTTTTAAACTATAAGTGGAAGCTTCGTCAGTTCCGCAGGCTCGGGCCGCCAGCATTTGTCAACTAATCTGGCCAATAATGGAACTGGAAGAATGTATGAATAGGAAAACTGTTTCAACGATTAAGTCGCTGCGACATTGCTACGGTTTTAATTACATGAATCGGGCTACTGACTATAGCGAGTAAAAAACTCTTATGTAAACAGGGTTTTTTAAGCACTTACATATAAAAGATGATGTTAGATTCATGGTTCCAATAAGTTGATACTATGGAAGAACCGCCATAAAAACCGTTCATAAAAAAATAACTTAAAACTTAAGCTTATATATATCATTGATCTTCGCTTGAAAGTGTAGGTAATTTCTTTGTTTTATGCGTGTGTCGTTCTACGTCAAAGTTTTGTCAAATGTTTCCCGTGACGATTCAAATGACGACGGTGCGTGTAATATTTTCCGTCCGCCCTAAGGGACCGTCCCGGTGACACGTTACGCGCCACTGATTTGTAGACATCACAACAAACTTTTGATTGACCACAAAGTGATGTTTGTATGTTTAGAAACTGACGGCAGACGTTTTTCCTTCAGAAGTGACATAAAAACAAATTAAGACATGGGTCAATGCTATTCGGATACAAAACATAAAATAGGTTGAATTCAATAAAATTTTAAACCTAATTTTGCGAAAATATTTGAATCTAGATAAAAAAGGCCCGAAAATTCGTTACCCGGCTAAGTTTTTTTTGTAATGTTGTAAATTTATGAACTCAAGACTAAAATTTACTTACCTACGAAGCTAGTCATACTTTTATTTAAATAAATATCTGGCCACGGTATACTATATACTATAGCAAACCATTAATTAATATACTTCAACATAATATATTTGTTTTCTCATGAACGCTGTACGGTATTCCAAATATTCAGTTTACTATTGAGTCGATGTACAATATAAAAAATAATTGAGTATTGTTGCTAAAATATTTATTTTATTTATGTATAAAAATAATAGGACTCTTTTACTTACGATCAATCACAATTATTAGGGTTAGGATGCTGTATCCTAATAAAAACGTAACATTGAAGTACCGTGAATGTTAGGGGCGGTAGAAACTGTGTGTCTTGAGCGGATCTACTCCGGCGTCGATTTCCGGTCGCTACGGTACCCGGAAGTTAATAACACGCTGCGCGGACCTCGGCCGGTAGTAGGTACACACAGATACACACATAAGTAAACCACGTAATGTATCGATATGTGTATTACTACTGACCAACCTGTATCAATTGTGGTTGGAAATTATAATGGCACCTACAGTACGACGTATCGATCGAACTACAATGCAGATCGTGCCGAATGTGAGACTACGAACAAGTACACATGTACACAAGTACACAAGTATATGCTTGTGCCAAGCATTAAATGTGATGAATAGGCATTGGAATACAAATTAAAATAATAAAACAATGTTTTCATAAACGTAAGTATAATATGTGGCGATTTAAAGGTAGTCTTGTCATTAAGGCAGGAGCCAATGTTGTTGAAAGTTATTTTAGAGTAAAAGTGTAGAAAAAAAATATTTAAACATACTTATTACATATTACTTATATCTTGGGTCTTGGAATCTTACTTAGTGCAACAAAATAATAGTCGATAGGTAGGTAGGTATCGACTAAAACCAAGCGAATAATATAAAATGTATACATAACCCTCTTACTAACATGAGGATATGACGTGTCGGCATGAAATAGTCAATGAAAGCCATGTTTTGGTAAAAAGATTAGCCATTCGGTAGGTTAATAGGACCGACTGCCATGGGTTCCGTGGATGATCGTGATTTTTCTCGCCAAAAAATTTTCCCTTAACTCCGATGTAGGAGTACATGCTCTGAGTAATACGAATTGACAACAAAAGCGCAGTTATAATTGAGTATAGAGATAATATTAGTCGCGCCTCGAGCCAGCTCAGGCGACGCAGGGAGTAGGCTCTTCCGGATTAAAGCGACAGGGCGACGACGAAAAACAAGAAGCCCCTTCGGAATGCAAAGTGGGGGCTTATCTTATAATCATCGAGCGTGTCAACTTATTATTAAAAATCATATTTCATGAGGTCGGACCCGCGCGACGCGGCGCGCATAATATTGTCACCGACGTGCGATCCTTCTTACATTAATTTTAACAGTCGGAACAACTTGTTGACAAGAGGCTCAAATAGGATTTAACTTTCAATTAATAATTACGTAACTTCTTTGTGAAATTTTTGATGCCCTAAAATAAAATTGTCCGCTAGAGCGATTGTTAAGGTACTTATAACTTGAGACCCCTGTTATTTTGAGGTTTAATAGGCGTGCTTTAGTTAATTTCTGTCAAGTCCTAAATCAACAGAAAGGCCCGCCATCATGGAACATTCTAAAGTGTTGTAATCTTCCAGATCTCTTGCAAATTATAGTTAAACTTAAGACAAACACTCTTAGCGGCTTACTTTGTGGTTACTGTGTGGTGAACGGGGCTACCTTTAGGGCACTTGTCCCAATGACAAGACTACCTTATGTTCAACGCTAAACATCTATATTACGTCTGTAAAAACATTGTTTTATTATTTTTATTTGTAAATGTATAAATCTTCCTATGCCCGTCCGAGGATTTGTGAAATGAAAAGGGATTTGAAAAATGTCTCTGCTAAGGAGGGCCCCAATTCTTCGTCCGTTGTTTTTTCTTTGCATTTTAAATCAAAATAACTTTATTTTCTTCAGAGTTTTCTACCGTCTTGGCATAATCAACGCACCACCCCTGAAGTGTTTAAGACAATTTTTGCGGCTTAAAAATTTACCATTACAAAGAATTCGCATTCGCCTTTGAAGTGTTGAAAAGGTGTTTCAACACCAGATGCACTCACAGTACTCCGCTAAGAAAATCACCTTAAAAACCCATTAAATGAACAGTGCAAAATACGATGTGTCTATACATGATTAAAAAAAAGCGCTGTCTCACGCTAGGAGTGGTGGTGGCCCAGTAGTAAAAGTCGCGATTTGCGGATGTAGGTCGTAGGTTCGAACCCAAACAGGCACTTTGTTTTGTGTCAATTATTCCATCACCACTCCCTGCCACCAATCACTGCTCCAGAAATCGGTGAAGGAAACCATCGTGAGGAAACCGGCATGTTCTAGAATAAAAAATTCCAAGACATGAGAAACATTAATGTGATATCTACCAACCCGCACTGGGTCCGCGTGGTGGATTACGGCCCACTCTCTTTCACCGAGTGGAGACTTGTATCCCAGCAGTGGGAAGGCAGTAGGCCGATTATTCTTCCCCACACTAGGAAATTTGTTTTCGTAACTTCATTTTAATATTTTTTTCTGCAGCAAAACATTAACAGATGGTATTTTTCTACTTTTCTACATCCTTTAGAAATATTATTTGAAGCAAAAATAACTTTTGATGTCAGATAACAATTTTCAAACGGCCAAGCTCCTAGGAAAGTTTTCCTTCGTCTATACGTTCCCAACGTAATCTGCTACAAACGATCTGGAAATTGATAAAAATGGCCTCGTTTTTTATTCACGTATCTATCTAACAGGGCGGGCGGTAAATCTCAAAGCGGCCGATTTTAATGGACGTATAAAAGGGCGTCATCTCTGTCCATTAAATACCTTTTAAACGTTTGATCCTTTTTTATATTTGCTATAGCGATGATCCGCGAACAGATTTGGGTACGAACGGGTGATGTTAATTAAGCCTGTATAATATAGCTGTGTTCTACTGACCTATCGTCGTGAACACACATGTGCGCCACTCAACAGAGTTTTTAAAATGCCTTTAAAATCTGTTAGCCCTTTCAACGATGACAGAAAATAATGAGCAATATTTTAAAACTCTACAGACCGCGAAATATATATGCTTTTGTGAATTTAAAGGGTGCACCGTCAATGTAAAAAATGACGTAAAATTCATTCAATTATCTGTCGAGCTCGGCGCTTGCTTCGAATAATAAATCATGAAGGTGTCGTAACTTGTCTTCGCTGGTAACCCGTTACACCGCCGCTTGGAAAAAATCAAAATGAGGGATCAGAAAATATAATTTCAAATAAAAGTTGAGTCAGGAGCGGTCACAAGTTTCTTAATTAAAACTTACGTCGGACGACGCGAGGGGTGGGAACTTTGACCCAGAAATAAATAAATAAAGACTGGGGAGGAGTGACGACACCGTCACGAGTCGCTCATTTATTTGTCTAAAGGAGTTTTGCTCACTTCGACGGACGTGCCTCATAATCTGCACTCACTCTCTGAGAGCTAGTAGAGCGTGTCGACTCCCGCCAGTCGAGCGCCAAGCCATGCCATCTCCGCCGCAACTATTGCCAGCTTATCTATTTACCATTTATTTATTGCCACATTTCCCTGTACATCTTGATAAGGAAATTTGAACTACAGTAAGCAGTTTATAAAATTTCCACTGCTGTTTACTTTGCGCTAGTATAAATCTTTTTACAATAATAAATAATGGGGTAGGAACTGATTTTCCCAAATCTATAGACGTAAAATATCAATACCTTACATTAGTCTCGCGTAAACTGCGAAAATGGCACGACAGATTTCTATAATTTTCGTATACTAATCGAATGTTAAGAAAATACCTAGAATGTTTAATCATACAGTGTATTTGTTACAGCACTCCATGTTGTACTTCTTCCACCACTATGAGCTGCCTGTGATACTACAGCAGGCCCAACTGCAGCAGCTGCTTCTGCGCACACACCGCGGCATGGCCGGCGTAATGGGTTTGGCGGGCATCGCGGCCCTCGCGAGCGGTGCCGCCTACCACGACGCACCCGGTACCGCCACACAGGCCTCTCCTCCTACCGCCCAATCTACCACCCAAACCGTTCAAAACACTGCTCAGTCCACGACGCAGACTTCACCGTCCGTCTCGACTGCACAGACGAACACCACTCACACTGGAGATGTAATAGCTAGAAGTCCTGATACCAATGCAGCTGAGGTCAATACAAATTCAGGGGGAGATACACAGGAGAGCGCCCTTGCTACGCAAACTACTGACGATGTAAGAAATTCAGACAAGGATAACTCCGTTACACCCGGTGGTGATGCTGGGATTAAGATAGAAGAAATCGCCAGGAGAAAGGAATCTTACAATAATACCAAAATTACTAACGGTGATACAGTTGCCACCGAACCTGATGAAGCAGTCTTGCCGAGTGGAACTAACGAAGACACTGCCAATGTAACCGATGATGAAGATAAGACTTCGACTTTAGATCGTCGACGAAAAGAGAGCATTGTACGTAATAATGACGACCCACCTTTGGTCCCCAATAACGAGCAGGTGTCTACTGAAAGACTAGCTCCCAGAGCTTCCCCCGAGGATGACGAATTAGATTAACATTTAAATATTCTGACGTCATTTCGCAATAATATCTACGTGTTAGTTTCCGATTAATCGTAACCGCTTTTGTGAACAAGTGAAGTTGTTGCCTGCCGTAACGATACTTGTAATATAATATAATATCCTGTAGATAATACAGTCTCAGAACTTATTAGAGAATTCTATCTTCGAATAAGATCAAATAAGTCACAAAATGTCGGATGAATCTAGTAAATATATTGATCAAAAATATGTTCGCGATGTTCTTATTTTTATAGAAAATAAAACTTAATTTATGGTATGTTACAGAGGTGATTGTAGTGTAAGAAGTATTCTGCCATTGCCTAAAGCAAATCTGTAAATATTTAATTATGGTACTCTAATATTGTATGTATTAGAATTTTATGTTATCGAAATAATGTGTTACTTTGATTATGCTTAGAGGTGGGCGCTGGAGGTTGGCATACTCTATTCAGTGATTTAGTTTATAGCAATTAAATATTTTTGTTCAAATCTGTCCATTATTTCAATAACTTTGTTTTAATCATTTTTCCAACCTCAATTACCCTATAATTAAGGCCTTTTTACCACTACTCTGAAGCCTGAACGCGCATGTTTAATCCCTGTACCGTACACCCTTAGTATCGATATTTGTGTGAAACGTTGTGTGAGTTCAGTCACATTTAAATCGATGTTTGGTTTAATAAACTCTTTGAACTATGCAAAACAAGGGACTATAAATTGGGACTATGAACTTCAAACGTTACAATTTAGCTTAAAACAGGTGATTACCCGCTGGCGCCAAGATCAAGAATTTTAGTTTGATCGGATTAACAAATTATAGAGGATATCATCATCCTTTTGCTTCGAATAAAATAATACTAAAGGTGACTATTACAAATTTATTTCTGAACATCTTCACCTTATCACCATTTAAAAAAATCGTGGCTATCAAATATGCTGAATGGTAACGTAAAAATAATGGAATGAACATACTTTACAGATTATTATTTGCTACTACAATGTCAAAAACCTATCTTCCAAACGTACAACGCAATCAGAATTAGGGGAGTGAAGCGGTCAATGCCGCTGTGAAAGCTGCTTTTCGTGACTTTGTAAAGTGTCCAAATTACTTATGAGGAATAACAAGTACCCATTGTAGATCCGCACCGTAATAACCAAGATATCTAGTGTGTAGGCTCTTAGGTGGTAAAACTTTCTGCTAAGTTCGTCTAGGTTGGTACCATATTCAGCCATTATGTCATAATGTACCCACTGACATTATTGTATTCTGGTTTTATGGGCCAGTGAAATTATTGGGCAAATGAAGTCTCAGATTATAATGCGCTAGTAGTACCTATCACATGCGTCTATAGGCTGTGGTTGCCGCTTACCATAAGGTGGCCATCATGCATCATTATAGAACAATTATAGGGCTCTTAACGAGATGTTATAAAATATTATCTTGAGTATCTATAGAATCTATAATGCCTATCCTGAATGACCCTAAATTGTAAAAATTACTATTGCCATTAACCATGAGGACTTCTCTGTTAACAACGGCTGGCAAACAACTTCCTAGATCCAATTTCCAAGTGCCAAAACTGGTGATGTACCTTAATTTTCTGTCAGAAATTTCTCCGTTGCAGCTGGGAGCTTAAATTTCTCGTACATATAGGTGTGGGAAAAGGGTCGTCGCATATTTCATGGAACACAACACTAGCGAACTGAGGGTATCTGATAAATACGTGAATAAATGTGTGACTTCATATTCTTGATTACTCAGTATGTTACCTTATTCTGCCTTAACTCACAAGTCTCAGAGAGAAAAGATGATTCTCCAAAGAAGGGCTTGTGACCAATCTACTGTGTAGAATCTTCTTATCTTATCTAATCTACAGTCTACAATCTTAAGTTTTAAGATTAGTGACCATTCTAGCACATCGGGACATCTTCGTACATCGAAGAGCAGGTTAAGCTATCGGTTCCGGTTGTCGTATGAGAACCTATGACAGTCGTGAGTGGTAGTCCGAAAAGCCTGGCCAAAGCCAACCAGTCTCTCTATTGCCCAGAAATTCGATTACGAAGGTTTGATGGCGTTCGCTATGTGTAAAATACTGATATTCAGCATCTGGTTAGACTGGAACATGAGCCCAAAATAGTTAAGAAAATATTTGTATGAGTAACATTCTTCGAAACACCATTCGATTTCTTTGTTAAGCGCTACTAGCACTACCTAAGCGTTCTTCGTCAGTATGATAGGAATATTTAAGAGGCATACAACAATTTACTAATGGCACGCCGTATTTCCTTCACTTTCGTGGAAATTATCTTGATTACTCAAAGCCTATACGTAACAGGAAAACGGGTCTTCTACACTGTTTTCTAAGGTATGAAGTGCATACCTACTAGGTCAGGGCGTTCCTATCGGCGTGTGCTCCACTAAAAATCCTTTTGGTCTAAACGGCTATAAGTTCTACAAACTCTATGCCCCTCCTACTGCCACTTCGGTAGACGGCCTTTAATTTATTTTGGCAAGTTTAGTTATTCTACGGGTTATTCTCTTCTACTTTTCTAGATCTCTTCATAGCTGCGTGAACTTACATAATAAATGGGCCTGACCTGGTCTGTGCCAGACAAAGGAGCGGTGATGGCCCAGTGGTAACTGCCGTGACTTACTGACTTGTTGGTCGTAGGTTCGAACCCAGACAGGTGCTTTACTTTTTGTAAATTATTTTATGTGACATCTGCCTACCCGCACTGGGCCCGCGAGGTGGAATACGTCCCACTCCCTCTCACCGAGAGGAGGCCTGTGTCCCAGCAGTAGGAACATTATAGGCTGATTATGTATGTATGTATATGTTTGTGCCATAAGCCAGAATACAAAATTTTGATACATCCGTTTGGTTTCATAGAATGTGATCTGCCAATAGATAGCTCTAGATAGCCATCTAGAGCTAAATGCAACTATCTATTGGCAGATCATAACCTTCGTTCAGAAATATCTGTCAATATTTATAAAGATTGTAGTTAGTGGGTACATTAGAAATCTTCGCTTGAATAAGATACGTCTTCACTGTCAGTCTACCCATCTCTGCGGCCCGCCGATACACGTATGGCTGACATGTCAGAAAACAAACAATTTTGAGGCTCATTCAGAGTATAGTATTTAAGTGTATGTTTATATTATTTATAGTTATGATATAATTGAAAAATTGGTTTCTATAGTGTTACGTGCAAGTAATATGTGAAAAAAATTTGACTAATTCAGTAGGTACTTTGCAGTTCAGGCATCTCAGTGTGAATATTATAGTGTGTTTATTTAGTACCCCGGCTGAAGTTTGTTTCGATTCAGGCTGTCGCAGCATATATACTTGGTAAGTTTTTTCTGATATAATGATATTCTGATTGTGTTGAAAGTACCAGCCTACTTTGTCATCATCATTTCTGCATCCTACGCGCTTATCAACATTACCAACTACTATCACCTGCCATTGTAATTATATATGTACCTACTGTGTTGGGAGTTTGGGACATTTAACTTACGAATACCTACGAAGTGTTCTCGACTCCTTCGGACAGCAATGTGGGAATTAGGTGTGCCGTAATGCACAGAATACTTAATATGTACTTAGTGCCGTAAGTAGGTAACCTTTCTTTGTATGTAGTATGTTGCGCCCGGTGCGAGTAGTATGTATGCTACAAACTACCATGCATGACGCAAAACATGGTCTAGTCGTTTCTGCGCCCTGTGCCTGGGCACTGTTGGTTACCAATGTGACTACCGACCTACTTCTTAAACTTTTACAGAAGTTTTTAGGATTTTTCTATCTAGACTGTAATGGGATTCAAAAACAAACAACTTTTTATCATTACAATGTTTTTAATTCTGTAACATTACATACAGGTGACACAATAAAAAAAAGTATTTTATCTAGATTCATTATGTACGGTGGCCAGAACGTCACGTTACCAAAAAATGTCAAATTTTCTCAGTTGATTTTGAACTTTATCCACAACAATTTAAGATTTGAAATTATTTGGAGAAATTTGACAGTTTTGTATACCTTGACCTGCTGGCGACTGTACATTTATTTTCTTATTATTAAATGGTTTTTATCGTAGGTATATTTTTCTGAAATCTTGATACAATGATTTAAAAAAGTTACAATTATTGGTTTCTGATACACGATGAAGGCTGCTTCGGTGATATGAGCAAGCAGCAGGTCTGGACCCTCGAATCTGCGGATAGATAATGTTGTTTAAAAAGATATCACACAGCTACTACGAGTCAAATTGCGGATTATTATTGACAAAAGGAATAAAATATCAATAATTCCTTAAATTAATTTCCTGATCACATTATTATATAAACAAAACAAAACATCAGTCAACCTTTTCGACAAATATTCAATATTATCAATGTAAACATAATTGATATTGATAATATCGAATATTCATGTCATAGTTGTCAGAAGTTTTATAAGTATACCTACATAAAGCAGGTACTTATTGATCAACATATAACAAGCCAAAATATATTCTTCTTTCTTCTTAAGTAGTTCTCTTGAGCTGCTTCTGATGAATATCTCCTTGTTAGCTACGTGTATTCTCAAGCAATAACATCTCACAATTGTGTTAATTCCCCAAGAATACACGTGACCTCCAAGTGAGATCTGAAATCTTCGTCTCTTCAGCGAAACGGTCCAGTCATGTCCGATTGATAGTCAATCCAAAAATTATTATACTAGCATCAAAATTAAAAGTAAGTAGGTTCCCATTTGTTTCTAGCGAAAAATGGGTGGCGTCTACAAGATACTAGACACACCAGGGTTCAGCTAACGTATACAAACACATATCAAAATAAGGGATTTAATTCTTTTGAAGAAGTGACCACGGACAGGTCCAAACGTATACGAAAGCATACGATACCGATAAGTATAGTGTAAGATTTCATTGCACTATGCCGATACTATGTCTTCGGAAGCGATAGGAAACGCGCGTAACCAAGTTTTGGAAATATGTATTTGAACTTTTTTTCATAGTGAAACTCCTCTCGATTATCTCTCCTTCCTCCTCTATTTTGACTATAGATTTGCTTACATTAAGACAAAAAATTATCTATTCGTAACAGAATGCGCAAATTCACCGGTTGAGATACTTAGTTTGACGATTAAACCAGAATAAAACGGGAAGGCAGACCAGGTTGTACTGTCTAGGTCAAAGCAGTGTTGCTGCGTTTTTTGGAACAGTACCTATACCGCTAAATTCCGTTGCATATATTAAGCATGAAATGTAAAAGTTAGTGTTAGGCAAATTGCTTGTCGTAGGTACGTATATACCTAAGTAGATGCCTGTGTGGTTAATACTTGAACTAAAGTCGCATTTTGATTTTATCTAAACCTGATAAAGTCAAAACGGGACTTTAAATCAGCTATGGTACAAGCTCCCACAGTTATTGATAAAGGTTTCATGATTTTTATTTTACACCTATTCCCACGACCAGTTATTAAAAAAAATGAAAGTAGGTATATAGAATGCGTATCTGAAATTCAAGATTGAAAGAGGTCTTGTGAATTTAATTCTGAACAGAAAATAAGGACAAAACGTTGGCTGCGTATAAAGTGGTTGTGTTTAATCCAACTAAGTCCATCAAATATTAAATAATTAAAATGGATACATACATGTATATCAATGACTAAAATAAAATTCAAAGGACGATCACACAATTTTCTAAAAGGAAAAATATTAGTTGAAAATCACAAGACAATAATCTAAACAATGACACAATAGATATTTATTTATACTTATCTGCGAGTCTTATCCGGGTTATGACCCGGCTCGAATTTTCCGACAAGAAGGGCAGTGGGGCTAATCGCGGGTCGGAGTGCGTCGGCACGAACGAGCTCGCCGGCACATCCGCACACAGGCTGGTAATCCGCACCGGACAGCCCGCACCCGACGGCCCCGGACGCCCGGACACCCGGACACCGTGCACCGGATTTACTGCCGAACGAAACAGACACACAGCAGATTGTCGAGATTAAACCATGGGACCACCACGTTTTAGAGTGATTTACTCTTGTTTGTAGAACAATCTCCGATTCATCCGAACTGCAGAGTTTAAATGAACGTGCAATGAATACACGTGCCACAAAACGTTTTATTCAATGAAACAAAATCTTTAAAAAAGAAAAATCTTGCTTTTATATTCCGTTACAAAATTATCTAAGTTAAAATAATGTTTCCGCTTTAATTCGTGCGACCCCAGATGTTTGATCTTTAGTGTACTTGTTTGTAAGTAGCCGCGTATGAATGGACTGACTGTAAAGAATTTTCTTTCAATTCGTACTTCTTTAAGCTCTTTTGATCGCATTATGTGAAAATTGTCACAAAAGATTTGAGCAAAGTTGTGAAAAGAAGGAAGATTTACACCTTTTTACTCAAGCATTTGTTGGTTAGTGCGATCTTTAACCGACAATCAGATATCAAACGCTCACTCGATAGCAAAGGTTTTATCGGGCCTCCACTATCTGAGGGAGTCTCTTTGATCCGCGCGGCTCGCTTTGAAGCCGCACGCGCCCTTTGTGCCGCTTCGCGCCCGCCGCCTCCATGTAACCTGCACAAACGATTAAGGTTATTTAAGAAGATACACTGCCATGACATCGTTATTAACAATAGGTAACTAGGATATTATAAAAAGACTATAAGAAGAAGACATACTTTAAAATTACTATAATTAACCTGAAATTAGGTACATTTACAAAATGAAATAAAAATTGGCATCTAAACTTTAGCGATTTTGTGGTTATATTTGACAGTGACAATTGAAATGTAATGGTTTCTTTTCAATGGCAAAAATGCACTCGCTGGATAACCGCCACGGTCAAAAATAAGAGTTCGCCGTTGAAGAAAAACTTTACAATTAGATTTATCGATTACTCATTAAAGTTTATATTTATTTGCTCTACGTTATGCGATTTAAGAGATAATAATTGCTGCCTTTTTTATATATAATAAAAAATATGTACCTATTTGCTGATTATTTTTGTTTCTGACTGTGTTACCTGTAGTAACTCTCAAATGGACGCATTTATTTTTAGTTAATTTTAATTGGGAATGCAGTAAATAGAAATAAAGCGACGGCTTACCAATTCTTATGAATGTTTAATTGTATGACTGCGTGAGTTAAATCTTACGATTTTTCAAAAGCTTGATAGAAATTCACGTCTGTAATAGAGCTATTAATATAGTACAAGTTTTCATATTAATGGTAGACGAGGAACCTTGGCTCCTGAGATACAAGTATCTTTTTACTTAGTTCAGGAGTCAGTTGCTCATTTTATGGGTTAAATTTGTGATAAAAGGTATGTGCGATTTAATACAAATAAATTATTTAAATCCTTGTATGGTTATTAACTATAGTGGTTACATACATTCATATACTTAATTACATTACATTTTATACTCCTGTTACATATCGTAAAAGGAAACTATAAAATAAACTCATAAATACCGACTGCAATTAAAACTACAATTAAATGACTTTTTAATACAGCTTATAATAGTTTGATGAGATGTTTCAAGCTTTTTTATAATACTTATAGGTTTTGATTGCAGAAAAAGTTGAAATTGAAATTAAATTTTAATGGTATAAAACTATTATCATCTTTTAAACAATTGTTTCTCAATTTTAGATCAACGAGTTATTTGAAATAAAGTCTAAAATAGTGTATCAGTGCAGAACTAGCTTCACAATCCTTTTGTATTTTACGGCTGTCGCGCCGCGTGGCGATTACAGTGTCGTTCATTTATCCGCTTTTATTGTCCCATCTAAAATATTATGACAAGTAACAGCATGTTCACATTGCCTATAAAACTACGACCTTTTGTTTTAAATTTTTGTATAAAATTGTAAGCTTTTGATTGCTGCATTGTTATTTAAAAGTAGAATTTCAAAATATCGGTTGTTTCGTATTCAAATCGTCACAATTTTATTGTTTGTATCAAATAATATAATTAACTATCGTATTTTGCTTATGAATGCAAAAAGCCGTTTATCAAAATCTTGTCTATTGTTTGCAATTTTATCTAGGACTTGCTTTTGCACACGGTTCATTCGCAACTTTTTGAGACAAAACATAGTCCAAGGTTCAATCAATGGCTATACCAATTCGTCAAAATTCGGTCAGAGGTTTAGGCGTGAAACCGTAACAACAGACGGACAGTCATTATCGCATTTATAATATTAATATTTATTAACGTCTCTACTAATACTTATATAAACATTATAACAAAAATAAAATTGTAACGTATTTAATTTACCAACGGTTCTTCTGATCACGTAATTGTTCAAAAGCATAAAAATGTTTTCTAAACCATTTTTACGCGCTGTTATAACCGAAAGGTCGTGCCATTTGGCCGCTTACAATTCGTCCTGGGGCGTGCGGTCGCCACAAAAGCAAAATTAATTTTAAAATACACCAAAAGAAATTAACTTGCCGTCGCGTCTGGGGGCAAGGTAAAAGTTCCAAACGAGAGAACACTCGAAACGACTTAAAAATAATAAAGCTGACGTAACTGCGAGCCGCGCCGGGGACAATCCCATGTTTATATTGTTGCTTTGTGCGCCATAATGTTTTTTGTAAACCTGATTTTTGGAAGGCTTCTGGGGTAATTTTTGGCAATAAATAGGTATTTTTCAGCTATTATATTGTAGCTCTTCTTCGTCGTTTTTGTTAGACTAATTTGATAATGGTCGATTATTGTTTTCTTTCTTTCGTTTAAAAGGTTTTTTAAAAAAAGGCAATACCTACTTGTTCTCTAGTTCGTTATTTGGTCATTTGATAAACAATCATTATTAGCCTGTACCGTCCACTGCTAAACGTAGGCCTCTCCTAGTGAACGCCACAAAGCCCGATCTTCGGCTTTCCTCATCCAGTCACTGCCAGCTGCCTTCTGGAAGTCATCACTCCACCTTGCCAGGTGCCCAACACTTCGCTTGCCTAAACGCGATCTCTACTCGAGAACTCGACGCGTTCTCTACTCGAGAACTCGTTTCCTCCAGCATTTGTCAGTTCTCCGACTGATGTGATAAACAAAAGTTTTAACAAATTTACTTTCTTATACTGTAATTGAGTGACTACAGATTATCTACAGTATTATATAAGCAAAAGTCTATCAGCTTAGCGGTATCAATCAAAACCCAAAAACTCTCAAACTAACCCCATCCAACAAGATATCTACGAACTATTAAAAAGTTAATTAACAAATTGTAAGAGCCATATCAACTGGCGCCTCAGTTTTTCTCAGTTGAACAGCGTCTCATATTTCAGACGTTTTAATTTAACGTTGCGCTCGCTTGCTCCCCGCGGTGTACTTAAGCAGTCTGGGACATTATAGACTAATTTTTATATGCCTTTTTGCAAGAGCTAAGGATAATCGAACTGCCAATCCTGACTGGAACAAAGGGGGGACGAAGCGGAACTATTAGGATGCTTGCTTTAATAAATCAGCCTTATGGAAGCTACATGCTTTTGTTTTTATTAACTATCTCGGCTGAGCGTGCTTAAGATTTCAGAAGATTGGAAATTTTAGTTGGATATTTATTTTGCACGTGAAATTCTTCTCTAGGTATAGTACCTACTAGTCTGTCTGATTAGTGTAGTAGTTGTAAGCACGACAGCTACTCTAGAGTTTCTGGGTTCGAATGGGTTTGATGAAAGTGTTCTTCTACTAATTCTTAGTAGCAGCTTGGAGTTTCGATTTGTGCCGGGCTAATTGTAATACAGACAGGGGAAATGGCGCACACTAGGGGAGGCCTTCGTTCTGCAGTGGACTGATATAAGCTGATAATAATGATAATGATGATGATGAATGGCAATAGGCTCACCCTAATTACGGGACCTAAACATACTAGGGAACTGTGGGTTACAAAATTAAAATTTAGTTTGGATTATATTGATAAAATATTTAGGATGATGAATGCCATTTCAGGCCAGTATACAGGCAAAATTCTTTGTGATCGACATTGCAGTAAAGAAACCAATAACACAAACCAATTACCACAAACACAAAACAATTTTCTATTGGTAGTCTTCGGCTACAAAATATTTCACATAAATCAACTATAAGCAAACTTCAAGGGAAAATATGAATATCTAATAGTGAAACAAAAATGAGTTGGCAAAGAGGACCGCAGGTGGCAGCACTGTGCGGGACCGACAGGTAATTAAAATGCTAATGAAGCAAAAGACGCAACGCAGCGTTTAGCCTTTGGATGTGCAAGATATCTAATTTGCGGGTCTGAAACATCCGCGGGAGATAGAAGATACTCTTCTTTATAGAGTTCTTCTAAGATAATTGCTTTTAATATAATATTGTATCTTGCAGCTGACGTATTGTTTAATCCTACATAATTATTTTTTAATAAGGAACAGGATATAAAATTTACTTTTAAGTACTTACGTCCTTGCGAGAATGCTACCAATCTACACATGTAACTGATACTGGTCAAACATTTGACCGAAAATCAGTAGTAGGTGTGCGTCTTCACGTTGATGACCAATTCTTGCTATGAAGCCGTGACGACATGTCTATCCTGAAAAACAAAAACAGCGTAAACACTTACACTAAATTCAACACGACTAACTTTATAGCTAATATTGTTTACACTTGTATATCAAGGGGTATCAACTCTTAAGACAATTTGCTTCCGTCATTAATCAACCTAACTTGATTTAAATTATGCGGTGACGTGTTACTCGGGCTGAGAACACAAGTCGACGAGTACGCGGTGACAGATCGTGCCTCGGCGCCCGCGCCCGCCCGCACAAGATACCGACACACATCAAAGAGCTCCGCTCCGCAACCGAGGGTTACGCGGAAATAATCCCAACGATAACTTTAAATGAATTCGTTAATTACACTAGTGTTGATTCGCTAAGAAACACACTCCAGGGAACAGCTCACAAATTACCTATCAACAAAATTAAAGCCCGTCGTACGGCCTCAGACGACTATCGGCTTACGCGCTTTTAGTAATATCGCGCGAAAATTATTTATATGTTAGCAAATCCGTGATGAGGGCGGTCCCAGGCGACCCGGGGTGATATTTAACCCAATTTCGTAATTCGAATGTTTCGGTTATTAATTAATGAAGTCCTAGAACGCGCTCCTTAATAATAAGCGAAGAATTTGGATATGATTATTTGTAATAACGTTCCGTTCATAGAGTGCGGAAAAGGGCTCGAATGCCCCTGTAGGGAGTTCCACAATTTTAAAAGGGAAAAAACAGTTCCTTTTTCTTCATACGCGCAAATACAGTACAAAAAAAACTGAACGCTAAATTAAAGAAAAACAGAAGCACATTTTTCTCATTACGTTACGAACGAATGATTTAAAAACATTCAAGTAGGTAATTTAACATGTTAAAGCCTTGTTAATTTTATTCTTATTCAGGAAGCTCATTTTTTGAGCTACTCAAAAAATGAGCTTACTGAATAATAACTTAGATTTCTTTTGAAAGCAAAGCCTGATAATACATGACGTAATGAAGTATTCACGCACTCATGCCAAATATAAGTGTGTGATCACACGAGAGCGGTGGTGTGTCCGGGCCGGTCTGACGCCGGACGAGCGGATGGGACGGACTAATCTCCTCGCATGTTGACTCTACTCAATAACTAACTTCAAACATAATTATCTTCGTCGATTTCCCCTAAAATTGGCGATTCCCTCGGAGGGATTCCCGCGATATTGCTCCGACAAATTTCTTGTGCCAACACGCCGCGCCGGTATCGGGATATTATAGAGGGTCATTGTTTGATTATCTCATTATAGGATGATTGATTCCATCAGCCGTTCATTAAGATGTTCGTTGTGACCGTGCGTTTTCTCATAATTATGTTTATAGACAAGAATTATTCGTAAATAATGGGATTGTTTATACAAGCTTTTTCTTTTATTCTGATACACTGTAAGAGATCGAAGCGTTACGTACAGACCTAGGATCTGGATTGTTAGTGTTTTCCGCGTTAGGTGGCTTTGAATATGATTATCATGTTATCTCGCTTGTAAGCGGTTTAAGTAAAACGTGTGCGTGCGTGCATATTGAACGCGATGCAATTTCACGACACATCGCGTCGTTGTTGGTGGTAATAAATATAAAATATGTGCGATGCCGCCTCGGCCCGCCATCTTGAATACCAAGTGGGCCACACCGACTAACTACAAATGATTTTAAAAAACGTCTTCCCCCGTCCGACGCCCTCTAACTCGTTTACTGCATTTTATATTCATTATTTTACCGCTACCCGCGCGCTTTTACGACGTATTTAATACTCAGCAATCATATTACGCTGCAGTTTGTGTGTACCTACCGTAATATTACTCGTTTATTAAACAAGTTTAAATAATTTAGACACGGTGATTTCTTGTTGGTACAACTCACTCATGCGCTTACAGGGTCAGTGCTACGGCGTAGCACTTGCTACGAAGCTACGATATACACATACACTCTAATTACGCAGTCTTTTTGTTGCTTAAACATAATTTTGCAAGATTTGTGTACGTAAACTGTTCAAATTAATTTTACATGTTGTGAAATAAATTAATAAGTTTAAATAAAT
Source organism: Subacronicta megacephala (assembly GCA_958496365.1). Taxonomy (NCBI): domain Eukaryota; kingdom Metazoa; phylum Arthropoda; class Insecta; order Lepidoptera; family Noctuidae; genus Subacronicta; species Subacronicta megacephala. The sequence goes on along the minus strand of OY292530.1, from coordinate 5,530,653 downwards.
GAAAACTTTTTGAAACAGTGATATTTACCCTTACAGATAATTAATTTTATAAACAGGCAGGTGATATGTTGGAATTAACTTTTAATTTGTTTTCTCATAATTTCACACGGCAAAGTTGAGTGACGGCGTGAACAGTTGACACAGAGCGCGGCAACTCATCGTCCTGAGAAATTAAACAAAATAGCCAAGTTGGTGATCCATCAAACGTCACCGGGACGAGATCAGGCGGCAAATTTTAATTCTGAATGAAGCTCTTAAGGGCGCGGTTTATTGCGGGGCGAACTTAATGTTTCGCGTGACTCGAATGCTGAGATATTATTTTAATTTCAGCCCCCATCGGCCGCTATCTGAGGTGTCTCGCACACCCAACTTTACATATTTTTGACGGAATAAATCTCGTTTGATGAAAAAAGAATTTCACTGTAAACACCGCTCGGTTAATGGAAATTTTTGTTTAGTATTCAGCATGGTGAAATTAGGTATAGAGGGCGCCTCTTAGAATATATGCGACCAACAAGACGTGTGCAACGAATAAAGTATTTGGGAGCAGATGTGTAAACCATACGTGCCTCAAATACCTGTCGCTTTAATATATAATTTAATACTCATTATTATATGATAAACCTCCTCATGCATGAATCTTTTACAAACCTCCCAACTTCATGATGATAAATAATATGATACAATGAAAAATACCTCAAGAAATAATCACATAGTACAAATTACATCTTCCCAAATCGTTACTGTATCCCGCGGCCCCGACATTTTTATGAACAGGGATCTCACAAAATCCGCCTTACATAAAAACGAGCGTGTCCCCCATCAAATGCAACGAATCAAAGGACTCTGTGCCGAAATTCGCAACAATTTTATTATTCAATTATGGTTCCGTGGCGAGCAATATGCCAGCGTGAAAATGACACCCTTCACGCCCTCCCCACGCCCTCTGAGCCTCCAGATTAGAGCCGACTCGATACTCTATCTCGGATAATAAACATGATGGTTAAGGAGATCACTCTATAGCACAAACTTGTTCACAAATTAACCAAAATAAACGCGAAGTGCGGCGGCTAAATTAAATTTGGATAGTCCCGAAGTTGAGCCCCAAGTTTGCATGCACGTGCACGAAATGTAGAGCCGACTTCACACCGACGTAGACGTATGAATGTTACCGTAATTTCTGGCGCAGACATTAGTTAGGTGTTGTATAAAGTTGGACCCAAGTAACGCTCAGACGAGTAGAGGAGACGCGGTCATTTCTTATATCTACGTGTCTGTCTCGCACCGCATAGAAATACTCGTACATTTGCTCATTTCGCAACACTCGATTGAATTCCCGTTGAGGACACCGCAAAGAAATATAGTGGAAATCGTTCGGGCGTCTTAGTCTGTAGATTGCGATCACCTACTGGCTTGCCGCGTGCTAAGTGGATTGGAGTGGGACCTCATCTGTTCCCCGTCAGCCGAGACGTGGGGTGGCCCCCACCCGCTTGCGAATTGCGTTAAATAAAGTCAAATTGAGCAATAAAGGCTGGCTCCCCGCAGTAATGCAATAGAATTGCTGTCCAACGCTCAAACTATACCGCTAATTTACACCAATGGTAAGCAATAGGTCTTTACCGTCGGATATTTGCACAGATTTAGTTTATGATTTTCATGATTGTTGTACCTACTTTAATTTTAAATGCTTACGTCGAGAGATCTCTCAGATATTGTATGTCTAAGTAAAAACTATCATTTCCAACTTGGCAAAGATACTTTTCTGGATATTTAAGGATAGATAGCAGCTCCCTCGTGAGCGCGACTGACTTGCTTTGACCTTAAAGCACTCAAAACTGAATGATAGGTGTTGCGATAAAACAGAGGTTTAAGTGAAAACAAAGTTAACTGTGAGTGACGAGGGTACTGAACGGTATTATGAGACCGTTTTGAGCCAAGAAATCATCGCTGCCATTACAGTGACTTAAACATTGCAGGGTTGCCTTTTGTCGTATAAATAAAGTACGAATTATTTGGATGAATGAAATATATATTTTAATTATCAGGAAAAATAGTGCTGGCATAATAATTATATTGATGTAGTTTTAATGAGCTGCTTAATCTGTTGTGTCAATTTACAGCTTTAACAATATAAAATATATAACAATTTAATTTTATAGTAGGTACTAATGATTTGTCTGTGATTGCGATATATTGCGAAATATGATTGTATTTCTAGAACTTGTTTAAATATTCAGAATACTCTTTGTTGTGTTACAAGTAAGCAACAATTTTATAATTTTGTAATGTGATTGTATAATAATTACCTACTTTAATTACTAAACATAAAAAAAACGCGTACTCAGAAAATAAACTCGGCAGCCCTAAACTTAACGAATAACCCTTCCACTGCTAGGCTCTTGTTCTGCAGATTCGGCGGCGGTTAGGTTTAAAATTCAATTTATTTCAATTTGTGTGTAATCAGAAGGGGGGTTAACACAAAAATACGGGCCCGCTTTATATTGCCAAGTAACTTGATCGCTTAGCGTTAGCTATGGAAATGAGCCTGTTTCAGTACAAGATGGGGGCGTGTAATTACTTGCTAGTGATCTGTTCTGCGTTTGTAGAGCTCGAAGACAATTCGTGGTTTGGATGTTCGGTTATCGATTTTAATTTACTATGTCAAAGACTTGAAATATACAGGAACTTTAACAAGTTAACTACCTATTCAATAATAATTCTGTAATTTTTAGGTAAAATTGTTTGTTTCCGTTTTATCGACCCTATTAAAACAACGTATCGGTGCATGGTTAGAGCAAGAAGAATTTCAAGATTTCTACAAGACTGTCACAGATTGTTAAGAAGATTCTGTTTCATAAATCTAAAAAGTTATTTACAATAATTGATTTTAAATACTGAGCCAACACAAATCGATTCTGCCGAATCCCTCCACCAAATTCAATGACGTCACTTGTCACAATAAAAATTCAAATAACTTGCACTCACATTCTGTTTTTAAAGGCGTTTTTAATATTCCCCGTCCGTCTTTGCCGTTCTGCGGCAATTCCGCCTTGTTTTAAAGCGGGCAAATTGAGCTTTTTTTGTTTATACAAGTTGAGAGCAGTTGGAGCGTGGGTAATCTCTTTTACGTTTGTTGGATTTGAGACTGCTCAGAGTCTCCTTTTTCATTCGTTTCGTCAACTGTACTACTGTTTGTCCACGTTATTCGCTTGTTTTGCGCGAGACGAAAATTCCTCACGGGCGGGCGAACGCTCACTATGCGTGTAAATTTTTAAGCTTCGTAATGTTTCTTTTTTATTTCTTATTGCGTCCGCCATTTTATTCAAATATTTGCAACTGTCTGTTTGTTGCATCTTGCCTTTGACGGAGTGTTTGCTTTCACATATTTTTCATCGTATGTTTGCCTACCTGTATGTAATTATCTACTCGCTTATGTTCTTCTTGGTTCATTAAAGTCGACTACACTTTTAAAATTGACTTCACTTTGAAGAAAAATAGACCCTATTGAAACATAAAATGCATTTATCATAAACTGCACTGGGTTCTGAACGTCAGAACGAATCCATAAATCAAGCGTTAGGTGGATGCATATAATTATGCACACTCGTAAATCAATAGAGACAATACAAGTAAATGAGACGGTTTTCGAATAATTATGCAATTACCGGCTTACTATCATTCACGTACAAATTATCCTTGTCAATGGTACAGCTTACTAATAACCCCACTGTTCTGTAATTTAAGTCGCGAGCTCACACAACATGTATTAACATGACAAGGCAAGCTAACAAGCCATCTATGAGCCCGCGACAAACAGACTCCACTAATTCGTACTGTCACGACTGAAAGGTATTACTGCAAACATATTTCATTTGGTTGATACATCCAGACTAATTTGAATGCAATACATCATAAACACGAGCTTATTTTTCCACCGGCAATTTATTTTTGTATCAAAATTATTCAAATAAGTGTCGCCGAGGTATTCAGGAGTTCGCGTTGCACCTGGTTTAAGCGTAGCTACGTAAATATTATAATAAAAGGGTGGTACAAACTTAACATTTCAAACATTGCGGTCGGGGCTAAAAGAACTTGCCCGAAGCTTCCATTTGAATTTGCCGGTGATAAAAACAACTGAAAATAATTCATAAAAGTGAGCGAAATAAAAGTTCACAATAGCAAAGACAAACGCGAAGCCGCGTGCCCGGGGCGGACGCTCCAAATTATCTTTTTGCCGGGCAACGTCTTCGCTCTTTAAGAATTCTCTTTTAAATTGTGTTTCGGTTTTGGTCTTTTTGTGGAGAGCTGTCCTTTGGCCGGTCGCAATGTTCTGCATTAATAACGTGGGTTAATATTTGTAGTGTACGAACAACTCCCTTTGGTTGTGGAACAATATCCCGCGTTTGTCAGCTCATATTTTATTTGCTTGTCCTCACATGTACACGGCGGCTGACTCGTGGCAGTGGTTCAGCGGTGCTTTTTCTTTAACGGTATAGTGACGAAATTCCTTTGGATTTTGAGGATGTTTTTATAGTAGAAAAAATGTGATCCCAAAAATCCCGCATCGTTGTTCATGAAGTCAGATTTATAAAGGATATTCTAGGAGCATTTAAAATAAAAACAAAATGTCTGTCTGAAACATTGGGTGGTGTATGTAGCGTATCGCGGGCAACCCTCAGCGTGGCGGCGGGAGGGTAGTATCGTCTTATCAAATGCAAACACTCGCGGCTCGTTCCGGCCATTGGGCCCGAACGCGACTGCTATTATTTTTATTTTCTCACATCTCCGCGCTCAGATACAATGTTTTGGATTAAATCGACGTTTCTTACACTCCTTTGGTTTCTAACGCCGATAGTGAGGTTTTATTGAGAAGGGTTAGCAAGGGCACTTCACTTGAATATGTAACATAAAAAAAAACATAATGTGACAAAACTTGTTTTTTCACTTGAAGAATCTTAAAAAAATCTAGAGTTTAAGAACAAAAATTTACATGATACTATACATTTTTATAAGTTTCAATTCATGTATATATGTTTTTAATTAGCCGCTATTGTTTCAATGCTGGGAACCTCCCCAATTCATAAATCAAATTCAATCTTTCGCTAACTTTAAATAGCCCAGTATATAAAACACCACATAATTTAAAAAAATAAATACTGATAACGCTAATAAAGGTGCTATATCGGGCACAATATGGCGGGTCGTAACGCTTCGTGATGTTAGCCGAAGCCGAGGGACGTAAGTAGTGTAAAAAAGTAATAAAATCCAAATAAATCCGCGCCCTCCTCCCTTGTGTCGCTCCTTCTATTATTATTATGAACATCAAAATATTACTTCACGTGTTTTCCGCAACCAACGCGGTAAGTTTGAGGATATTTTTTATCAAAAATAATGGTTGTGTAGTTTTGACGGTAAGACGGAACGGGACTATGTTTCAAGCGACTTTAACAAACTAAAGAAGTTCTCAATTTGTCAGTGTATGTTTCACATTCATATAATTTATATTCGTCACTGATAAAATTTAAACTTTCTATCTAATTAAGTTTTGGTCCCGAGACGATTCCATACCTAGCATGCCTATTGTTGATGTAAGTCGTTCATGGTAAGTTTCTTTTTATCTCAATTTTTGCACGAAATACTTAAGTTACGAATAAAATTATAATACACCTACTAAATCTCTAAAGAGTTCTTTTAAATTCAAAACTAGTCTCTCAATCTAATCTTGTCTAAAAACCTCATTAAAATTCTAAAAAAGACTTACTTAATCTAAATACATTAAGCTTAAAATCCTTTCATATGAATAAAATATGATCAGAAAAGGCACGTTACCTGCAAGTAAGGTTATAAACTAAACGAGTGTTAGTCTCTCGTGTTGGTCTATTTAAATTTGTTCATAAATAGATAATAAAGGGTGGCGGGTGGAGTTCGGCTGCGGTTTACTAAACTGCTTTATTCGATAAAGATTGCGGAGCGGAAGCCGCGACGGTGAAGTTTCCCAGAGTGAGCGAAGACGCGCGCCGCCCTTACTACATGATGTCGAATTTAATACCGTCGTATAATAATGAGAGCTGGTTTATTCATGCCTTTTATGCATTTATGATATGTTCTATGACATAACAACTGTTTATTTCTTCATAACCGTTTTTATAAAGGAATTATTTGTTTTAAGGTTAATTAAGGTTACTTATGTAAAAATTCAAAAGATAAAGATACTACTAAAAACTATTTCAGCCGTCTATTCTCTCTTGCTCCTCTCTCTTTTAACTTCCATTTTGCTAATCGAGTTCATATAGTAAAACAAATAGCTTTACAACTTTTGACATGACTGTGTTTCTGAATCTGGCTAAGGATTAAAAATGTAATTCATTATGAAGAAAAAAATACAAATTGCCAATGAAATTGTATCATAAAAAGTGGGATTTAATTCATTTAAGTGGTCGTATCCGAGGGGCAGGCCTAGTATGTTTTTGCGATAAATTCTAGGAGCCCATCGACCGCAGTATTGTGTTACGGCGAGGCCTAGAGGTACACAATTTTATTTTCCGCTTTTTGGGTAATCAATAGGGGAGACTCGACGCCCCTAAACAACCGAAAGAAGGACTCAGCCAGCTATGGAGTCGAATCGCACGTAAACGAGATGGCCTGATTTCGCCATTGATTTGGATGGTATTTCGTAAATGTTATAGTTATAGGTTGACAGTAAAAGTTTTAAAGGAAATGTATTTTACAAAAAATGAATTTTCTAATTAAAGAAAATTTATTTTATTCTTTTTAGCGCATAAAATATATAAATGACTTTTTTAAAACGTTTTTTACTTTATTTAGTTTTTTTTTAATTGTCATTCATAATTAGCGAGACCTTTCCTGTGGTACCTATATTGTAGGAATGCATAACTCTGTATTATACTGTCATTTGGCCAAATTTATCATTTTCTTTACTTATATTAATGGATGGAGTAAGTTAAAATAGAAAATATAGTACTAAAACAATTTCAGTATATCGAAATCGCCACCCTTTATCTTGTCGATTATTATTATTATTCTCGATTTTAGAATAAGTATAATATTTTACTTACTCGTATCGAGATTTCAAAGTGCTCCTGAGTAATATTACCGCTAGGTTCGAGAAAAATATTTAAAGTAGAAATCCGTGTTCGACTCCACGGATTTCGCTGTTGTGATAGTGAAATCTAATATTCATTCCAATGATAGGTAGGTATTTATATTGAAGGAGATCTCTCTTCGCTAGGTTATACGAAAATCGGACCATTTTAATTTCATTGGCAGTTTTATATTTTTTAGTTATTCGTATATTTGCTTTGATGCTGCTGATGTTCAATGTTTATTTGGTCTGGTCTGTTAAACATCAAATAATTACTACTTAGTAACAATATAATCAATAAGTAACAACCCGGCAATGCATCGGCAACTCGTTCGGTGTTGCAGGTGTCCACGGTCAGCAATAACTGCTTAGAATCTGCTGGATTTTAGGCTCGTTATTTTTATTTAAAAAAATACGAACCTGGAATTTGACGACACAAAAAGCGTGGAGCTGCAGCATTACTGTTATCATATAAAAAGTACAGAATAGGTACGCTGCTTTTGAATAATATTTATACCTTATTTCATCCGTGTAAAATCTTCATGGATGTAGTCCACCTCTCAAAAGAAGACAAAGGGGAGGGTTATGTCGGACTCCAACCGACTAAAAACACAGGCCATCCATAGCACAAACCAAACCTAAACATATCACAGTTTTCCTCCCCAACATTTCCTTTAAATCAAACAGTTCATCAAATCTACTAAATAACTACTCCCCTACCAAAAGTCGAGAGGGTACTTAACAAAGGTCGTAACATAATGTCGGTGGGTCCCGCCCGTACTTTCGGTCGCAATCGACCACGAAAAATAATCGTTTGCCTGCAGACAACGGAAACGTCTCGAGTGGATGATTGAGCCGGGAAATAGGTCTTCGAGGTCCTCGGCCTCGGCTGAACGCACTCCAGCGTTGCACTCGAAGACATCACTACTGCTTCAGGGGAATAAAACATCGACTTGTTGTATTTGTGACTACCAACATGCTATATCATATAAATGTAATATGTGACTTCCTCGTTAGTCTAGTTGTCCCAAGCGCGACTGCTACGCTAGAGGTCCTAGGTTCGATTCCCAGGTCCAGCAAAGTGTTATTGAGTTTTTCTATGAAATTATCTGTAGCAGCTTGGATTCTGGATTAATGCCCGGTTAACGGCAATAGGATCGCCCCCTATTACATTGGACCGAAAACATACCAACGAAGCGTTGGTGTACATTAGTAGGCTTCTGCCTTGTTGCCTATGTTATGGAACATATAGATATGAATGTAGGCCGTGTTTGTCTGTTACGCAATGCGGTTGGCTGGCTACGTATTATTTGTACGTTCAGGCAGGAGTATACGTAAAGTAATGTCAAATTTATACCGCACACACCCCGTGTGTATCAGCTGGACTATAATAATATGGGTTAACGCATCGTGTGTGTACGTACATGTATGAAAATACTTATTGATATTGTAAAGTTTAATTACCTAACCTAATAACTCAGTATTTAGCCATAAACTTTCTGGGTACAACAAAACTGGAGCTCCTCGTTAATCTAAAACCTAAATTCATTCATTAAAACATAAAAACGTCAACTCACCGTAATTCATTCAAGGGAAAAACGGCAATCGCCTAATGTGTCGACGTAGGACAGCCCATAAAGTCGTGAAGAACCGACCAGTCAGTCCATTATCACATTACCAAAGTGGAGTTCTAATTCGTACATTGTTAAAGCAATACGAGTTTATTGTCAACCGTATAAGGTGTAAATTAGAGAAGTGATAATATCGCTAATGAATGGAGCAGTCCATGCTAGTTTGATAAATGGGGGGTGTGGTCGCGAATCGAATTCAGTAAGTGGATAAACCACGAACCTGAAAGTATGGAAATTTCGTATTTTCATAAGCTTTTCTATCTCAGTTGGAACATAATTTTACAAAAATAAAAGTGTTAAACCAACATTAATTAAATCTTGTTAATTTCCACATGGACGTTGTAAATTGCTGTAGTTTAGTCATAAAACTATACGATAATACGTTGTAATGGCTGAGAAATATAAAGGGCATTATACATAAGCCTGTACACATTTGAAAGACTTATAGTTTTAATAAAAGTGTTGGCCGACCTCACACCATGCACCGCCGAGGCGCGGCCATCCTTACCACGAGCATACATTTAAGTGCTAATTTAATTAATTGTTCCATTTCCCTATATAAGGTGGTAACACGCACCCAAGTTCCCCGCCTTAGCCCTCACCCACCTGCAACTAACACACAACCATATTTTTCACTTACACGCGGACCGAACAAATTGGACCAGCTATTGCTGTTTACGACGTAAGAATATTCATTGACGCTGAAATGATACAGAGAGTCCCTTAAATCGCCTAAACTAATTTATATCTACAAAATTATTTTAAAGAATCGCAATGGATGTCACCTGTGCCTCCTATCCCTCTTTTCGTACGACAACTTTGCCAATTTAACTTTATTTGTATCGAGCAATACTCGGGACTTAAATAACTTTTTGCGAGTACTTTATCGTCCTTAAATATGGTGTAGGAAATGAAAAAACAAGATAACTGATTACATAAGAATGCTATCGGAATCGAGTGGAGGGTGAGGGGGAGGGGATGACAAGAGGCTTCGTGAAAAGAGATCCGCCTCGGGCCGGATTATTGAATTATCAACAAAACATGGTACGCCTGAGAGAGTACGCGCCTCTAATTACTTTCTACTCTCTTTGGCGTATCATCTCAAAATCTGATGAGATTTGATGAGTAATCGATCGGGCCTTAATTGCGGGCGAATTCGATTTGTTTATAAAACAAATAAAAAAGGTTAAATGAGGAAATTTACACACGTAATAAAAATAGAGGTATTAAAAACAGACGAGGGCCTCTAGTGAAGGGCAGGCCAGCGGGATTTTCCGGGGAGTGTTTTTAAGCGATCCCCGCCGGAGCGCACGATCCGATATATACGTTCGGCAAATTAAAAGCAGGCCATGCGTGCGGGCATTGTGAAGGAGGCCCACGTTTTATTGTTACCGATTTGTCTGCACGGAAAAACACAAATGGCGCGGAGCCGAGTTAAGCTGTCTGTTAATAGAACGTCGATGTAAACGATACCCGCGGTCGCTCGGACCGTCTCATTCACCACCGATTGTCAACACAATACCGACTTTCCATACGCGGACTTATTTTTGTATTTCAAAATATGTGCCCTCTTCGTCCAGGTAAACAATACCATCCTTTTATAACTACGAAACGTATTCTCTTTGTCAAATTTCTGAACATGTTTTTAGAAAGCGATATTTTACACCTCTATTTCAAAATATTGGAAAAGAAATGCATACAGCATGCTAGTCTGTGATTGATAATGGATTCACTAAGCTGAAATTATTTGTGATGAGCTTAAAACAGGAAACATTTCGCAGGAATTGCATAATAAAATATTAATCTGATCGACTACAATGTAGAGAAATGAGAGCTCATAATGGGAAACGCGAAAGCTGTTTTAAGATAACCGGGAAAAAGGTGTGAGATTTGTCGATAAGTAATGTATTCTGTTAAAAAAATCAGTTCCTGCAACAAGGTAACACGACTTCACTTTTTGCACGCTAAAATATTTAAACGGAGAAGTTGGCATTGCTGAGAGGGGAGGGTGCGCGGGCGACAGGGGGTTACTCGTGTGAGAAATAGCTCCAAATATCTGGCGACTATCCGAGGGATTCCTGCCCCTATTTCCACGGGATCGCGCCGAAATGACAACAGATTTAGGGAAAGCGTCAAGCGAGGTGTGAAATGTATCCGAGCGCGTTACGTCTTATATGACATTCTTCACATCTACTATAAATGTAAGCGACGAGCCGATTCCCTAATCTTCCTTTTATTAAAAAGTTGTCGAGTTGAGAATGATCCACTTTTACCTCGCACGGTAGACGTGAGATTTACCTGAACATATTTCTTTTACAAGCAAAAAATATTTATTACTAAAATCGGGGACCGAGGCCCACTTACTGTAGTCGACAATATGTCCTCATGAAATGTAATTCAGTGTGAAACGGGCTTGCAAAATCGTGGAAGATTTGCATTCATTCATTCTTCCGCTTGTCGAAAGCTTGACGTCTGTTTGAATATGTGATTTCGTTCACGCAAATAGAGATTTGTTTCCGCACAATATCGGCGGAACTTTTGCTTTTGTACTGGTGCATAGGATACCTACCACAAAATACTAAGTGTATTATTATGATTCGGATTTATGTTTAATAGCGACGGTAAGTTTTAATATAATTCGAATTGTATAACAATTAATTAGAACGTTTTCGTGAAGATTAAAGATACAAATCTTTCAAGATTTAAAATATGTGGGTTTAACATTTACTCAAATCCTGGGAAACTTCAAATATAAACAATCTCACATTCAACTGCATTTGCTTTTTACAAGATTCAAACAACATCATAAATTATAGCCCTTGACTTGGGTATGGTTGGTGTAACAAAAGAGACACTTGTAATTAGCTTTGTAATCGGAACCCGCCAATTCCGCCCCGATCTTGCGGAACCCTAATTGAAAATTAGCAATTCTATTGTTACCTCAACTGGCCGCTAATGATGTTCTTAATTTGAACTGATTTTATTTTTATTATATCGATTATATTATTGCTTTAAATTTGGAATTCATTTTCCAGTAATATAAAAATGAAGTTTTTTTTATGCAGATAAGTTAACATTTTATTTTTGTTTTTAAATGAGTATTATTATAACCATAGTAATAATTCGTCTCTCCGGTATCATTATACTACGCGTAAGCTTTAGTCGTATGTTCAGCCTAACCTGCACATATTCGCATATTTACGAAAATTACGCTCGCATTATTCTCACGTGACCTTTATTAACATTCGCGGCTAAATAATTAACGAAAGTACCAAAGTCCGTTTGTGGGTTACTGGGTATGATAGGTGCCGGAGCGCAGGCCGGCCTGGCCCGACCACCCGCGGTTCTACTCAATGGCCACAATCAAGCCTTACCCTCATTTAAATATCAAAACAGCCTCTTTACGCGCGGTTTACCAACTTCTATCTGCCGCCCGCGCCCACAACATAACACAAACAAATTAATTCGAATAATGAACCCTAATAAATAGGGATCTGTTTACCCCGAAAAGAATAAATGTTATAATAATTGGGGCAAGAGGCTACAAATTTACAGTTTTGAATTCCAAATTTCAAAAGGGTGAATTAATTTGGTATTTATTATAAGAATGATGTTGTAACAATACAATTAATGGAGAGTTTGTGTATCTGCTTTCGCGCTTCATTGAGTTTGATAGGCTTCGTTTACACCTAACAACTCTCATCAAGTTCCAAATCCTTTAATAGTTAAAGTCAGGTAGCACTTGTTTCTCTCACAGTGTTATGTTTCTTCAAAATAATATAAAACGCTTAGGCGCGTCTTCTGAAAAGCAGACAATGAAGAGGTAGAGGTGTCAAGATAAATCGGCGAGCGCGTCGGCGCGGCGACTGCATGAAAATACAGTCTAAAATTGTTAACGGACTATAAAACTGCACAAAGGCTTTTCAATTAAAACTTTCAATGGCGTCCTGGCGCTAATTATAGCGCGGCCCAGGGACATCTATTAGTATAAAATAAAGCGCAAACCGCGGTGGAAGCGCGTCGCACCGCCGCCGCGTCGACGCACCGCCACGCGGTACCCTCGCCTAAGTGAATTCCGTTAATTAAACCATAAAAACTTCGATAAATTAAGATCCCAGCCAATTCCCCTCTCTAATATAGTCGTGGCTCGAAAGATTTCAGATGCAAATGACATCGATACAGGCGGCCGGTGGGAAATGGCGACATAAATTGTTTCGTGCATCCAACGACCCCTGCGTTTGTTTGTGGCTTCATTTAATTTTACTTATTGTACCGCTCGTGTAATAAAGCCAGATCACTTTGTAACTTTGTAAAGGGTCCTTCATAATAACTAATAAGAACATTTTATCGTCCGCCAGTTCACTAAGCAATGGTAATTGAAATACATTCTTTTCATTTCATTTACATGAAAGGAATTATAAAAGTGAGTTATTAAATAAAGCTTCAGTTCTTTCAAAATTTTGGGTTAATACTCAACAACAGTAATAATCTATTAATTAAATTATTGTTATTATCTTCTCTAGTAGGTGATGGTTTCGGGTTCCTTTCATTAAAGCTTGCACAATCATCTACTAAACTTCCTTAATGTAATCTTAGAGCATAATAACCAGCTATTAATTCCAAATATCTATTACTAATTACTTAGTGATCATAGTTAATAGACGGTTTGAATATCAGAATGCATTAAAGTGACCTATATTTGTCCGACAGGACACCATACAATAATTAAAGTTAGTGGAATACAATCCCTTGGACAAGCGATAAGGTGCGCCCTTCGCCACCAACAACGCAACGTAGGCACGGAAATTTTCATTAGTGAAATTCGAGGTTAAACGGCTGTGTGTTTTAGATAATTGGTCCGTGTGTGGTGTTCCTCACCGAGGCTTATGGGCCGCAGTTTTTGTTGGAATTTCTGCTATCAATTTCACACGAACAATATGCTTTTTCGACTTTTATAACTTAATTATAATGTGCTAATGAAATTGATTTTGTTTGGTCGTGCTTACAGGGGTTGTTTATTAATTAAACTTGACATAATTGGGTATAAAATTGGTCTTAAAACATTTAAATTGTATACTAAGGGAAGTCTACTAATTTGTTAATCAGAGTTTAACAAATTAGTAGACTTCCCACGTGATAAACAAATTAACAACCTAGGTATGTAGTAGAATATTGTTTGCACATACACGAGTATGTTCATAACTTTTTCTTTTGCACCATACCTTTTATTTGACTGCATTCATAAACATCCAGACAGGTGAAACGCAGCTTCAAATAAAGTTAAACATTCACAAAAAAATAATCTAAAGAGCTCTATGCTAAGCAGTATTCAAGAGAAGTTGAAAAGCGTTCTCAAACACAAGTTTTCCGAGGAGAGAGCAAATCCCGCAGAACATCTGTCGTGGAAAACCAACATTTTCTACCAATAAAATCTTTTTCGAGAACATTTTCGTCTGCGGTCTCCAACAGGTGGGTCCTTTAGAAATTTCAATGTAATTGCCGTTCGCTAGCGTTTTTGTTTGTCGCCGTGATCGTGGTGTCTGTTCATTAGGATGTCAAGTGTCTGTAAAAATCCCTTTGAGAAGATACTTTTCTCTGATCCTTTCAAATGACTTTCAGACTTTGAGTTTACGTGCATTTACAAATTAGTCGTACGTTTTTACCTTTTAAAATGTTTGGTATTGAGATCTATTATTTCGAGTTATATATTAATATTTCAGCTGTTCATAAGTAAGTAAAAAAAAAACAAGGTAATATATTTCATAATATAAGAATTAGGCAATAAACGTTTGAGTCGAAACTAGAAATGTTATTCTCACAGTCTACACCGAAACATCATCGCACGGAATAGCTGTGGGCAAACAAGACAGCTCAGCCTGACATACCTATCAACAAATATTACTCAAAATGTTCCACACACGTCCGAAAATGTACACTTCAAAGTGTACTCCAACGTGTGTGAGTCGGAACACTTCAGCGCGTGTAATGGCTACGTTTGCCAACTAAAAGCCACTGAGCCAGTGTCAATCAACCGGGAAAGCCACTCCACTCCGGACTATGCGTTATCTGTCGAAAGTACGCGGCCAACATCGCTCTGTAATCCCATCGTACCGCTCACCGCGCTGCCTTTTCACACCAAGCGATTGTAGATATTATTCTATACCCACAGAGTTGACAGTGGCGTGGAGGGTAGCCACATAACCAGCCTGTGTCGCACGTAAACGGCAAGGCAAGTTTATTCTCGCCCGCAGCGGACAGCGAGGCAAGACGCGTCAAGATTTAAGTAGTTTACGCCAGGAAGTCCGATGCCGTCTTGTTTGGTCTGTGAAACTCGCTAACTCGATATTGCACGCTCACTTTATACCCAAGTTTAATGTCACGCTCTGCCACCGACTCGCTCTTATATTCGCCGCGGGAAACATTTATTAGTTTTCTCCTCAGTGCAACAAGTCCAACTTTTGCGTTTCGGTATTCTTTGTTGTTTTGTTTTTCAATAACTTCCCCATTGAACCACTATAAAGCCGAGCTTTTTAACACTCGAACTGTGACCGGAAAGTGAATATATTTTTATTTGTCAAAATGCTCGAATTTGTGCTCCATAAGTTTTGTAGGATATATGAAAGTTTGGAGTTGACTTCAGTTAAGCTTTCTATAGTCAATTTTATGTTAACATTTTGTAGACATATAATAAAAACCAGCTACTAAAACTATAACATTTATTCCCCCCACTTGCGTAAATTAAATCCAGGATACATTAAATTTAATCATCCTATAAAATCACTGTCGGCACCGTTAAATATAATAAACATTTCGAACAAAGCAGCTGCATCACTTACCGGTCAATAAAGGACCAACAAACGTTCCTCATTTTTACGCGGTCATTAGGATATAAAAGCGAACAGCTCTATTAAGGCGGTGAAGAGTGTAAAGCGATCCTGTTTAAATAGCGGGTGGTTTGCAATCTGGGTACACGGCGTAAAATAGGCATAAAGTGGCAGACTGTGGCCGAGACGCACGTCTGCGCCGGCCCATGCCATAAGACCAACGCGGATATAAAAGATAATGTATTTTTTTTTACTCCTACCGTATAACATTGGTAACTATTCCAAGACAGTAGCAGAGAATTGTAAAAGAACTGCAGTTGTCTCTCTATCATTTAAGAGTTCAGCTCTTGTCGGTGGAGCTATCGCCACTGTTCTCTATTCTCTGTTTTCTGTTTGACCTCTTGATACGACTTTACTCCCTCTTCTTCTAGGTCTTCCCCTTCCTCGATTTCCTTGCAGTTACCAATTCTAATTCCAATTCTGTTCTGATAGCTCACATTATCGATTTCGTGAAATAAAGAAAATCTCGCTTTTTTTTTCATAGTTCCATCTTTTGGTGATTCATTAACAGTGCCCATGTCCATTTGTTGGTCATGCACAAGTCCTACTAAAATTTCAAGTCACTATCAATTCTATCTTGCAACGAAGACGATCACATTTTTCAATCATACTATCTCTTTTTTAATATATTCTTAACTTTTGATAAGTATAGGTCTGTCTATTTACTGAATTCCCATCAAATAAGCTCGATGCAGACAATCCAATAGACCGCCAAACAACGGAAGCAAAGCCGACATTCCGTATCGTAGGTATACCTATGTCAAAAAAGTTCTACTATTCTGCATAAAAATTTATTCCCTATATCAATGCTATAGTAAAATTTATTCGTTAGTGAATTTGTAAAAGTAAGTTCTTTTAATCTATTAGGTATAACCTGTAAGACCTCATTAGAGCGCAAAGACAGACCTTTAATACCGCAAATCATCAACGTCAATTCCAATTTCCGAAAACGAATCTCTTCTAGATTTTCGTTTTGAACCACATGCAGTTCAAGTATCTCCAATAATGATATGATCCTGTTCGGTCATAACGCCGTCGTAAGAGCGAGTCGGGGTTAGCAGATATTTGAAAAGTTGCAAAGTGAACCTCGCACTGCAAACGTTATCATGAGCTTAGACAACTTATATTTTGTTTACTTGGACGAGACTAGGAATATGTGTTTTTAACTCACTTCAGAGGGAATGCAAATGTTCGGGTTAATTCTAGTTTAGAATTTCGTTTGACGTATGTTTATTTTGCTTGTGGGTGTTGGTTAAACTAGAGTTAAATATGGTTGCATTTAAGCTATGGATTTAAGTTCGAGGATACTTATTAACGTAACCTTTGATTGTAATTAAGTGAAAAGGATGAGAAATGTTTGTGATGTTACTTAACCAAAGCTTAAATAGAATCAATTTACTGTACAGCCCGGAAAATTAAATATACCCTTACATTTATATTAACAAAGGGATATCCATTCGTTTTTTACAATAACTTTGTATAATTTTCTACCTTTTCTTAGAAGCTTTGTCAGGAGCTTCATAAAAGTCGGACTCTACCAGAATTTCAAACATATTCTCGTGTAAAAATCAAAGATTTTGTAGCACCACTTCTCTTGCTTTAAACACGTCAAAATACCTGAACGAACCACGTTGTAAAAGAGCGAACGTGTTGCCAGCACAGAAAAATAAACCCGTCTACACGTGAAGTCGACAACCTGTAGTTGTCTTAGCGTAAAATAAAACGCTACGTGATATCGGCTGTCGGTACATTTGCCGAGTGTTGCCAGACAAATATTTTTCCATTTCCACGCAGACCCTCCCCAAATCGAGGATTAGGAGCGTGCAAGCCGGATGCTTTGTTTTGTCGGTTATTGCTGCAAATACGTACTTATTGGTAAATCGTGTGTGGCGAACTGGCTCCGTGAGTGTCTAGTAATATGCAAGTGCACAAACATGAGCCAAATGTTCCGTTATCGCTTTAAGTCGTTCTACAGGTAAAACGAAGAACTAAACGTTGCATTGTTGTTGTTTTCCTTGGGAATTCATTTGTTTATTCCTAGGGAATTAGTAATTGCTCAATTATTGCTGAAATTTGTATGGCCTACATTGCCTATTCTTTTTTTAGCATCCTCGTTCCTCACATTAGATGTTGCAAAATATATTTAAGTGTTACATTAGCTGTGTGTCATCCACAAAAGTGGGCATATATCGATCAGCAAACAGGCGGGCGGGCAGGAGTAGCCAGGTGTCCCCCGCGCAAACACTACACCCTCCGCGGCCCAGCCCGGGGCTCCACATCAAAATGACGACGGAAATCCCATATTGCCTACATCGGGGACGGAAGCACGATTTTATAAGTTAAGGGATTTGTGTCAATATTGTACTAGGATACTGGCTCGAGTACCCGCCCTGGCATCACGCCGCGCTACACAATGTTGGTAACGTTACATCGCGAGCATCCCGCGTCAATCCCAAACTTTATTAATTTAAGACGCAATGTTAACAGCGAACACATTTGTTAATCGTTCGACAAATTTCTCGACAAATTGTTAAGTAAGTATTTTTGTTGGGCCCTCTCTTGTTCGAAATTCGTAAGTGTATCCTGATTTATGGAATACATTTAAACAGTTCACGGTTCGCATCTCAGTGAAGAAAAATACGAAAATATGATCGCGTCGAGATAAAGTTGGACGAGGAAAGTTTGGCGATGTTTAGATAGCTGCTGATATGAGGCGCTTCAGTCGAGAGCGCCGCGTTCACGCGCACCGCACAGAAACAATTTCAAATATTGTTGATATCAGTTGAGTTGAAATAACAACGTTTAAATCTTTTTAGGATACGCTCTCAGATTGCACAGTAATATTTAATTATTAAAATTGTTTAGGCAGGATCGTTTTTCTTTAAAGTCTCCCTTCGTGTGTGTTCATTAAAATCTTAATAGCATAGCATCTCAATTACTTTATGTACTTGTAGAAAAGGGCGAAATATCCGTGATATTTAGTAGCGGTGTATTAGTAGAGTGACTTCGGGACTTTGGCAGTGGTGGTGGCGGTAATTCAATATGTTGGGGTGTTGTTCAAGACAAAGATGCAGGCTGCAGGACTAAGGAAACGCCGCCAGCGCAAACTACCGGATGTATGGGTGCATCCTCGACTGAGGAAATTTGGTCCTGATTTCTATGTAAAACACTAAATAAGGATATCTGAATAGTAAGAATTTTAAAATAATATCTTTTAAAAATATTAAGGTCAATTTTATAGAAGGTTATTCTCAAAAGGATATCATAGCTACTTACATGAGAACAGATTTTTCTAATGCATTACTTTGTAGTTATAAGCATTGTAACATACTAATCTGTCGTTAGTAGCGTAGTAAGTGTTAAAATGTGAATTGTCCAAAAGTTTATCTGTTAATTTTAACTGAACACCTTAATCTTTAATCGTCCTATCCACCATCGCGTAGCGTCGAAAAATAAAGTTAACCCTACAACCGCGAACCGACTTCTTAAATTATTCTCCGAAAGATTTTCTAATTTGTTCTCCCATCTCACACTGCTTTTACGAAGCGGGTTCCATAGGCACGAACATATGCGGTCCCGAAGCCCTCCTCACAAGAACCCATTATAGGCCTACCGGCGCCCTCCTAGAGTGTCTTATACATTTGACGTTCGCCTTTTGCCGTCGTAACGTTACACACTAAAATACACCCTAACACTTATTGATATGACTCAAAAACGCATGAATGGCCTGACATATGTTTAGTGGCGTATTCGCGCCGCGTGCGCCCTTTGGGTAATGTTACGTAATAGGCAAGAGCCGTGATTTTGTCAAAGGTAAGAAAATTGGTTACGTTAGTGGGTAATTTCAGCTACCGAGATAAACGTGAATTATGTGTCTGCGGATTAATCCGAGGATTTTATACCGTGCTGTGACGTGATAGTAAAAGTGTACGTAAAAGTAGGATTTATTAGTGCACCTACACGCAATTTAAAAATAATATATTTAGGTAGGTACATAGAATTTATACAGCCCAATAGCTCTATCAGTATCCAGCTGTACCATTTAATTCAACAAGATGTTTCCTATTTATGTGATTCGCTTCATCTAATTAGTGAATGCCATCGCCGACAGAGCCGCCGTAATTATCGGCAGATACGACGCATTAACGTCAAAGGACACGTGTGAGAAAGAAAATTGGTCCTTTTTTACGAATGTGTATGTAAGGACCAAATCTGTCAGGGCAAAGAAAATACTTCGTTGGTTTCCCGTCAGAGAAATTATTGATGATATATTTTATTATTTTATAAGTAAACTGAATCCTATATTTTCAATACAACTACTCCTGTAGAGGCCCTGGGCTCGATTTCCAGGTTGAGCAGTGTTATTGGGTTTTTCTGTGAAATGTGAATGTGAAACCTTTAATTTAAAAAATATTTGTACCTGCTCAGAGTTTAAATTGTGTCACGTTAATGACTGTAGGCGTTTTGTACCTGGGGCTTAACGAAGGTGGTGAGGCATACGTTAGTACACCGCTGCCTTACCCTTTGGGGAATACTATCGTAATATTACGTAAGTAAACTTAGATTTTTCAGAAATTTCTCTTAATTTGTTAAGCTTTAAATATTTTCACTACTTTGTGCTCCTTCGATACGCAAGTTAGCTTCATAAACTAAGTAATAATTTAATACCGTAACGGTGAACTGTGTGAACATTGCCTATATCTTTGTATAACTCAGGCGTGATGTTGCCGTGTACAGACATAAACACGCATACCTATAGCAATGGCGGCAGGACGGTATACCCCCTTCCTATAAAACTGCTTTACGTAAAACACTACAAGTGTGTACTATAGCCATTTTGTTTTATTAAATAGAGAAAACCAATGATCTGGGGCCGTACCACCACATGTTAACATGATCATTTTTAGGTTGTAAGAGAGGGATGTTGCTCTACAAGTTAAATAGTACTCTCTCCCTCTTGCTATCAAAACAAGATCGCATGTACATGTCTTGTTGCGGTCTTTTTATTTTAGCCGTTTTAGGGTCCCGTAGCCAAAGTTTTAGTTCTGCCAGATATACTGCGATCATCGTAATTATCCAAAGCCTGGCTTCACTCAATGGGTGTTATTTATTTAAAATACCTTTGTATAGAGGGGGTAGCATAATAATAGCAATAACTGAAAATACATTACCGTGCTCATGAAATTTTTTATAATTATTTTATACAAATGGTTGGCT
Source organism: Subacronicta megacephala (assembly GCA_958496365.1). Taxonomy (NCBI): domain Eukaryota; kingdom Metazoa; phylum Arthropoda; class Insecta; order Lepidoptera; family Noctuidae; genus Subacronicta; species Subacronicta megacephala. The sequence goes on along the minus strand of OY292530.1, from coordinate 5,509,819 downwards.
ATTCAAATGTATTTTTATATAATTCATTCTTATTATTGTTTTGTCTTGAACAATGGAACATTGCAATTAAGCGCCCACCCAACCAGAAAACTGTAAAAATAAATAAAAGAAAATTACTGAGTTTATTTCAAAACTAACTAAAAGCTTCACATTTCTGCGCTTAACTGAATTACGCACAAAGAGAAGCTTTCCGAGAATATCAAAGAAAAGAAAAAAGTTAAAAATTACAAATTTGATTATATTAACCGCGGCGCGTCGCGGCGCGGCTGTGGCGATACTTCATTTCTATAACTAGATGCAAGGGCCCTCCAAGTCTCACTTTGGTTGCGTGACCTAATTTAAGGGCACGTTATTTTGCTCACTTAATTTGCCTCATTCGTGTTTGCTCTGTGAATGAGGCACCTCTGCCAGGGTGAATTTTTTATTTTTGTTCTTCCTAAACTTAATTGAGTGGGGGTGAGGTGAGTCGCGCTGAACCGCGTATACTCGCGGCGCGGCGCGGCGCGGTTCGCCCGTGTCGTGAGGTTCGCTCCAACCTCTATAAACATTTATTGTCGCTCTACATCTCACTAACTTCACTTTTACAGAGTTTTATGTCCGAAAAATTTACGCGAGGAACGTTACTTTGCGGCCTTTATTGCGACGGTGGAATGCCGCGGGCGCACTGCCGTAATTGAATGTAATTTCGTTAGCTTCTTTCGTTTACCGCTGTAAAATAAAATTTTACGTCTTATTTATTGTCACAAGCAACAATATCTGTGCAGGGCTTTCCTCTGCCATGTACGATGGGGACAAGCTATAAAATTGTTCTAATAAAGCCCGGACCATCACTACATATTTTTTAATGTACTTTGTCAAATAAAATTTAAGAAGCATTATTGTTGACGATATGGAAAATCTAAAGAACATTTTTATCACCTATAAAAGTGAATGCGGCCTTATTGCGAGTCGCTTCCTATTGTGGAACGAGTTTAATTATTCCGAACGGGACTGTGTAAGTACGGGCCCAATTCAATTAGTAGTTAAAAAAGTAAATAGCATATTGATCCGCACCAAGTTAAACAACGTTCAGTTCGTAGTTAATGGTACGCTCATATTTTACAGACGTCACCTTATTTTACAGTAAGTACTTAAATAATTGAAATTGAATCAGATTATTACATTTCCTTCAAAATTAAATGTCTGGTGAATGAAGGGATGGACCCAACAAATAAAGTTAAACATATTTTTTAATTAAATGTGTCGGGCAAATAGTGAATTCATTTTCATAAAATGTATTGAGGGATTTCAATTATTTCAACTGATTTCAGAAACCAGGCATTGAGTCTTATTAATACTACTAAAATAATATGTTTTAATTTCCCAAAAATCTGAAAAATCGATAAGTTATTATCGGGAAACCGTACGTCGTACGTCAAGGCATGACAACCAGTAATAAGGCTTTTAAAATGCGCCCATTCGTTATGAAAATGTAAACGAATTCCGAATATTTATTTGCTCGTTAAAATTAATAGAGTTGTCCCCTCCTTCCTTATGGTGATAGTGTCGTGATAGTCATGAAGTGATATAAATCGATTGTGTGTGCTCATGACTTTTAAATTGTATTGAATATGTTGTACTTATAGAAATATCTGTATTTATTTATGGTCTGGTGTGATCGACATGTTTAATTAGTTCAATGATTCTTGACTTGTGTATCAGTTGACATATATTATTTTGCGGCTTTAATAAAAACTTATAATTCCTTTCTATTATTTCGTCTGTATTATAACCACAAAAAAAAAGCGGCCAAGTGCGAGTCGGACTTGCGCACGGAGGGTTCTGTACCATTACGATTAATGACGTATTAAAAAAAACTATTTACTAGATCTCGTCCAAACCAATTTTCGGTGGAAGTTTACATGGTAATCTACATCATATATTTTTTTTAGTTTAATCGTTATCTTATTTTAGATGTTACAGGGGGGACACACACATTTTACCACTTTGGAAGTGTCTCTCGCGCAAAATATTCAGTTTATGACGTATTAAAAAAAACTATTTACTAGATCTCATTCAAACTAATTTTTGGTGGAAGTTTACATAGTAGTGTACATCATATATTTTATTAGTTTTATCGTACTCTTATTTTAGAAGTTACAGGGCGGGACACACACATTTTACCACTTTGGAAGTGTTTCTCGCGCAAACTATTCAGTTTAGAAAAAAATGATATGAGAAACCTCAATATCATTTTTGAGGACCTATCCATAGATACCCTACACGTTCCAAGTATGGGGAACCCCCAAAATTTATTGTTTTTTTTTTCTATTTTTGTGTGAAAATCTTAATGCGGTTCGTAGAATACATCTACTTACCACGTTTCAACAGCATAGTTCTTATAGTTTCGAAAAAAAAGGTTGTGACACGATCGGACAGACAGACAAACACGACGAATCTATAAGGGTTCCGTTTTTTGCCATTTGGCTACGGAACCCTAAAAAACAGATTTGTGGACCAGTAAGAATTTCTACCTCAAGTGGTGATTTCGATTTTGAGGTATTTTTACGAAATTTTCAGATCGATGGCTGCACATATGACCACTAGACTATGCTGAGAGTAGATTATATTATTATATCTACAGTCTCGATTCGAAATTCAAATAATTCTTATTTCAAACACTGTCAATGATCATTCTATAACCAACACGAGCCAAACACATAAAATATGACACAAACAGATACCAGCGCTAATGAAGCGCTCAATATCGATATTCGTATGCCTAGGAATGTGTCGTGACCGCATACCGATGCAATCCGAACATAGAAGCAGATTACATATATAGACTTTATACTAGTATGATGAGAAGGGTTGACTATTAAACGGCTCTTTGCGTATTCCTAAGAGCATTAAAACCTTGATAAAGTAACTATGTTAAAATGATTATTTTTCGAACATAGAATACAATTTTGATAAAATACAAGCGGCGGGCGTCGTGCGATCATGCCGCTGGACGGTTCGAAAACAACCCATTGCACTACCGACGTGAACCCACTCGTAATGCAAGCATTTAGTTTAGTACGAGGGATTAACAAGAATGCTAGTAACGCGGACCAAATTGCAAGTAAACTTTTGAAAAAAAAAATCTACCTCATTAGTCTCTCTGGTCTTGGGTTCGATTCTCAGGTCGAGCAAACTGTTATTGGGGTTTTCTATGAAATTTTCGGTAGCAGTACGGAGTTTGGAGATGTGATCGGGGAATGACAATAAGGAATGTGGGATCTGAAACATACCGGTGAACTGTGGGTGTATATTAAGTAAATCTCTGTCCTCTTCAGAGAGTACAGGCATGATAATATGGTATGTTATTTTGATGTAATATCGCATTGGGTAATCTCCTTTTCCTTTCTATCTCGTGTATTGCTAACATGTCTAACATTACTAAGCCGATACGAGTAGGTACAGTCCCATTTACGGAATCCGTGTGTGTGTAACGAGCTTAACGTAATAGTTATCATTAGTGCATACGTCACTGGTATAATGATATTTGTATTATGGTCCCGGTCAGATCAAAGACGAAATACAATAGTAATATATTTGTAATGAAACCTCTTTACAGGACAACAGTATTCTATGACAATACAGGTTTGACTAACTTAGAAGTCATGAATACTATATTAACCCGTTAGTCGTGAGTAAACGACTAACGTTTACCCACGACTAACGTGTAAACTAACGACTAACAAGTTAGTTGTTTGACACTTTCTTGTCTGAAAGAAATCAAATCAGACCAATTTGATTTGATTTCTTTCTTTGTCAGGTTGATGACAGAGAAATTTATTACTTATACCTAGATAGTAGGTTCTGATTTTGTTTATCAGCCAAATACTTAGGTGCTTATAATTTATAAATCCACAAACCTATATTATAGGCCGACCGTTTAACTCGCGTATCGCCTGCGCGGTAAGAAGGGAGTACTACTACTAGTAGGGATACTTAAAAAAGATACTTATTATTTTATTATTTGCCAACAATGTCTATCTCGAGATAAATCTTTGGATTATTGAGTCCGTGTGTAGCGTTACCCGCCCCCGCTCCTTTCTTACCGCGCAGGCGATACGCGAGTTAAACGGTCGGCCTATAATATAGGTTTGTGGATTTAGAAATTATAAGCACCTAAGTATTTGGCTGATAAACAAAATCAAAACCTACTATCTACGTATAAGTAATAAATTGCTCTGTCATCAACCTGACAAAGAAAGAAATCAAATCAAATTGGAATATTTTTTTAGATGTAGGTATGCTCTCGATGCATTATATATAACTCTTTTGTATCTCCTTTTAAATAGCCTTTTAAGTTACTTTCAGATTTAAGCCAAGCAAATAGTTTTTTTTTTTTAATCTATCGGTGTTCGGATGTCTCTCGTTCGTTCGAAAGTTAGGTAGCATCTTTATTTAATTAAAATCAAAATCGCTCAAGTAGTTTAGCCCTGAAAGATACAAATCAAACAAAGTTATAAACTCACGTTATCTTAATGTGGATTAAGTTTACCTTTTTGAGCTTAAAGAGCGGTTTTGCAGCTTAACATGGCAAATATATCAGACAATATGGTTTAAGTCATAAGTCATAAGACGTTCTTATTTTCCTCCTGTCCCTCTGATCCAACTTTACAGCGTTGAGATCCGATTCCATAAATAAACACACAAAGGCACAAACACTACGAAAAATATATTTTTAGAGCGACTGTTGTATAGTGTCCTCACGTACTCCACTGCCATTTTTGGCTGCGTCATTATTTTGCCTTACGCTTTGACTCTTCACTGTGGGGTTTTACTTCAAGGGCCCGTCGCCATGGCAACGCCAGATTTGCCGAAAATACGACGCACAGCATACAGATTATCCTGTATTTTAATGTAGGGAACACGCTCGAGGCATCCGGTCGGCACGCGAAACTTGTTCACTAGGTAAATAGTTTAAGTTTGCGGGCTTGTTGTTACACAATATTACGTTATAAAGTCATTTTCGTGTAATGTCAACGGTGAAGTTCCCAACTTGATGTAGACGGTGTACCTCCGCTATGATGTTACCTACTCATCTGGTTATACACAAGTAATTAACTTAGACTTTTCCACTATCTCATCTGGCTATACGTTTATTAATGAAATATACACATACAAAAGCTAAAGCTAAAGTATCGTAAGTAGCTAAGCCCAATAATTAATACAAAGAGCAATTCCGTAAGGCGAGCACCTGTAAATAAACAAAGGAGTATCTAATAAAACATTTAACCTGAACAAAAGAAGACCGAAAAAGACGCAATTAATCGAGAAGCGGCCACAGCACTGCAATATGTGAGGCCATTAATTTAATTCAGTGTACGTGCGCCCAAGACACGGTTTTAACCTTAATTGAGATTTAAGAACAGCTCTGGGGCGGAATGTTTTTGTGTTTGGATGCAAGCGCCTCGGGCAAGACGCTCCCTCTAAGCCCTCAATGTTCCTCCTCGTGTAAGAAAGCCAAGGTAGTTATATAGGTATCCGTTTTGCCTTTTATAATTCAGTTGTTTGCGCGCCGCGGCGCACTTTTAGCCTGCCTAATTAAATGTTAAGTGACTTATTGTGGAAATGTATTTCGAGGAGGAAAGGCGCTTTGTAAACTTATCTTTTCAGAGTTCCGTAACTCGAAATAAAAATCAAAAGATCACCTACGTTTTACTGGGAATTTATTAAAGTTTATTAAAATTTAAAAAAGCAACCAATAAAATTAGATTTAAACCTGTAAATCTAATTTTATCGGTTAATCATTGGAATATTTTGGGCAATGGGAAGAAAACTATTTGCATCACAGCCGTCTGATGTTTAATTTTGTTTTTAATATATTGCTAAGTAATGTTTACTATTACTTTGATAAGTTAGCAAATAAATAATCGGAGACGTCCATAAGTCAATAAAAAATAAGTATTTAAATTAATTTGATGCGCAAGTCAACTCGCACTTGACAGATTGTTTTTTTGGATTCCTTTGCTTCAATGGAGTTATTTGCGAAGAATAAAAGAATGTTAAAATACTTCCGGGCAGTCTTCAGATTCCGCCTTCTTGCTTAGGTTTTGCTTTGCTAAAGAAGTTGGCTAATAGCTTGACATTAAGTTTTGTTTGATCATAGTTGATGCAGAGACTATAGACTATCTTGAAATACCTATCCCTCTGCAATATTAAAATAATCTTTGCTCGAGTGTATTCATCTTTTGTTCCATCAATTATTTTGTTTTTATTTTCTTTTTTTATTTTAGTTTGCATAGATTCAGTTGACGTCGGGATTAATATTACAATAGAATAATCTTTACTTGTCTCAGACATTTTTATAATAGATTTGATTGTGATAGAAGTTTTCTAATAATTTGTAGAGTATTCTTACAGAAAGAAAAAATGCGCAATATTAGAGAAAATTAACGACGATTTTAACTTTGCGCATTTTATTATTATTATTTATTCCAGTTTGAATTGAATACTCATAGCTAAGACAGAACAACATCTGTGCGGTCAGCTTGTATTTTGATAAAAATGTTTATCTTTGTTGTATGAATTAAATTTTTAGATTGAGTTGGCAGCTATCTGATGTTGATAAGCAGGATTTTAAATGAGGCAAAAATCTGAGAAATTTTGTCAATCATTTAAAAATTAACCTGTACCTTAATGATGCTACATTTTCCACGAAGGTTTTTAGAGCGTTCATTATCTATATTTCTGAAATTATTCTGAAATTACTCCTTAACGGGAACAACTGACAGTTTACTCTTCATTTATGAATAAGCCTTCCTGCTAAAGAACATTATATTTTTTTTAATTCCCCGAGGCAATGTTCTCATTCTGACAACTTTATCAGCCCATTGTTACATCAAAATTCGCGAGAGCCGAACATTTTCGCGTAATTATTAATTAAACATATTTTAACTACAGCAAAACCGAATATGGATACATTAATACTATAATGCTCGCTTAAAACGGTTTTTGTAAAATAAACCTTATATTTTATTCTCAAAGCAAGACGGTTAATACCTTTACAACATAATGCAAAATTCGTTGTATCTAATTCGAGGCTTATCTTGCCATCTGTAATCTCGCCCCCGTTGCCTACTGCCAAGGAGATACCTCAAATACCTCCCCCTCCCGCGCCTCACCCCCGTGACTTCCACGGAGCACCCTTCAGCCCTTGAGTTCTTAGCCGAAGTTCATAATACCCTATTAGTGGTGTACACGACCGACAAACATACTGTATCTAGTTGACTTACTTGTACCGTGTTAATTTTTAAGTGTTTGCTATTGATTTTTAAGGGTTAAATTTGTAAATTTTACCCGTGATGTTATTATTTTTGTACATCACATCATTACCCCCCAACAGTTAGACAGGAGTGCACTGATGTACGCCCCCAGTTCACTGTTATTTTTTATGTCAAATGTAATAGGGTTTTAATTTTAGACCTAATTTTAAACCTAGAGAATTACACTATGCAGCTGCGCCAACCACTAACCACTAAGGCAGCTCTGTAATGTCCTATCGAGTATTTATACAGCAAAATTTTCACGATCTACAATCGTCTAAAAATATAACAAAACCGAGTCGTACGAACAAAATAAATAGGTAAGTAATATCTCCCACTGGGGGGCCGGGTTCACCGGAGCGAATAATAAATCTGTTGACAATCTTTAATTCGCTCGCCTCGGCGCTCGTCAGATGGCCGTCGACGTCTCTTAATCATAAAAATAAAATCTCCCTGTTTAAGAAACAACCCCCATTTGTATATTGTTTAATGTTGATACTTTGGTATTAAAATGTTACCTAATTATCGCTGTTATGCTTCGTACATTTCGTGTCGATTAAAAAAATGTAATTTGTGTAGCTTTGGATTTGCCGAAATTATTTTTCCTTTACTTTCTTTATCTACATGATGAGTTCGAAGTTTCGTGTTAAAAAATGTTATCAAGTAAATTCCCTAAATTATAATGTAACTATGAAAACATTTGTTTCTTCACCAAACACACGACAAGTGTGCATTAACCACGCAGTTAGCTACAGAACACAGATCTGCATGCAGCAAACGTCCGCAACTAGCTGTTAACCGGCAACTAGGCTAATAATGTCATATAAAACGCAGACTGCAGTAAAATACACGTGGCGCTGTGACGACAGCTCGTTCACGACTGGCCGCGTCCGGCGTAAATTGTAGCGTGCGCCTATGAGGGTAGACGGACAAAACCCGAATTACGGCCAAATGGGAAGCTGTAATTTGTACATTGCCGGTGAGACTCGACGACAGAAATTGCTCTTTGTGCTATATAGGTCAGATCTCAAGTCATTAGTAGGCGATCTTGTACTTAAGTATGTCTATTTTGGTTAAGGATTTCGGTTTTTTGTTACATTTATATTGTGTGTATATATTTTTGTTTTTGATGGAACTAATGGTATGCTTTATCAAAGCAAAAAACTAAAGCTCAGTTGATACCCGTTAGGCTTCTAAGTTTTTTACTATTACACTCACAAATAATACAGAATATAGAAGGGTTACAAATAAAAATAGATAAACTTTACACATTGATTGTTATCGATGTTTAAAATATAAAATGAACAACAAAATGTTTCAATAAGATGATCATGCGACGCAAAGCATAGACATTGGAATCAGCTAAATAAATCAAGTTGAGAGTAGGTACTAAGTTTTTCCAATCAATGGGATCATTATTGACTTAGAAAGAAGACAGAAGATTTAATTATAACTAGAATAAGAAAACATTCCTATACAGCCTTCTAATAAAAACACTACCACATATGATTGGGAGGCTCCATGGATTATTTAGCGCGACATATGTGGCGGATGCTGCAATAGAAATGAAAACCGAATCACAAAGGGCAGCGGTCGTTAGCCCGAAATACCAGCTTAACGTCACAATGGGGCTTTGGCCGACCCCATGAACTTTGCATCGTGCACTACCTGCAGTATATATCGGGAAAAATTCACCTTTGTCATAGGATTGTCAATTCATACCGATGCTGTGAGTGTTTACTCTGAAAAAAGCCGAAGACCTAAGAAATTTGGAAAATCTCGTGCATATTGTCACAAAAGGCATCGTTTTTAAAAGAGAGTCAATGTAGTTTTGGTACGGATTCGTTCGTTCGTTACCGTAGAAATGAGAGTAATCACTTCTGCCTTTGCTAAACGTGATGCTGCTTATATGCATCAAATATAGAAGAAACGTAATAAAGAAGTAAAGTAAATAAATAAAGTACGTAATAAAAAGAATATTGTGATAAACGCAATACTACCCAAAACCGAATTAAAACAAAAACTTTAAATTGAATCTAACAAAAGTCAACTCAAATACTTTAATATTAAAGTTTGAAGTTTAGTAAATTTAATAATTTAGCAACAGCGTCCTTAGGGTATCGTACGGAAACGAAATAATGTCTTAAAATGTGAAAGATTTTAAGAAGCAAAGTCCCTGAAGATCGAACGTACGCTGAGGAGGGTGCAACTAGTTTCGTCGGAAGTTATTCCGTGGTCTAGCTTCCCTTGAGCTCCAATAAACAACAGTTGCACAGACTATGCCAAGATTAGAAGCTGCAATAATATTATTTATAATATTATTTTTTATCATAATTAGTTATGTCTTATTTTAAATATGTCGTTTGTACTTTGTTTCTGTTGTCGAATAACGTTCATACGACTTAATACGAATAAATTATGTGTAATTAAATTATTAAATTATTGCACCGATGAGTGCAAGCCCGGAGGATATTGAGTACCTAATTAATTTAATGCACGAAGCTCCTTGTTTAAACTAATCACCTAGTTCTACAAAATTCTACAAATCCACAAATCCTAAACACTTATGCAATCTCACTTTCATATTAAGTGAACTTTAAGAGAAACCACTTTGTACATACCAACTAAGCCATCTCGCTGCATATTATATTTGAAAAACAAACATTGCGGAGCATGCATTGCTCTGTGGAGCACATGTCTGCTTATGTGGGTTGACGTATTTATTATTTATTTGGGAATTCTCCGGGCTCCGACGACCGCGCCGGAGCCGCCAAGTTAGAATTATGGAAAAATAACTCATCTCCGACGACATATTGACTTCGCCCACAGACAGGGATAGAGGCACGCATCCTTTCGGGAATTGCACCGATGCTTGCGGATACTGTTTTGTTCGGCGTTTTCGGGTTTTAGCTTATTGGTGTTTTGGTATTGATGGAACGTGTACTTGTTTCATAAAATATGAGCGTTCAAATTCAAGTGTAGATATCTTATTCGGGAAAGAGTTATTTATTGCGTTGGAGTATTGCAGTTTTATAAAATATTTCAATCTTGATGTACCGAAGAGAAAAGACAAACAATTTTTTACACAGTTTGAAAAATTCTGGTACTGTTGTTGTTGATAAAACTATCTCCTGTCATTTAATAGCTGAATGCCTTTTAATAATTATTAACTAGCATATTGGGAAATAATACCTACACAGTATTGGTTATGTTTTAGAGTGTATTATGAAATGAATGCCTGATTTGAAATCTGTTTATAACAACTTTCATAATTCTATATCTACCAATAATTTTCTGAGTAATTATGAGTGGCGCTTATTACCAAATTTAATTATAACTTTTCTGAATTGCGTAACCTATCTTAACCATTGTATCATACTTAAAAAAATATTATTATATGTCAAATATCAAATTTCATAAAAAAACAGACTTTCCTATATATTTTTTATTCTTTCAAGAAAAACAAAGCCACATTTTGACGTATTTGGAAAAAAAAAAACAATCGGAACATAAATAAAGGCAACGAAACAGACAAATTCACTGTCTATTATTTCGCTTCATAATAAAGACTTGTTTAAAAGCGAAACGTGGCCGATTTCAATAACAGAAGAGTTCGTTGAATAGAGTTACCTCATAACATTTTTATTGTACAATAAGAGATTTTCCGCCGACAGGGGAACGTAAACGGTATGATATTGCTTATATCGGAAGATTGGGGGGATGCTGATGCCCCATAAGTAGATGAGCGAGAAATGAGTTGGCAAAAAGAGTTTCATTACCCATTTTGTTTCGTATATACAACTTTCCAACTTGAAAATGGTGTAGGTTCCTATTGGTTTTTTTACCTAAAATTTCAAATTGTTAGGTAGGTATGCAATTTTTTAGGAAATAAAACACCTTTCTAACATAAAAACCGTATCATAATTTGCCCATTCATTTAGAAGCTACGATGCTACAAATAGACACGTCAAACTTATATTACCCCTATTTTTACGCCGAGAGAGTTTAAAAGACTAAATTTAGCGTCAAATTGGTCTCATAGAATTTTTGACAAGATCGGATAAAGAACTTGGAAGTACAGAATAATAAAGCCACAGTTGAAGATTGCCATTCTTTATAAAAACAGTTTAATTATAATGTTGGAAAGAGGTAAGCGAACAATCGAAAGCTGACTTAAGAATATTGTTTTCAAATAACTGAACAGTCTTGTAGGAGCAACCGAAACCACGATTGCAACCGATTCTCGGGTGAGTTCCTTCGTGGAATGTACTTGTGTACCTGCTGTATATAGGTTTATGGCATGATAAAGTCATATGAGTTGAGAGTTTATTGTGAAATATTTGAAAATAAGACAGTGGGGTGGTAGAGGCATCATATAACGAGAGAGGGAAGTAATGGTGTAGGCATTATTAACCTACGGCCAATAACTAGTAACCCCTATTCTACGAGTATCAGCTGCTTATATGTATATCTACTGTTGTATTTCTTTTGTTCAAGACATTTTTAGTCCATTATATTCATAATGGAACGCCTCACGAGTCTAGTGGTCTTAAGCGCGACTGCTACGCTAGAAGTCCTGTGTTCGATCCCTAGGTCCAACAAAGTGTTATTGGGTTTTTATATGAAATTCACAATAACAGCTCGGAGTCTGGATTTGTGCCCGGTGTGACGAATGGCAAAAGGCTCTTTTTACATGAGACCTAAACATACCAGCAAAATGTGGGTGTACATTATTAGTACACTTCTGCTTACCCTTCGGAGAATACAGATGTGATGGTATGTTTTTTAATATTTATAATTATGCCACAGTTTTGTAAGAAGATTCTTCTTAAAAATAAATATATTTTTTGTCCGTCTTACTCACGACTTTCGTAAGTAGCCAGTTAAGTGACAAACGAAATAAAATCAGGTAAGTGCCAAACCAAAAACGCATTAAAAACTTTCAAACCGCTCACAAACAACTCATTAACCATTGAAGCTTTAATTTGGTCTACAAAGTTACCATAAAACCCCTAAAAATGGCAAATAAAGTTTTATTCTTAAGATTAGAGGACTATATCTTGCAGTAAAAGAGATAAACAGAGTCTGTAAGGGGTAGACAGCCTGTAAACTATTTCCATGTCAGCAAAAGTGCGCGTTTATGAACAGCAAGTTTATGGGTGCGGGGATCCGCCATAAACTGGGAACAGCTCAGGTGATAAAGTGGAGCTTGCGGTTACTAAATTCAGCTGCATTTTAACGAGTACTCTTCTGAATTATTTCATGCTTTTTAAACAGATGGCGTTAGTGGAGATTGCTCAGTTTATTGCTACAGGAATTGCACTGTGTTTTGAGTGCAGTTTGTGATAATGTTTGTGTTTTTGAGAACTTGTTTTACAAGGGTAAGACACTGTAAGGTGTACTAATGTACACCCTCATTTTGCTGGTATGTTTATATCCCATGTAATGGGGGTGAACGTAACTCCGCACTGCTACTGAAAATTCGATAGAAAAATCCAATCACACTTTACCAAGACCTGGGTATAGAAATCTCTAGGACCACTATACTAATGAGGCAGTTACTTGGAAAAGAAAGTGGAATTATTACGATGTAGAATTAATATACCAGAATAGAGTAGGCCATTACGTAGGTAGGTAAGGTTAAACGCCTTAATCAATTTGATTTAATTTTCATGAAACCTTATAAACCATTATGATTTGAAAACTTATCCATACAAAAAACAAACTGAGTCTTGATCAATCAAAAATATTGTCAAGTGAATTTCCTTGCAATTTTAATGAATTCAAGATTACCATTCTTTACATCAGCCTTCAAATCTTCCTGGTGCATCTGTTTTAAAACTGTCACGACGATCACCTCACCTGGTGTTGCTGCCTATTGGTGACAATAGTTATAGGAGATGGTACACACGACACATCAAGATATACATACCAGTTTAGACTGACCTCCCATATAAAAGCTCTACGTACTACTCAAGGCCATCTTATACTGGATTTTTAAAGTTTGATGTGCAGCCGTGCGTACATTACTGTGAATTGACTCGCATCTTCGTTTAACCGCTCTGCTCTAAAAAACTCCATTCTACACCCCATTGCACTGCAATATGACCAGGAAATAAGGCCTAGGTCACAAATGTTCCATCGATAAGCATGTTATTTGCTGTCACAGGTTGTCTATTGGCTGTTCGGCTTCCCACCGGCGAACGATTTCCGTTCGCTCGGACTCCATTTCCGTTCCTTTGATATCGTCTGTCCTTCGCTTTGTATTGCCAAAAGCCCAATTGTGTGAATCTATGCGAAGACGAATTGTTGCCTTATGACGTCATGAGGACGGCAATTTGAATATTTTTATCGTAATGATAGCTATAATTGTATTGTAGCTAAAACTCGGCATAGGATGCACCCTAGCACAAAAACTTGGATTGAATGTTGAAAATTATATTAATATAAACTTATTATTATTACTTATTATTCTGAAAGCAAGTATAGTCTCTTTGAAAGACCTAAGCTATGTAATCAATTTAGTAGGCCTTCGCACGAAAATAAAAAAAAACATTATTCTATTTGTATCATAGATACTATAGATAGCTCTGTCGTATGTTTGTTACTGGCAACCCTATCTCAACAATTACGTCATATAGATTGAAGGGCACTAAAATTAAGAGCGTACCTTCAACTATGTGACTTGGAACTTATGTACCCCAAAATACGTAAAGGTAGGGAAGTTAGGGGTGCCCAAAATATTGCACAAGGATACATGACGTACTGATCTCAAGGCTGTTGACTTTGTTTTCGAGTAGTTCCCGTTATATTGTTACCGGACCCACCGGAGAGGCATAGTTTACCCTACTTGAAAAAATGAATGGCCGAAATACAAGCCTTATTGGACGAACATTCTTCATGTTTAAGAGGCTTTGGTTTTGCAGGACGGTAGTTTATTATTTTTTATTATAAGTAATTGGGTAGAGCCCTCGTAATAGAGGAGAGAGTACCTGCCCTAGATTTTCATTATTGTGTTTTGATATTTTAAATGTGTGTGTCCAACGTTTAATTTATTTCATGTTTTTTTTTTCTAACCAAATATTTAAATTTTGAAATTTGTTAATTTGTGAAATTAATTTATGAAGATCTAATTTCCTTTTGAGGTATTTCAGGTACAAACACTTAATAAAAAAAGGTTACAAAATGTTTAGAGAAGTAATGAATAGATAGTTTGATGAAATACCTGTATTTATGGATATTATATTAGGGTACTAAATAATACTGATAATTCATAGGTCACCACAATTATTGTATCAAATAAATTATATCTTCCAAGTATTAGGAACCTGTCTCATTTATCCAGTTTATTAGACTCAAGTATTCCATCCGTGGTATCTTCCAATAATTTTAAAAGGCATCTTACACTGCAGTTTCGATAATATTAAGAAGTTCTCCAGATTGTATATAAAGAAAAGTGTACTAAGGCAAATCCTAAGCAATTCGGGATGACCATTCACGTTGCACCTTCTTCTTCACGTTGAGGGTACGATTTTTTTGTATTGTTAAATCCGTGCATGGCGTGAATAACTCGATAAGTTGTCAGTTACGCCCGAACAAAATTAAACCATTAGACTTATGTCCTAAATTCAAATTTCTTAAACAAAATATTTCGACTTATCAAGTTATTCACGCCATGTACGGAAATATTCTTCGCCCAAAAAATTAGCCACCTCTAAAGCGTTGTAATTGGCAGCGCAGAGGTCGCCCATACTGCAGGTTTCAGGGCATAGAGGCAGGATAGGAGGTGAGCCACAGTTTGCGACACGGTGACCATACAATAAATAAATCGCGAACACAGCATGATGATCCGTGATCACTTTTATTCATTGAATTTGGCAGCAATTCTAGCAATACACTACTCCCTACTAATTATAAGGCTGAACGCTCCATACCTACAAAATAAGTGACAATCATATTGCGCGTAACCCGAAACCGTCAGAACAAACACGACGACTAATTTATTGCTCTCATCGCAAGTAGGCAAGTACCTCCCAAGACATATCGCGTCACAACTCAAACACGCACTCCACCTAAGTGAATAAATGGGTAATTCGAGACGGGCTTCCGATATTTCTTGGAGCAGCGGAACAACTTCGGGAACTCACCCTTACTTGTGTAAAGTCGATCAATCATCGCCCGGCCGTACCCGACCGATCATTGCCTGAACTCTTTCATTTATCTAATGAGTTCCGAATGTTCACAGCCCCTGTTTGTCGGGCGGGGTCGCACTTCGACACGTCTTGATGAATTAATCGGATGGAAACGGGTATGAACATTCTAATAACGTAACATAGTTTCTTTATTGAGGAAGTTGAAGCAGGTTGTTGAATCTGTATGTTCAAATATTTTTTTTTTCAAATAACTATATTAATTTAGTCTTCTCCTCTCCAGACTCTTGCTATAGAATAAGCGCTTTTGTTAACCGTATTGTTTCATTATCTTTTGCTAAAATATGAAGTTTCATTTCGTCGACTTGTTGAGATCCTATTAAAATTCCTCAGTTTATTAAGGAGAAAAAATATTGAGTTTAAAATTAGGACTATTTAATTCAAGTATTGAAAACTCTTTAATTCAGTTAACAGCTTAATATTGCTCTCCATTTGATTCAACTCTTTTTGGTGGCGTAGTCGGTACTACTCTTTATACGCTGCCGTGTTTTCAACTCTTGATACTACTATATTTCCATTTTCTCTTACCCCTCCTCCGAAAAAGTTTAAAAATTGCAGTTTCTATGTTTATTGAAGGTAGCAAAACAATAAAAATACGTTTTGCGAGTAGAACAAAGTGCAGCCGTTGGTCTTAAGCTTTCTGTCAGACTTAATGTTGGATTCAAGCTTAACCAGATCTGAAATGCGCTGGCCTTAATCCACTTAAAATAACAACAGGGCTAATGCTCCGCCGCAAAACCTCGGCGTTTCTTATTGTCTTGTGTAGCAGGGATTTTGTGCCAATTTACAACAAGTTGTTGGTACTCCTGGAGCACCGCGGATATATTGCTGCAACTGTCTTATGTTTTGAAATTTTCTTTAAGTAATATTATGAATTTACTGCAATTTAAATCCTAAAATCCACGGTTGTGTTCAATATTTTTTCCAAACCAATGTCAAAGAGTTTAAAAATCCAGGAGTGTTAATAATGTTTATCCATAGCTTACCAGTAATTGAGGCTTCATCACCTATCTTGATTAGGAATCTCAGCATTGTCTTAAAGCCAAGAGACTGTATAAATCCCCATTTGGCAAAAGTTTTATTAAATGCGGTGTTTAACGAATACGGTATACTCGTACGTCTGAAATTTTGAGGGAAATTAGTTTTGAGCTGTTTCGAGTTGGCAAGTTGTTAATATCCCTTGAGTGCCAGTTGTTTTAGAGGAACGCGTCCTGCAGTTCAGACCATTCAACTTCGGCGCTTAAGTTTAATTCTAATTCAACTTTGAATTGACACGCGATATACACGAAACGTGGAAAATCGATCGTTGGTGGTTGCATACTCGCGTTAATTATTTTAATATCAGTAACAAAGGAATTCTGCGGCACGGCAAAAAGGCGCGCGTGTGGGTTGTTATGAGCGATCGCTACAACCGCCCAACTTTACCGACCGGTGTTCATTAGAACTTAGACTTGTATGAATTTTCACCAACTTTCCAACGTAATGAACACTAAAAGGAGGCAAGTTTGAACGCTTCAAATTTTAATACTGCTCTGCATGGTTCACCGCGGACAAGGTTTAATACTAAATTGGCCGCATGGAATTCATAGGTACCGTCAGAGTTAGAAATCCAATATCCTCTGTAACTTGCTTTTAAATGAACTCTACCTCCAGTTTGTCGGACTTTTTAATGGTCTTTGTGATACTTCGATATGTGTTGGTGAGAATTAAACCACGTATTCAAGATTTCGTGTCAAATAATTAAAGTTACGGACTTCGAACATTCAGTAAAGTGCTCATGTCTTTGAAGATAAAACGAGCTTATTAAATGCGTCTGCGAGGATTATAATTAGCTTTAAAACAACTTTTTGGAACCATTTTTTTACGCGCCATGTTTATTGGTAGAAAGGGAATCTTGAAAAACTTTATCATTATATGCGTATATTTTTATGTATCTGTGGTCACAATATTATTATTATTTGTAAAATTGTTAGTGTCCCATACCAAAATGGCAATAATCGAGACACTGACTTCTGTCGTCATCCTTTGTCTGTCTCCTACAGTAATTTTGCCCAGATAGAGTGTAAATTGTACAATTTCGTGGCATAATTGTAACATGTGGCTATCAAAAACCATTTTTTTACTTAGGGGATTTCTCAGATATGGATAAAAATATTTTTGTTCAAAAATCCCCCCTTCCCCCTAACCTAATTATTATGTAACAAATTCTAATGATTGCATGAAATTTCTATTTAGATTTTTTAAATCAAAATTATGAAAATAGTAGTACCAATAATATAATACTTTTTATAGAGTATTTTATTTAAGGCTTGTGGGTGCTCAGTAAGTATAATTTTGCATTAAACGCTATGTAAGTAGTAAACTTAAATTCAACTCTTTTGGGTTGTGACCCAATAAATATTAAATATCAGTCTGCGAGGCCCTTTGAAGTGCCACTGTAGCGGGAGGGTCGCCTACTAACCTATTGTAACTTCGCGAATTAAATTCCACAGTAAACCGACACCAGTATTCGTGGACAGTAGAGAAATAGATGTATGTATGACTTAAGGCAAGTCGAAAATGAAAATGTTGCCCTTTATTAAAAGAGATTTTATTATATTACTAGAATATATTATTATTTCAGACTATCTTTGGAGTGGACTATCAAATCACATAAAAAGAAGCATTCTAATCAGGTAGGTAAATATTTTTTATTTAATTGCCTTACGAAAACAAATTTAGCTCAATGAAAAACCCTTTTAAAAAAGGCGGTGATGTAATAGTTATTAAAATTTCATCACACGTGTATTACCCGAAGGATAGCAAGCTGCTAATGAGATTTTTAAAGAAAAAGTCAATAACCCTTTGATCAACCTGGGAGGCAAATCCAAGACCTCTACCTTTAGCAGTTACGTTATCTAATTTAGAAGAAAAAAAGTTGATTTCGCGTTTACGTTTAAATTAAAATTAAGATATTTAGTTATAACTAAATTTTTTGCATCTGTACTTATAAAAAAGTTCAATTTCGTAAATAGTCAACAAAGTCTATAATTTAATTCAGTTTAGACACTCGTTATCTTCGGGCGCCATGAAGAGCAATGTGGCGCCCAACATGGGACTTACAGATTTATTCCTTTTCATCATTCAACTCCATCACAGAAACTATTATTTTTAAATCAAATTCATTGAACTAAAACCAAATTCAGTAATTTATTTTTATATATTCGTTTTTAAATTATAAAATATAAATTTATAATGTTAATTCCCTTGGTAGGCCGCGTCTCTAAAACGTGTCCACCACGTTACAGATTGTCAAAACAAACATCCGAGTTCCATCTATTAAAATGAGTATAGTATTTAATTTAAGGATTAATCAAAATTTTAATTGAAAACTGTAGAAACTTTTAGATTCAATCCTAATTTTCCTAGCCCAAAAACCCGCCATGAAACGTTTAAAAAGAATCATATTTTTTTAAAACTATATGTACAGTCATTGAGAATGAGCAAAAAAAATATATTAGGTACTTGTCATTTTATTCTCTTTTCTATTTTTTAATAACGGAAATATAAAACCACCGTTATTTTCAGAAATAATATTAAAATGACTACTAGAAACCCCGAAAAAATAATTATTTTCATGGTCCAAAAAAATGTCCTATAATGTAGCCCATTTTTTTCAAGAAGCCATTTTTGTCCAAGACAGGCCTTGAAATCGCGGGATTTGAAAGAATATTAAGTGCAAATAATATCCAATCCTACCGATTTTATTAAGTTACTAATAACATGACATTTCCAATTACTTTGACACTTAAAAAACTTTGTATCTAACGCATTAACCCAAAAATGTAGCTATTTTCAAACCTTCAAAATGCGGAATTTCAAATAAAGGAGAGAGCAAAGATTATCAAATCTTTGCTGTGGACCTTTTTATAAGTATGTATATTAAAATCATCTTTCTATAAATTTTAGTCCGATTTCAACGTAAAAATGTTCTCCGTATAAAAATACATTCGTGGATGCATACTGCTAGCATGTGGGTGAGTGTAATGTTTTGTTCAAGTACCCGCATATACACCTCTTATCTCTGCGATACGCGGCTCGACTGGTTAATGAGAACGATCGATACAAACCATAGTTCTTATCAACACTCCAAACTTTAGTTATGAAAGTAACCGGTGTCCCCCTCTGTTTGTTTGTCCCGTTATACTTCTGGCTGATAGCGGATATTAGTATACCTCACTATAAAACTGACGTTTGGCAGATTTATATTTAGGTACGACAGACGTTGTCCCATTTTACCAAGAAATTTGCCTTCACTTTTTTAATTTACGTCTTTGACGTGACGTCAGAAAACTACAAAAAAAAACAATATAATCTGTAATATTGTTCTCAAGTTATGGTAATATATATCTTAAGCCAAGGGGGATAACGATGCAGTTTTATATACATAGATATTCAGTTCAATCTCTTCGTTAACGCTAAAATTATTTATCTGGTTTTTCTTTAAAATTCTCAGTAGCAGCTCGAAGTTTAAATTTGTACCCGATTAATAGCAAATATGCTCCTATTATATCAAACATAAGTGAAAATACAGAAGTTAGGATGTTATTTCTTCATCATGCATTTTCTTTATTTTTTCCGATAATTTATGTATGTTGTTAATATGAGGTTGTATTAGCATTTCTGTCTTCCATTTAAATGTAAAATACATACCTATATTTAAGTTGCGAAAATGGCCAACGAAACATTGTATTTTTTGATGAAACCCGGAAAAACTGAATAAATTATAGACGATTTTGGCATCCTAAAATTACAATAACCTTCCATTTATTCGATCGGATATTATGGTATTTTCTCATACTCCGATCGAATATGTTTTTTAGCATATTTAACGGTAGGAAAATAAAAAAAAAGTGTATTTTGTTTTCAACGAGTCAAGAAATAAATTAATTCAAACTGTATGAAATATTCATAATTAATTTCATTTTTAATTCATTCATTTCCCGTATTTAGATGTCATTTAAATTTATATTAAGTTATAAATTGACTATTTATATTAAAGAATATTGTCCCTTTTTGATTAAAATATAGGCACAATTTAAACCGCTCATTTCTGAATTTTCTAGATTTTACTAAGTTTAGCTATATTTTTGGTACAAAAAGCTTTAATTAAATATGTGAAGCTTTTATTTAAGTTATTCCCCTTCTCAACCTTTGGGTCTTTTTCAAAGAAAGGCTGGAAAGCGTTTGCAATTAAAATCCCAAAGAAAAAAGTATTTTATTATCATACCGGTTCCTAATGCCGGGAAAATATAATTGGCGATATTAGAATTAAAATTATGTTACCCAAACATTTTCCAGTAACTCTGCCTAATAACTACTACCCCCAATTTAAATAAAATACGACAAGAACGCGACAAAGACCGTGCCATTTATTTTCTCCCTGGTTCATATTGCAGTAATGTAATATTTTAGCAGAATTATCGCCGAAGATGACAAGAAATTTAATATTAAGTCCCTCGTTGGTAATTAGCGCTAAAGGCTGCTATCTGGGGTGTTTATTAACAGTTAATAGAATTGTGGAGCTCAGCTAGCAGGAGAAGGCTTCGTTTCCGCGCCCGACGCCCGTCGCCCGTCGCTTTAGTACCAACCTGTTGCCGACGGGACCGCCTTCCGCCCCATTCGTAACACCGCTTTTCCTCGTACTCTGCTTCTCTCCGTCTCAACTGCCGACCAACGCTGGAAAATCTATGCTAAATTAATACTTACCATTGGCGAGAAGAACCCGGTGGCCTCGTCTTCTTTATGATTTTATTTACACAAAATAATTAACTACAAAATAAAACTATTGAATTGGATTTTTACTGTCTTCTTCTGTTTTTTTTTTTATTTAAGTAATATAATGAATCAAATCAAAAATATTAAAACACTACAAATTAATTGTGAACCAGAAATTAAATGCGAAATGTGAAAAATAAACGAACTAATAAAAATGTTTCGAATTTAACGCGCGCGGCGGCAGACTAAGTTCGAGTTAGAGTCGGTAGAGATGTAAGGAGGATTGGGCACTGGGAGAGGTCCCAGAGCGAGGCGCGTTGCCGCCGCCGCGGCTGACTGCGGAATGATAGCGGGCTGAACGGCCACGGGCACCACCCCTAGCGCAAGCGCGTTTCAGGCCCTCCACTGCGCATGCCCGCCATCCTACCGAAAAGTGGAAAAGTGACTCCTCCAACGTAGATACACCATTATGTACTAAATAAATATTGTATCGTAATAGATGCCGATACAAGTACATAATTTTGACCTAGTTGAAGATTTTTTATGCTCCATTTCGAATACATCAATTTAGGGTATCTAAATAGTGGTATTTGAGCGAGATTGTTTCGTGCGTTTCTCAATCTTATATACTTAATATTCTTCTAATGTACGCTGCGTTTATACGTAGTTATTTTGCTTGCAAGAGAGATAGAGAGTGGCTTAGCGGTATATATTTTACTAAGGCAGTCTGCCATATTTTTTCTCGTTAGTCAGAACGTTATAGATTTCTCGAATGCCGCTAAAATATCCGTTCCTTAGTGATATATCGTATCCACGCGGCATCGTTTGGAACTTGGTCATTATTCGGTTGTCCGATCCGAGGAACACGCGCATCTCGTAGGACAAAGGGATGCCACTGTCGAATGCGTAGTCAACGCTGTGCCCGCAGTGTGGCTTGCCCTCCGAATTGAAGATGCTCGTGTTTATGAACAAGTGCACACCTCCAGCTCTTTGGTTGACTCTGCTGGACACCTCACCAGCTACTTTATGTATAAACCCCATGTTAGCAGGGCTATTCTTTGTGTATCCGTACGGGTAATGTATGGAATGACCGTCACGTTTAATGGATAGATACACTTTAGCATTCTGTTTATGTTTTGATAGAACGCTTTTGATGAACAAAGTCTCGTTTTCTGAGGCAGGTCCAGCACCAGGGTACTGAGGAGAGAACCCGGATTCGATTCTAGTGCATGACCCCCATTGGTTATCGAAGTTTCGTGTTATATCTACGCCATAACTCAAAAGATCTTCTGATGGTCTTAAATTCTTTTTCCATGGCACTTGACTCTACAAATAGAAAATTAGTGTTACGAATAAAAATTTAATGCACAACAAACATACATTTTGGCCATTTGGCGCGAACACACTTTTTTATATGCTGATTGCAAGTAATTGTTATAGTAATGGTTAAAAGAAAGGAAACATGTTCTTACATATCTTGAGTATTCTTGTCCATCAGGGTTGGTGCAGGGCAATATGACCCACTTGACATTTTGCAACATGGCGTCATACTCGTCGCAGGCGACCAGCTGCTCGATGAGGTAGAGGGCCAGCCCTACAGGCTCGGTGCCACCCTGCTGCCCAGCCTCCACAATCATCAACGGCTTGCTAGATTCCTCTGTCGTTGTGCCCAATTTTTTTTTATTTAATACTACCTGCACAACGTAAGTTAAGCGGTTGCAAATTAAGCGCGACGTGTGACTTAAAATACACTGAATTCGAATCAATTTCAATTGAATCTTGAACTTACACTACAGTAACTCCTGCTGTAATGGTTATCAGATCTTAAAAGTACAATTTTATCATGTGAAAATCACGTTTATTTTTTCTTAAAAATTTGTTGCTTTTGATGATTTCACCATTACCTGTTCTCGTGATTGACATACGCATATTAACAACTAACCGTGCATTATCTATTCTATTGGTTTTTACTTTAATTATCAAATAGGTATTTTAAATCAATATAATTTTATTTACCTCGAGTACCTGCCCTGTTTTTAGGCCTATTAAAAGTAAGAGACAAGCAAGACATATCTCATTTGGTAAAACATTGAAGCACTGGAAATAACAACGGTACCGAATGAAATTCATAATTTTATCAAATATTGGCACTATGAAGTTTCATATGACACACATTTATTTCAATATATTGACTGTACGTGTCATTTAACGACGTTTTAAAGTTTAAATATCATTGGTTGAGATGGTTTCGCTTCACCATTGGTCAAGAACTGGTAACTCATTATCTCGACCCTAACTTTATTTCGGTAACGATCTTATTCAGCCAATGCTTCAATTGTTAATAGGTAGCTATTACTTTACCTCATAGAGATGTCTGCCCTCATAGGTCATGAACTCGCTGACCACATCCAGCACTTCGCTACAGTATTCTTTTAACGCCTTTAAGAATATCGTCACCTGTGAATTGTTTTTTTAAAGAAGGCTGTTCCAAATTATAGAATAAAATATAAAATCTTTTTTATGACCACAAAAACTCATATTAGGGTAAGTTAGATTTTGTTTAAACCTAACTGTTAGCATACTGACAGCAAATAATGTATGTGTATACCTTATATATGTTTTCCTCATCTAGGATGCGTTGATAAACACAATTTCCACATACAATTATGAACTTACGTACGTTTTTTAAACAGTTCGATGGTTTTCAAAAGCGATTCTGTTTGAGCTCAGTCTAGTCTGCCAAAGAATATATGCAGTGCAAGGTCTGCCTTGTCACATTAATTCTAAACCCATTTCATTTATCCATAACAGCAATTGCTTTGTGTAAAATACCGATATTTATCCGATTAAACTCAAAGCCAACTTTAACATAATTGGGAAAAGACTCTGGTCATTATTAATCTATTACTTCGAAAAAGTAATGCATGCAACTTATAAGTATATTTATCTGACAAATTTAGGCTTTATGGATTCTAGCAGTAAATTAGGCGATTCACACACTGCCTCGCGCTACGCTGCGGGGTGCGTTGCGACGGACCAATACGAGTAACACTGCGCGTGAATGCGTTTTCTGTGTGTTGGACTACGCGTTTTCTCAATGCAAAGAGAGATACTTTCAAGCAACGTAAGCAACGCAAAGGACACGCACTCCCGCGCTACGCTGCGTAATGCGGTGCAGTGTGTAAATCGCCTTATTGTTGACTTTGGTAGTCATTTGTTTTTATTAGTCAAGTAATAAATGGTACTGTAATTCATGCTCAAAAATAAACAATTTTGTATGTTTTGTATATAGAAAATCGTTATGAAGGGTTGTGTTAGAATGGCATATGTATGGAAATGTTGTATCCATAATTATATTTTGTTTCTATTCGTTGGTTAGAATTGTAGATGGCTACTTGTCGACAGGCCTGGGATTTAAGTAGGTTCTTACAGTGCTTGCGCCTATGGCAGCGTCCTCTATGCACGAAGCTTCGTCTCGGTCCAGTAGGGTACGTAACATTTTGTCGTAACAGGGCCTTAATACTTTGCACCTGAACATAAATATGAATTATTGAAATGAATAATAATTTTGGCGCTACTTAAATAAAGCAAGAAGTTATATGTATAATATAAATATAATAGTTACCTATAGTATCCATGAACTTTAGAAGAAAAATATCAGCTTTCTAAAAAAACTCTCAAAAAGTTTTCAGCCTTAGTAAAAAAACACATTTTTTTTTTTAATATGATGTATCCTCTTCTGTAGCATGCCGACTCTTTATATAGTGGGAGTGGAGTGATGATCCCTTTTCACTTCATTGTGCCAAGTTCTTGATTCTTGTTAATATTTTTTTATATTTAAATAAATAACACTTACCATTTTAATACATTATTTTTTAGATTACTTACCCACATTTAAAACCATCATTAACTCGAATGGTCACTAAAACAAGTTTTTTTTTAATATCATGACACAGAAATACAATAAAAGCAGTTAACGATGTACTTGTAAAGAAAAAAAAAACATACCCGCTAAAAATGTGAAAAGTAAACACAAAATGAAATTCATCTTGACTATGATTTCGAAAATTTATGAACTTCTTGCTGACAGAATTGTTAACCGGAAAATAAACTGCAACAATAAAATACTGTTGGGAAATCAATACAACAAATTCGTTTTATAACTTTATTATTACTCACTATAATTGTAGCCTATTTCACGATTTCAGTCTTTAACACGTCACTATAGGTTAACAATCTCCCTCCTTTTCCTTTGATGACCAAATTCATGCCTGATTCGTGCCCCAAATGTTTTGAATCCTTCATAGAACTGTGGCAATACTTTGCTGAGAAGTTTTTCCGGGAATATGAACTCATAGCCATCAGTCAACTCCATCGTGTAGGAGTATGGGACCCCGGCGGCTCCAAAAGCAAAGTCATCGCTTCCCCCTGCCGCTGGGTACCATTTACCAGCGCTCAGTACTTTAAAAGGCTGTCCTCCAGCACTCTTTACCGAATCCGAAACGGCACGAGCCATGTCGTCCAGCTTCTTCCATTCCTTTGGAAGGAAATCTCCTGAGTATCCCCAAGGGTACACCAAATACTGTCCGTAAGAATGCAGTGACACGTATAGCTTCATCCTCTTTGAATTGTCCATCATGACGTTCCTGACTATTTGTGTCTCGGGCTCTGAGAAGGGCTTGGGCCCGGCGTAGGTCTCCTTATGGCAGGGGTCGTTGGACACCCCACTCACGGCCCACTTGTAGCCGTAGTTGCGGTTGCCATCAACCCCAAAGCAATTGTTAACCGCGTGCTTTGACCTCGTCTTCCTCCACATGCGGTTCTGAAGCAAACGTTAATAATTAGAACTGTGCTAAGCACTTGAACCGAATGTAAAAACATTTTATATGTTAATGTACTTCAAAGATCTTGTTATAACGACTTTATAACAATATCAGAACGCTTGACTGCCTCATTAGTTTATAGGTATTGGGTTCGATCCCCAGGTCAAGCAAAGTGTTATTTATAGTTATTTTTTCTATGAAATTCTCAGTAGCATCTCGGAGTTTTGATTTGTTATACCTTTATACCTAAGAAATGTGGGTGTACAGTGGGTTATAGCTGTTACCTGACCCACTTAGACCCCGCCGGTCCACATAGGGTGGGTCAGGTAACAGTTATAACCCACTGTACATTAGTATAATTCTGCCTTTAGCTCTTCGGTGAATGCAGGCGTGACGGTATGTTACGTCAAAATGTTAATAGGTACGATATTTAATAAAGTGCAATACTAACACTCCGGCTAGTCCTGGAGAACTCATAGCCGTCAGGGTTGACGAGGGGCAAGATGTACCAATCTACACCATCCAGCTCCCCCCCCTCTTGCAGGGCTTTTGGGTCGCTGGTCAACCGGTGGACGAGGTACAGAGCCATCGCTGGTGCCACCCATTCCCTGGCATGGATACCTAAAATACGGTAAATGTATAGAATATTTAAGAAAATTAAGAACATTGTGATGTATTTTTGAAATTTTGTTCCTTTCTTCCAAGTGTTGTGTTTGTTTGTATGTTTTTTAAGCGATGCTCTTCAGTAAGATGTTATATTGTATCGCGGGTGCGTTTGCAAACACAAATCTCAAATGTCAGCACATCAGGTTATACAAAATTGACAAATTTCTCCAAATGATTTTAAACCTTTAAAATGTTAATGATTAAGTTCAAAATCAACTGAGAAAATTTGACATTTTGTTGTAACTTGATGTGCATAGACACACAGACACTATACGTACAGACAAAACTATCTGCTGGTCATGCAAATATTTCTTCCTTGCAGAAAGTATTATAAAACAAGCATTTTAATAAAAAAAAACTTGAAAATGAGACGCTAAAATAGCAATTTTGGGTGAATAACAATATGATTGGACCAAATGTATGCACCGCTTCACACCCTGCTTCAATTTGCCAGTATAAGCTGAACTCTCATTCTATCAGTTTTAGTACAATGAGAGTTTTGATGATCCTGGCTATGTATAGCATAATGTGAAGCCATGTTACCGTGAATTATATTGTTATTAATTAAATATGTCCTTTTTAACCCTTCTGATTTGACTATCAGATAATATTGATAGTTGAAGTAAGTCAGTACCTGCGTCAACAAATATGATGGGGTTTCCAGCCTTGGGATTCGTCGATATTTTGACGAGCTTCATTCTGCGTCCTTGGTAACTCTTCCCAAGATATTGCAGTTCTACAAAGGGGTACTTTCGTGCCACTGATTCCATGTATTCTTGGATCTAAGAACAAAACATTTTAAGACTTAATTAACGATCTGGCTCAACTTCTTCTTCTTATAGTGCCTCTCAAACAAGTGAATATTGGCTTTGCATATTTATCTTTTCTTTTCTCGATGGACGCAAAACAGCGTAGGTTAACATAAAAAAGTTGTATACAAGCAACATTTTAGAGTCATTGTCAAATGATTTATTCATCTTACCTATTCGAGAAATCTGAGATTTCAAGAAATTGTGTAGGTTCATACTTAATTGGTTTCAATGAATACATAATTGTATACACTCACGCCTTTTTCCCACAGGGGACAGACAGAAACAACAGGCCGTCGCCACTTGCTACGATTCTTGTATACTCCTTTTCATACATCGTATGCAGCTAAACTTTATTAATAAATTAAATCAATAAATATAGTACTTACATTAGCGTATGAGTTGTAATCGTAAATGTTGAAACTGCGTAGAACACGTCGTCTGGGTAGGCGATCAGGCACATCGTTTAATGTCCTAATAGATTAATAAAACAATATTTTTAATTAATCATGGCCTCTAAAATAAATAAAGAACTAAACATTTTATAACAATACGCCAAGATTTGCGCCTGAAATAAAGTTGATATGATATTCTATTGAAAATTAATAAAAATAACAATATACTATCACGCTCTAATTTCTCGAAGTGTAAGGCAGAAGTGTACTACATACTGAAACTCGCCTACTTATTATATGCTGTAATAAGTCAGAGGTTATTAACTGTGTAGTAGGCCCTCATCTTACTCTTCGTCGCGAAATTTTTTAGAGCTAGTCATAAAAATAAAAATTTCTGCACCTGGCAACACTGATCACATCAATCATTCGTTCTTTTCGCGCTCGCCAAACGTCGCGCAAAAAGTTGTTTTTATTGAAAAAACTTATATTTAAGTGTTTATATTTGATTTTACAAGTGTAAAATTGGTTTAAGACCATGTTAAAGTGTTTTAGAGTTAGTATGGAAGAAATGAAGAGGAGGAAATTGGATTTTTGGAGGAAAATTTTAGTCAATGAAATATGACAGGTGAAAAATCAAAGTTGTATTTAAAATGCATAAATTTTGTCTGAAATTAAGGGTAAAATGTGTGACATCTTACAACCTTTTCGTGGAAAAGGCTATATTTAAAAAGTTTTTATTGTTAAACTGATTCAGACGACAAATTTTGTTAGCAATTTCGAGTGTCGATCTTGCAGCTCTTCCGTTGGAAGAGTACCTACAATTACTTCATTCTGAAGTTTTGATGAGATAATTTACCTCAAATGTATACAATATACTGTATATAATCCCCTGTTAGGGGAAAAATCACTAAATGTACGCCTTGGGACTTGTACAGGCGATATCCCCTAAGGCTACTCTCTGACCCATAATATATTATGTTCAATACTCTAAACGGTTGGGGTGTAAGGTGAGTATACCTATGAGAGGAATAATACCTACCAGAGTACTAGCATTTTCGCTTTCAGTCTATCTCCTTATGGTCAAGTATTAACTTTTGGTACTATTAGTTTGGGTAAAGTGATAACAATAAAGACAGTGTAATCAAAACTCGAGGTAAATTATGCTCTAACACTAGTGAATCATGTAGAGGTTGTGAAAACGAGAGTGTCTACACAAATATGAAATTCAAAAGTACTTATCAATCTGTACCTGTATAAAAGACGTCCTTCTTAAAACTATATACACTCCAAGGCCTTAAAATTCTATACCAAATGCCCTCACGGCTTAACTCTATGATCACTAGAATTATTATGGTCATTACATAATTATGATAGGACGGGAACTATTGACAGCTGGAAAAAAATTTGACAAAAGACATGAATAAATAAGAAGCAAAAGGCGTATAGACACAACCAGGCCTAAATTTATAAAATCAAAGATACTTTTATACCTTGAAAAATACTGTTATGCCAACGGAGAGCTATAGAATGTAAGCTCCACTTGTCAATATATCCCTTAAGCCTTTTTCTGGGTAAAGCCTTATAACCCAAAGGATACTTAGCAGGCTGAAGTTTTTTCCTTGAGAACTGGTAGAAACTGTCAAGACATTATGCTATTCAGAAGTTACAATAATGAGTTATAAAAGTATACAACACAACACAAAGAAGACACTGAGGATTCAGATGTAGCAACCGAATCACAAATCAAAGCCAAAAGTACATTCAAGAAATGTTACAAGATCCATGTACATTGGGAATAATACAAATGTTGGCAGCAGACCCAATACATATGGGATCAGGGCGGATACCCCATGAGGTATATCTTACATGCTGTACCAAACACAGTATCTGTAAGAGGTAGGTACCAGCCTATTAATCAGTTATCCTAGATAATGAATACAATTCTATTGTCCTTTTGCTTAATGTGAAACAAGTTCATCACAATACAATTAAATTTTAATCAACCAAATATTTTATTGGTATATAATATTATGGTGTTCATAATTAACAAGCACAAATTCAGATGAATGTTGTTTATTCATGTAAAGGACATTCTTATAATTTAACCAAATTTTAAAGATTATTGGTTATAATCTAATGATGTGTTATGATTAAACTATGTATTATATGAACTCCTATGAACTTGGGATGCTTTCATACAAATTATTTTATACTATACATATTATGAAAGCTAGGTTTGAGTGGAAGATATGGTCTCGAGGTTCCTGTATGAGGATGAGAGAATATATTGTGTTATATTGAACACAAAACATCTACATATACATATATATATATATTTTTAATACTATGTAACTTTTTAATGGTTGGGTAAATCATCAAAATTAAATAACCTGTTTTGGTAAATCAACAGCAGGAGAGAGCAGAACAGAGGGACTGTTTTTATATAATACTGAAACAAACCATGGAATGTTCATATATCTATATATTAGGACTATGTATATGAGGTCATCTATCTACTCAATAGGTATAGGTATATTGATACCTTGAATCATCATACAATAGATGTCTAAATCTAAGAATAGTATGACTATTAGACAACCCATGATTTAGTTTAAACATGTAATATGAAAACTGATTATAATCTGTTTAGCTGTTAATTAGCAGCACAGATCTTAGCATAACTAAGTTTTTATTGTTACTTAACTTTTATTTATTTAGACTTTTACACTTTCCTATCAAGGAATATTTAAAGATTAAGGAATCTTCAGATAAAAAGAGAATTCGCTAATACATATATTAAGAACCTTTATAGCAGGTTGAATTACAATATGAGGTACTATTTTAGTATTTCAAATACAACATTTTCAGCAAATAGCATGAGACCATTATAAAGGTCTGAGAATAGAATAGAATATGGAACAGTACTGGAACTAAAATAGTAATTGTAAATAAAATCATTTGATGGACTTAGTGGTTAGTTGATAACTATAATTAACAAAAGTAACCTAATAACTTTAGCTAATTTTGGCTAATTTCATAGGTTTTCAGACATAGGTATCTGAAAATGGAGGGGAGCATAAGCCAATGTCATCCACAGGGTTTTTATGCTGGTCGAAAATGATTTGCCTACATAGAACTTTGTTCTGGTTGAGATACCTAATACATATAGACCTACCAATTCAGAGGCACATAACTTTTTCCTTAAAAATCTTAATAAGCATAAAACAAATTTTAAATGGTACCTGTATTTAGCTTATAATATCTTAAAAGTGACTCCTTCAATATTAGTAAGTCAGTATTTGTATCTGATGGATTGAATATAGTCTAGATGCTAAATCAAATTGCTCAAGATAAACTAGCAATGGTGTGAATAGAATTACTTGGATTATAGGACTGTGCATCAAATAAGTAGACTAAATGTCAACATTTTATCACAGTTACTGGAGAGAGATGGAGACTCACATAATATTATAATATTGCCTTTAGCCTGTGTTCAAATAAACACAAAAGTCATACTTTTGTGTAAATGTAGATAAATTTTACAGACTTTTCTAATTTTTTCCAGAATACTTTTTATACAATTTTTTCCCATTAACAAGTTTAAAATTGCAGAATAGAATTTTCTTTAAGTTATGAGTCATAAGTATGTAGGATATTCCTACCTATCATTTGCATAGAAAACATAATTCAATGTTTTTATATAAGATTTTAATAGAAAAATGTAGGTGGGTACTCTCAATTTATCTTTATAAATGCATTTTCGCCAGTTAGTAAGGATGGCACTAAATATCTTTCATATTATGAAATCTAATCAGTTAAGAATACTAGGCTTTGCAACAAAGCCACAAATTCTGCTATCCTCACTTTTAAAACTAGTAATAGTCTTATAATAGTCTGTATAGTATCAGAGGTGTTGACATCCAGTCCCTTTGTAAGATTTTCTTTTTTCTTCTGTCTCCTAGTAGAACAGCACCCCTCCACAATTTACTTCAAGGGCGTTGGGATGATCAGGAAAGCCTTAAAGAATGATTTGACTATTTCAAATCTATCAATATTTTGTTATTTAAATAACTATCAACAAAATCACCTACTTATAGTTCTTGCCTATGACATAGACATAGTAATTGAATAAAAGAAAATCACGATTTTAATGATAACAATCAAATGACTACTTTTATAATTTTTCGGTGCCAGATATATCTCCAGTTTTCAAGACTGAAAACTGGAGTACAAAGTATGATCTATACTTTAAAAAGTAAGATTAAAGTCAGCTATGCAACAGCTTCGTTTTTTGTTTTCTTGGCTTAAATGAATAGGTAAGTGAAGATAAGAGTTACCTACTTATGTAAATATTTTTAACAAGAATAGGTACTTACTTTCTATAATGCCAAGACATTTAGAAAACATAATACTCGGAAGTTATACAGTAGGGGTTAACACTCTTATTTAAAAAAAAAAAAAAAAAAAAAAAAACTATCCTGGCTGTTCTAGGAAGAAACAGTTGAGTCAGTCAAGACTGTTCCTGATTTTCAGTTAATCATTTAATTGTGTACCTTCGATACAATATATTATGTACTTAGGACAAGTAAGACATACTTGTGGTCATGATTCATGCACGCAGGCATGAAACGCATCAACAATGGAAACCAAATGGACTATATTAACATTGGCCACATTGGCTTTTCTTGGTAAAAGAGCCATAGTAGTCTATAAATTTACAGTAGATTACTACCCAAATACTTTACCTTGGGCAGTCGCAGTTGATCTGTAAGTTATATCTTTTATGGTTGATTCTATAGCTTTACAGTTTTCAAATATTTTGTTCTAAGTACATTATTTATTTTTTAATAACATAGATTCTTACCAATATTTCTAATATTTCTGGCAATCTTTAAATATACACAAGGTGATCTGGTGATCTTTTTATTTTTGATAAACTTTTAGACAAAGTTACTGTAGGTTGTAGTAAGTGAGACCTACTTATTATTTTGATTATGTGTTATTATGATTCTCTGAACATCTACACAGTTAATAACCTCTGACTTATTACAGCATATAATGATAGGATTAAACGAACTTACCTGTAAGTGAAGTTCTATCCTGATTATATGGAGTAATAAGTCAGAGGTAGAGGGTCCCGCCCTCCCAAAAATTACAAACTTAGTACCTACATATGTAATTTTATGATTCCCATTACAATTAACTCCGCTCTAAACTTAATGATTGATGTGATCAGTGTTGCCAGGTGCAGAAATTTTTATTTTTATGACTAGCTCTAAAAAATTTCGCGACGAAGAGTAAGATGAGGGCCTACTACACAGTTAATAACCTCTGACTGATTACTCCATATAATCAGGATAGAACTTCACTTACAGGTAAGTTCGTTTAATCCTATCATTATATACCATGTAATAGGAGGCCAGGTTAAGGCCAGGCATAAATCTAAACATCAAACTGCTTCTGAGAATTTACCCGAAAACATTCAATACTCAATACTCAATACTTTATTGCATTCCATAATGTGTACATTAGTTGGTAGGTATGTTAAACATTGGATCAATTATGGACCCTGTCGGGCACAGCAAAGATATTTTTAATAGGAGAGAGGATGAAGGCGCTCTTTGTCAAATTAATTATAAACTATAATTATATTATATTAAATAAATTTGTATCATTAAATTATGTATCATTATAGTATCGTATAACATATTTTATAATAAGTATTTCTTCTATTTGTTTAAGATAATGTTTATGTATTTTTATTTTATTATATAATAAGTATTTCTTCTATTTGTTTTCGATAATGTTTATGTATTTTTATTTTATATTTTGCATGTTTTTCATTTTAACAACTATAAATTATAATAAACTAGATATTTACGATTCTATTAAGCCTTGTAGAATGTTATCATTATTATTTTAAATTATATTCTTTCATTTTAGTATGTATGTGTAGTTTTTATCCGCAGGTTGTTGTTTAAAATTTATCGCTAAAGAATTCTTCAATAGTGTAGTAGCTTTTAATTATTAGAAATTGTTTTAATTTATTGATAAAGATATTATTTTTATTTATACTTTTGATGTGTTTTGGTATATTATTGTAAATTTTTATGGACATAACAAATGTACTAGAAGAGTGCATTTTTAATCGTGAAATGGGTAAGTTTAATCGGCTTTTATGCCTTAGTGCAATTTTAGTTTGTATATCTTCTCTTTTGGTGTAGAGTTGCGGATTTTGTCGTACAAATTTACAAATTTCAAGTATGTAGAGACAGGGTAGGGTTAATATTTTTAGGTCTTTAAAATGGGGTTTACAAGAGTCTGTATCTTCGATATTTATTAAAATTCTAATCATTTTTTTCTGTAGAGTGAATAATGTAGGTGCGTCTGTACTATTTCCCCATAGGATAACTCCATATTTAAGCCACGCAAATGCGTACGCGTAGTATGTTACTAGTGCTGTTTTGAGATCTGTTGTTTTCTTAATTTCTCGGAGAGCGTATGAAAATTTGGATAATTTTGCTCTTACTTTTTGGATATGTGATTTCCAATCTATATGTGAATCTATGTCTAGGCCTAAGAGTGTGAATTTATTTACTAGTTCTAATTTTGATCCATTATATTTGAAATTTATACATAAAGGTGTTTTTTGTCGGGGGTGAAAAGATATTATTTTTGTCTTATTGTAGTTAATTTCAAGATTCATTTTGCTCAACCTGGGAAGCGAACTCAGGACCATACGCTTATCAACCACTAGACCAATGAGATAGTAAAATAATGCGACGAAGATAAAGCTTGGCACATCTTATTTATTAAAATATCTAAATCAAAGCATGCGTATCAAGCGTATTTGGTAAAAAAGCGACGGTAGCCTAATGGCTAGGGCGTCGGACTTGCGATCATGTGGTTGCCGGTTCGAACCCCACCCATTGCACTACCGACGTGAACCCACTCGTAACACAAGCATTTAGCTTGGTACGAGGGGTTAACAAGAATTCTATTAATGTGTAACCCACATTGCTAGTACTATGTTTTTTATTTTTTTAATGTTGCCTATGAGTTGTAAGATGAATGCCAACTAAATTTGTCAGTTACAATGAGACAAAAAACAATATATCTCACCTGCCATAATTCACTTGTTTTACTTCAACGGTCAATCGATTCTTTTCTGCATAATCCTGAACATATTTCAGTCTGCTCGGAGGCACTAAGATGTCCAATGTGTCATTGAATCCTCGACTCTCCTTCAGAACTTCTATTTCTCCTTTAGGATCTTCAAAATGAGCCACTGCTTGAAGGTTGTCAGTGTGGGTTGGGTGCAACCGTATGAGCGTATGACTGCAAATAAAATGATATATAAAACGCCTCGCTCAAATGTAATTAATTCCTTTTCAACGAGAGGAGGCCAGTCTCCCAGCAGTGGGCACATTATAGACTGATTATGCTTACTGTCGTATGTTTTTGAGCCGGTGTTAGACTCTAACAAACAGCTACCTATCTCACTTTGAGTTAGATAGGGTTAGATGCCTAGATGTTTGCAACAAATTTGCAACAGATTGTTTTGTCGTAAGTGGAAACGCGTGGTAAGAATCGATAATAGTGGAAGCCGATAAAAGATGAACATTGATCACTTGGTCGTGTTATAGATACACAATTCTTATATATAATTATGGATGGTTCCAGCGCCAATCTAAAATATTTTAGTGAATTTCCTAGTTAATAGTGCAAGAGAAAAGGGAGAGTTACCTACATCGGTCTCTTCCCGACTAAATCTTACGTTGGAATTTCATAAAATTCGTGACCGTTAGTGCTTAGATTTTTAAGTAAATTCGACCAAAAATGTGATATTGAAATAATATACTCACTTATCATATTGACTACTGCACTGAGCTTGTAGTATGAACCCGAAAATGCCTGTGAATAAAAATAAAATAATGTAAGCCGATATTGTATCTAACTACTAAAGTAAGTGTACCGTACAACTCCGAAAAGCTTTATGATTATGATGATGATGGAGGATGATCTTCAGGCATTTCCAAGTGTTTCAGCGTAAATCGTTTCGAAATGTATTGTTTTGTACCTACATTTTAAGCCACATTTTCACGAAAATTTTTGCTTCACAGAGAAAACGCCAAAAAATTTCTGATCATCAGGGTCTCTCAATTAAAGTCATTGTAAAGTATATTTACATAAGTGTTAAAATGTGGGGCTATACTTGGAAACCTTTTTGCTCTGTGAACTGTAACTGATCTCTTACGTTCAAAAATTAAAACCCGAGTGTCGAATATGAATGTACCTACTGTTACCTACCCTACCTACTTTATATCTCATTAAAGGAATTATAATATACTTTTTTAAATTAGAGGCAGTTTATGTAATTTATTTTTTAGTTTTTCTACTCGACTTTAAATATTGTAAATGCTGTGCATATCTTTTATTGATTTTAACATATGTCCATATCCCACTATTTGCTACTTACCAATGTTTATGTTATTATTGTTGATATGCCTTAATAAATAAATAAATAAATTTTAATATTACATTTATAGGATTTTTAATAAGGTATTCTCTATTCTTAAATAAATAACATGAATGTAGGTACCTAATTAAATATTACCTAATTTATCAAGCATCAAACTCGGCACTTTTCACTGGATGACCACTCCTTATAACTAAACTAACGTGGTTATATCTGGAATCTGTTTTACAATGTTCTCATTGTAAAAACATTTTATCGCTCTTCCAATTAGTTTCAACCGCTTCAAACAAAAATATATTTTTAAATTATTAAAATGCCATTTACCGTTGACATAGGTACCGGTCATAAGTGTCCGGACCAGCTTCGGTTGGAAACATAAGCTTTTTATTATTACAATTGTAAATAAACACAAATGAGAATTTAGACTGGAAATAGGTACGGACGTGACGTATGAAAATGTTATTATGATAATGTTGTATGTTAGCTACAAAAACGCTATAGCTAACAGTAGTACTTACTTATCCATTAGGTACTAACTTTTTTTACATATAAAGATTTAACATACAATAATCACGCCTGTTTGGGTTAGCTGGTATATTTAGGTCCTAGGTAATAATGGGCGAGCTTACTGCCATTAACAAACCACAAATCCAGACTTCGGGCTGCTGCAGTGAATTTCACAGAAAAACTCAATAACACTTTGTTCAACCTGGGAATCGAACCCTGGACTTCTAGCGTAGCAGTCGCGCTATGGACCACTAGACTAATGAGGCAGAGACAGATTTAATTGTTTAATTCGTTTTAATTTGATGAAGAAATTTTATGATTTTCCCGAAGATATTTAAATTAAATAACGAATAAAACGCAATGAAAAATATTATAAGCAATTACGTAACCAAAATCGCCTCTGATTTGACTGAAAAAAAAAAGGTATAATTTTATATTTTTAAGCGTTTTGTTGCTCCCATTAATTAATGAACTAAGTACTTTTTTATTGGCCGGCTAATGGTGTAAGTAGTTCTTTTAAAAAGTCTTCTTAGGGGGAAAACACACTGTTTTAGAACCATAAGTATTGTTGACTATAATTACTAATCGAATTTAAAATATGACGTCAGTATAGGCCCTCGCTCGCCTAAAAATACCGGCGAAGTGTGGATGTACATTAGTGCATCTTTGCCTCGCGTCTGTATATGAGTATATTTAAAGGCTGCCCATTGCATGTTTTTAAATCGATTGAGTCCTGTTTATTTGTTTTTTCTTGTGTACAATAAAATATATATAAATAAATATATAAGTATTATGTAAACTTGTTTTTTTTTTAAAGTATACTCATAGTATACGATAATAAGAATAAAATTTAACTCGGTCCTCAATCGACGATCAAAGCTAACCTAAAATATTATTGTCGTAAAATACATGTTATTTTTCATATTTTTTATTAGCGAGACACATTATTCGCCTTAAAACAAGTATAGTACACTTAACAAAACCGGTAGTTACCAGCAAAAACTGGATTTCCTGTTTTTCGCTTTCTTAGGCGTAAATATACACTGCAGACCGGCAATGTTTTTATAAGATTATGCTAGTATACTTAACTTCAAAATTAAATATTCGATTGTAAGTGCATCACATGAAAACGCCTAACATAATTTGGCAGATTTTATGGAGAATAAAAATTGTCAGACCTTTTTACTATGAATTTTTTTTAAGTGTTGATTGGATTTGACTTGGATATGGGCCTGTCGAGTCAATTGGCTTTATAAGTTAAGATAATCGTGTATTCATACTAAAACATCAACTATAAAAAGAAGATAATATAATCCTCAACAAGCATTATAGTTCGACGCACCATAGAAATCAACGTAAGAACTACGGTGGTGGTAAACTATAGTGAGGAATATTGACGGAGTCGAAAACTAAAATCTATCTATCTTCACAAGTACCAGTACATTTATACACTATTTTTGAGGTGTTAGAACTATACTTCTGAGTTTGTTTAGGTTGTTTGTTATGGGATAAAAGTCTGTTATAGGATAGGAGGCAAACGAGTAGACGGATCGTCTGATGGTAAGCGATTACCGCTGCCCATGGACACCCGCGATACCAGAGGAGTCGCAATTGCGTTGCCGGCCTTTTAAAAGGGAGTACGCTCTTTTCTTGAACAAATAATAAGGCTACCACTGATGCTGGCATTTAGAGGCTACGATTGCCGCCTAAAATCCGGCAGCCTTTTTCTGTTCGTTTTGTGTGTTGCCATAGAAAAGCGTACTGGCGCAGTTAAGTGTATGTTCTCCCTAACGTCGGAGCCGCCATATTTGTGTCACGATTCTCTGAGGGCAGATTATTTGCGTCGAACGATTCTTTAATTTGTGGCGACATTTATCGTGTTTCTTTGGCTTCACGTAATTGAGCTCTCTTTACAGAGCTGTGATCTGGCTTCAGCTCTTAAAGTAATTTCGTAGCAATTGACATCATTATAGGCCCTTTGATCGAAAGTCCCCGATAATTTTAATTTAATAAAATCTGCGCGTTTCCTATTGAAATTAGCTGCATTGCAGGGTATCAAATTAATGTTTTGAGGGCTCTTTGATCTGATATTGGTTAGTGGGAAGTTAATTTGGAATCGTCTCTAATAAAAATTACTAAACTTATTGAGAGCGAGCACTTGTATGGTTACCAGTGGAGGTTCTCCAGAATAATATATGATATTAATTTATTGTATTCAATAGAAAAGAAAAGTAATATTAAATACATAACTAAAAATTTCATCAAAAATTAAAATCACTGATAATTTTTTACATGAAAACCTATAAATATTTTCCTTATTTTTAAGTTTGTTTTTGCCTTTTGTACATACACAGGGTTGACAGGAAACTACTTTGCATACGTAAGGTCGTTTTCTACGTACCTACACTACTCACTCGTTTTCCATCATCACATATTAAGTACAACCCTAAAGTGTTATGAGCATGAAATCCACGGAGAAAGCTGAAAGGTCATAAGAAAGCGATATCGGACTGAGAAGCATAGCCTAAGCATACAAGCAATGTAGCCTTAAGATGTGTCAAATGACAAATTTTATTGCCATACTATCTCGTCACTAGACATGGTCTTGAGACGACATTATAATTTAAGAGAAATATTTATAAAAACTCACTGCCTCATTAATCTAGTGGTCCTAAGCGCAACTGCTACGCTCGAGGTCTTGGGTTGGATCCCCAGGTGGAGGAAAGAGTTATTGGGTTTTTCTATGAAATTCTATTCGATTTAAGTCGATTCGGAGTATGGCATCCTTGACCTCATGCTGCAGGGGTATTTTATTTTCATAACACAATTGAAGAGTCAGGCAAATATCTACCATGGATTCATGTTATAGGGGTGAGCCTAGTATCATTAGACCACCGGACACGGAATTCAAACTCCGAGCTGCTAATAATAATAATTTAAACATACCATCACGCCTCTATTCCCCGAAGGGTTAGGCAGAGGTACTAATGTCACACCCACATTTCGCCGGTATGTTTAGGTCCCATGTAATAGGGGACGAGCCTATTGCCAATATGAAAGTTTCATAGAAAAACCCAATAACACTTTGCTCGACCTGGGGATCGAATCCAGGACCTCTAGCGTAGCAGTCGCGCTTAGGACCACGAGACGAAAGAGGCAGTCTGATAATAATTTAAGTGTTAGTAAATCCATTTAAAACATAACTTAAAAAAAGAAACAAAGAAAAATAATAGCTGTGAAATCGCAGGAGGTAGTGATTTGAAATGCGATAAGAAAAACACTAGAAACTCATATAATAACGTCATAATGGCGAGATTTTTATGCACTCAAAGGTCGGCAATGGGTATTAAATGAACCATTAATATGAATAGTATATTAATATTTTAGCAAGCCTATAATTACTATGAACTGCGTACTAATATATACTCTAGAATTTCTTAACAAAAAAAAACGTTTACGCGAACTAGATCCCGCCCTGGACCCCAACAGATTTACCAATGCGTTGCCACCAACCCAACATTTCAATTGTTATATGATTGACTGCGGGTATTTGTTTATTTGAAATTGTACCTACTGGTTAGTAATAAACTGAAAAAATTTAAACAGGAGATAAGATTGTCTAGTATTAATTTGATAAAAGTCAATTACATCAGGTCAAATCAAAACTGCTATGGCTCTTTCTTCAAAAGGCCTGTTCAGATTTTTCCTACATTGTAAACTCGCATATCCTATATTATTTACCTACAACTGTCTGGACTTTAAAAGAGACCATGATTCTCTAAGTTTGTTTCGGCTTTTCTTCTCAGAGGTCGTCAGATAGGAAAAGCCGGCGCCATCCAGTTTAGAAAAAAACGTAAAACATTGACTTGTAAAAAAATATTTGAAAGATCTATTTACAAAAATAAAATATGATTTCATATCATCATTTCTTTTCATTTCTAAAATGCATATAAGGTAATTCAAAATATTTAAAGTATAAGTGCGTGTTAGTATATTCAGTTCCTTCTTTCCTTTAGGTAAGAGTGTGTTGTATTTATTTG
The DNA here is from genome assembly GCA_958496365.1 of Subacronicta megacephala. Lineage (NCBI taxonomy): Eukaryota > Metazoa > Arthropoda > Insecta > Lepidoptera > Noctuidae > Subacronicta > Subacronicta megacephala. The sequence goes on along the minus strand of OY292530.1, from coordinate 5,468,835 downwards.
AATATGTGGATATTGTTTTAGTTTTAAAACGGTAAATTAATAATCATAATTTCCGACTCAACAAGTTACGGTAGAAAGTAAATTTAACTCACGCAGACACCGCTCAGAGTTCTACGCTTCCCGAAGGAAAAGGAGCATGACGGCCATAATATCGTGCATCTATCACACCTTTACATGCACATACATTATTTTCCAATCAAACATCTAAACATAAACTTGACCCCAAACTTCTTCGAATAAAACGAATAAGATTTCTATTACCAAACTCTCTATAATATGTAAATCACTCACCGAACACAATTATTAAACACGCCATAACTGAACACTTTATTAAAATATTCACGAGTCTATAAACTTTTGATTAAAAAATGAAATTTAAAATAATAAGATTACTTGGCGCGTTGTGTGCGCACGTGTGCGCGTCGCCGTATGATCTCGCGCACTGCGCGAGCGCACACCGTTCGTATCCAGGCCACAAGGGAATCTTCAAATGACCGTAACGGTAAACAGCAACCCTAATTACGCACGTGCCAAGGACAAGCGTGCCGTATCGCAAAATTGCCATTAAAAGAGTGGTCGTAAAAAACCTTATTCTTAGAAACTCCATGTGGTTAAATTTTAAGTAGCAATTATTTTAGGTAATAGAAGATTACTATTACTCGTAGTTTTATATAACTGTTTACGTAACAACTTATTTACGTAGGAACTTACGTCGACTATACTAATATTGAATTTACTTCATTTCCCGCTATTTGAACTGTCATTATATCACATTATCCATCAAGCATTGCACTAACTAAGCATTCGAAAAGTTCGTGGAGTGCTGGAACACGATATTCCAAGTAAATATTGACTATAATGTTACGCCTGCCAGTAAGATTCCTAGTAAGTTGTCTACAGTATATTCCTCCTAGTATCAAGTTTATTTCTGTCGAAATTTATAAAGATCTCTCCGCTTTTACGCAGAACTAATCGACGTCAGTAAGGCAGTAATTTATAAGAAAAAATACTCAAATTCAAGTGATACTTAATAATTGTGTTTTACTTAATAATAATATAATATATTATTATTATTTATTTATTTTAGATCATGGTTTTCAGCATTAGTATCATCATAAACTATTGTTAGTACTCTTTAATTAAAAATAAAATAAAACCGCTGTATTTGCCAAACGACTGCCTCATTTGTCTAATGGTCCCAAGCGCGTTTGCTACGATATAGGTCCTGGGTTCAAACTATAGGTCGAGCAAAGTGTTATTGGGTTTTTCAATGAAACCTTAGCAGCTAGGAGTCTGGATTTGTGCTCGGTTAATTGGAATAGGCTAGCCCCTATTACATGGGACCTAAACAAACCAGCGAAATGTGGGTGTACATTAGTAAACCTCTGCCGAAGAAGAATCAGAATCGAAGAAGAATGGTTCATGAAGCAAGAGAAAATATGAGAGGAAATCCCCAGAATTGACATCTGGGGACCAAAATAGACACTTGGTGAATCAGTGGTGAGCCTATTGTCACTAACTGAGCTCAACTCTAAATTTTGAGGTGCTACTGAGGATATCATAGAAAAACCCAATAACACTTTGCTCGACTTAGGAATCGAACCTCTGGTGAAGCGGTCCCGCTTAGGTACACTACACTAATGAGGCATTCAGCTCTTATCGCCTGTAAGTATTATTTATTAATTAATATTTTTAATTTTTCCATACCTATTTATTAAACCAAAAACTCTTACCAAAAACCTATATTTGGCATAGGCTCTTAGTATGGCACTCTGATCATGATGGATATAAAATATCAAAGCTACAATAGGTAGATATTCATCTAATTCGTCAATTTACCAAAAATGGATTTAGAATATTCGCCTGTCCATTGGTCCATTAGGAAAGTAACTAAAAGTATACAAACCGTTAAAGTAATCCAATTCGTTTAAAAGGTTGGTACAACTGTTTTAAACAAAAAAAGATAGGGTTATCAATAAATGTTTCACGTTTTTATGTAAGTAGGTTGTTGTAGTAAATACCTAATCATTTTTTTTTTTTTGTATACTTATATTAAATGTTTAATAGTCCTGGTTGGCATATTACAGACTTTGGAATTCTGGAATTATGTACACGAAGCCGGTTTTCTTATTTTTAAGCTTATAATTTTAAATACGATTATAAGTTATGTTCGACTTGGCGGGGGCACTGCGTGCACCCAGGTTTGGACTACCTAACTACTCGGATACTGCCATAAAAATAAGATATGCTGTGTAGGAGGCTACCACTACAATCAGAGATGACCGAATATAGGTATTTCACACACACAGACCTTTGCAACCGAATTTCTAGGCAATCCTAACGATAATATGCATCTGATTAGAATGGAAACCGATCCCAAAGTTAGGAAAAAGTTAGGATAATTATGAATCTGGTACGTACGGCTACACGTCAAGCTATAAAAAACCAATTTACGCTGGCCTCTTATTGTATGAAAGTCTATATAATGCGAGATCAGCTTAAACTGGATTTGTATAGGTTGACCTGTAGCCGTGTGTACATATGACTCCAGCTAACAGGAACGCACGATTACAAATGAAAGACATAATCAAAGCGTAGCGAGAGTAATGAACCAATGCCATGTAGTCATGTACCCGTTAGCAACCGCCCACATGACAAGACACTAACGGACCCATTGTCAAGACTTGAACGACTATGGACTTCTTACAAAATCAGATAAAGCCCAAAAACTGTCCCCTTGTCGTTTAGTCGATAATTTTGAAATTATGACTTAGACTTATAATTATTAGAATGAAAAAGTAAAATACTAAGTTCGCTAAAATGACCGTTTTTTAATACGTACAGTGGGTTATAGCTGTTACCTGTCCCACCCTAGGTGGGCCGGCGGCGTCTAAGTGGGTCAGGTAACAGCTATAACCCATCGTTCCATCATCTACATACATATCATCATTCCGGAAGAGTTAGGTTAAGATGAACAACACCGTTCGTGAATTTCATAGGAAAACCCAATAACACTTTGCCTCATGCTCCTCTAGTAGTAGCAGTCGCGCTTAGGACCACTAGTCTAATGAGGCACTTTTTATGAATCACATAAATATCCAAAATAAACTGAGGCTGACCTGTCATTGAAAAGGTTTTTGCTTTGCAGCTCATAGTGATTATAGTGTGTCGTCTTCGGGACGTTGTTGCCACCTGCACTGTCCCTATTTAATTAGGGGTAGAGATATAGGTAGAGCCATAGAGGCAGAATCGAACTTAGTGATTCGATGACAAGCAAAAGTTCTTAAACCCAAAATTTTAAAAAACAATCGAAATGCTGACTGCCTTTTCGTTGGTTTTCGGACACATTATGTATCTTATTTATATGTTTTCAATTTGTGAATGATACAGACAACACGTAAGTAGGTTACATAGATTCTCAAGAAATACACCTTTTACGACCTTGTTATTTTGTTTTTCAAATTGCTTCTTTGTAGGACAATACAATATAGGATGTAAAAACTTTACCGGAAAACTATGAGTATTAATTAATTAGTTCATTCGGGAAATATGTTTTTTTTTTTCTTAAAATTCCTTATCTTACCTAAGAGTCAATGACTACCATTTCATTAAACCAAGATTATCTTAAGGAGCACTGAGGTATAATATATGTAATTTTAACAGAAGAGGTCTCAAATTTACTGAAGTAAAAGCTTTCGTAGTTGCTATATTATTTTACTTTAAATGTACCAACGAACTGAGACGAACCTCTCTGTGAAGTTAAAACACTGAATAAATATAATTTATCAAAGTCGCTTGCATTGTCAAGTGTGCATTGTGCTTTATGTATGTTGAATTCATTATAACTAAGAAGAGTCCTTATTTTTTAGATTAACTTGAATGTGTTTAAGCCTGATGGACATAAAAAGGTTTGAATGCAAGTCTATTCAATAAACTTTTGGGCTCTATTTCTCACATACCTATACAACAGCCATGGTATACAGTAAAACAACTAAAACATACCTAACATGTTGAATATATAATCAATTTTTTATTTTACATACCTACTTTTATTTCTTTGTGTATCTAATAGTTTTTAAATGATTTAATAACAAGTCTAGTTTACGGTGCATAGGTCGTTAATGTGTAACATAAAATATAAATGAGATGAAGTAAAGATCTTGGTTTTGGTCTTTATATCATTATATAAAGACCAAAACCAAGATCTTTACTTCAGAGCTTCAAAGCACTTTAATAAAATAAAGAAAGTTGTAATACTATAAAACTGTTATATAAAAATTTATTCGAAGAAAGGTCGTCATCAAAACATTCACACACCGGTTTTGTCGGACGGTGTCAATCACGTGAGTCACGCACGCCCCGAATAACGGCGAAACCAGGATGGCATTAAACAAAAGTGACAACAAAATATAAACAGTTTAAACCACGAAATATATACATTCACTTTCTTTATTCTCTCTCTCATGAGTCTCTTTGTATGCACGACCAGTTGCGGCGACGACGGGCCTGACATACTTAACAACCCGCATACTATTGAATTGATGATTTTCTCATACATCGATAGTTTAAAACAAGCCAAAGACCACCCACAGCTTATAAACCGGTAAGGTGAAGCATGTATATCGATTTAATTGAATTATTTGGACACGGTTATCAATGACGCATAGCCATAGGTGAAAGAGAAAGTGTTACTCATCACAGTCATCATTTTCTGTTGAATAAAGATCGTTTACTATATTTTGAGGTTGTTTATAGTAAGGCAGGCTTATGTATTATTATTTTTTAAAGGTTGATTACTTGGAGCTCGTACACCCGGCTACACATCAAGCTATATAAATCCAGATTAGACTAACCTGCCATTGTAAACGCTTTCCGCACAATTCAAGGCCAGCCTATCCTGGATTTGTATAGCTTGATGTGTAGCCGTGAGTACACATGATTCATCTATTGCTTTCTTGTTGACTTATTTTATATTTCCTTTAGCCAATTTACCTATTTTGATGTTGAATCATTTATCAACAAGCCTTATTTCTGTTTAATTTAAAATACAGTTCTTTCTTACAAACATGAAAACCTATTGACCCACGTACTTACACTATTCATAAATAATGACGTATTTATCTTTAAATAATATCTTAGTATTGTGTGTGTATTCTGTTAGTAAGATCATCGAAAGTTATTTATGAAAAAATTGCCCGAATAATGACCCAATTACATAGGACCTAAACATACTGGCGAAATGTAGGTGTACAATGTGTACATTAGTACACCACTGCCTATCCCTTCTTGGAATACAGGCTTTATGGTATGTTAAATCTCTATAAACAATTGGAATTGACTAAAATTACTCAATTTCAGCTCTTCTCAGCTCAGACATCGATCCCCCAATGAAGCTGTATCTTTATTTCTTCTATCGCGTCGTACCCCTGCTGCGACTGTAATTACATATTCCCGATTAACCCCCAACTCTAACGACATCTTGCTACATCGATGACATTTAATTAGTTGTATCGAATTATATTAATTTAATTAATCCCTAATTAGAAGCGGGTGTTTGTGGTGGACATCGAATATTCTAAAAAGTATATGTTTTTGCTTTGATTTATAAAATCTGTTTGCATAAATCGGTTTGTTTTCGAATATTGAAATGAAGGATTAGTAGGATTCTTATAGGTATAGGTAATATTTTTTTCAAATACTTTTAATAAGCATTACACTTATTAATCTTACAAGCAATCTGAGGTCCGAAATTGGGGATGAGAATATTTAGTTCGGAGGCTCATATACCAACACATCATCATCATCATCATAAGCCTACACTCGTCCACTGTTGAATGTAGCTATCTCCTAGTGAACGCCCCAGAGCCCGATCTTTAGCTTCGTCTATAATGACCCGAAATATATTTTATTTTTTTCATAAACAATTTTCATTGCATATGAAAATTGTTTATGAAATATTACAGGACATAACATAACATTACAGGATATTTAAAATAACATACGTAATCACACAATAAAAACAATGTGATATAAAATAAAGAACAACACAATGTAATTCAATTCAAAATAAATGTTCGTTCATTAAATACATTATTTATATGTCCAGTTATAATTTCTAAAGAGAGATCACAATAATTAATTCAATCAATTTAGTCATTAAATCCTTTCGGCACGCAAGTGAAACGACAAACAAAAGCTAGTATTTAATAATTTATTTAATCAAAATCGAGTGCTGGGAACATGTAGTCTCGTCATTTTCTCCTTAGTTCGTTGGTGTGCATGCTCTTCCACATGTTGTTGAACGTGGTCTCGATCAGCCGACCCCATATGTCCGTTAAAGCATAATGTTCGTAACCCCAATCATCTGGTTCCCCTTCATACAGTTGCATAACAAATTCCAAGGCGTACGGAATGCCATATACCTGAAATCAAGTAATTCTGCAATATTTTTTTTAATATACCTAAGTTAAGTCTCAATTGTTATTCCTGCCTCATATATCGGTGCGACTACTGAGTCAGAGACAGTCAGAGTTCCTTGGTTAAATTCCAAGGAATTCAATGCAATTCTCAGTAGTAGCTCGGAGTTTAAATTTGTGCCCGGTTATATAGCATTAGGCTGATTGAATAATATTTTTTATGGTCCCAATAGTCTTGTTACCAATAGCCTTGCCAATGGACTTTATTGACTGTTTTTTTTATTGTATAATAATGACTGCCTCATTAGTCTAGTGGTCCTAAGCGCGACTACTACGCTAGAGGTCCTGCAAAGCAAAGTGTTATTGGGTTTTTCTATGAAATTCCTAGTAGCAGCTCGGAGTCTGGATTTATGCCCGGTTAATGGCAATAGGCTCGCCCCCTTTTACATGGGACCTAAACATACCGGCGAAATGTGGGTGTACATTAGTACACCTCTGCCTAACCCTTCGGGGAATACAGGCGTGATGATATGTTATGTTTATTTTTTTTTATAAAAAATTCGAATACAACAAAAACAAAAATTCTAAAATAAGGCAGATACATATAAGAACTTTTGAATTTTATGCTAGACGGAGAGTGCAATGCACGTGGTGAAGTCACACCTTACGTTCGCCATACAAATTATATTCTGACACTCGTTTTGAAGGGAAGGGACACTTAATTATCCCTTTCTTAAACCCCCTTAAAAACGTTAAGGGCTTAATTATATCTTAGGACTTTGTAAGTTGATTTTAATATCTTTGTCAATATAATAATTATTTTAAATTGTATTATTCAAAGAGCTGTCCGCCCGCGCCTTCGCCCGCGTTGAGTATACGTTTATTACTAAGGTGTATGAAAAATAGATAGTAGCCGATTCTCAGACCTACTGAATATGCAAATAAATTTTCATAAAATCGGTCAAGCCGTTTCGGAGGAGTATGGTAACTAACATTGTGACACGAGAATTTTATATATATAAGATAGAACTGGTATTTTTATGAATCAAACACCAATCATCTACCCAATTAGCTCGCCACCTATCACATAGGACCTAAACATACCGGCGAAATGTGGCTGTACATTAGTACACCTCTGCCTTACCCTTCAGCGAAAACAAACATGGTGATGAAAACAAACAAGATGGTTAAAACGACGGCATTAACCGGGCACAAATCCAGACTCTGAGCTGCCACTGACAATTTGATAGAAAATCTCACTAGACTAATGAGGCAGTGTTATAAGGTCCTTTTATGAAATTCGGAATTTAGATCTGTACCATGTCAATGGTAATAAATAGGCTCCCCCTATATTTTATAGGACCTAAACATCCCGGCGAACTAACATCAGTATACCTCTGTCTAACCTATCGGGGAATACAGCCGTTATTGTATCGTAAGATAGATAAGATAATTTATTTGTGATAACATGAGTGTACATTACAATGAGAAGTTGCAATATAAGATGTTAGGTTTGTTGGAGGTATCCTTACATGTTTTGCCACGTTGTGGCATACAAAAATAACACTTGTCAAAAAATAAGAAATGAACATTTACAAAATTCAAACATTTCACATAATTATGCATATTACCTATAGGTAATCATACATATCCACATAATCGTATGTCAAAGGCTCAGATCAAATGAAAAGTAAAGATGGAACTGTGCGAACAAAGAAGTGAGGCCGGCTAGAACTACGCCATGCCGTCTATAACACACAATTACACGCACACACGTATACCGAAACTACAAGTAGTTAGCTAATACATGTGTGCGTGTAATTGTGTGTTGTACACGGCATGGCGTAGTTTTAGCCGGCCTCACTTCTTTGTTCGCAAAGATCCATTTTAACCCTTTATATGATCTGAGTTCAAAGGTACTCACCGAAGAAGCGTAGTCCACACTGGTGCCCATCACTCTGCCGTACCAGTTGAAGAGTGTGTCCACTGCCACAGACATCACCTGGAAGCTGGCGTTCTTCATGGCCTCGTCGATTTCGCCTTTCAAGTCGATGTACTTGTCATCATCTGTCTGCAAATCCGTGAATCCCCTTGGATACAAAATTGCATCGCCCTAAAATTAACATTTCAATTATAATACGTATAAAACTACTTACCATATTTCTGAAATAATACTGTAGCCTTGCAAATTTCATATGATGTTATTTCATTTAAAATTATCGAATTTCTTTGAAAATTCAATTGAGTAATTAAGTACATACATGGACAATAAAACTTTGGAACAAATATCAATGAATTATTATTGGTAATTTATGGTGGTAATTTGCTTAACAAACAAGTTAATATCTACTTAACTTATGTTCAACGGTAGCTACACCCCTGATTGCATACCATAATGTAAATGTAAACATGTATTTTGGTTTAAAATAAATGCAACAATCATGGACCCTGTCGGGCACAGTTTTAATAGTTTAGTAGAAAAGGAGTAGCGCGTTAAATTATAATAATTATGATTTATTAGAAACATTGTAGGTACTTATTATGTACCTACATATAATTTATATTCACATACTTCTCAAAGTTCTCATCTGTACAGTATTTATTCTGCTTTTGTGTATCAATTTGATGGGAATAAATACATTTATAATTATAATTATTAATTGTGCCCACCTGCGATGTCCGGTCATTACCTTAAAAACTTTTGGTGTATACGTGCCCGCGTGTACGTGGATGTATGCCAGAATCTTATGGCCGTGGTAGTGGAACACATCCCGAACCGCCTTCGTCTCAATCTCGGAGAAGGGAGCCGAGCCAGGGTACAGCTGGCTGCAAGAGCTGATCTGCCGCGTGACGTTCCAGGCCACATCGAAATTGCGGTCCAACGCCACGCCAGCACATGCGTCTTGAGGCGAAACATTTTTGTTCCACCCTGTCAGCTAGAATACAGAAAATACAATTTATTGTTACTCACTGCTGCTTATAAGTCTAGGGGTCGTAAACGCGACTGCTACGCGGTAGGCTACTGCCATTAACTGGGCACAACTCCAAATTCTGACCTGCTAGTGAGAATTTTCTGGTAAAAATTTAATTGACCTGGACAAACCCAGAACCCAGCGTTATAGTCGCGCTAAGGACAACAAGAATAATGCGTCAATTTTAGCTGCATAAAAGCATATTTTTCAACCGACTTCAAAAAGGAGGAGGTTCTCAATTCGTCTGTATGTTTTTTTTTTGTATGTTTGTTACGCGATATCTCCGCCAGTTTTGGACAGATTTTATTCAACCGACTTCAAAAAGGAGGAGGTTCTCAATTCGTCTGTATGTTTTTTTTTTTTTTGTATGTTTGTTACGCGATTTCTCCGCCAGTTTTGGACCGATTTTAATGATTGTTTTTTTGTTTGGTAGGTCATACTTCAGAAGTGGTCCCGTTCAAATTTTATCGGAATCGGTTGAGCAGTTTAGAAAATATCAACAAAAATCTAAAAATTGTTTACATCGATGATATTATCGTTTACTCCGAAACATCGTTGTCTTATTGGAGCAGTGCGTTTAGTTGGCTAACGAGTACTTCTAAACAAAACTTTCCACTAAAAATTACAAAATAAAATTACTTTTAACAAAAAAGTTAAACCGCCTTCAAAAAATAATAAAATAATTTTGTCTAAAACAGTTTGGGAAGACGGTGGCGAAAATAAAAGACCCACTAAAATAGAAGTCATCGACTTCCCAAACCGTTTTAGACAAAATTATTTTATTATTTTTTGAAGGCGGTTTAACTTTTTTGTTAAAAGTAAATTTTTTACAAATCGATTAAAAATTTAATAAAAAACATTATTAAATATAATATTTTGGCTGCCACTCCATCCATGTAGATAAAACAACGGAGTACTTATTTCATACGAATTTTATTACCATAAAGCATACGCATATCTTAGAGAAGCACATTTTATAATCCCCTCGTATTTGATATCCTTTCTCTTATAAACCATGGCGATTATATGTGAAATTTTCAGCTCAAAATAACAGACAGAAAGGTCAAACAGTAGTTAATTATTTTTCATTGAAATGGATGTTTCCACCCTTCCCCTTGTGAAGGTGTGAAAAACCCACATGGATGCCTGCAGTCTGTGGCCAGTCCTGGACCTAAACCTTTAGTCAATCCAGGACTGCGGCCACGTTTGTTTTACAAGCTAAATGTGTCTTTGATGATTAAAACATCAGTTAATTTTACATCAAATATACATCCATACTATGCTATACTATACTATATCTATGCTATTATTAAATTGTAAAAAAACCCGAAATATCTTTATGTTGTAATGTTAGAGTATATAAACGTCCCCGAAACCAAAAAAGGGATTTTAAGAATTCTTGTCTGTTTGTGACGGTTTACCGCAAAAACTACTGCACAGATTTAAATTTTATTTGTCACTGTTAGAAAACATTCAAACGGAAGTAACTTTGTCTTTCTACGTGTCTGTTACCTTTTCATGCTTAAACCATTGAACCGATTTCGATGTAATGGCAAAGAGCTGATAGATTGCATACTAGAGGCCTTCCTCTATATTTGATACATGTCCTCACATTTGTCTCAAAAAGACCATTTGCTATGCGAATGAAACCACAGGTAACAACTAGTTTCTATATAAGAATGATATATTTACAGAATGTCCTGCAGAGTATCCGTCGGGATTGGCCATCGGTATAAGGTATATGTCGAACTTCTGCAAGTGATCAAGATAATATGATAGGAGCGTTTTAAAGCCATATGCGCTGTTCAAGCATTGTAGTTGGTTCATTCCCATAACACTCAGCCCGTGAACTATTAATATGATCTTCTTTTCTGGGACATCGTCAATGTACTTGCTCTCTTCAGCTCGGAAATACTTTCCCGTGTCTCTCTTTTTTTCAGTTATCTTGACAATGATTATATCGTTGTATTCGACTGTACGACCAATGGTTTCGATTGTTGCATTCGCTTCGGAAAATTGTTGCAAAAATCGAGTCATTTGGTCACGAAGCTGAAACAATTAATTACCGCATATTGTATCGTTGTATGTAATTGATTAAGAACCAATTTTATTAACATTAATTCGAGAAGGGGTTTTATTAATATAGTGTAGTTTGTTACACTAAAACACATATAATGCGGACATCTGTGCTCCTTTAGCAGTGTACAAAAAGTGTATATCAAAACCTATTTAATTCCTATAATATCACAAAATTGTTACATTTATAATATGTTACAATTTTGTCAATGGTAGGTATACATTTTATATTTTTTTATCAATTTTATTGTAATCTTTATAAATTTTATTTAGTTTAACTGTATTTTTCATCAACTTTATCGTATTTTTATTTAAAAAACGTTTACTTTATTTTTATTTCTATCGATTTTGTATTTTTATTGAAGTATTTTATTTTAGCTAATGTTTTGGAATAATTATATTATAATTTATGATATAACGTAATCATTTTAACTTAATGTAATGTAACTTTATATTATTTTTATTCAAAATCTATTTCGAATCATACTATAACATACTTGTGCTAAGTTGTGGCTTCCTATAATTGAGGTTACATTATTACCTGTACCAACTTTGTTAAAAAACACGATTTTTATACAGCCCTTGTTGGAGGCCCTTAATAATCTTCTTATAAATAAAAAAAATCCGTTCGTTAGTCTCGCTAAAGCTCTAGAATGGCTAGAGCGATTTGGCTAATTTTGGTTATGAAATATTAGTGGAAGACCAGAGAATATTTAAGCGGAGGGAAAAAAAATACTCGTTAGGTGGCGCTGCGATCGAGTTCGGGCAGGACAGCATCTATCGGATCCACTAATAATAATAAAAAACACGTTTTGAGCCATATGAGTACATACGTAATGTTTGAATACCATTAATTCACGCTCACAATACCTAATTATACTTTGGCTCTTATTAGGACAGTTTTACTTTTATATAATAAGCCAGTGAAGATGATACTTTTGTCGAAATTAAATTATTCGCTTGTCTCATTATTCTTAAGTTCTATCATAGAATTCAACATTACCAAATACATTCTAGTTTATTTTGATTTTATTGCCTTATTATTACATAACTATGAACATTGGTTGCCTGGTTGCCTGGAAGAAATCGCAGTCTGCGATAAGGCCGCCCATTGTATGTTTTTATGTACAATTGTTTCTGTTTATTTTGTGTTTTATTGGTGTACAATAAAGTATATATAAATAAATAAACATTGTAAAACTTACTGCATAAGGACTGAGTGCCTCATCAACATGTTGTGCAATGTTATCTAATTTCTGATTCTGATCTCCTTCACTGTAAAATAAGGCTGGTGTAGTTAAGTGTAATCCTGCATTTTACAATGAACCTAGATTCCAATGCCGATTTTAGGAGGTCTTGTAGCTTTTAATTGGGCAAATCCAAATTGGGGCAATACATATAGTAATTTTCTCAATTATTAAGTGTTTTTTATGTATATATGCGTGTGTGTATGATAATTTTCATCTACTTACGTTTCACCTTGCTGATTCATTAAATACATTGGTGTCATTCTCGTTGATCTAAAATTTGTTACAATATTATCATTAAATTAATTTTATACCTATTTTTAGTTAAATTATGATCCTTATACTTATTACTCAAAAAACAAAGTGTATCGGTGTTTATCAATCAACATAACAAGTTGACCAATGTACGCACGGTTACACATCAAGCTATACATAATCAGTTTACGCCGACCTTTATTGTATAAGAAACCTTTACAATGCGAGATCAGCTTAAACTGGATTTGTATAGGTTGACCTGTGGCCGTGTGTACCTGATATTCGAAGTGAAAATGTAAAACATCCTATTTCTTATTTTTAAATTGTCCCTGCTGACTACAATTTTTAATATAATTACAAAAAGATTCCACTTAAAAATCAAATAGGTATGGTTCATTCCATACGGATTTGATTTAACAGTTCCAAAAAAATTATGGAATGATTCATATTTTTTGGAACTGTTAAATTCAGAATTAAAGAAAGACAACTAAGCAATAATGGTCAAGAGCGCAATTAGATAGCAGTTATAAATGAGGTAAGTACTGTATATGCTCAGCTTCGTCTGTTTGTTTATGCGTCCTTAATTTAGAATGCTTGTGATGTGTGGACATTTTTTTTGTTGTCTTTTCTAATGCCAATATACGTCCCTGGAGCGGTTCTGGATGAAGTTTCGGAATTTTTATCGGTCCTCCTACTTTAATATCTTTACCATAACTCTTATCTCTTCGTCTTTCTTTTTTCGGATATTTTTTGCTTGTATAATCGTGATAATGACTGTCTTCCATTTTATTATAGAAGTCATGGTCCGGCGTTCTATCCGTGTGGTGCAACGTATCTTTATTATGACTCTTATCCTTCATATGATTCTTATCCTTATCTTTATTGATATCCATGTGATGGTCTCTTTTCATATTATAATAACTATCCACATTATGATCCTTAGTAGCACTATTCCTATTATGACTTTTACCTATGTCTTTAGCCGTAGTAGGATTCCTATTTCTGTTGTCTTGTCTTTTATCTATACTGTGATTTTTTTCCTTATTCGGTTTAGGATTACGATTTGTATTATGATTTTTATCCATTTTGTGTTCCCGAGACGTTTTATAATTTTTGTCCGGATCCCTATCTGCGTTCTGTTTCCAATCCACAACATAATTGTTTTGCCTATCACTAATATTATCTTTTTCAGAATTCGAGTCACTACTGGTATCTTCATCATTCCTCAGAACTGGTTCTATTTCTGGTGGACCATGTCTAGGGTAGTGTTTAGGCACACTCATTTGTATATCCGCTCGGACACCCCGCGTGTACCTGGTCCAAAAAAATCATCATCATCATCTGATAACCAGCCTCTGACCCTCAACTACTGGGTATAGACCTACCCCGGGCAAGTATCTAACGTTGCTAGTTCTAATACATGCCTTATTTTTTATTTTAATGTCTATCAGCTTCTGGCTAAATTCATTTACATTCCCAGGCTATATCGATCACCATAACTTTCCAGCATAACTATAAGGTTCATAATGAATTGACACCTCTAAAGTAGATATTTGTCACTTGTGAGTTGTATCAGATAGGACCGCAATATACGCTAGTACTTAATTTGACTAAATCTTGACCATACTTCCCCTAAAAAGTCTTGTAGGCATATATTACGACAGCGACGGCCTTCTTCAGTGGTTACGTTCAGTCAGGGAGCGAGGGCCACCACGATCCACCAAGGTAAAAGTATGATCATGAGTTTGCCGCGTGCCTTTAGCCTTTGAACTTAGACTTAGTTCGCTGGGACGATATAGCACTTCACGAATTTCCGGACGCATCATAAGCGCAATGATCAGGCTCTCCGCGTTCGAACAAGCAACAGCGACAGCTATGACATTATAACTTAAATATAATGTGTAAGACTTATCTTAGAACTACCTAATATTTTTTTATCATGTGGAAATCTCCACCCATGGTGCGTGCCGAATTAAACCGCACGGGTGTTTCGCCTTATAATAGACTATTCCATAAATCTACTTACTTAATACTAAACCCTTATTAGTTAACTAACATTAATGGATATTTTACTTATCAGTAGCCTTAGAGGTTCGAAGTTGCCCGTGGTCGTGCTTGGATTCTGTAGCAGATTTTTTCTTCGCATTTCCTCTTCTGCCGCCTCCATGCTCCGAATTTGAATGCCTATATATAGAAAATATATACTATGGCATCATAAAAATAATTTGAACAACATATAGAAGGGTACTTACTTACGTAAATCCGAGATTTCTGTTTCTGGAACATTTTTTTTTTAAATTTTGAATTAATTCTGTAGTTCTTTTTTATATAGGTCATACATTATATCATTTTTTGTTTTGGTACCTGCTAGGATTTTTGCCTATATCGTGAGTGTATTCGCAAACACTAATTCTCATAAATACATCTGACAAAGCTGGAAACGGCAGTCGTTAGCATTGCTAACTGAATAACTGCCTAGGGTATGCCATCATGTATTGTCACTATTTGATAGCTTTTTTAATGCACTCCTAATAGTCAATGCTAGTATTTTATCCTACTCGGTAAAAAAGGCCGTGAAATTGTCATATGATGACAAGTAAACAAGCATGATTATAACAAAAAAAACGATTTACAAATGTATACTGGAAGAAGTTATTTTTTGTTACATTACATAATATGATAAGTTTAATTAGTACCAATGTCTTATCTTATATTTACACTATTTACATTCCAAAAGAAAAAAAAACCAACAAACCAAAAAAAAAAAAAAAACAGTGGGCCGCGACTAGGCGTCAAAGTATTCCTTTTTTGTTATTATTATCAATTTCCGTTTTTTTATTCATTTATTGTCGTTTTCACCAGCACATGAATAAAAATTTTGTTTTAGAACGATACACACTTCGATTTCAATTATGCCAATTGGTGGTAGATGGGTAATCTATATTGCAATCAGGCGGTCATCAAGTGCAGCTTATAGACGTCAGCAACACTAACAGCAACACCGCGTTATCATCTTGAGACTTAAGTCAAGTTTCATATGTCCAGTAATTCCACGGTTCATTGCTCTTTAGCTTTGCGTCAGATTATTTTGCAATTCGGTGGTAGGTATCACTCCAGACGAACTCCATCAACAGAGTCCTACCGCCTCAACAATATCATGATCCACGTAACAAAAAATGCAAAGGATTTGGTAAGGGTTCTCAATATGAATTGAATGCCTCATGCCGTCCCACAGAATATCGACGTCAAGTAGCAGTATGTATACTGCTGCATTTTGTACGGCGAGTGTGGAGCGCCGGAGGCCCAATTCCTCCCTCAGTCCCCTTCCTTCTCCTTTCTCCTCCCTTTTCCTTGTCTGGGCAACGCATCTGCAACTCGTTTGGTATTGCAGATGTCTATGGGCGGCGATGACTACTTACCATCAGGTAGCTCGCCTGCTCGTTTGCTGAGAAATCCCATAAAAAAATGCATTGAATGAATGAATTCATGAATTGATCCATGTGGCCCTTTCTACCCCCCTCACTCTGAAAGGAGACCTGTGATATTTGAACCCGAATGGCATAGTAATTTGATAACTAATCTATTTACTATACCTGCATTAATTTCACAGTAATACACATACAAAATGGCTATGATAATTTTTCCATTAAATCCCAGAATTTTGACCATTTCTAAAAGGCTTTCTTATAGTACAGTAATTTCTTATAACGTTTTACATGCGTGAAATCGATATGCTATACGTATATTAACCCACACATATTACCACATAACTTTACACCAAATGCATTATACTGCATTTTTATTCGCGTAATATAAAATGTATACCATCAAAACAAATGCATTCGATAAAAATAAAGTACTACACTATAAAATACTGGGTTGGGATGAAAATGCGATAATAAATGGAACTATGGTCTAACTACTAACTTTAAAATCAGAAATAAATAATACTTAATTATAACAAAAAAAAAAACATTCCAATTTACAAATTTATAACGGAAGTTGTTTTTTTTTGTTATTATTATCAATTCCTATTTTAAAATGCTTGTTGAGACCAGTTTCATTTATATGTTCACTAGCTTTCCGCCCGCAGCTTCGCCCACGTGGATAACACGATTTTGACTGTTTAGTTTTTTTCGAATTCTGGCGGGAAATTGCAAATTATCCTTACATATCTTTCCATACTTACGCTGCTTTGCTCGGTTAGACCACAAAATTTGCCCTACTTTATTATTTACCGAAATATAAACGCAGCTTATATCCTTTCCCAAGGTCCAAAAAATATTTGTACCAAATTTCGACAAAATCCAAACGGACTTTCATCCCCTATTTCATCCCCACACAGTTTGAAATTTCAAAAACCCCATATCAAATATTTATTTAATTCTTATCAAGTGCCTAAATTCAAAGTTTCATCGTTTTATCTTCAACAATGACAAACCCCCATAAAAATTTTCATCCCTTCTTTCAACCCTGTTTTTACAACAAAACGTAGCTTATATCCTTTCCCAAGGTCTAGTATATTTTTGTACCAAATTTCATCAAAATCGTTTCCGGGGTTAAACTTGAAACGCGACTTTGTTTGGACTTCTAAACGAACTTTCATCCCCTATTTCATCCCCACACAGGTCGAAATTTCAAAAACGCTAGAACAAATATTTATTTATTTCTTATCAAGTGCCTTAATATAAAGTTTCATGGTTTTATCTTGAAAAATGACGAACTCCAATACAAACTTTCACCCCCTATTTCAACCCCTTCAAAACTATTTTTTGCAATAAAAGGTAGCCTATGTCCTTTCTCAAGCATTAGTCTAACTCAGCACCAAATTTCATCAAAATCTGTTGAGTGGTTTAGGCGTGAAAGCGTAACAGACAGTATTTTTTTTATTTATATTGCATTTTAATATTGTTTTGTAACGATACACGCTTCGATTTCAATTAGGCCAATGGGTGATAGATGGGCAGTCAATATTGCAATTTGTTAATGGTCAAACTTTCACAGTGCAGTGTAACAATAATAATGAAAATCATTTAATCCAGTAATAAATCCGATCAATGAAATCTGTGTACGTATTTCATTAAAACTTTGACATGATTCTTGTTGTGTCATAGTATGTAGCCCATCGGGTATCGAAAATAGCTATTAAGTTAGTTGCTTAATATGTTCTTATGGTCCCATAAAAAAGTTAAACATAAATAGAACCGAACAACAAAAACAAAATTAAAATTGGTTCAAAAATAATGAAGTTATAAGCATTTTAGACAGAGAGCGCACTATATCGGCTTGTGGCGTCACAATCCGATATGCTATACAATTTCTATGCTAACAGTCTTTTGTGGGAAAGAGACAGAGCGGTCTTATATTCAATTTATTTTACAATAGGCCTGTTATTTTCAATAAAATCAACACTAGAGGTTGCCCCACGATTTTCTCAAAGAAAAATGCAACGCAAGGCACACCTCAAACAAAATACATAATAGGAATTTAACATCGGAAATATTTTAAGAAAAATGATCGTTACACTATATGTGCCCTTAAATTGTTACCACAAGAACGTTAAAAATTTCACGATCCCTCTAAAAGTGTTGTTTTACTGTTTCTGGTTGTTATGGCAAAGGTCTGGCTATAACACCATGGCCCAAGTACCACAAATGCCATTAAGCCATCGGCATGGCCTAATGGAAATACTTGGGTTACATATTTCGATCAAAAATATATCCATCAGATTACTTCCTTGGCCCTAAAAACACTTCTACTCAATGCTTTTCGTGATTTGGGACGTAGTATCTTTTATCTTCACATAGATTAATATTTGTTTGTTCCTTCATCTTCTATGCGTTCCTATAATATTCTTGCGATTACGATGAAACTTTTATAAGTAGGTACTTTTGTACTATGGATGTGACGCACACTACTCCTGTTATGATATTTTACTTAGACATAGTACAAATGTTATCAAAATGTGTGTGCCTTCCTGGTATGAAATAAAATACTTTTCTTTCTTCTTTTCTTACCCTGAAATCTTCGCGTGCGCGCAACGCGAAGATTTCATACATTAAAAAGAAGATAGAAAAAGTAGCTTTACTATGGATGCTGGAAACAACTACCTTGTATGTAAGTTATACGCAAATATCAATCGCGTTTAATGTTAATTTATTAACTACCATCTGCATCCTATTCTCATGTTGATAGATTTCCTCTGAAAAAAAATATGAATGTGGAAGAAGCGATAGAGGTATGCAAGAGTCGTAACAACTGGTGGTCTATAGTTTCTGCCTACCCATGTGGGAAAAAGGCGAGATCGTATGTATGTACGTATGTAGATTCCATGTTATTTGTATGCTGTTATTGCCAGTATGGTGCATTTTGGCCTGATTTCCCTAACAGGGGTCCAATATCCGTACTTGTAGCCTGAAAATCTGTTTCAAGCGCATAAAGGAAAACGTTTATAAAGTGTGAAAAGATTTTTACAGTTTCGGCAAGGCGCGAGTGATTCCCCTAGTATTGCAAGCGTAGGCTATATGCTTTTCATCAGGCGGGCCGTTTGTTTATTTGCTACCTTAGTATTATAAAAAAAAGGCTTTAAATTCAGTTAATATATAATGCCGCTAGCTCTCATCATTTACACCGTATTATAGGGCGTCGTAAACGCGCTTTAAGATTTACACCTACACAAAAAAACTGTTAGCAGTACCGAGTCAATCTTCATCCGGCGCTGCCGCCGTAAATCGGACCACTGACCTTAAACGGTAGTCGGGGGATTGTTGGAACAGCCCGTTAATGGCCGAAAGGCGCATAAAACGCCGTTTTTAAACCGGCTAAAATTTTTAAATTTAAAGGTTTTTCTGTTCAAGAGGTAGGTATGGCGGCCGGTTTTTAATAACAAGTAGGTAGATTTGCTTAGTAGAGGTAAAATGCTAAACAAAACTTCTCAAAGATTTGTTATTAAAACTAGCCTTTAGTGCATTAAGCTGTGAAGCTGACTGCGCTGATGTTCTATCAACTATCGCCTACTACTATCTACTATGATAACTGTAATCTTTTTAAGCTCTGCATGGACTATTATTTTTACCAGATCACAAAAAAATCTCTAATGCAGTCACGATAGCAGACGAATAACAGTAAGATAAGATATTATAAATCATCTGCTTACAAATAATACGAAATAATACGGATTTTGGTCACTGTCCACTGATGAATTACTGGCTATCAAATCGAAGTGGCTGTTCAGCCGCTCAGATCACTGTGTAAACTACCTACAATATTTCAAAATACAGGAAAATCTCATAAAAGTAAACTATTTGTTAGCCGTTAATTTAAATCGAAACTAAAAAGCAAGAATGTTAGGGCACGCGCCGAAACAATAGTGGGTGACGGACAACATTGTATATTTTATGTTAAGATTTACAAGGTGCTAAACCCTACAAACTGGGCGCAGTCACGGAACAAGCGCACGAGCTTACTGTAAAAAATAACAGTGATTTCAATTATCAAAGGTTTTCTAACTAGGAATCGTCACGTACACTGCAATCCTAAGATTAATAAACAAAATCCGCACTTCATGAAGACGTATAGCTATACTGTTTTCAGTTTCCTGTATTCTCTTGCCCCAGTAATGAAAATTACAGCTTAATATATTTATGAAGTGTGCAGTACATTAACATAAAAAAATTGTCGACAATAAAACAAACCGTTAAGCCCAACGATTTGCCCGACAAAGGGCCGCCTCACATAAAAAAACGGAAAACTAGGGCGATGACACAAATTATTAAAATATTATAATAAAAGTGCAACAAACAGGCAGCCCTAAATCCAAATATATTACGCAATTAAGGACTAAACACGTTTCCTTCGCGGCCGACTGAGTTTAATTCATTTTGTCCCTTTATTTTACGTCGAGAAATTTATTTTCATAACTGATAATAAATGTCAAGTCATTGTAGTAATAAAGTAGTAGCTTCACCCTTCCTTGTGCCGCGGCCGTGGATTCGTGGTGACATACATGAACAAAATTCGTGGGGTTGATGCCCACAAGTTTTGTTTATGCTAACGTGAATTACACAATTAACATTATACAAGGTTTATTGTACAAACAAGTGCATTCTCCGATGGGTTTAAGGTAAACTAATGTACACCCACACTTCGCGGGTATGTTTAGGTCCCATGTAACAGTGCACATTAACCGGGCAAAATACTGTATTATTATTTATTTTTACATACATATATACATACCATCACGCCTGTATTCCGCGAAGGGTTAAGCAGAGGTGTACTTAATGTACACCCACAGTTCGCCGGTATGTTTTAGGTCCCATGTAATAGGGGGCGAGCCTATTGCCATTCACCGGGCACAAATCCAGACTCCGAGCTGCTACTGACAATATCATAGAAAAACCCAATAACACTTTGCTCGACCTGGGGATCGAACCCAAGACCTCTAGCGTAGCAGTCGCGATTGGGACCACTAGACCAACGAGGCAGTCTTTATTCTTCGATTTATTTTTAGTTTTATTTAATTTATAACAGATTTCATACTTTACTTTTTTTCCGTATTTGTCAATTCAACACGTACTTTGTAAAGGCTAGCCTGAATCAACATTTATGCGGGGAGTGGCGCCAAGTGCTGAAATACAGGTTTTTAACCTAGTTCGGCAGTGGATGCTGTTTTCAAATTTCTGGTGTAATAAATTTAGCCCATTTATGTATATAAAACATTGTGAACAATTAATTGGAAATAAAGTTATTATTATTATTATTACAAATCCAGACTCCGAGCTGCTAATGAGAATTTCATAGAAAACCTCAATAACACTTTTCACGACCTAGGAATCTAATCCAACCCGGAGCGTAGGCATAGCAGTCGCGCTTGTCACTAGACCAATGAGGCAGTTATTTTGACATACATAGATTATTTATAAGGTATATAAAATTATAATCTTTAGACTGTCTGGCAGCAGATTTAACTTTAATACCTAAGACTTCTAAATACATATTCATAACAATGCTTAAGCATCGTGAAAGGTGACGCTGCCAATGTCTGTTAGTTCTAACGCTGAACAAGTAAACAAAATTTAAATAAAACCAAAAAGTATTGTTCAATGAAGTGATGGGAGCGTTTCAGGGGCGGGTTTTTATAGACGCTGACGGCTATCCAATCTACTAATACAAGGGAATGGAACTAAATCTCGAGAGGACAGCCAACGTCCTTCCACTCGAAGAGAACTCCTCAAATGAAATGGCTATGGCGATTGCAACTCGATACATAGTCGCGTACCTATGTTACGAAATCTTCCTTACCTTTAAGACTAATTTCATTTTGTGGTAGGTTCTAAATATTTTATATTTCACGTTTAGACGACAATTTTTTTCTATATTTTCTTTCTCTTTAGGAACTTTAATTGTATTATGCCAAAGTATACACTCCTCCTTTTTTACCTGTGTATTCTAGGGCGATCCTATTGCCTGGGAATCGGACTTCTAACGTAGCAGTCGCGCTTAGGACCACTACACCAATTACTTACTCAGGTTTTTGGTATTCATAAGGTTTGTTTGTTTCTTTCAGTCAAGCTAATACGAGTTAAAGGTAATAAGAAATTACAAATCTTTAGATATTATGATAAGTGGTGCCTACCAATCAATGCAAGTGTCGATACAACATACGATTGCAGTACATTAAATTAAAATCCCTGCTCCAGCTCCTTCATTTGATCGGGTCGGCAGATTCGAAGTCTGAAACAATCTTATCGCCGTCAATTACATTAGAAATCTTACTCCGTCGGGTGTGTATTTACATACGTAGGTACATATTGGTAGGTGCACTCCGCTTGATTGCGGGTCAAATGCTGATCAACCCTATCCAATACGAGAGATGCACGCTTCGCTTCCATTTTTGTATCACATATACCTACCACCATGGATGTTTTTCTCTACAGACAACTGTTATTTTACCCAACATATTTTTTTTGTAGGTAAGCATTTAAGCAGTTGCCTAGGAATTTTACTATTTTACGCTTAGTTAACCAGTCCATCCGATCCGGTTCGATCGAATTTTAAACGAATCTAATGCCGCACATCAAACTATAGGTACAAATCCAGTATACGCTAGCCTCGCATGGTACTATAATCCCTTACAATGCGATGTCAGCCTATATTGGATTTGTATAGCTTGACGAGTGGCCGTGTGTACCTCTATGTACTTGAACCAAGTAAGTAATTGAATTTTCTGTTAGTCCGAATTGAACCTATATCAAAACGTGTGCCAAAGTTTTTTTATTTCCGAAAATAACTCAAGGCTACGAATTTATCGCTGATTAAATTTCTTCTACACGTGATTTGCCGTAACTAAAGCATACATCACTGCAAAATGTCGTATAATTTGAACAGCATAGCAACACCAAAATATACATTGGATAAAGTCTTGTTGTACCCCGAAGGCACGGTATAATACAGGCAAACAAATACTAATGTTGTTTTATTATAATCCATGTTTGTTATTTCTTACACACATAATATATCTCTACATTATATATATATATGGGAGTATACAATCCCTTAACTTAGAACTTACTTACTTAGAACTTAGACATTAAAGAACAGGATGGTAAATCGTTTAAAAATGCTTTAAAATATCGAATCTAATCTAAACTAAAAATGTGGTTTACAATTTGAACGAATATTTTGTGAATAAATAATATTTATATTAAGTAGTTATTATTATAATTGCTACACCCGATTGGGTAGGCTGATGAGACTTACTATACATTGTGAAAGACCATTGCTTGTACACAGTTTGAGCAATAAATATCTTTGTCAATGTCTTTATCGTTATCGAGAAATTGTGTCTACAGTACAACGGACAATAATATCCCTGAACTGTATCATTTGCATCCCTGTGTTCATTGCCCAGGATAGTGATGAACCCTCCTATTTCTACAGACTTACACTTCGCAGTAATCAAACGACTATTATCTGTAACAATATAGATATAAGGTGTAAAGTTGTAACGCAACGACGCAGCACTTCGAACATTTGAATTTTCTATTAAAATAATAGCCATGTCAGAAGCATTGCTCGACTGACGCGAATACTTTCCGACTGCTTGGCTTTATTTTATTGCGCATGTTTTAATATTAATTGTAAGTTTTCTGCCTCGATGAGCGGACGACGACATAATGCAAATGTATACGCTTGTCAAAACGTTTAAGGCGAATTGTGAAATTCATGGCAGTTTGTTTGCGCGCACAATTTCATTCTCGTTATAAATAAAAGGGAGTCCATATAAAGTAGATTGCTTTACCTCACAAACTTTAACGTGTACTTCGAAAGTATTGCGTAGACAATAACGGGAAGTTTTTAAAGGGAATATTATGACAAAGGCTGGATTTATAAAAGCTGGGGTTTTAGGGGGGTGGGTGGTTCGCGTGGGCATAGGTCACGTGTTCACGTGGCAGGCCCAATGTCCAGTCCCCCAATGTGGCAACCCGCACAATGAGCCAATTTTTTACTTTACTTGGCTTCAATCTTTTTACCTCCAGTTCTTTTTGTTTATTTGTTTTTTACTAGCTATTGCTCGCGGTTTCATTCGCGCCCCAAAAGCATGACTTGAAATACCATCAAGCCTATATTCCCTGAGCGTTTTTTTTTAGGTTCCATGTAATATATTCCATTGCAACTAACCAGGCACAGATCTAAACTCAGAGCTTAAACCGGTTTTACCTTGCTTAAGCTGACCGCTAGACTAATGAGGCAGTGAAAAGGACTATTTTAATGTAAACAATAGGTACTTAGGTAGAAGGTAGTTTTATAGTTATCTATCTGTTCAGCGGTGGAAACTTGAAAAGTTACCAAATAAAGTTACTTTCGCATTTAATTTTATAATATTACTTAACTCGCATTGATCGAAGCGGCGGTAGACTAAAGGCTAAGCCGTCGATGTTGCGAACATGTAATTGCCGGTTCGAAACCCACCTATTGCACTACCTAAGGAACCCACGTCGTAATACAAGCATTTAGTTTAGTACGAGGGGTTAACAAGAATACGCAATCTAGTAATGTGTTTGCACATAACTACACACATTGCTAGCAAGCTTTAAAAAAAATATTCTACATTTTCACAATTTGGTGCATTAGGTGCTACTTCCTTCATAATCAACCCATTATATCATCCCACTGCTGGGCACGGCACTCCTCTTGTACCATTAGGCTATAGTCCACCACGCTAGCCTACTGCGGGTTTACAAATTTAAAACGCCATCCAGAAAATCCATCGGGCATGCAGGTTTCCTCACGATGGTTTTCTTCACCATTTAAGTACGTTTTAATGAATTATTAATGAGGAGATGCCGCGGAATTATCTGCAGCTGCAGGTTTATCAAACATTTACGCCAAACCATATAAAGGAGATATATAGGAGCACCCCACGCGTGAAGTCTCGAACTAAAAATATAATCATGCAAACTTCCCACAACATTGTTCTGATATTATATTGTCATCGAACTGACATCTTAGATTAGAATCTCGAAACGAAAATAACGGGAGGGAATGTTGACGCGGGCGGACGGATCCCGTTGAAACAGATAAAGCCGAGAGATAGGCCGTCGACGTCGCCACTGTCACCAGTGTGTGACAGCTCGTTAGAGCTGCGCGACATGACCAGCGCTGGGAATATCAGCATATGCTCGTATTACATTGCGGTTTAAGACTCGACAAAATAGGATTTTACTTATTGTTTGAATATTTATTTATAACCTTCGTGTTGATAGAAATTTCCTATATTAGAAATTCTAAATATAAAGAGATGGGTTTATGCCGAGGTTTTATAGGCAGAAAAAATAAGTGCCTCGGCATAAACCCGTCTTATAGATGGATTTCTGCCAAGGCATTTAGGGCATAGAAAATAAATAATCCCATCTCTAGAAACATATAATTGTAACTATGATATCGCACACCTAGATCTAAAGAGAGCTAACTCAAATCTCTGTGTGATTGAGTCTGTTTCCTATACAGATACCTTGTTTTAGGTGGTCAGATAGGTATACCGTATACCTATCTGACCAATAAAACAATGTTTCAGCAAACAGATAGGTACCCGTATAGGAAATGAAATGGTGAGCATAACTCAATCACACAGAGTTTTGAGTTAGCTCTCTTTAGATCTAGGTGTGCGATAGTGTTTGCCCGTGGCTCCCGTGGGCGAACAGAAATAATTCAATCACAAACCGACAGTGATGATCTCTTCTTTCTGTAGATATGCATGCAACAGAGAGGTTAAGCTCAAGGTTGGTCTCAGGATCTGTTCAACTAATTGAGATACGACTTACCGCAGCTTTTAAGTTAGGGGAAGTGCTTTCTAACAGTGAAAACAAAATTATAATCTGTTCAGTAGATTTTACGCCAACCCCTCACAGACAGACAAGAACTCAAAAATTATGGATTCAGAACGTTTAGATATATGCTAAAACCCACTTTTTTCTTTTAAATATCTTCAATGTACAGAATCAGGTTTTTTACGGTTTATTAATAGTACACAGATGAATTTAATGAATTTACATACATAGTTAATAAAATATACGACTGCATATTTTGTGTAGCACTAGGTTGGTCACGTCGCCACTGCTTCTGCGCTGTGTTCGATTCCCTCCCGGGGTAAATATTGGTGTAACTTAGATGGTGTTAACTAAACTCTTGTACAGTCACCACCACATCAGGTTATACAAAACTGACAAATTTCTCCAAATGATTTTAACCCTTATAACGTTCACGATTAAGTTTAAAAGCAAATGAGAAAATTTTACATTTTGTTTTTACTTGATGTGCTGGCGACCGTACCTATTCACGTAAGCATGACGATAGGTGATTTTGATGATAGGTGATATGTATAAAAATTTCAAATAAGTATAAAAATTATCGCGCCCGATCATTCCATGCAGATAGTTATATACTACATATCTGAAGGCAAAACTTGCAGTCATTTAAGTATGATAATTTTTATTCTATTCGCTAGAAAAGTAGCAGTAGCTTGGTTAATATGCTAAATCTTCAGTCTCGGGCGCCAAATCAATTTTTTTTTTTGGTTTTTCGCAATTCAATTATTTTTCGGTCTACTTGACGTAAAATCATGGTCTCGAACCTACAAAACATATTTATTTTGGTATCTTGTATCAAAACATTTTTTTTATCCTAAGACCTAGTTCTAAAACTGTAAAAAAATATAGGCAGAAAGAAGAAATAAGTTAGATGAGTAAGTAGCGACATCTTTTGCAAACTTATGTAAACTTAGTTACGCCATCTAGTAGCAATAAAATATACAAAATCATAGTTTTGCTATTCGCCAATAGATGTCAATAATAGTAATATTTGTTCTATTACTCGCTAGATGTCACGACAGCTTTTTCTTTTATTCAGTACAACAGATGGCGCTAAATATTACAAGTTACAGCAGATGGCGCTACACGATTACGAACGAGAAATAAAATTATTAGTGTAGCCTAATAAAATACCAAACCAAAATCGAAACTTCTCAAGACGAGGAAAATATTTCCATTTCATCGTATAAAAAATATTTTCAAGGATAAATAAAGGCAAATCGCTTTATTTTATTAATATTCCCATAATATTTTTCCACTGGTAAGCACGAAGAAATTTCAAATTATTTCTTTTGGCAAGAATCTCTCCGGGACTCAGCCAGCCAGCAGGGTCGGGATGGGTCAAGTCAAGCAAGTTTGAGAACTGTGTTGAGTTGATTGGACTGTGGTTTGGTGTGTGACTGTCGATTTATGTAGTGTTTTGTTTATGAATTAAAATATTGTTTAGTTACTTTTTTCAACACCCATACAAACGAAGTACACGGTAAGAGATCTCAATTAATATTTATGGAAGCAATAAACTTAGGTTCTAATCGTAACAAAAGTCTTTACGGAGCAGACAATTTTAGAGTAGGGGTGTAAAAGTCTGGCGGTAGACGCTGTTTACTGTATAAATAATGACTCAATATTTGTAGTCTTCTTTTCAAGAACATTACCTATCGAATTGTTGGATTTAGCCTTATCAACATTTAACTAGTGAGTCTGTCACATAAATCATGATTTTACTTCTAACTGTCGTAATTCAGTCGTTATCTCTCGGTGGAAAGCATTGTGATTCTTGATTGTAATAAAGAAAAGGTGACTCTCTAACCGAAAGCGCTGTAAACCCTAGATAATGTGGCAAGAACACGCGTATTTACAGTTACGAAAACTTATCTAAGTACAACCTGTCATGCAACTTAATTTTTCCCTCTTGCACCTCCATGGTGCCCTTAATCTTGAATTAATTAGCCCCTAGATATAAAAAGGTGCTCAAAGGTATTAAATAAATTAATTCATAAGTTGCACTTCTTGTTATCATTTTAAAATTTCATTCAGAATCAGAGAAAAAAGTTTGAATGTTTGAGGTTGTATGTCTATGTAATAATTTGTAACTACACTTCCTAAAATCTAAAATTGTGTGAAGGGAAAATCTGAGAAGAATTTATTAAGTATGTTAAATTTATTTAATCATGAAAAAATAATATTTGATTGTTCGTAACCATATCAGATGAGTCTCCGGTAATGATTACTGATTGCCAATATCAATACCTACACCAATTTAATATAGCTGAAATATCCTGTTTATGTTCTAATGTTTTATTTAAAATCACTTCTCCTTAATGATTATTTCCATTCAACTTCTCTTATCCCGTTACAGCAGGATAAAAGATTCATTCATCTGGCAACAAGGAAAATTTGATATAATATAGGATTCATAATTCAAATATTAATTTAATTAATTATTTATCATTTAACAGTGTTTGATATGAAATTGCTTTGATATTAACATGTTCTTAATACCATATTTAAGAGAAAAATATGAAAACACTTGTGTTGCAGGATTGCTTAGTAATGTTTATTCCTGCATTTACATCTCTTGATGAAAACTCCTGTTGCACACAGTTTTTATAGATGTTTATCACAGTGTGTAGTTGCTTAGAGATATTGCTATAAAAAATGGCTGTATGGACCCCTAGTCCACAGAACAATAGATTTTGCATTGTTTCTGTCTGTAATATGCCTGCCTACCTAGTAGATACTTGAATGGTTACAGCAGTTTAAGTAATTTATTTCTTATATTGTGATTTCAGTCATTCAATTAAGCACCTACCTAAACATTGTTTCATTAAACAGTTTGATATGTTTGTTTTAAGAAACAAATGCAACTTGAAACAATTTGAAGGCAATAATTCCCTAAAACAAATTAAAATAGTTGAATTTACACTCAGATCAAAAAAAGTTAAGATGGAACTTTGCTAACAAAGAAGTGAGGGCGGCTAAAACTACGCCTAGCCGTTTACAAACACAATTTATAAGATAAGATAAGGCGTAGTTTCGGTATTGTTAAATAGTGTAAAATTGTGTTTGTAAACGGCTAGGCGTAGTGTTAGCCGGCCTCACTTCTTTGTTCGCAAAGTTCCATCTTAACTTTTTATTTGATCTGAGAATTAACATTAGTGTCACTAAAATTTAAAAAAACCCGTTCGGCCGCGGTTGTACTAGCATCCCATAGGATGTGGACAATAGCGCCACCTATCGGCTCCAACTCTACTTTAGATTGCGTCTTCACATCGTCACAAGCACAACTTTATCCTG
Organism: Subacronicta megacephala; assembly: GCA_958496365.1. Taxonomy (NCBI): domain Eukaryota; kingdom Metazoa; phylum Arthropoda; class Insecta; order Lepidoptera; family Noctuidae; genus Subacronicta; species Subacronicta megacephala. The sequence goes on along the minus strand of OY292530.1, from coordinate 5,439,205 downwards.
CGGTCGTTAACCTCACCTGAAATATCCGAATACCTACATATTGCGCGCCATGTGTTGTTTAAATGTCAGTGCTCGGAAATAGGTCGCATGCATAAAAATATTAAAGTTGCCTCGAAACGTTGAAAATATGACTGTATATCAAAAGAAAATCAAGCACAATTTTATGAGCTCCTATGTATGTATTAGAAAATTTGCTGTTATTAAGACCTGTTTAGCATTACTCATTTATAAAACATCTGTATATTCTTACAATACATGAATTCATAAAATGTTTGAAAAGTTAGATTTCGGCCAATATGTTTTTCTAGGACACTTTGCAGTATAGAGATTTATCTACAGTCCTGTCAAAACAAAAAACATTTTTCTCGGTATTCTCTATGCCCGAAACTGTACTCCAATTTCGAAGTAAATAAATATAGCTCTGAACGAAAACTAGTATTTTATGCCGAGAGTCCGGGACAGAGTAATGTTATTGGTATTGTACCTATACACATGAAGTAATTTCGAACTAATGGATTGACAGACTAAATTAACTTTTGTTGAGCAGTTCAACTTATTAGTCTATGGTACCCTGGGATCGATTCACAGGTCGAGCCATATCTTATCAGGTATTTCTATGAAAATCTTAGGAAATCTTCTATAAAAATCTTGAATATTTAGGTTCTTCTAAGATTTCTATGAAAATTTGATTCAGATAATGGCACTCTGCTGGCATAGGACCTATAAATACCAGCGAACTGTGGGCGTACAGCCGTTGCTTAATCCTTCGAGGAATACAAGCGTGATGATTTTTTTATTAGCAATTAACATTACCTAGAATATAGTCCAAAAAAAAACGACCTTAACTCATCGTTTATAAACGTTTGCCGAGCAAGAAAAATTGCCTACAGACATTTAAAAGGTTTAAATGAAATTGATAAGTTTTTCTTGGCACACTACCCCTATTCGTGACAATGTTGCAAAATGCTCGTGACTAAGAAAAATCCAACTGCAATGGTATTGCGATAGATTAGTTTGTTTGTTCATGAATGTCTTGCGTAAAAACTGTTTGACTGACAAGTTTATGTTAGGGAAAGTTTGATATTACCAGCACTTAAAAAAAGCAAATATTCGTTACATTACAGCATTCTGTATTGGATGGATATATTGTGCATGATTATACTTAAATGGCAAAGAGAATAGGCTTTCACCAAAATATTCACCTCCAGTTCCTAACTAAGTATATCATATTATTTTCTATTGCTGCAATACATTCTGTATTTAATAAGTCCTCAAATCCATTCCTTTATTATTCGAGTTCCGTTTATAGCCCATTAATCTCCGGCAGATTTGATATGACGGTCGAAAGTTAGGCTAAATCTGAGATATTTCCACGTACCTCGCGCAGCGGGAAAACGAATATTCTTTGTCGTAGACATGTCTATTAATTTTACATAATAACATCCACCAGACCACATAATAGTCTACATAATAGACTCCACTTACGACAACCCATTTTCCGCTTAACTTTTCCCCGTTCAGATCCTTATAACAGTTCCCATTAGTGTAGTAACTGCTGATTTGCATTTTAACTGACGCCCAATAAAGATGGGCTATCGTTTGTCCGACTCTTGTCTCGAAACCTGCTTGACCTACATCCAATCATTTGCTATTTGCTACCTATTTAAGACTTTCTTGCCTAATATGCAAGACGCAAATGAATCACGATATCTATCGATGCGTATTTTTAGTTGGCCCACTCTTCCAAGTGGACGAAGTGTTACGTCTAGGAATGAATATCCCATTTGGTCAAGATTTTATTGAAATTGATTTTCATAGATCTTCCGAAGAAGTAGGTTACTGATATTTATTTAAATTTATAAAAGGTTTTTTTTTACTAATATAAATCTTGCAACCTTTGTTTTTAGTGACTAATCAACGATGACGATATGAATGAAGAGTCAGTTTATCTCATAGTATACTTACTTAATAATATTAAGGGTTTAAAAAACTAGCTCTTCCGTAAAGAAATGAAGAGTGGTTGAATGTCGCTTTTATTTTGTTCATAATTCATAAAAGGCCCAGTAGTTGCGTTAAATCTTTTATAGTCTTGTTTGTACTCGTAAGAACAGTTTTATAATAATACAGACAACAAAGACCTTCGAATGCTTTAAAGTAATGGCAAAACATCACGAGCGCAATATTCAGATTTCTTTATAAAAAAAATTGAGCTAGCCTGTTTGCAAGCCATTATTTTTCAACGTTCATAAAACTGATGTTTTCTGAATGTGCTTTAATTCAGGTGCGTTACAAAAGTGCATCATATCTTAAACGTTTTATACAGTTTGTTCGAAATAAGTAAGCCGATCGGAAGTTGTATGCAAGTGGTTTAGAAGTGGTAAATTTTAATAAAAAGAGCCGGTGTAAAGATACTTAGAGTCGTATGTTTAATAATTTCGATATTTATGTATTAAAACACTGAATTAAACGATTTTATCACCGCGGTAGTTCGGAACGGCTAACTTCCGATCGGCTTACTTATTTCGAACAAACTGTACGTTGCGTGAATTATACTGTATACGGAAAGCGCTGACAAATGCTCTATGCGTTGCAAAGTTAGCGCTTCAACTTATTAGGTAAACGATGATCACGAGGAAATCTATCTAGCCTTTCTCATGAATATGGCTATGACACAGATATTTTACTAGTCTGAGGGCTATGATATACAAACAAACTCTTCAGCTTTATTATATTAGAATAAATACGTGAAAAAAAACGTACCCCTTTTTTAAGCCCGTTGCGCGCGTGATGGAGTGAGATTTAACATAATTAAAGTTAATTTAAATAATAATTATTAATACAAATTATAATAAGCGAAGCATTACAATAATTATAATCACAATCATGCAAATTTGGACATACTAGCGTTACGTAAACCGCTACTATTTTTAGCGCGCTGGTAAATAAAAAAAAAACTTTCAGCTCGAGCGCAGAAATTGTTTGGTGTGGTTATACTAATCGTCAATGATGTCGACTAAAAAGTAATTAGTAGTATATCGAGACATTTTTATACACATGGTAAAGATATCGTTTCACTATTTAAAACAGAAGTTGGCTCGTGCCATCCTCAGATTAAATAAAAAGTTAAGATAGAACTTTGCGAACACAAGAAGTGAGGCCGGCTAAAACTGCGCCTAACGGTGTACAACACACAATTACACGCACATATGTATTAGTTAACTACGCCTTATCTTGTCAGTCGAGCTATCGAGCTACTGTGTGTTATACACCGCTAGGCGTAGTTTTAGCCGGCCATACTTCTTTGTTCGCAAAGTTCCATCTTAACTTATTATTTAATCTGAGGTGCCATCACGATACGGGCGCCATCGCAATATCAGACAATGACTAATAAACCATCTACGCATAGGTCGTTTATATTCATAGACTTTTTTTGCTTTAACATAGCGGCATAACACCTTTTGTTGTTTTGTTTTGCCGCGATCTAGGCGACCGATCACTGTGACCGTGTTGAAGGAAAATCATGGTTAGTTTTTGTTATAGCACCTAGCCGTAAAAACTTCAGAAAGTGTTCTTCTGTTTTAAAGCATGATTATGACACCAATTCACTGGTACAGTCAGCTCCTATCTGGACGAAAGAACTGTTCAAAATTATCTGAACTAAGGAAATTAAAGTATTATATCTCAATGGCACAAGAGATGATTTTTAAATAAGGAATACCGTACATGGCAGCTGTTCTGACATGTAGGTATTTTATCCCATTGCGATAAGGTTTAATTTATTAGTATTGCAAATAGCAATCAGACTGTTTGTCTAATATAAGTATTTGTGACTGACTGTACTCAATCCTAGAAATCGTGTGTAAAACTTAAAATCTGTTGGACTGTACAGTACACTAGCGTGGTTCACGCGAATTCATGAAACTTTTCTACACACCTGTGGTTGAAAGGTAGGTATTATTGTTGACCTATTTCTTATTGCTTTGCGCTAAATAATTCAGTGTGTTACAACATTCCTACATAAAGCTGTCAGCCGCTTAGTGTCGTGCGTCGCAAGAATAGCGCAATTGAATCATCCCGATTGTCTGTACCGTCTTGTGACTCACTCTGTTGGCGGAGATGTACTGACTATTGCATTATCTGAGGTCAAACAGGCGCCAACATAAAAATCAACGCACCATTTTATTTCATAACATAAATATAATACATACCAGACCTGCACATTATATTGAATTAAGCCGGCGAACATCTCGGCAAGATTAATCAAAAAACTGTTTCCCGAAGCTCTTTAAATACAAACAAAGCAACGCGATGGTCCGGCAAACCCATCGAAATGGATCGCTTTTTGTTTGAATGGGTGACATTCCGGATCGGTTACGACCAAAAGTGACGTCATCCTGGACGATTACCAAGCTTTGATCCCTTTTCACAATTAGGTTACCAAGCACACGATCGATAGTGAAAAGATTACTTCATTTTATTCAATTCGTGATTTAGGATAATATTAGTGTACAGCTGTGTACTTACCTAATACTTTTGGAAAATTAAGAACGTCTTGGTCATTTTGCCACGTCAAATCGCAATATAATGTCCCGCTAATGTCTTATATAGCCCATTCCCAATCTAATAGCGACTCTATTTTGAATCTGTGGCTGTCATTTAGATGAATACATTGTATGGGTCAACAAACGCTCTACTTTCGAGGCGATCGAGCGCACCCGATCCTGGGGCCAACCCACTCGCATTGTCATCAATGCCGGTCATTGTGGCCAATAAAGTGATTAATTCAGCCCATAAATGTATTCCGCCGATCTATTTCGAATTAAGGTCAGTGTTGCCACCCTAGTCGGTTGCACCATCTTGCCGCGTCGGTCAATTGGCGCCGGAATTGGCTACTTTATGGATATGATAGCTTCAATATTGAGCGCGATGATTGGTTGAACGGCGTACAATAATATTGCAGATCTAATTTCTATGTTTGTGAGTTCTGAATTTAAATGCAGTTGTGTTTATGTGCCAATACCTGCCAATTAACGCATTTTCGATGGACCTCGAAAGCGGGTGGGTTATCTTGTTAACGCATGATTTTACGTCGCATATTGATGCAACACCTTGCAACGCAAGGGGTCGCAGCAATGCGCTTGCGTCATTAGTTAAGTCTATACAAACACTGCATGCTTACCATAATCGGTATTATCTGCATGGATACAAATACATATATACTAAAACTTACTTCTTACATATTTATTTTCGTCAATATTGTTTGACTCAGCGAGGAGAGATTACAAACTAAACACACTTACAACTTTCGATCTTCAGTTGAGCCGAGGACTCAATTTTCCATATTATTCTTCAAATTTAAGATTCTTCTCGGATCCTATACTTACGCGTAGTCTTTTATTTAACATTAGTCATTGAAACAATCATAGAAGGAAAAAGACAGAAGGCCACGTACAAGCTAAATACACGAGCCAAATAAAGGAAAAAGTTAAGCTTAATGTCATATAGGACGTTTAAGATACCTTATGATTGAAAATAGATATCAGCCATTAGCACTAAGATGTGTAAAACTTGGCCAGCGCCAGTTTTGCTTGACCGCCTAAGCTTCAACATCAACTAGGTTGAAGATAAGGCGGTTTAAAACAAGCTATTAAAATCCCCTTATTACCATGTAAATTATAAGGTGTTTAATGGCTTTCTTGTAAATTTATTACTATGGTTCAAAAGTTTACTTGATACAGAACTCGGTGCTAACGAAGTTCCATTGAAAACTTCCTCGAAGCTATTTATTTCCTTTCAAACATATAACTTTCTCTATCCAATGAAATGCCATAGCGTATAGTTCACAAGTGATCTTCAATGTATTTCTCATTAGTAGAGCGGCTAAATATTATCATAACTGTCATAAGTCCCATTCGTTGAATGTGTTTTCTCACATTAGTTATCTGAAGCCGTCGAATGGGTGCAATGAACTTTCTAAGGGCTCCGGATAAACTGACTAGTTGACGCGTGCGACGATCGTAAAGAGAAACGCACTTGACGGAATACTTGGTAATGAACACTACTATGCAACAGTGAATCCTTCTACTACGATATGTAGTAGAAGATCTTGATTAAATGTGTATTTATAGTGCTTACCATCCTAAGAATGCGCAAAATCTAATACTCAATTTCTCATAGTACTTACTTTACTTTACTTACTAATCCTCAAGTGTTTAAGTTATATATACCATCTGGCATTGTCCAAGAATATCTTATACACGCCGAGATTCGAGATCACGAAGCCTTGCATCTTCAATGAAAACACAAAAAATATGATTGCGCCATATGGCACCGCTAATCGGATTCAACGAACCGATGATATGTTTAAAGGAGAATTTATTACAGTCAGAAGAGAAATATAACTTTGATAAGCATTGTCAGACTCGCAGCTGTTTGAATTAATATATCTTCGAAGTATTTAAGATGGTTTTTTTGTATATTGTAGATATTGAAAGCGAAGTACCCGCAATAAGTTGAATCGTTCCGTAGTAACCTCGAACAAAGTGGTCGGCTGAAAGGAAATCTTTTATCTTATAAATAATACCCAATTTAGTTGTCTTATTATTTATCCCGATCCCATACACGAACTTATCCACTAGTGGAGCAACCTCGCCCACGCAAACGAGATTTCTACGCAACTGGTTAGATATTGTTGGTTCATTTAATATCCCTGCAGCGCTTTCTAGTACTGGGTAATATAATGGAGATTATTACTGAATGTTGATAACAGTCCCGCATCTATTGATTAATACCAGAACTAATACTAAGATTTATTTGTCTTCGAATAAGAGACGGTTTATATAGATCTTCTGTTGCTTAGTATTAACGCAGAGTTGATGACATTCAAGTTAGAGGTGTCGCCGATTGATGTTACCTACCTTTGCTATATAATAATTTCGGATATGTAAAAGATGCACACAAAAGAAAGTGTTATTTCGGCAACAGATAAATATCTATTCGTCAATAACGAGTCTATAAGTGCCCTGTCCCAGTCTAAGAGCATTCATACAGCTGGACTGAAAGTAATGTGAGTGGATGATAGACCTGCAGCTTGCTGTTACTTCCGGTGTGCCATTATTTCCTTTATTATAAACAAAGCAACCTGCTATGATAATTAATAATTATCGTCACCATGACGTAAGGTAAGACACAGAGAGGACTGACTTTGGACTATAAAAAGAAACAAATAACCCTTAATTACTTAAAAAGAAGTTGTATGATGCCAGCTGTGTGAAAATCGCGGCGTGAGCGAGATTAGAGAAAAATAATAAAACTGAAAAGGGCCGATTCTGTTGCTAAACTTAGAGTAAAATACTTACTCAGTACTTCTAAGATATAGATACTCGAGGTGCCGAAAATGAGATTCACCGAATAACTAATGTAAGCATAACAGCTAGAGAGAGTCCTAGCTTCTTTAAAACAGCTGTCTACCTGTCCTAAAATGTAACAAATGTGTCCCATTGATTTCAGCCAGTTTCATCACGTGCTGTTTAATCTTGCAGGTGACACACCTAAAGCTTTTTTGTAATTCCCAAATCAACAAGGAAGCAAGTTCTTTACACAAAGAAAAAGATAATATCTCTCCCTCCTTATACCCAACGCGAAGATATGCGGTTGCGTCATTGCTGAGCATGTAGACACATCAAGCTTAATACATCTTCAGGCTTAATTTTCTCATTTAGACTCTGTCACTGTAAAAGGAATCAATCATTATTTTGTTTTAATTTAACAGCACTCCATTTGGAATAGTGTTCACACTGAAGCGTAATAAAGCTGTCGGGAGAGAACGAAGTCGTATATTTTAAGGTGAACCCAATTTGTCAAGGCGTCGACATATGGTACCAGATTACTAGTTGCCTTGGAAATATTGAACATAGAATAGTTTTGTAGTTAGCCATGCAATTTAACAAAGGAATCTTTCGTGCAACTTGCCAAGTCAAAAAGGATATGCATCTGACTCGTAAGCCTGTAGATGAACGTAGGATTTTAATCATCATAATCCCTCAAATAATCTTAAACGGGACGAAGCGGGAAGCTGTACTTCACATCGATTGAAGTCTACATTGTTTGTTTATTATTGTGGTTGTTAACATTTTCAGGAGAATGTTACTGTCAATTTTTTTGACATTATCTGTGTCCCTTTACAGTACCTAAAGCATAATTCTTAAATTGTGCCCAAAGGTTGTGAGGGAGGATCGAGTTCGGTGACACAGATCTCGAGTTCCGTTTATGAAACTAGTTTAATGTGTTTTTAATTTGCCGTTTTGTAAACTCACAAAAGTAGTATTTTCGCTTGGGCAGGTGCGTCGTAAGAAAAATATCGATTATCGACTGTAAAAGTTCCGTTTGGCAACTCGAATTAGAAATTCAAAATATGCATCCTCAGGTGATGCTGTGTTAATACACCTTAAACAGATGTTGTTATCATTTTTGAAAGCCACGGGGGACACCGGTGCGCCGCGTAATGGCTTCTGTTTGGGCCACGATCGAAATCACAATTCCGTACGATTTTGATGATGGTGTTTTATGGTTTTAAGCTTTATTTTGTATCGTAATTTGAAATATTATTGGCTACTTATTATGCATTATCGTAAGAGCATAAATACAAATAGCTGGCGTTAAAAATGTTGTAAGATCAGCAAATTAAAGCAACTCATGGCATAATAACTTATCATTATCAGCCCTAATGTCCACCACCAATGCCAAACAAGGGCCTCCCAATGATCCCAGGCTCTTTCAATTCTCGTAGTATGATGTCATTAGTGCAGCGAACCTGTTACTTAAAGTCATTTTCAACCCAAGCTAAGAATAGTGTGGGCTATTCTGATCGGGTATCAACGGCTAATAATATTTACACACCCTGATTAGCTTCCCTTATGAAGGTCAGGCAGCCGACAGAGAACTAAAAACAGAACTAATTTATTATGGAACTTGAAGATAACAATGTATGTAATCCGCTTACTTTGCGAACTTAATTTGGTTTTTCGCTTTAGAATATTTTATTTTTGGTTCCAGTTTTTAAACGAATCCAAAGTCACTTGTGTAGTCCAAAGTGTATCTTAAATTAATAAGCAACTCGAAATGTATGCCACACACACCACATTTAAAGCGACATATTATCTGGGCACTGGCGAAAACTTCCAAGCCACGAAATATTAACCTAATACCAAATGATGTAAAATATTTGGAACCTCCAATTTTACATCGCATTGAATTATTTGCGACAGATGCTAATATCGGGTGTGAAGCGCGGAGGTGTACAAATTTCCCCGAAGCTATGATAGCAACGCGAAACATGCTTCGTAGCGAAACCTGTCTGATAATAAAACAGGCGGTCGGGTGGAACGACAGAACGTGGCGGAAGGAATTGTTAATATTCCGCCTTTCGTGACGTCAGTGCTCATACTTGCAGTAACGATGTTGTTTCGTGACAAAACTAACTCTTCGAATGTACTGTTTGATTCAGCACGATCGTATAATAAGATGTCCGCGTGTACGTAGACCCTAGTTTGAAACGAAGCAATCTACATAGAATCTAAAAAGAGGCCCTATCTTCTCTCTTTATGCTGACTTTAAGCTGTTGAAACAAATACTAGGTAGACGAGAAGTGGCAAAAATTCACGATGACGCGATGAAGATTCACAACGTTGGAATGATTTATGATATTAATTAATATGTCTCAACTATGTGCTCAATCGGGTAAGTACCTAAATATGTTTTTTGAGCAATTGTGGCTAAAGTCTTTTTTTTTGCAAAGTTAAGCTATTCTGTTGATACCTTCTCACGCCTTAGAAATAATTATTCATATTTCAGAAACAATGAGATCGTTCACAATTTCGACCTTTGCGCTTCTAGTAGATACTAATTAACACTTACTCATCGACTTGGAAACTGATTATATTTCTGCAGATTTTAAAATTTTAAATATCAACCGTACATTTGGACTTTAAACACGAATAACATAGCATTAAATTGTGTATAAAATATCACGTGCATCAATTACAAGTAATGAGAGCTGATTATAGTGATTGTTTTCTGTATTTGCAACTTGCATAACGTTACAATTGATTTCAATCAGCCGGGAAATATCATTCTGATCAATTTGTACTAGGTACACATGATCTATAATTAACGGAAACGAAAAGGAAAAAATACAGTACATAAAACTATGATAGTTCAATTCGCAAGTCTAAAATCTCTAGGTTCTAATTTGTTTGACCTACATTAACTAGCTCTGATAATTATCGTTTTTATTTGATTATACGAATTCTAGTTATTCGAACCTTGCCGATGAAAGCTTACTTTAGAAAAATCTATTTGTGTCTTTAGGGTGTTATTTACTATATTTGGTCGATTAAGATTGATCATTTTGCTGCGATATGAAACAGGCAGTAGATATAGATTAATGTAACATGATACTCGGTTACATTGATCAATACAAGTCCCAACTATTGATAGATTTGTTGACGGTCTGTGCCATTGCACTAACATATAAACACAAACCCAGTACAGTTTGTTATAAAAGTAGGTGATTACAGAAAACGCACATTTGTCCAATGAATTCTTAAAATCGAGCTAAAACACTGTTTTGATTGTTCCCTCGTGTATATTGTGCAATGTTTGATTTAACTCAAACATACGCAGCTTTTTTATTGATTTTTCTAGATTCGTGATTTGTCCGTACATCTTACAAAATTAGATATGGAATCTGTGAAGTATTTATTTCACGAACAAGTCGAATGAACAAGACGCTAAAAAAATCTTGCATTCGTTGCCTGGCCTGTTAGCACATGTGTGTGAGACCACCTTAATTATTTTTGGAAGTCACGTTCATTTGTAACCGTACCACAGTAAGGACAACAACCGACAATCATAATTCGTACAAAAAGTTTGACTAGAGCCATATTTCTTCGAGACAAAGATTAGAATCTAAACTACAACTGTTACGAAAATTAGTTCCAAGATATTCTTTGTTGCGTTTTAAGACTCAAAATATGCGGTTAACATCTGCTTGAATACTAATATATCTCGATACTCGGAATATCAACCACTAAATATCTCAATGATTTAAAACAATACAAACAAACCACATTGCCGTAAATATTTTTGTATACTAACCATCTCTCAGTTTAGTAAACTATGTTCTTGAGATTTTTTACGATATTTTAGAAAGAGTTTCGCTCTTAAACAAACATTGGCTGGGACCACACGCGGCGCGTGATTCACTGTCCATCATTTTTTAACACGTGGATAATGTCCGTCAAGGGTACTCGGAGCGGGATAAAATTATTACCCTCTTTTGTTAAGGAAAATCAACAATCTTTTCTATCCAAATATTCATTCCCTTTAAAAGTTTTGTTGGATTTTTATTTTATTTAAAAAGAGCTTACTAGCAATGTGGATCGCATATTACAAGAAGCGTAGTTCTTGTTAACTCCTCTTGCTAAAGCTAAATAGGTTCTTATGTTACGAGTGACGTACAAGTTTACGTTGGTAGTGCAAATGTGGGTTTCGAACCGGCAACCACATGATGGTAAATTCGACGCTCTAGCCATTAGTCTACCGCCCGCCGCTTCAATCTAATTCTTAACTTAACTTTATTATTCCTTTTCTTCACCTTGCCTTCTTCATATTGCCAATAGATGTATAAAGAGTTTTAATTTTAGAAACGTTAAAACTTTTGCACTGATTGACATAAGAAGGTATTAGCGTACAGGCCTATATAAAACGCCTTCAGAAGCATACAAATCGTCCTTCTGGTTCTTTGCTCACCAATTATAGTTGTTATCAGGGAATTAATCTAAGTTCCCGTTTACTACTAACTTACAACGTTATCTTGAAAGCTAAGTAGAGATTCACTGCTCATTGAAGTAAGCTGCAAAATATTCCGTAGCTCAATCTTTAAATGCATCTAATTTTATGGAGGACTGCAGCTTTTTTTTATAGCTTATTAGCAATGTGGGTTGCACATTACTAGTATTCTTGTTAACCCCTCGTACTAAACTAAATGCCTGTGTTACGAGTGGTTTCACGGCAGTAGTGCAATAAGTGGCTTTCGAACCGGCAGCCACATGATCGCATGTCCGACGCCCTAGCCATTAGGCAACCGCCGCTATTGTAGTCTGGCACTGGTAAAATATACTGCTAGTCGACATCATTTTCTCTTAACTAATCGTTAATTACCTACTTCTTTTATTGATTAGTTAAAGGTATGACAAACTAGCTCTTTCCTAACTAATCGTTAAGTTCTTCTTTTATTGATTAGTTATATGGATAAACTAGCTTTTACTCGCATCACAAACAACTTCTTGAGACAAAAGGTATCCTACGTCCTCCAAGATCCAGTCCATTTTCAAAATTGGTTCAGCCGTTGAGCTGCTTTAGACAGACAGTGACTTTATATTTTGTTTATTAGTATGGATACAATTGAAATAACGTAGCCTATAGCAAAAACATAACGTTTTCATATCTAACAACACTTGAAGGGTAAACATATTCTATAACTTTATTCAAAAACCTTGAAATAATGTTCGTATTACAAAGAAACATGGCGTGTTTGCCACCTCTACATTTTTTATGACGCTCGCACAGAAATTGATGCTATATTACCCTGATAAAGTTTTTTAGTCCACATGCAAACGTTTAAGTCCACTTTGCCTTGCAATCAATATTATTAACACGTCTCGACTTTTTGTTTTGTAAGTTTATTGGTAAACTGGCTTTTAGTCGCGGCTTTGTTCCTATTGTTCCTGTGAAGTATAATAAACTAAATCCACCGCTCTCGCCTTTAGATATTCCCTATTGATGACAGTTAAATTCTCCTATTTTTATTCTTCACCATGTTTCAGAAAAGTTTAATGGTAAAAAAAACAGTAATCGAAGCTCATATTAGGAAATTCTCTATAGTCGTCGAGAATTTAATATTTTGTGTTCATGGTGCGATTTTCTATGTACGCGCGGCTTCATATCAAGCGTAATTTCCAATATAAGCTGGCCTCTCATGAGACGGAAAATCTTTCAATGCGAGGTCAACTTCCTAACTCAGATGTAACAACATTTTTGCTCTAGGTATCCACTGTGCTTGTAACCGGCAGACGTATCAGCGAAAGCTTTTGTTGTGGATAGAAAATTAAAACCTTTTTCATTGAAATGCGTCGTCATAGTCTATACTTTATAGTCTGTCTACGAGGGTTATGCTACGCGTGAAGTAGCGATTTGCTGATATAAAGATTTAAAAAAATATAATTTTCATTGAAAAAAGTGAAATGTTTGCGTGAAAAGCCTACCTACTCAAATTCCGAGATTGTTATCACATATTCAGCAGCATTAAACAGATTACTCAAGTTAAATCCATCGCGTGCGCAAACAATGCCGTGTGGCCCACATAGAGGTAGATAGGCGTGAAGATAGATGGTGCTATCTCGTCACCGAAGCACCAGCTCCACGTAAACAAACAACACGACTTTCCTCTTAATTACATCATATCTATAAGGTTCTTAGACGCGACGGTTCAATGAATTCTAAAATGAAAAAACTTACCCCATTTATATTCAACGGAAATTTCAGTATGAAAAGTTAAACATAATCACGTCCCGCGTCCCGAAGTTGATTCAGGTCATACCCAGTGGAATTTCATAAATAAAATCTAATTTCGCAAAACGCGACTGCCGCGTAATGAGGGACGCAATTATAAACCACGGCCTCTTATTCTTAATAGGGATCGGAGTATCTTATAATTATAGCGATCAGTTTTACTTCATAATTAATTGAAATCGTATACTACCAAAATTTAACACAGGCCTTCGGAGAGCTTCGGATGTTGAAATTGATACAGACAAATATGGCTGTGGCGGTATATGGTATTTCAAGGTGACTTTAATTCCACCCCGAGTTACGCGTACTCGATCAAATATTCAGAAGATCCCAGTTTAAGATTACTCGGAGTTTCTAGACTGCGGCTCTTCCATTTTCATCCGCAGGGATGTAGTAAACGGCTACTGTCTTTTTTTGCTTCGACCCTCTGCATCATTTATAATCATAACTTTTCCAGCGAACACTTTAACTTGGCAAGCACTCGCCTCGATGCGAGAAAAGTGGAGGAAAACATTTTCGTGAGAGGCTTTTGTGCGTCTCGTCTTTCAATTCTAACTTTCCATGAGAGATGTGTGACCGACATCTTTTAAGTGGGAAATTTTCATTTATGCATTGGTTATGTTAAAGTTACTACAGCGTACTGCAGTAACTTTAACGGTCTGCTGAACACGTATGTTCGGTAGACCGTTATTATTTCGCTCTTCATTGTCATGGTTCTATTCGCGGCGTGGATCCAATATAACTTTTATTAGCAAGTCGTTGGGTGTGCGTGTGGGGTTATTCGTGAATGTCGAAGGTCTTTCCGTCCCTAAATCATATAGCTGTTTCAGAACTAAAATGCTATCGATGTTTTTTTCTTATATAAAAATATTATGAGGTGCCAATTGTTCATCATAAAAAAAATTGTCCTTGCTTCTTCAGCGAGTGAGGTTGTGAGGAATATCAGATCAGGTATTCTGCTCTCACTTAAGTTAAAACAAACGCGGGCAATAAGTTACGGAACATGTAATGAAATTCCCTGGCTTCTTTGATTAAAATAAGTCCGGGATGTCGGTCGCGATTCCGCAGTGAGTTCAAGCAATTGCGTTATTGGAACGCAATTTGTACAAATTTAAAAATAGAAGATTTCGTTCAGTTAGAAAATGTTTTAGGACTGTGCACAAGTTTCTAAATAACAATCTGAATTAAAGTTTCTCTATATTTTTTACCTGTATCAACAAAAACGTAAAATACATCTTCGCTACCTTTCATGGGCAGATACTGTAAATAAAAATGTAAGTGCCTACATTGAGCAAATATTTTCAAGAGCTTTTTCAAATATGCCTAAAAGCAATGCTGTGTATACGGCCGTACAATGTTATTGTTAATGTTTATTGTGAACAAAACTCGTTAGGACTTTATAACCGCCACATAAACTGCCTAGCCGGCAATACATGTTACATTTTTAGGTGCCAAAATATGTCTTATAAACTAATCTATGCATAAAAACTCACTGACCTCATTACGTGTACCGGACTGGGAATTTCCAGATATAAAGTTATCATTTCCGGGTCAATTCTAGGATAACAGTGTTGGGCCGCGGCCATAGGAAAAAAATATATAAAAATATATAGGTATCTACCTAATTAAGCGCCCCGATATTTGTGCCTTGTTGTATTCTTAAAGGAAATATAAAATGCAAGTTAATTTTAAATACATACATTCCTTTTTTTTATAATACCAAAAAACTAGTAAATTTCGGAATCCGGGACAGTAAGGTCTAATTACTGGACACGGGACAAGACACAACATTCCTGGATATTCCCGAATTTCCCGGCCATCTGCAAACCCTGACTGGGAATCGCATAGGAAGTTCCTATTGGCGAAGACTTAATTCTGATAAAAGCGAGAGGCACAGATTGTTTCCTCATAAAGACTCGTTTTGTCTCGATATATAATAAAGCAGAGGAAAAATAGTGATTTTGTAATCATCCGAATTTAAAATCGTCTATAACATTAACAAAGACGTTGTTCGCTGTGATAAAATAATTGAATCTAGGACCAAAGAAATCAAAATAATCAATAATGATAATAAGTTGGCATAGCGCTGTCCAAACTATTTAAACTTTCATTTATTAGAAAAGTTCTTCAGATTCTTCATAAAATTAACATTCATAAGTAGGTATGTACCTCCACAAATTTTTCGAGTGCCCGAAAACTCATTTTGCTTAAAGGCATAACGTATTTTCGCCTAAGATTAAGATCGATTTTCTATGTGGTTTATAAACGACGCTTACATGAATAATTTATACGAAACATTAATGTCATGAGGTCTGAGTAAGATTTTTTTCTATTCTCTCTTGCATCATCCAAATAAACACAGTGATGTCATTGTTTAGGCCATCGTATTAAAATATGGGTTAAAACATATTCACCTAAATATATCCACTCCACTTGCTTCGTACAAAAATGTATTCTAGTCTGGAGTAACATTATTATACGAATGCCGTTGTTCGGGCTCGTTGGAAAAACTTATTATACAGAAAACAGGATACGTTAGGGTAATCTAAATATGAAAATGTTTTGTGTACAATCTTCGTACTAGCTGGGAATATGAATGAGGGGTGTCTTCTCCGAGACTGATGGAGGTTGGCGCCAACACGCTCCATATGCGAATCATATCATATTTAATTATGCTTTCATATAAAGGAACTGCCATTCGCTCCTCATAACTTCCGTGGATATATAAAAGTGAATTTATTTTTATCTTTTCAGGTCAATTACACATCAACCTAGTCTGATGAACGAGGCTTCCATTCCATTGATTTAAGGTATGTTATTCATGTTTTATTAAATAGTTTCATCAATTTATCAGTGCTGCTTTTATTCTCAGTAGGTATGATTGGTAGTATTTTATTATAAATGTCATACTTATATGGGAATGACTTCATAAACATTGGAATAGTGATCGCATGAACAGCTGAATGAGTAATTTCGCTAAAAACTTTGATTAAAACGCATCATCGCCACCACAAAAATGTGAATCATTTGTGTTATTAACTAGAAAAGAGATGGTTATTATAATTCATGCACGTACACACGGCTACATATCAAGCTATACAAACCCAGTTTATGCTGGCCTCTTACTGTATGGGAACCCTATATAATGCCAGATCCGCATATACTGGATTTGTATAGGTTGACCTGAGGGCTTAGACAAGTGGCATGAACGCTAATCCAATAGAATAGAATAGAATTCTCAATGTATGGGAGTGACACTAGCTTACGACATTAATTGACATGTCATGTCGTAAGCTAGTCCCATACATTGAGAATTATATTCTATTCTATTGGATTAGCGTTCATGCCACTTGTCTAGGGGCCCTGTAGCCGTGTGTACGTCGTACAATGTTTTTTTTTTGACGTTTGGCAAGTTGGACTCTTACCGACAAAAACCGCTCTTGTCTTTTCTTGCCTATAAGGCAAGTCAGGCCGATGGGGTATTATTCGCCACTGCTCTGACAAGCTGTGGACCGATACAATCATATATCTGTACAGATTGACCCTGAATAAGGAAAATGGCAAACTTTTTACCCATGACGGAATGGATAAGGTGGTTTAGGTATTATGCGTTCAGAGTGAGAGGTTGTATGTTCGTTTGCGCTAAAAGAAAGATACCATTTGTCTCCAAAACGTTTTGCAGAAAAAAAAAACTTTTTCGATTACAAACAGTCGTCGTGGCTTTTTAAATATCCTATATCGAGCTGAAATGTGGTGTTTCTTTTTAATAAATTTAAGTGGCCTTGGAAAACCTTTCTGAAAAATGAAATTAAATAAAAATCTTACCTTCCTACAGATATTTTTTAAATCAATCAGATAAAAAAAGTTCCAAGCCAGAGGTTCCAAACCCACGAAACAATTGAATTAATACGCCAACTCCGAAATTCCAAATGTATTTTAATATCCGAGCTGAAACCTCGTAATCACCGTGTAGGTAGGTACAGTCAGCTATGAAAATGTATCGCATGTTATATGAAGCTGGTGTTACATGTTTTATTGTCGCGTCTCCGTGTTATTACTCGCACGCGGTGTCAATGATCAATTTTGTAGACGTTAATTCTATTATATACTATGCTCGACTGTACTTAACTGTTTTATTATTTGAAATTATATTCATTTTATAGGACCATTACATGTATTCCGGTTATATATTCTTTTATATTACTATTGTACTTGTACCTATTTGATTTTATTTTTTATATTTTAAGAGGTACATTAAGAGGAATGATAAAAAAAAAGAGGTACATTGTAGTTCCTATAATCTAGCATAGTTGTCCACAAAACTACACAAACAGATTACGGTGGGATCAAAAATATATGTCATCAAAAGTTAAAACATTGGGCAGAGTTTGTGTAACGCTAATTTCAATCTTAAACATATAGATTAGTAGATTACATAAAAACGACGGTTCTTCATTAAGATAATATAGGTATGTACCTAGCTAATTTTCAGACCTAACACCATTATCGTGTAATTTGGAAGGAATTTACATGAAAAAATTGCAATGCGCCGTGCTGGTATGGCAATTATTGTTGTATTAAGGGCTCAACTCAAAATATGCGTAACAAAGGCGACGCTTATAAATATTTCATCAATCATCATTAGAAGTCAAACGCTAAACTTTGCGATTGTGTGCTCATAACAAAAATATACGTCTGTAACATTGAATAAATGAAGGTGATTCGGGTCACATAATGTCGCATATTATATAAACTTTACATAGGCCTTGATAAATAAATCTTTTATCCTTTATCAAACTAGTCTCTTTTTAATGTAAACTTAGATAGGTCGATCGATTAACAAGTTTATGAAATTTGTCATTGAATTTCTCATGAACTTTCTCAAATTAAGACAAATTATTGAAGAATGTAAACCGAGCTTTAAATTAGCCCCGCCAAAATCCTTTAATTAAATAATTCAATAGTTTCTTTTTTTATCCTGATATGACCCTGAATAATAAGCAAAGTAGGTACGGTCTTGTTTCATCAACTTTAATTAACAGTATCTGTATCGGTCGGTAGTCCCAAAAAACTATTGAAATACCGAGAGAGTGTACGTATATTATTCAACATCGAACTGGGTGAACTCCCAGGTCTAACCATATCTTTCTGACAATGCTTTCATTGAGTACATATCGCAAAAAGGCCCGGAACATGGTTGTCACTATTGCAGTAAATGTTTTCCCACATCACTCCTAAATTCCTTTCTCTCCGAGTCAATAGGACACCCCCAGCGGTCATTCTACCGCTAGCTATTACGTATAATGTATAGGTTACAGTCAGTCAAAATTAGTTTTGACCGATTAAATTTGGGATGTAAGCAATATAAACATCAGCTAGGTTAGATTAAAACTGTGATTACACAATGCACGACCCGAGCCTGAAAAGCGAGGAGTGCTGAGAACTGAACTGTAGACATTTTGCATTGTACGCACGGCTACACATCAAGCTATACAAATACAAATCCAGTATACGTAGCCTCGCATTGTACTATAAGTATAGTTTGATGTGTGGCCGTGTATGTACTAAGAAATCTACATTCTTAGTCAAAACTGACTGATATTTTTTGTCATAACTAGTTTTCACACATTATGTGTTTTGTCAGTAACATACCTACATCTAAAGTTTGAACGCCACCGTAAAAGTGACCTTCGAATTCCCGTGAGTATACTTGGCCCTACTTATAGTAAAGGTGAACAATGTTTATTTAATTTAGTAATTTGGCTTCATTATCATTATATTATGAAATTATATTAAATTAGTATAGTTTAATAAGAATAACCGTTCTAGACTGCTGAAATCGCCTGCTACAGGCGAAAAGTTCTTGTTAGCTACGTTTTAGTAAAAAAAAAAACTCGGTTACCCAGTATCGAAACTTCTTAATGGAAGAACTTCATCAAAATCGTTTTAATCAAAGTTGGACTTCACCGTCGCATATTTGCCTAGAACTTACTTTTCCGTGAGACGTTCAATTAAAACTTATTCGTTGACTTTTCTAGTTTTTATAGGCCCATTATATTAATTACTAGAGAGTTGTCTGTGGCTTCCCCCACATAGCATAATGTCGCTTTGGTGGAAGAGTTATTTTATATCGGGTCAGACGTTTCAGAGTTTATTGATCACAGACAAACAAATCTTTCATCTTCATAATATTTTAGTACTTATAGACAACAACTAATTTAAATATTTTCCTTTCTAATAACATTTTAATTCTTGGATAAGATCTTAATTCATAAGTAAAAAAAAATGCAGTAGTTATGTGTGTAAACCTTATTTATACTCAGCTTTCGTATGTTTTCTATCGCATCCTGTGTCATCTTCATAAAAAGGCTCGATGTCTATTTAAGTAACTAAATAAATATATTATATTATATTATTTTTTTCGGTAGTATGTATATTATAGATTATTAGAATATTTCAATTAAATATGTAAATGTCTTATCTATTATTAAATAAATTATAAATGGAAAAAAAATACATATTAAATATATTTATTTTAAGAATCAGTTATAAGTACACGTATTTATGATGATCGTTTTGGTTATTATCTACATCTCTTTCAAGCATCGTTTTATGAATGTTAGTCTATTAAGACTTGCAAAGCGTTCTTGCAAAGAATTTGCAACAGAAAGAGGAACATGTACGGTAGACTTTTCCAAAGCTTCGAAGTTGGATCATAAAATTTTATATGTCAGTTTTTCGCCTAATACAAATCGCTACACTACAACTTTGAAGTTCGTAGTTTAAATTTCAGGGCTTTAACTAGCAACTTTCGAAACTCCACTTGGTGTCGTCTACATCCAACTTTAT
The DNA here is from genome assembly GCA_958496365.1 of Subacronicta megacephala. Taxonomy (NCBI): domain Eukaryota; kingdom Metazoa; phylum Arthropoda; class Insecta; order Lepidoptera; family Noctuidae; genus Subacronicta; species Subacronicta megacephala. The sequence continues at coordinate 5,418,724 of OY292530.1, read as the reverse complement.
CGAGATCAAAGTTTAGGGTAACATTTTGGGTTAAAACGCCCACGAAAAAGTTAAAAGCTTTTCCTCTATGATACTTAGGAAATTCTATTAATAGTTAGGTACCTATGTAATCATTTATGAATAGAATATTAAAGTGTGTGAATTTAGTTTTATTTTCTCGGAAACTTGAACACAGGTGAAAAACAACGGGCCAATCCTATCAGTACAGTCAAAATAAGCTCTTCAATCACCTTTGTATTCAGGCCATACAATACAACCCCGAATAACCTATTGTTGTTTACAATAAAGCCACTTTCCTAATAAATTTTATGGAGTGCGTGTCTTTATTCTTTTTTAACCTGCCTACTGGCCTTTATCCTCCCTTCTTGCCATGCTAAGGATCCTTATAAAAATGACCGCATTTTTAACCAACTGAAAAAAAATAATTATCAATTCGACCCGTAATGTAATATTGTTGGGATTACCCAATTTTCGTATACATATGTATACGAAAAGTTAGATCGTCTATAAAGTTAAGTTAAAGTTAGTGTATATGGGCTTCTAAACAGATGTGTCAAATTAATAAGTGTACATATACAATATAGGTACTTATACTAAGTATACTAGTAATTATAGTTGGAGTTGGTGTCAGTCCTTCAAAACTGCTTATAACCATAACGTTTTTCCATGCATGCATACGACAAAAATATGTGCATTACATCTTCTTAAATCTAAAAATAAATATTTAACAAGTATAGTAATATTCCGCGGCATCCGGCCTCGCCAAACAAGAAGATCTTCGCTTCTACGCCGGATGCAAGAGTATCGCCGCACGCGCTGCCCATTCTAAAGTTCGATCCACAAACGTCAATCCATCAATGTCCGTCTACGCGCGCGCCGGAAAGCGATAGATACTAAATTCGAAGTAAATTAAAAAATATTTTCTATCAATTCCTTAATAAATTTTAGGCAAACGGTTATTGTATATTGTGAACAGCCATTATTGAATAACAATTAGAAATGTTGAAGCCCATGCATTGTACGTTGCTTACCTTTGTGCATACATTATGCTATTACGAGTAGAATTTAACAATAGAATAGAGGCTCAATATAGGAAGTTGTACACATAAATTTTATCGATGTGCATGCCCACACCTTAAAAATGGGTTTCCTACTATTGATTTGCAGAATGAATTCGAAACACACCTTCAGGTACTTAAACAAATAGTTCTAGCCTACTTTCTGTAAAGGCACGAATTTCACTAAAAATGGTTAAAAGAGTCGGAAGATCAGTGTCCTTACATCAGGATAAGAAATAGCGAGACTTGACATTGATACGTTGCGTTAAGTCAACACGCTTGCTTGCCTGCGACCCGCACTCTTCAATCCCGATAAGGACAGCAGTGCGTGCCACTGAGCTATAAATAAGCCAGATAAAATACTGGTTACTGCAACTAATTACCATTTAAAAATGGCCTTGAAGCTTTATTATAGGTGCTAGAGAATTTCACAGCAAAAACTGTTAAGTTAGTCACACTCAGTTAATTTTCTAACTCTCAAACTACTAGGACGGAACTACACGTGCAAAGTTAATTATTTAATAAAACTATAGCTAAACTTACTTCAGAAATCTTGAACAAACTTCTAATATTTGATACTAATAAATTAGTTAGTGGACTGTCTGACATTTCGTTGTCTCATTTACACTCCAAGAAGTAAGAAAGAGACGGGAAAACGTCGTGGTCGTATGTGTATTTATTAGTAAAGGGCTAGCTCCTAAGAGCGGGTTGCTCGCTCGTTAAAGCCCTTGCCTCGTCCATTTAAGGTGTCGTCGGCGCCTGTGGACTGTCGCCGGTGAAGCCCAATAAGGAAACGATGGCTATACTAATATTTATGATTCCCTATAAAATATTATCTGTTATTATTCAGCCGCCTGTCTTCTTATCTATAATTAAACTTGAGACACAAGAATGACTTAATAGTTGGGTAGTGATCAAGTGACTAAGGATCTATTTCTAGATCACAATGCCACTTTGATCTAGAAACAGAGCGAAACAAAGTTATTTTCACATCTGATCCTTTACTGAACTCGCGGTTAATGCCTGACTCATTAGCTATTTTGAATTGTTCTTGTACATAAACGCTGATTATGTTCTATGTAACAACAACAACACATGCGTTTGATATCTGACACATTAATAAGCTGTATATCAATTGTCAAACAATGCGCACGCAACGATATGGGGAAAATGATAATTGCAATGAGTTTTGACAAATGCACGCGCTGTATGGAGCTTCTGTGCGCTGGTTAACAATTAAAGCCTATTAAAGATCATCGACACGCGTGAAGACTCGTATAACAATATCGCTTGATTAATTTGATCGCGAGCAACGGAGAGGTCATTGGCATTCGACTAGCGTTTCTTGTTACGTTATGTTGCTTTGCTAACGTTATACGCTACAGTTGCATTAATTAGTGGTACAGTACTCTGCGTAAGTAATCCTTTTGATTGGTGTCGAGATAATCTATGACGGGTTGAAATGTAAAATGGTCCGAGCTCGGTATTTGGGTCGCGGTGATTGCTCCAACGCCCAGATTCCCAGGAACAATGCTCCGTCCCGCTCATCAACGGCCTTTTGTCTTGATACACGTCCCATACCAATCTATTTTCACGAGTAGCTTAACTTTGATATAGTTTCCGACTTTCTGGAATCTGCTATGGAGTTTTTACATTGACATATTTGAAATAACTTTCGCGTGACCCTGGTGTTTCATTATACATGATCAATCAAAGCAGTGTCCTGTGATATATTAAAGAGTTATGAAAGTTAGTAACTGTATGACGTAACAAAGTACTTTTATGCAGTGTCGGTGACGAGCCGAATACCGTTTTCTTAATCCAAATAGAAGCTACTAACGTTATGCGATCACAATACAGCGAATACTAATCCTGGAGTCATCGTTTTGCAAAAATGTCCCGACTTTAATTTGCATACAATAGCCAGTTGTGAATGGCACAGGACGTGTCACGCTCCCTCCGTATTCGTAGGAATTACGCGTTTTACTTAAAAGTCACGTGACAATTTCCCACACATTGTGCTTCCGAATGAAAGCCTTGCCGCCGGAAAGAAAGAATTTAATTTGTTAAGACACTTAGACATAAATTGATTTCCCCTTTGTACCTTTTTTGGCGAACCTTTTTTAAACATCTATCCAAACAACTGGTTTATATCTCAGTCCTTATTTTTTGTTACAAAATTGTCTTCATGTTAAGGCGCTGACAACAGCTAACAGAAATCGACGTTTCGGTATTTTGGCCACGCCTACTATTGCTCCGATTATCTAGCGCTCCTTTTTAAACGACGGTGATGAAGCGAACTATCAAATAAGAAACAAAATCAATAATGAACAATGAGTCAATAGATGGCGCTGTGTTGTATTTATTGCTCTGTACTAAAAACTAGAAAAAAATTTGAACAGTATGAATAGTTATTATAATATTAATTATTATAAGCAACTTTATTTAAAATGAATTAAAAACACTATACCTAAATGTAAAGAAAATAAAAACCCACACTACTTATACTAGCAAAATTTTCATTATTTTTAAATACACTATTCATTTGTTTGTTTTTTTGTATAATATTATCTATTTATATATAATATACCATCATACAATAATACCATCACGCCTGTATTCCCCGAAGGGTAAGGCAGAGGTGTACCAATGTACACCCGTATTTCGCCGGTATGTTTAGGTCCCATGTAATAGGGGGCGAGCCTATTGCCATTAACCGGGCACAAATCCAGACTCCGAGCTGCTACTGGGAATTTCATAGAAAAACCCAATAACACTTTGCTCGACCCGGGGACCGAACCCAAGACCTCTAGCGTAGCAGTCGCGCTTAGGACGACTAGACTAATGAGGCAGTCATAATAAGACAATAATAATAATATGTATATTATTGAAAGTAATCATTTTCTACTCCTAATTCCACATGCGGGGACCTCCTGAGCTAGACCCATATATTTTAAAATAAGGAGGTTTTCCCCTACAAAAATTGTATTAGTATATAATGTTTGCGTATTATATATTTCTATACAATTGTAAGTGTCCATATCTCTGGGCAAACGTAACAGGTACTTATGAGTTTATTTTATTAACAAACAAGATTCCGCCTTCGCACGGTGGTGCAGGTGCCCTACAAGCGAGGTCATAAATACCTTACTTTATTAAACTTGTTAAATAGGATTTTTTCTGAAGGGTAAATAATAAAAAAAATTCTTCACTTATTACATTAATGCTTTATTTACATAATTTAATACATTATGTACAATTAACTGTACATAAATGTACTGTTCAATATACATTTAAATTATCAATATTTGAGATTTATTCTCCCTCGTTCGGAAATACATGTGATTATGATATTAAAGTTATTCATGAAAGGGTTATCATTAAATATGTATTATTTTATATATTATACATATTATGTACCTACAACAAAAGACAAGAAAACTAAAACTAACATCTTATTTTCAAACGTCAACATAACCACAACTAACTACAACAATCAACCTAATTTAAATTATACTAAATCTCTACTAATATTATAAATGCGAAAATAACTCTGTCTGTCTGTCACGCCTAAACCACTCAACCGATTTTGATGAAATTTGGTACTGGGATAGACTAAAGCTTGAGAAAGGACAAAGGCTACCTTTTATTACAAAAAATAGTCTTGGTGGGGTTGAAATAGGGGGTGAAAGTTTGTATGGGAGTTCGTCATTTTTCAAGATAAAACCATGAAACTTTATATTAAGGCACTTGATAAGAAATAAATAAATATTAGTTTTACCGTTTTTGAAATTTCGACCTGTGTGGGGATGAAATAGGGGATGAAAGTTCGTTTAGAAGTTTCGTCAAACAAAGTCAAGTTTAGCCCCGGAACCGATTATGATGAAATTTGGAACAAAAATAGACTAGACCTTGGGAAAGGATACAAGCTTTGTTGTAAAAAAGGGGTTGAAATAAGGGATGAAAATTTGTATGGGAGTTGGTCATTGTTGAAGATAAAACGATGAAACTTTCAATTTAGGCACATGATAAGAAGTAAAAATTTGTTCCAGTGTTTTTAAAATTTTGACCTGTGTGGGAATGAAATAGGGGATGAAAGTTCATATGGAACTCCAAACAAAGTCACGCTTTGAAGCCCAACCTCGGAACCGATTTTGATGAAATTTGGTAAAAAATAGATTAGACCTTGGGAAAGGATATAAGCTACGTTTTTTCGTAAAAAAGGGATTGTAATAAAAAACAGGGTTTTGACGAAATTTGGTACAAAAATAGATTAGACTTTGAGAAAGGACCAGTCAAAATCGTGTTGTCCACGCGGGCGAAGCTGTGGGCGGAAAGCTAGTTCTTAATAAATCTAAAATCTGCCTCGACATAACGCTCTTTTTCTTATGGGGAAGTTTCCGAAGACCAGTAATGAATGGGTCTGAGTTGAGTCCCTTAAGTAAGTAAGAGGAAGTCTGTTAAGTAAGTCCGTATTCCTAAGTATTCGCGACATTTTTCTCGTGTGATCCCGTCTGAAGGCCTTATAATTTTTGTTGTTAGGTTCTGTTGCCTCTTCGGATAATTCCCCGATAGATAGTAAAGCATACTGTGCTACTTCAGCACCATGGATGAGGACTTTGTGAACGGAAGCTGCGAGAATAAACCACGGATATTCTTGAATTAAAAGTCGCGCGGTTTCCAAAGGATATTCATTAAATTTATCCGAATCAATATTAAACCCCGAGGACAAGGCTTGTAAAATTGTGGAACAACGTTCAATCAAATCTTTATTTAAGCCAGTAATTTCAACTGAAACTGCAGAATCAGAGAACAATAATTTTCTACTACTACTAAACTACTAGTTTACTATTAAACCTAATCTTCGTCTAAACTCATTCTGAACATACGATTTCCTATCTGCTACTTGTCTCTTCTCATCATCCGACCTAACTTGCCACTTCTTAACATCCATCCTGTAAGAAAGATGAACAAAATATTCGAAAAAGCAAATCCAAGAATGTAAAGGAGATAGGCCAAACTCAAACCTACTTGGTCATGGTCGGTTCAGCCAAACCGCAATATCCAGACACGTGTATTTCTGTTAATAGACACAAATTTGAGGAGGTAAAAAAGTACAAATACCTCGGTACGCGGTTAAATGTATCTAGGGAGAGTGAGCAGGAAATAAAAACCTGTATCGAAATCGCTAGCAGATCTTTTAACAGGATGAAGCGTGTTCTCTGCAACCGTTACCTCAATCTTCTTTTGCGTATTAGAATGCTTCGCTGTTCTATCTGGCCCATCCTTCTATACGGATGGGAGGCTTTGACGGTTAAAGGATACCTCAGGAAACGTATAGAGGCGTTTGAAATGTTACGAATGAGGAAGTTCTCCGACGAGTAAAGCAGAGACTTTGAAAATAATAATAATAAAATAAATGATATTTTGAAAACCGTCAAACAGAGAAAAGCTTCCTACTTAGGACATTGTTCGTTTTGATAGTAGAAAATCTATATAAAAGAAAGATAACACAGCTTATCAACTTTTTTCACTTGAATTTATCAAAAAACCTAAAGAACCGAATAAACCGGGTACCCGGTTCCGGCTTCACTTCGGAACCGAAAGAACCGGTTCCTTAAATAGGGCCGGCTTGATGCTTTAATTCCATTGAACGAATCCGAGCGTGTAGGGAACTCAAGCCATATTTGTAAATATCTTTATATTTTTGGTTTCCTTCTAATTAACTCTTAAAAGTTACTAGATAGATTGGATCAGTCATTTTCACTCGTCTTTCATTATAAATATTTTGGCCAGATGTTCTATAAAAACTCCAAAACAGGGGTTTCTAAAAACTTATAGTCTTATCGTAGTGTGTTCCATCAGGGCATACAATTAGATTTTTGCAGAGCTTTCTGTTATTGTAACATCTTCTTTGGCTAGATAGCACTGATTTTTTTCTTTGACCAGCATGTAGTAACTAGGGTAGGTCCCCCATAGACTGCCCCGCCCACTGCCACTTCAGCTTGCTTATCTTTTGAGCTGTGTCGAAAACTTTAGTTCTTCTCATTCCTGATTTGGTTGCGTAGAGAAATGCCAAGCATAGCTCTCTCTATAGCTCGCTGAGTGACCTTGAGCTTTCTTATAAGGCCCATAGTGAGAGACCACGTTTCTGTGCCATAGGTCATCACTGGTGACACACACTGGTAAAAGACTTTTGTCTTAAAGCACTGCGGTAATCCCAACGAAAAGACGTTGCGAAGTTTCCCAAACGCTGCCCAGTCGAGTCGGATTGGATGAGTGACCTCCTTTTCGGAGTTGGACCTACTTAACTGGACAGTTTGTCCTAGATGGAACAGAAGCCAGGTGGTGATTTTCTTTAAAAAAGGTGATAACACCTTATTAAAGAATTATAGACAAATCTGGCTTCTGAGCCATGTTTATAAGTTGTTTTCCAGGGTTATCACGAATCGTCTCGAGCGCAGGTTTGATGACTTTCAGCCTCCCGAACAAGCCGGATTCCGAAAAGGTTTTAGTACCATAGTCCACATACTACGCTGCGGCAGATTATACAGAAGACCGAGGAATTTAATCTGCCACTATGCTTAGCGTTTGTGGACTATTCGAAAGCCTTTGATTCGATTGAAACTTGGCCGGTGCTGCAATCTCTGCAGCGGTGCCACATTGACTATCGGTATATCAAAGTGCTGAAGTGCTTATGTAAAAACGCCACCATGTCGGTCCGAGTACAGGAACAGTGTACGGAGGCAATTCCGTTGCAGAGAGGTGTTAGACAGGGAGATGTTATTTCCCCGAAATTGGTTACCTCTGCAATGGAAGATGTCTTCAAGCTTCTAAAATGGAAAGGTTTTTGGCATTAACATAAATGGCGAGTATATCACTCACCTTCGATTTGCCGACGATATTTTAGTCATCGCAGAATCGCTGCAAGAGCTCAGCACAATGCTCAATGACCTCGACAGAGTTTCTCAACAAGTGGGTCTTACGATGAACATGGCAAAGACAAAAATCATGTCGAATGCCCATGTCGCGCCCATTTCTATATCTATTGGGAACTCTGTTCTCGAAGTTTTTGACGAGTACGTCTAATGAGAAATCAATTAAACTAAAATATTTTTTTTCTTGTAATAAATATAAACTACCTTATAACTCACAAAGTGCCCATTTGGCGCACCATGTGTCTTAGAACTAAATAAAGCTCTTGATATGCGTAGTATGAATAGTATGATAGTGAAAACCGTTACAATACATATTTTGTGTTTTGAAACGCTATGTTCGTTTAAATCTAAATACACATATATATCCTCTGACTGTAAATAGGCAATAAGCCTATCTACGGTTAAATAAATCGAAGTAAACATAATTATAAGAAAATTTAAAAAATATATATTTCATTGTCCTATATCTCTTAAAGTGCACGTTTGGCGCACCGTGTGTCTTAAAACTAAATGCAGCTCTTGATATGTGTAGTATATTAGCGAAGACCACAACAAGGCCGGAATCAGAAATTAGAGTGATCAATAAAGTCATTTTCTTGGTGAAATTTCATAAATGTTCAAATAACTCCTTAAATACGAGAGATAGGAGAAAATTTGTCAGAACAAATTCTGAAGGCATGAGATAGTCAAGTACGTACATAATTAGGTTTTTAAATTTAAAAAAAAATGTTTGAGGTGCGAATGTCCGACCTCTCCCATACATTCGTTCCACTGTGCGAGGCCGGCTACCGGACACCGCGCTACACACGACGCCAACTGTTCGTGAGAAATAGTGTTTATTCTTATTTTATATGTACGTACAATGTTTGATATTTTATTTGTTATTAGTTTAAGATTTATTGTATTGTATTATAGTATTATATATACATGGGCTCTGTTGCCTGAAATAAATAAATAAAAATCTATATCTCATGATTTCCCGTGGCTTTAAAAATATTTTTCTTGACTTTCGGAGTTTCCGGGTAGGTACTATATTTTTTTATCTCTGGATGCTATTGAAGAATACAAGCAACAAAAAATAGTACAATATTTTCTATACTTAATAGCTTTTTGCCATATTAAGTAAGTAAAAGTAAACGTCTCTTTTTACTGTAATTAAAATGAAATAATTCTAGGAAATATATTAATAATTATTATAAAAACTTAAAATAAAATAAAAAAGATCACAACAATAATAAACTGCACTTGTCACCAACAGGTATCGAACTTGAGACTCCGAAATCTCAATCATGGCGTTTACCACTAGGCCAACCGAACATTACCGATAAAGACGAATTACGGTATCCTTTGTAGCAAATAGCGTATAGTTTCATTACTGTTCGTGTATCTGTTTTGCCAATATGACATAATATGACACTATAAAAATTTTTGTTTTTTATTTATTACTTTCATGACATGTTTTTGTTTGTTAGTATAAAAGCGCTTTTTGGGCTGGCATTTTTGTACGTTTTCCATTTCTACAGCAAATATTTGTACTACTTAGAACTTTATTTATATTTGATATTTATTTATCCTTTACCAATGTCTTTACGTCTTTCAATCTTATTTGGGAACAAAATACATGTGCGGTCTTAGCGTCTGGTGTACGTAACCAGAAGATGCACGTTCGAATCCTGCCCGCATGTCGTATTTTTCCTCCACTAAAATAACTTAATAATGAAAAATGCCTAAAAAATACCTAAAAAATACAAAAAGACATATGTAATATGTTTCGAGGTATGTTTATGTTTGAAATTGTCAAACAATAAAATACGTAATGAACGGAGAGCGCGCGGAGCGAAGCGACATAGGTCCGTCTAGCAGCACGTCTATGCGATCACTGTCGGATTGCATAGAAAAGAAAGAGAAGCGCGGTGATGCGACCCTCGCAGTCACTCGCAGCTTTTTACAAAACCATAAAACAATTAATTACTAAAAAAAAACTTAAGTTATCGAAAATATAAAGCAACCAAGTTCTGTATTTAAATATGATACGTTATTGTTATTAATTTTACCAACGTGCATTGCTTAGTAATACAGATATTTTTGTTTAGAATTCGTTTTAAGAGGTTAGTTTACAATTTTTTTGGATCGAGAAAACTTTTCAAAAACGTGTTTTCAAAGCAACAGTTTTCTCCGGAATATGTTCAAGATTAACATACATTTTTTTCGCTGTCACAAACTTTATGGATTTGGCTAAAAACTTGTTTAAAATATGCCTATTTGGGTGTTGTCAGCGCCTTAAGGTTCTGATGGCTGAGTAGTATTTAGTAAGGAATAACAAGTTGCCTGCACAATGTCGTATTTAAAGGTCATGAAAACAGGTCCTGCCAATTTATTATACAGAAAGTATCACATGGTCGTAAAACATTTTATGTTCATTAACAAAGGGAACTGGTACTGGTAGTACTTAATAATTAGTGACACAATAATTATTAACTCAGCGTGTGAACAGTATCAAAGAGCTTAACATGCTGTTATATTCAAACTCACTATAATGCGACTATTGTACGGGTCCCTACGCGTAGACGTTTCTCGAATAACATTTTATTGCGTGTGATGTAATCAACGAAATAAACGTGTAGAATACACACCTATTTTTATTGTATTCAGCAGAAATCCTAACGCAAACAAGCAAATAACAATTTTCTTTAATTCGTTCACGCAGCCATAAGCCTGATTTTAGGATTTTGTAGCTTCATCTCTTCAGAAAATCTAAGAAATTTTCCTCCACCTCACGTTACGCCACTAAATAGCGTCAACGGAGCTCTATTTTTCTGAAAACAATAAACGAAATACCAATGAACATTGTTCTCGTGTACTTATATTTACTAAAATATTTTACTAGTCATTCAGAAGTCCCCAAAAAACCATTGAGGAGGTAATATACATATGTCTGCATGAACACTGGATTCCTTTAGATACGTTTCTTCAACCATTGTTCTCAATGTTATAGGACCCTAATCTCGTATTCCCCAAATGTTTTGTATGTATGTCCTTTGCTTGTTATACGAAAATGTTAACAATAAACAGAGTTACTTATTCATCATGAATGCGAATAGTAGGTAGACGGTATCAGCGCAGCGCAGTGCATAGATTGACACTGTATATATTTATCTGTTGATTCAGTGGGACTAGTTTTAGTTTAGGTTATTTACGATGCATGACTTTCCATCCTAGATTTTAACCGGTTCATTGCCAGGATTTATGTTCGTTACCAGTCACACATATATGTTTCATGCAGTACTCATGAACTATTTCTTTACATAGTTTATTCTCAAAATTGTGAGTAGATACTGCTAATTCCTTAACGTTACAAATATTCGTAAAACCAAGAAGGAGTTATTCCGAATTTGTGATTGCAAACGGACTGACAAATCCACGATGGACTTGAAATCCTAGTGGGCGAAAAATACACTTTTACAGGAAGGCACGAGAACATGAAAATATCTGTAGGCACTAACTAAACAGTTATGAGTAGTCGAAAATGAAATAATCGCCTTTAACTAACTCATGTAACTGCTCTTAATCTGATGTGACAGGCAATATCGTAATTAACTCAATAATGATTGTCTCGCAGACAATCAATTCACTTTCGCTAATGTTCGCCAGAAGCCCCCGTGTGGTGAGACAGTGATGAATAGCAGCCATATAGACACAATGTCTAGATAAGCCTAATTTATTACACTTTATGTACATTATAGCAAAGTGATTAAATCGCTCTCAATACTGCACTTCTTGAAGGACGAATCGCCCATTAACCTCATCTACTAAAATGTGTCATGGTCAATCGACATTTTTCGTACATTATTTTATACAACGTGTTACGGAAAGACCATATTCATCCAAAAGGGGTGATGATTACATCAGGTATAGATTCTCTATGCAAAGTTTCCACGCAAAATAAATTACTCAAGGAATTCATACCAAACTTTTGGTTTCGTAAGTTTATTGAAATCAAACCATAACAAACGTGTCCTGCACTACGAGGGTCATTAACTTTTCACGTCATTTCTTAATATTGAAGTTAAATCTCTTTCGCGATCTGTGCGCCTAGTACACGCTGTAGGTAGTGTGCCGCCGCGCCGCCCTGTGTCGGCGCGGGCTGAAAGGATCACACGAGCCGACAAAGCGAGCGCGTGTGCGCAATTGTAAATACTTTAGGCATTTAGGTAGTCCTTGGTTTTAATACTAATAATGCAATACGTAATTTACTTATTTACGGTTTACATACACGTTAATATGGACCCAGAATAACCTACGAATTTAACTAAAAAAATTGACGTAAAAAAGTTTTTTTTTATTTTTTATTAAGGAATGGGCTTGCGTTTGACCGCCACCTGACCTGATGTTAAGTGATGGTGCGGTCTACGATGGTACACTCTTGCCCAGCAAAGGATGGCAGTGAAATAAGGCTCCACGCTGCCGACTGCTGGTCGACTTGCAGTGGAGCAACAACTATTCCGACCCATCCCCTAAGTTAATAAAAAAGTACATAAAAATTCACACCAAGGTTTAGGTAGGTAGCTACTAAGCTTGTTTTAATCCCTTATTACGTAAACAATAAAATAAAGAGCCATGCTTAATTTAGCAAATTAACTTACATTTTTAAAGATGGGGTTCGATGTGGTGCCCTTGGTATTGTATGCACAAGGCCGCGCGCTTGTTCATGGACAACTGAACATTTCGCAGCATGTCAGGTGTTACTGTCCTAAAGGCGGCCTCGATCCGCACTTGCATTTCTTGCACTGTATCACACTGCACTGCATACACTACGTTTTTAATGAATCCCCATAAAAAAAAATCTAACCGAGTTAGGTCTGGGGACCGCGGAGGCCAAGCCACGCTCCTGCTACCGCGCCCGATCCATCCGAGGGAAACGCACGTCCAAGTACGCGCGTACATCACGTGCAAAGTGTGCCGGTGCACCGTCGTGTTGGAATACCATATTGTTATCCATCACGAGATCCACGTAACTTGATACGGGTAGCACAGTGAGTACCTACTACTAAATTATTTACTACTAGTAAATAATTTTGGCCTTTTAAACTTTGCGGAAAGAAAACTGGTCCTACGACATCTCCGATGATACCAGCCCACACGTTTAGTCGCCATTGGTGTTGGAAGGACGACTCTGTCGAAGCATGTGGATTCGTGTGAGACCAAACATGACGATACAACTCTCGGGCGGCTCGCAGACTACCGTCCACTGCTCCGACACACATCATCATCTCGTAATATTCACTATTACTGAACGACATTTTTTAACAATCACGAAATCACAACTAGGTACACTGAATCGGATAGAGGGAGCGACCGAAGCACACGAGTATTATTAAACAACTGACCGAAGAACCGAAAAATAAAACTTCCACTCTTCTACTATCCTAGTAATAGGGTAGCTGGCCCAATTATTTTGTACATTTTGAATTTATTTTCGATTTTTTGTCAAATTTAATTTACTTATCAAGTCAGCCTATCGCAGTCCACTGCTGGACATAGGCCTCTCTCAAGTTGCGCCACAAACAACACACGGTTTCCCGCCTTTTGCATCCAGTAATCGTAGCGCCGCGCAGTATCGCTTTTCCCCCCAGCTACCTAATAATAATTTCAAGAAAACTGTGATAAATTGAATACATTGAAGCACACCTATTAAAGAAGAGTTAGGCCAGGGCATCTGTTAATTAATAAAACCTATGAGCTGAGTTGACAAACGAAACCGATAAGATAATTTGATGTGGACTGTGGGGGTGGTACCTACATAAGTACATAGTCTTAATTTGTAAGTATTGATTAATCAAAATAGCGACAGATAAGTTGAGTATTGATTCGATTTATTTATTTATTGAAGGCTACCAGCTAAGACTATCACTACGACTATGACTATTTACCTGCAACTGGCTCATTTACCCTTAATATCATTGTGTGTGTAACCCCCGATGAAATTAGGGTTCAGTTATTATTGTTCGCAAATGCTGTCCGAACAACTCTCGTTACTCATGAGGTCTTAGTACTTTTAACAATTTATTTCCATAGTTTAATACATTTTTGCGGCCTATTATTTTATTGTGTTTTATTACCTAAACAATAAAGACTCACCACCAACCCATGTCTCAGTCAAATGGGCCCGCCGACAAAATGTAAACTTCTGATACGTTTTAAATGTTTTCAGTTGTAATTTAGTGTTGTTATCATCATAATTATCAACTCATTACTGTCCCACAGCTGGGCACGGACCTCTTCTCAGAATGAGAAGGTTAAGGGTATTACATCGCTCAAATCCCTAAAACACCCTAGGTTTAAAGAAGTTTCTAGATGAATCCTTATGTGCCTTTGCCATATAAAAAATATATGTTATACTTAAGGTCATCACAAATAAATTGTATTGTTTAATTTTTTCATAAAATTACCCCATTTTTTTTAAATAAATCCAAGAAAATAGTCCTTTTCCAAACTAAATTGCATTTTGTCTCTTTAACCGCTTAATAGTTTGTCATAAATGTTATACCAAAAAATTTGTAATGACACACTTAACAACTTGTATTGTTTAATTTTTCCTATTTCTTTGAATATTTTTAAATAATAAAGAAAAACCCGAAACTTCACTACCGCCCCCCGTGAAGCACCCCCGCAATGCCCGTGATGAATACTCAGGACGCGAATATCAGTGTCTCGACGACTCTTGCGACGGGTGGGCTGTACGTGCGTTATTGTTTGCAAATAAATTACAAAAGTGATGATTATTGAATGATTTTTGAATTAAGCAATATCGTAAATAGTACAAATATAAATATTACGTAGAAATTAAGTTTGTAAATATATTTAAAGTAGTTTATAATTTTGTTTTTGTTCTTGATCATTATCATAGACTAACGTACGTGTAATGAAATCTACGGGCGCACTCCTTTGTCTGGCTCTAAATGCCGACAATCTTTTTTAATCATTTTAATTCAATTATACATAATAATCATGTTATCCAAAGTTTGAATGAACCTCGGAGTACCTAAGTAGGTACCGACTGAGATACTAGTTTATCTGACCTCGTAAGTAAGCTGACCTTTTATTGTATGAAAGTCTATATAATGCGAGCTCAGCTTATATGTATAACAAGCTATACCTACATCACCAGTACAAACTGACCGCTTATTGTACGGACAGGCTATACAATGCGAGGTCAGCTTATACTGGATACCTAGGTTTAACAAGCTATACATAATCACCAGTACAAGCTGACCCTTTATTGTACGGAAAGTCTTTACAATGCGAGATCAGGTCAATAGGAGTTGCGTATTTTCATGTCACCAAAAGTCGTTATTCCCCTCTTTATCGAGACGTATTTCAAAATCCAAGATGGCGCACATCATTTAAATAAATTGATATGGGTGTCAATTTCGAGGTATCTTGGGGTACTGATGATGAAAATGGCATTGATTTTGTAATCCAAGATGGCGGACATTATTTTTCTTTATAAATTGATATGGGTGTCAATTTCAAGGTTTATCGGGATGCTTATTACGAAAATGACATTAATTATGAAATCCAAGATGGCGGGCATTATTTTCTTTATAAATTGATAAGTACCTATGGGTGTCAATTTCAAGGTTTAACGGGATGCTAATTACGAAAATGACATCAATTTTAAAATCCAAGATAGCAAACATTATTTTACTAAATATTGATATGGGTGTCAATTTCAAGATTTATCGGGATGCTAATTACGAAAATGACATTAATTTTGAAATCCAAGATGGCGGGCATTATTTTCTTTATAAATTGATAAGTACCTATGGGTGTCAATTTCAAGGTTTAACGGGATGCTAATTACGAAAATGACATCAATTTTAAAATCCAAGATAGCAAACATTATTTTACTAAATATTGATATGGGTGTCAATTTCAAGGATTATCGGGATGCTAATTACGAAAATGATATTAATTTTAGATATATTTCAAGGCGGACATTATCTTAATTAGCATCCTGATAAACCTTGAAATGACACCCATATCAATTTAATAAGAAAAATAATGTCAGCCATCTTGGATTTCAAAATTAATGTCATTTTCGTAATTAGCATCCCAATAAACCTTGAAATTGACACCCATATCAATTTATAAAGAAAAATAATGTCCGCCATCTTGGATTTCAAAATTAATGTCATTTTCGTAATTAGCATCCCGATAAACCTTGAAATTGACACCCATATCAACTTCGACTTCGACTTACGAAACTTTCTGCATTTCATGCACGTTTGTTTGCAGGTTTTTTTCTCTGTAAAGAGAAACAAACATGCACGTCGTTACACTTTTAAGTGTCGTTTTTTTCCGTCTAGTCCCCTTTCGCAACGCGCGATAAGGAACTTCGTTCCAAAAAGTAAAGTGAATAATGTATCATGTAGTAGCACCCACACTCAATTTGATGAATGTTGAAAGCCAGCTCATCCTAGCTATCTCCGTTTCTGAGAATCTAGAAGGACTTACCTGATCATCATCAGACCCTCAGAATGTATCATGTAGTAGCACCCACACTCAATTAGATGAATGTTGAAAGCCAGTTCATCCTAGCTATCTCCGTGTCTGAGAACCTATAAGCACTTACTTGATCATCATCAGACCCTCAGAATGTATCATGTAGTAGCACCCACACTCAATTAGATGAATGTTGAAAGCCAGCTCATCCTAGCTATCTCCGTTTCCGAGAACCTATAAGCACTTACCTGATCATCATCAGACCCTCAGAATATATCATAATTATAGTGGCACCCGTATTCAATTATATGTAAATATAAATAAATGTTTTAAGCCAGGTCACTATTTTCATTAGGTACTAAAGTAATATGTAGAAAGGTGTAGGTATCCCTTATTTCAAAATTATCAAGAATTACCTATAATAATTATAGATGTAGGTAACTCGTACAAGACTTTTATCTAGAGGAACAAAATGTCTTAAATCTTTCAGAGAACGAATAAAATAGGTAAATACGATGACGACACTGCGACATATCTGTATTCTTGCTTAATCTTCAGTTCCTTTTATTGAGTACGATCAAATGTCGATAGATGGCGCTGAAGTAACAAATACTAGCACAAAAACCCGAATCCTCAAGGTCATTCGGCAATGTAATACCCTTAAGGGTTAGTTCATCACGCTGGCCTTCTGCGAGTTGTTTAGCCGTGTGCGTGTTGGAATGGCAAAAACTACCAACATAATTTAATTTTAAAATCCTACCTATTTAAATAAAAGCGGAACCCACTGCACACTGGCATTTTATTTCTACCAGGAGGCACATAAGTTGCATAGAGTAAAGTTATTTAGGGTTCATTTTGAATAAATTATGTTACAAAATATTTTTTCTGTAACATTTCTAATTGCATAATCTTTTAGTTAGTTACTTACTACGGTAATAAAAAAAACAACATTAAACGGATCGTTCGTATCGTTATCCTATATCCTGTTTTGTTGTTATTGTGAGGTAAAAAAATGTGGCAGAAAGTTACTATGTGCATAATTATTAGGCACCTACATTTACACGTTCACCGAAAGTCGTGAACTAGGTACCTACTCCGTAATTCTTGTTACTTTTCTTCAAGTATTATTATTATTACCTACAGCCTAAGTTTTAAAATAATTTTCCAAGCTGCAAACAAGCATTTGCATTTGAACTTGTTTACAAACAATCCTAGTTTTTTAATTATTTAATTTAAACTAAACACAGAACCCTTTAGCATTATTTATGTACCAGGACACACATAAGTTGCGGAGGAAAGTTATTTAGGATTCATTTGAAAATAAATTATGTTACGAAATCCTTTTTCTGTTCTAGGTTCCATTAGGTTCTTTCGCAGTATTTACCTAAGCAATTAATTTCTGGTAGAGTACCTATGTATGTCAACCATCATAAAAAAGACATGTTGGATACTCAAATTCTGTGTCTGTGGTTTAATTTCAATAATTACGTAGATTCACACATTACATACTCCGTTATGTTTGTTATTAGATTGTTTTACGTAGATAGGTAACTAAGTATTATTTACTAGTCCCTACTAATCCCTTCATAAAGTACCTACCTAAATTCAATATCATTTTCAAGCTAACAAATGATTTACTGATGATTGATTGATGATTTGTTAATTTTTAAAGGATTTGTATTTTAGCTTGTTCACAAACATAATCAGTTTTTGTCAGAAAAAGTGAGTAACAAAATAAAATATCCAGAACCCATTATCCAAAAATACCAGGAGTAAGAGCGTAAGAGGTTTGTTTTCACGGGTGAATGTATCGTGAGTGACCTACTTACACCGATCAGCTGACTTGGTTGCTAGTGATGTGTAAATTTCAAGTTGAAATGTTTGGGTTTTTGGTTTCATTCCTCATATCTTCCTAACATGCAGATATAGGATTTAAAAACCTTTGCAATATAGTTTATTATAATCCAAAGAAGCCGTGCACTTGATATGTATATACCCTTTCCGTAACAGCTTGTATAAACATCATTATCTTATTAAACTTGCCTTTTTAGGCCAAATTACGCATACTTATACATCCTTGTCAATAAAATTCCTGTATAATCCACGCTACGTTAAAAATTGTATTAGATATAAATAATCGGTAATAAAACTCAATCGCCAATTCAGTTTTTTTTACAGATTTAGCTAAAAAGGTCAGTAAAAAAGTTCAAACGCAAAGCGAAATTAAGGTTATAATATTTAGGTTAATTACACTGTTAGCATTGCCCACATTTGGCAACACTTAAATCTGTATTCTTTTTACGCGAAAGATCGTAAAAAGCTAACGTTAAAGCTACGATACTTACGAGCTTGCGAGCAAAGCTCGTAAGTATCGAAAAAAAGCGCCCTCCCTAAAGTGATCGAGCTCACAGCATTGTCTCGATTTAAACCCGCGCTTTGGGATCAAGATGCGTCGGGTATCGTGTCTCACCTTAACTCTCCAGGGAAATTGAGAGCTGGAAGATCGGTTCAATCTACTAATACGGTTGCATAGATATTGACAAACAGGTTAAGTCAACCTAATGTCTATTTACCTTGACAAACTTAACAAACGTAACATAGCATAACAGAAATATATTAATTATATCAGAGAGAGTTTTGTTTCTTTCATGTTTCATTTACACGATTTAACAGCAAGTCAACAGACATGAAACGACAAAAAAATATTAATGGATTAGTACGTAGTATTTTTTTTCTCCTGTGGGTAGTTGGAAGGTGAACACATAGAAAAAGTCACTCTATATTTATAATTTAATATTAATTTAACTAATTTTAATTTATTACATTTAATGACATTTTTAATTAATTGATATAGTATACCTGCTGGTAAAGTGTTATCCTCACATTATCTCCACTAATTATTATCTACTCACTATCATGGACTCACTCAAGAACACTTTGACGGAAATTACTGAAATGTTCCATGCACGGATGTCAGAGTTTGAAGAGGAGTTGCAGAAGGCGCCCACAACACCCAGCACCACCTCAAGCTTGGCCACAGAATTTGCAACATTCCGGCGATTCATCACCCAAGCTGTTAGCAGCCTGCAACAGCAAGTTGAAATTCTTGCTCGCAGTGTTGACACCATAGAGATGCGGAGCCGAAGAAAGATTCTCCTGCTTCACGGTGTCATTGAAGAGCAGAAAGAAGACTTAAATAATGTGATCTCTGATGTTGTTCGGAATAAGCTGAAACTAGGTGACTTTGTGGAATCCGACATCAGCCGTTGCCATCGGATGGGTCGTGCGATGCCTAATAAATCAAGACCCATTCTATTCAAGCTCTGTAATCTTGCAGTCAGAGACAAGATTTGGTTCGCAAAATCAAAACTTAAGGGATCGGGTATCACTGCATCCGAATTCCTGACAAAAGGGCGGCATGATATTCTTCTTGCAGCGAGAGAGAAGATAGGCGTAGCTAAAAGCTGGACCAAGGCGGGCTGTGTATATGTGCTCGGGTCAGATGGCAAACAGCACCGTATAGAATCTCTCGCCGAGTTGAGTAGGATTGCGCCGGAGCCTGAGCCCAATTCTAAGCCCGCTGCAGTCAAGACGACCACGACTACCACGATGACGAAGACCAAGCGTGCTGCGACCATGAAAAAGTGAATCTCTCTCCACTTTTAAAATTGAAGGCAGTTGTCGGGTAACTTTTATGTTGTTATTTATTACTGTACGAGTACCGACACTTTCAATTTTCAGTTTTGTAAAATTTTTATCACCTCACATTAAATACGTAAAGCTTAGATTAACAAGAAGGGTAGCAGTCAGTGTCGGTGACACTGACAATCAATTGACTGTCAGTGTCACTTTGTCATTGTCATTGCTACATCACAAATGTCTACGTTGCGTTCCGTTTTGCATAAATTTTAATTATAGTTCTTTGTTACCCGGCCTGCCTATTATTAAGTAGATAAATTTATTTTATTAAGTTAACACAACCGGCAGGTGGACAAATTAGTTTTTTTTTTTTTTTTGTTGTTTTAAATTATTTTTATTTTTTTCTTAGTATCTTAGTATATTTTATTATTTATATATATATTATGTCTGTTGATTTTAATAGCGACAATGACAGTTTTTATTCTTTTACAAGTGACAACACTAGTTACTCAAGTATTCCTTCACTTGCCGACACTCTAACTGCTCAGTTTTCCGATGTTCCTAGGAATTTTAACGTTGTTCATATTAATGCTCAGAGTATTCCGGCCCATTTCCCCGATATGCTGGCAAGCTTTGACTGTAAGAATATACATGCTATTCTCGTTTCTGAATCATGGCTTAAACCATGTCTTCCTTCTAGCACCTACTCATTGCCCGGCTTTCAACTGATCAGGGGCCGTATTACCACGTATTATTGCCATCATTTTTACGTTGTGAAAGAGGGACGCCACTATTTAACCTGTAGAGCGGCATCCCCCTCTTACAACCTAAAAATGATGGCATTAATACGTGGTAATACGGCCCCAGAAATGACCGCACGATTGGCGCTGGCGGTGGTGTTGCCATATACCTTCGCACGCAAATTCCTTTTTCAGTTGTTAATGTGTCACCCCAGCCGCCACCGTCAAATGCTGGTGAACATCTTTTCGTTGAAGTCGAGTTAAACCACACCAAAATACTCCTTGGAGTATATTATTGTCCTTCTTTACGTGTCAACTTCTTCTCTTCTTTCGAAAACATCTTAGAAATACTAATCCCCACATACAGTCACAGCATAATCATGGGTGACTTTAATACCTGTCTCCTTAAACAAGATCATCGTTCTTCCTGTCTACGTTCTACAATAGAGTCTAGTAATCTCGCTATTCTTCCGCTAGACGCTACTCACCACTTTCCAAATTCCACTCCTTCACTTCTTGACCTCATTTTCATTTCCTCTCTTGATCACGTTGCTAAACATGGTCAGTGCTCAGCAGATGCTTTTTCATATCATGACTTAATCTTCCTGTCCTATAAAATTCGTCCTCCTAAAGCGAAGCCCAAAATCTTAATGCAGCGCAACTTTGCCGCAATTAACTTGGACAGTCTCTGTAAGGATGCCAATAATATTGACTGGTCACCGCTGTTTGCCTCTACTTCAGTCGATGAACAAGTAGATCTTTTTACGACTATCCTGGTAGAATTATATGACCGTCATGCACCAGTTCGAGCAGTCAAGATGAAGCACCTGCCGTCGCCATGGCTTACCGATGACATTAAAGCATTAACGCATCGAAAAGCGACAGCAAAGTCGAAATATAAGAGTCGTCCATCAGATTCCAACAGGGAAAAATACGTCTCAGTCCGCAATCACTGTAATAAGTTATGTAGGAATGCTCAACGCCAACACATCCACCACTCTATCCAAAACGGAGATCCAGCAAAAGTCTGGAAATTTCTAAGAACTATGGGAGTTGGAAAATCGCGTCAAGAAACTATCCCAAAAGATTTAGATACCAACGCTCTTAATCATCATTTTACTGCTTCGTCTTACTTTGATCGGACAACAAAATGTAATACCTTAAATTATCTTTCAACTCTTCCGGCTCCCAATTATCCTCACTTTTCGTTTAGTCTATTCTCCGCATGTGATGTTAAAAAGAGCATAGTATCAATAACTTCCAACGCTGTTGGGAGTGACTGTATCAGCCGTAAAATGATTCTCCCTGTGCTTGACATTATTCTCCCCGTTATTTGTCATATTCTTAACTGTTCTATATCTAGCGGCGTCTTTCCACGCACATGGAAAGATGCCAAAGTTATCCCTCTACCAAAAAAATCTAATCCTACATCCTTCTCCGAATATCGTCCCATTTCTATTTTACCATTTCTGTCGAAAGTTCTTGAACGTCTTATCTATAATCAATTGAACACTTTCCTCTCCAAAAACAACCTTCTTAATTCCTTCCAATCTGGTTTTCGTCAAGGTCACAGCACAGCCACAGCTCTTGTTAATATTACGGATGATATCAGGTCAGGCATGGAAATCGGTAATCTTACGGTACTGGCACTACTAGACTTTAGTAACGCCTTTAATACCGTCGATTTCGATATTTTGCTTGGCATACTACGCTCTCTTAACATATCTCCATCGGCGATTGACTGGTTTCATAGTTACCTGTTTGGTCGTCGGCAACGTATCTGCATCGAAGAAACTTTATCTTCTTGGAGCAGTACTTCTGCCGGTGTACCACAGGGTGGCGTTCTATCTCCTCTACTCTTCGCAGTTTTTATAAACTCTATTTCCGAACGATTACTTTCTTCCTATCATCTTTATGCAGATGATTTGCAGATTTATTGCAGAGCTCCCCTTGGGAATCTGTCTCACGCTGTCCACACGGTGAATCAAGATCTGGCTTTAATTTGTGACTGGAGTAAGAGGCATGGACTTACTGTTAATCCCACGAAGACGCAGGTCATAGTAGTTGGCAGCTCTAGAACCATCTCTAGGGTTGACTGGTCAGCACTCCCCCAAGTTTCTTTTGATAATATTGTAGTACCTTTCATGGATAAAGTTAAGAACTTGGGGATATTTATAGACAAAAATCTTTCTTGGTCTGCTCAGCTACAGGAAGTGAGCCGCAAATTGTTTGCATCTGCTGCGGGATTGAAAAGACTACGCAACTTCCTGCCGACTGCGACGAAAGTTGCGCTCGCTCAATCACTCCTTCTTCCCATCCTTGATTATGCTGACGTCAGCTATCTTGATCTCACTGAAGACCAACTTGATAAACTTGAGCGCCTTCAAAACTTTTGTATAAGGTTCATTTTTGGTTTACGCAAATATGACCACGTTTCCGAATTTCGTGTTAAGCTCAAGTGGTTACCTATCCGCTTTCGCCGGAATGCTCATATTCTTTCACTTTTATATAATGTACTTTTCCTTCCATCTACACCTTTTTACCTAAAGAATCGTTTTGAGTTCTTAGGCGACACTCACAATTTATTTCTGCGGTCATCGGATAACCTGAAACTTAAGATGCCAATGCATTCCACAACGTTTTTTGACAAATCTTTTACAATTCAGGCTGCTCGTTTGTGGAATGCATTGCCAGTTCCTATCAGGCGTGCTCAATCGCTTCCTGTGTTTAAAAGGCTTGTGAAGGAACATTATCTATCTTTGTAGCTCTGTCACTTCTTCTTCTTCTGTATGGTAAACTTTTATGTCGTTTGTTGCTTATATGTATATCTTAATATTTATATAATATTTATTTATATATTTATTCTTATCTATATCTATATATATTATATATACATCTATATATTTATAGTTATTTAGAAATATTATTTAGTATAATAATTATGTGCACCAAGCTCTACCCTCACTCTCTAGTTCAGTTCAGTTATGTCCATCCTAAGGTTGCCTGGAAGAGATTGCAGATAGCGATAAGGCCACCAATTGTATGTTTTAATTTTCAAATGTGTTTTGTTTCTGTATTTTTCTGGTGTACAATAAAGTGTAAATTATTATTATTATTTATCTTTATACATTTTTGTATCTCGGCTGTTTAGTGCCGGGTTAATAAGATAGCACGGGCCGAAGCCAAGTGCTACCCTAGAGCAGTATACTATTGGATTGCTGATTATGAGATGATATTCCTATAGTGTGATCTTGTGATGAGTGTGTTTGATTGCAGTGTGACCGTGTTGTGACTGATGTTTGTGTGCGTCGTGTGGTGATTTCTGTCTCAGAGTCATTTTGCAAGAATTTTCTGACAATTCTACATGTGTTTAAGATGGCTGCTTTCTGAAGATTACAATAAGTGTAGGGTGGTAATCCAAGTGTATTTAAGGATTGATGAAGTTGGGTAGGTATTACACCCGTTGTTGATAAAACAATAGGGACTATAGTGACACTACTGAGGCGCCACATTCGGGAGATTTCAATTTTAAGATCTGTATATTTGGCTAGTTTTTCAGCTATTGTGTTTTGTAAGTTGTGAGTGTTTGGTACGGCTATGTCAATAATCTGAGCTGTTTTATTAGTCTTGTCTAGCAGAGTAATGTCTGGTCTATTGTAATGTGTTGTACGGTCAGTTAGGATCGCGCGGTCATAGTAAAGCTTGTGTGTTGTGTTTTCAAGAACGGTTTCAGGTTGATATTTATAGTAAGGTGTAGGTGGTGTCGGTATCAATTTATATTTTATTGCTAATTTTTGGTGGATTATATTGGCTATTTGATCATGCCGGTGTTTGTAATCGGTTTGAACTATTGCTTTACACGCCCCTGTGATATGT
Organism: Subacronicta megacephala; assembly: GCA_958496365.1. Taxonomy (NCBI): domain Eukaryota; kingdom Metazoa; phylum Arthropoda; class Insecta; order Lepidoptera; family Noctuidae; genus Subacronicta; species Subacronicta megacephala. The sequence continues at coordinate 5,393,968 of OY292530.1, read as the reverse complement.
TGAATTGTTTCAGATGCACTATTGCATCGTCTGCAGGTATCAGTCGGTATGGGGACGCGCATTATGTGTTTCTGGTAATTACGGGTTTCCATAACTTGGTCCTGTATTGCTATCATGAACCCTTCAGTCTCGGGGAAAAGTTCACCACGTCTTAGCCATTCGTTCGACGCTACCTTGTCGACGTTAGGTTGGTTAAGGTCGTGGCGATGTCGCCCATGTAAAGATTTCTGAGTCCATTCTCGGATTTTGGTGTGTCTATCTGTCAGTGTTTCATTATTTTGTGTTGCTATGTCGAACATATTTAAAGGCGTAAGTTTTTGGTCGTTATATGCTATTGCTTTATGAAGAGTTGATGTGGTACTTTTAGAATGAAAATATTTCCTTAGAGTTGTAATTTGCGTGTTATGTAAGTTTACTATATCTATAATGCCCCTTCCTCCCTCCTTCCTTGGCAGTGTTAGTCTTTGCACACAAGATCTAGGGTGATGCCGTCTGTTTTTAGTTAGTGTGGTATTAATGATACGTTGTAGTTTTTTAAGTTCAGACTTGTTCCAGTTTATTATGCCAAAAGAATAAGTGAGAACGGGGATAGCATAAGTGTTAATGGCTTTTACGGTGTTACGAGCATTTATTTGAGTTTTAAAAATTGTGTTTAATCTATGTTTGTATTGTTTGGTAAGTGAAGCTTTGATTTCCTTATGAAGAATTTGTTTTGATTGAATATGTCCTAAATACTTGTATACTCCACATTCATCTAGTGAACCTATGTTGTCACCTGTCGTCATTTCGTATGAGTGTTGGTAGGTTTTTCCTGATTTCATTGAGTTAATTTTACATTTGTCAATTCCAAACTCCATACCTATATCATTTGAAAAATGTTCAGTAGTGTTGGCGAGTTCAGATAAGTCTTCGGGTGTGGATGCATACAATTTGATGTCGTCCATGTATAGGAGATGATTAATTTTAAAATTTTGCTTGTCAGTTAGTACGTCAGAGGTTGGATCATCAAATTGAAGTAAGTAACCGGATTTTAATGAATTTAATAGGTTTGAAAGAGGGTTTAAGGCAAGACAAAACCATAGCGGGCTGAGAGAGTCTCCTTGAAATATTCCGCGTTTGATCTTTATTGGTTCTGTCTCGAGAATTCCTGTAGGTGTGTTTAAGTGTAATCGTGTCTGCCATTTATCTATTATGTTTTTTAAGAAGTTTGTAAGTTGAGGGTGTATTTTATATATGTTTAATACTTCAAGCAACCATGAGTGGGGAACAGAATCGTAGGCCTTTTTATAATCTATGTACATCGTGCATAAATCTTTTTTCTTACGTTGGACCTGTTTTAGTATGACCGAGTCTTATTATTATTATTATTATTACGCACGTGCGCTAAGTTCTCCGTAACAAGGGAAATAGAACAAAAAAAAATATTTCACTTGGAAATATCCAAATGATTATCTCTTCATCATTATTTAGTTATCTGCACAAAGAAACCTGTCGAAAACAACCACAAAAACCTTTGACATAAAGTTCTATAATAAACAAAGTTAATATTTAATTTAATAAATCTTATAAAGCCATAAAAATTACACTACCACGGCGATACTCAAGTATTCATATTCGCTTGAATTGAAATTAATTTCATCAGTAGGCCACGTCTCATTTCATAAATGGACTTTCAGACGAGGTATGAAAGGAATGTGAAGTGAACGAGATATTGTTAGAGGCAAATGAGCTGAAGCCTCGATTGTTAGTGTCTATTTGTAAAAAATGGGTCGCCATTATTCGGTTGGCGACCTACGCCTTCTATTATGGTGGACTTGATAGTAAACACCGCTTAATTATAAATCTGTTCTTTCAAAAACAGTAGTGGGAGACCATACCATAGATATTATTCATTGATAACCTTGTTGACATATTAATGAGATGTCGGAACGAATTGCTAAGTAAGCGCGATGAAAGACATGGGCCAGGGGCTGCTCTACCGAACCGAGCTATTTCTGTTCCAAGACGTTGACCTGCTCGTATCTGCGTTTGGAGATGCATTCATCGTTTTTCAAATGTTTTGTTACGAATTTACGATCCCTCGCACAACTCTGCCATTACTAATGAAATTTTTATGCGATTATGTCCTGAGTAGACGTCATCTTTATGAATGTGGTCATTCATATTAGCAACGTCATTACCTTCAAACGTGACAGCCATATGATAAATCAGTTTTATCCCGCTAAGGGTCACCCGCTAAGTCCATGTTTGACTATTGTTTGAGTACAATGTGCCCCATTTGCAATTGTTCGGAACAATTTATGACATATAGTTTAGAACCATACATTTTTTTTATTTTAATCTGTAGCCCTGTGTGTACAGGCAGATAGAAAACATTTGGAAATACTATAACAGTAAAACAAGACCACTGAACAATTGTTTGTTTTAATATCAAACAGTAATGATTTCAAAGTTCCGATTCCTGGAAATGAAGCTGTGGATTTAATACGTTGAGAATGAGCTAACAATATTTCGGAAGGCCACTGATTCTTACTTTGTAATGTTGGTCGTTCGCTTTTGGTTGCCGCACGAGTATCGATTTACCCTGCGGCAAAGAACTTTCTGTTAAGTCTATTCATGTTCAAGCTTTAAATCAATAGTTACTAGATAAATGTATGTGTATTTATAGTCTATAATTATGTGTACACTATTGATGCAATTCCCAGAGATCTATGTAATCAGAAAACTTCATGAATAAAGTCATGCATTGAATTTCCTGAAACGATTATTATTATTTAATTTAAGCCTTTTGTTACGGATTTTAGAAATCGGAATAGGTTCCTTTATTCCAACTGACTAACAAACAAAGAATTAACGAATAACTCCACCGTGATGTTTGATGTATGATGGTATAATAAGAAATGGTTGATTTGATGTTTCGTTGTCGGTAATTACAATTTCCCTTTGCACAGTTCAAACTTTTAATATCTTTCGTTCTCTATTACCGTGTTCGTTGATTGCGAACCTCTGTCGGACGTGTCAACTCAAATATTATTCTGATAATCGAATCTCATCGTCGCGTCGGAGTGTTCCGTACGGTCCCCTGGATTTTAACGGACGGTCCCATCTATCATGCAAACGTTAATAATTGAATTTCAACGGCAAACTCTTGGAGCTGTTCCCAGTGACCTCCTGAAATTATCTATTTACTTAACCACCTTGACCGACGGTGTTGACTTAAATTTTTAAGTCTAATTTTTAATGTAATCTGACTAGAGCTCGTACTTCATTTACACTTTGCATATTCATCGACTTTGACTTAGCCATTGTTTTACTTTGGCTTGTTGTTTAAAGGTTTCAATCTTGTTGCTTCATAATTATGTTTTAACTGATTTATTTACTCAAAGAGCAAAATACTATTAAAGCAATGGAGATATCTTAAATATAGCGGAATTTAATTTAATAATATCATTGTGCAAATCAAGTACGATTAATTTGAAATTGCGGAATGTTAGTGCTTAGACAGTTTCAATATTTGGTTAGATTGCGGTAAACAAGCCGACAATACGCACTCGCCGCTTTATCAAAACTATTTAAAGGCATGAATTTTGAAGAGTTATATTTAGGCAAAGTTCGATCTTTATCTTCGCCGCTAGGGGAGGCTATGGGACACATATGCTTCACTTCCGTCATCATTGTAAGAATAACCTCCTCCTTTTTTGAAGTCGTTTAAAAAGTAATTTTTACTTGCGACGAACTCTTTTAAAATATGTTCCCTTAAAGACCTGATAAGATCTTTCTGTTGCAAGTGGTTCGTCTAGCATCAGATCTTTCTGAAGTGCTAGCTGTTTTAGTAGCAACGGACAAATTTTAATACTTTCATAAAGACGGGTACTTAATAACGGAACATATGCTACCACAGCATATCTAGCTCTAACTATGTGTCCTAACCGAACGCTATTGGATTACGTATTAAGACTACAAAGCGATGTAATTTCAGTTGTTACCACAACATTTACAACCTGTTGCGCTCCCCTAATAGAACACTAAATTAGTGCTTACCTTTGTCGAAAGCTTTGCGGAAATCCTTTACAATATCATTTACCATTTGTTTAATCTTTATATCAGTGCGAAGCCTCATTTCCATATACCGAGGAATTTGTTGCTAAAAACTTCTAACAGTTAGAAGTTTTTATTAATAGTAAATTGACAGATTAAGCGCTCAACGGCAATATTAAACCCCACTGATGGCGCGCCTTTGCGGTAAGATCAAGAAATAAGTCTATTGGTGCTAGAAGTATTTAGTTACACCAGTCAAATGCAAATACTTAATATTGAACAATAATAATATCTTCAGTCTAATAATATATCATACAGTTCACAAAGACGCCTGTCAGGCATTACCGTCCGTATTCAACGTCTTGTTTGCGTTGTCTTCTCTGGCCTAAATTTTCCAAGTTGTTAATGAAAAAGCTTCGTCGCCCTGGCTCTCCGTGTAATTTCACTTCAAAGCTGGCTCCGAGGCCCGTTTGTTATTTTCTGTAATCACAAGCACGGAATATATTATACGTTAGGCGCCCTTCCCTTACGTTACTGGGTTGCTGCATTATTACTTTTCCGTGTTCGTTGATGGGTCATCGTGTTAATTACCTTGTGGTAGTTTTTATTATGTCCGTTTCTCATTGTCCCCTACTATTTCTTTGTTGTCTGTATGACGCGAATTAAAACCTCCATGTCACTAAAATAACTTCTTTATCGTAACGATTCTTGGTATCGTTTTCACATTTATTGGCTAATAATTCTCATTTGTTATTAAAGCATCAATTATTTTGATGGTCGCTTGTGATCGCGTGTTGTTTTGACTTCCTGTGGTTCAAAGAAAAGGAGACTCCAATGTCATTTTGCTAGATTTTGACAGCTCACAAAATGTTTTGTACAGGAGCAGACACATTCTTCTATTAATTAATTTTCTCCTCAATTACTAGAAATTATTTTCTTCTCGTTAAATTTTCATTATACAATAGATTCGGTTATTTACTGGAAACGTATTGTTATTCTTTTCCATGACATCCGTACCCTCAACCTTCAAATTATTGCAATCATAAAAGCACGAGTACCTATGTCTGCCAGTGAACGTAAAATGAATTGAATAAGGCATTTCCTAATTGGCGAATTCTTCCAAAATGTTGTGCCTTATTTATATTATAACATTTATATTAGCTTCGTTTGCCTTCAGGGTTACAAGGCTACATCAAAGAACTGTTTTATCGGGATCGGATTTTGCCGCACGCACACATACATATATCCATAATGACATCGAATACGTTTTTTATGCAAAGGTCCGAGTTCTTTCGTTTGTCAGAGATTGATGACATTACAAAAGACGACGACCCTAAAATAGTGTGGACCAAACGGCCTCATAGCAACAAAAAACCTTACCCAAACTTAACCAAACCCTAAAATATTGTACAAGCGAATGAAGAAAGCCATTGCAGAAAAAGTCTTATTGTTACTCCAACTTTTGTATAAACCCTCATTCATAAAAGCAAAGCACATGTACTACCAATATTATGTCCTTAAAAAACATCCATTCATGTCAATTTTATGTCAAGTATTACATGTTTTACACATTACGTTAATATCGCAAAAGTTAATGTAGTTTATACTAATTAGGTATCCTAAAATTCCTGAAGCTTAATGACTTGGTTTTTCTTAGAAACTAATTCAATAATAAATACGCCGAAATTGCTTATGAGTAGTTCACGCATTGATAACAATGCAACCGGTGGACTGAATAAGATCAATATTTATTTTAAAATATTTCTGATAAAATTTGTTATCATAGACTATTGTCTACGATAATACTTACAGCTGATGTGTTTTCGGTGTGAGGGGCGGGATTATACTGACAATCGACGGTTCTCGGTGCAGTCTCCAGTCAGTCAGTAGTTCAGTACTCAGTCAGTAGTTCAGTACTCAGTCAGTTGTGTCGCGTCGTTGATGCCGGTCGTCGCCTCGGATCTCTTATTTCCATCCTTGCATATTACTCCGAATGTTTGAATCAAAGTGTTAAAAACAGTGTATTCTTGTCAAATAGTTGATTTTGTGTGATCTTTACTGTGATAAGTGAAAGCGAATCCTAAATTTTTGCCACTTTTGGAACTTTGTTGCACACCGGTTCAAGGTAAAACTTTCAGGTTATAAAACTCTATATGAGATAGCTACTACTTTTATCTTATCTTTCAATGATTTGGCGCAACATTAACAGGAAGGAATTCCATTAAAATGGGGATTTTGATTGAGCCTAATTGAACATATTAAGATTTTTTTTTCTTGTTTTGGTATAATTTAAAGTGTTTAAATCACACGCCACATTATCAACGTTCCAGTATTTATTGCCGTCATAAACATTTAAAAAGGGGTTGAAATATGTGAGTCGGGCTATTGATTCGCAACCCTAATAAAATTCGCGTATTGAGAGCGGCCCTATTTCATATATTGAGAGGGAACGCGCATTCACCTCGGGCTCACTTTGGATTAAGATCAGTCAATTCAAAGCGTACCATTTATAAAATGGGTATGCCCAAATTTCCTTCATGGGCATATATATTTCTCACGTCTGTTATAAATCTTCCACATTTATCGTATACACTAGATAAGTTTCGTAGGTTTATTCGGAAATTCAATTTATACAGCCTATTCCCTGATTACACCCATTTTTCTTGTTTGCTCATATTATTGTCACAAGCTTGTAGCATCATATCACTCTTTATGCATGATTAAGTCACAGAACTTGGTTCTCGCCAACGAAACTTGATGTGACTCATCTACAATATTTATAGTATAGGTTAATGTATACTCTACGTAGTTTACTGCCCTCTAGGAAACCATCCGGTGTTAGCCACAGCGATAGATTTCTTGGTAGTTAGAAACTGTTGGTTGTCATGACGACAGGCAGAAGGCACGCAACTTCGTCACGCACAGCCGACTTGAATGTTCAGATATAATTCCTGCTATAGGTACATCGACAAATCTTTTGTAAATCCCATCTAAATCTGCCTTAGATTTTTAGTGCATTTTCAGTATTTTGCTATCTTGCTTACACAATACAGATTCGTTTAATTCCTAAGTAATCTTTCACAGAAAACTATCACAGACATAATTAAAAAATCTGATTGAAGTTCCATCATAACCCAGATAATCCATGGCACCATCTAAATTGCCTAGCTATTCTATTTTTTTTTTCGTTACTCCTTTTGGTCGCTTCAGCTGTGAATATTTCTTCCGGTATCAGGCAAGAAGAGTTGGATAGCACTCGCGTTTCTCTCTCTAACGCTAATATTCTTCATATCTATATAACTCAGATAGGATATTTTTGTGAAAACTTAAGAAATCATATTTCTGTATTACAAACTCTTTTCGTAATGGCGTTAGGTGTTGTGGATCACTGAAGAAAAGAAAGGAAGTAAATGTGCTTATTCGGAACACTGAAGTCCCTGAAACAATGGAGGTGGTCCTTCTTCCGTCTGGAGAGATCTAAACCTACACATTAATAATTGTCTATAAGTACACAATTTTTTAAAACATTAGTCAAGTAATGTTAACGCCGTCGTTATTTCGATGTAAGTATTTATTTAGTTCCGTTATTTTACGGTAAAAACAAAGGAATGTATCTATTGTCGTGATGGAAAGATCAGACAATTGCGAAGATACAATATCAATTATCAAAGTTATCAATCTGCGTTATAAATTAAATATTTTAAAGATACTTAGATAGGGCCTAACCGTAGTAGTAAGTAAAGGGCTAACGAAGATTTTAGTAATTTTATTTCCTTTCTCAACTTAAAATGGATATGATATGGGTGAGCCGCTGTGATCATTAAAGGACAGTGTCTTCATATAATGATGATCGAACTTCACTTATAGGTAAGTTCGTTTGTTGTGCTTTTATGCCCAACTAGGATTTCATTATTGAATAATGAGCTACTACCTAAGTACTTAGATTGAATGAACAGATTTTCTATTAATATCTTTCTCATTTGCCAATACAAATTTGCAATTAATTTGTACTTCAGAAAATGCACCGTATTCAATCTATTCCAATTACATCAGGGTATTTTAGAGGATCCAATCCCCAATCCCCTTTTCAATTTTACAGTCTCGTAACAATTATGCGATGAACATTTTCACCCTAGCTACCTTAATGTCTTGTTTAATATTAGCACGGAATTTTGTTTATTACTGGCAAGACATTGGGAGTCGTCTGTGGATTGATAAAACATTGATGAATCATTTTATATGCGAGTTGTGAATAGGACTGATTTATAGTAACGATAATATTTATCAGTGTCGAAATTACAATCTGTACTTATATGTATATAAAACAAGCTGTGAAAAATAAACCTTGTGCTAGTCTTATTGAAATGATTGTATGACTATATTGAACGACATTTAATTATGGATGAGTTCCTCTTCTTTCGATACCACTTGTGTACGTTCCAAGCAATTAGTTTTTAGTATCGACTAGACTATGTCTATGAATTTAAAATCCGTCACAAATGTTTATAACCAGTCATTAAAGCTGACAAAAAGATCGATGTTTCTTTTTAAAAGCGGTTTTCACTTATCGATTACAAGCATTCCTCACTAGTGAAATGCGATCATTTGATATCGTCTTTTCTATTTTCAAACAATAATAATGCTTCGAAGTTTGAAAAATCGGAGTTGATTTAGCAAACCTTTGTCGTAAAGCAACAAAGCGTGTTATCCAATTTCAGCGTGTTATCAAATCCTCCCCTGTAGCCTTTAGCTAGGGGCGGCTTGTGGAATTATAGACATTCGATAAAAGGAAACTCTGATCAAATAAAGATAATGTACCAAATTATATTATTTGCCTATGTGTTGCCTTTCATCTCAAATTTTGAGCATCCCCTTATGTGGTATTTTGACAAAACTCCGTCCTTTTGGTTTACCTACATTACAACTATTTACTATAATTGAAATACTTTTCAGATTGTAAATAAAAATATTACGTCACTGCTGCTGCTACTGCTGGAAACCCACAGCTCACCGGTATTTTTTTAGTCCCATGTAGGAATTGCATAGACCCAATAACACTTTGCTCTACCTGGAGTCGTAAGCGCGACTGCTGAGCTTTGATCATCGCGACGGGGTTTGATTCCCCAGCTCAGCAATAGCGCTTACGACCACTATACTCACGAGACAGTTTGTAAGTATTTGACACAGAAAGTGAAATATTTCACTCTTCTAACAAAAAAATTTTTTGTTGACTTCGACACCTAATTCGGGATGATCATTCAACTGTAGCGAGGAATCTGTCAGTTTTATATTTTTTTCTGTAAACGTCATATCTAGCTCTCAGGTGGACCGTGAAATCAATAGCAACCGCTGAGATTGCGAGAACTACCAACACAGAATGTGGTACCTACGCATCTTAGTATCGATTGTAGCTAGCATCTCCTACTTTATTTCAGAGCAGGTGGCCTTGTTTGTTTATTCATGGCCTAAACACGGTTAAAGGATTCCACGATTTCTTCGTTCGGAATCTGTTTATCTACAATGGTACAAGCTGTTATCGGCAGCCGTTCTACCGTCCATCATAGATTATCGTTACGTTCGTACTAAGATTCGTAGGACTGACGTTGTTGACGCGTACCCTTATCTATATATTCCTAGATAGTAGTGGCTAATTCTAAATAACCGAAATCACTCTTCTTTCTGGATAATGAAAACAATACAACAACGGACAATAAAAAATCTATCCCCTATTTAATTTTGGTAAAGATAACCTAGTAAGTTTGTTTGTTACGCTTTGACGCCAAAGTTTTGGAACTGATTTTGATGAATTTAGATACAAAGATAGATGGGACCCTAGAGACTGATATAGTTATAGGCTACTTCTTTTTGCAACAAAACTTGAAAATACAGAGGTATTAACGCGAGCGAAGCTGCAGGCAAAAGGTTGTTACTTATTTCATAATCATAAGCGATTAATTTGGTTGGCATTTCTGTACCTAATCATCCTTATCAATTTTGTATTTATCCATAGTCCATAAATAATACTAACCGGCGCAATATAGAAAGTAGTAGTAGTACCTAGAACCTGTTCGTTTGTTTGTAAAACTTATCACAAGTATTTTCATCTGCGTCATCAACCCTCGACAACAACGATTTAATGGAGCTGTGTTATTATTTTAATTGGTTGTTTCGTTAGCCACTACATTGTTGACTTTTAACAATGAAAGGAAAATTATTCCAGTCTGATAAAAATTCTTTTAAATAAAAGAGGGATTTTTAACACATTTTGGAAGTCAAGAGCTGTTATATGCCCATAGCCAATACAAAAAGAAGTGAGAGCATTATGAAAACTTTGAATAAATTAGGTTGTTTAGTTTGCACTAAGATTGCCTCCCAATTTATTCTGAAGACAAATAAATTCGCATTACAACATTGCTTGTGGGCCCATAGATTACGCAGCCTGGAACTCTCGACTAAATGCTTAAACAACTTGTTCATAGAAGGATTAGAAGTTTGGAACAGACTTGAGACTTCTTTGGAACAAGCGTCAACTTACCTACTGTCCTCTCTATCCATTAATCCTCCTTGCCTTTTTCAACTTAATTGAGGTCAACTTCCAGTTTAACCAAATGCTTCTGAATATCAGTTTATTGCACGACAAAGTCTTAGTAAAACATATTATCTATACTAATACTATAATTATGTTATTTATAATATTATAAAGCTGAAGAGTTTGTTTGTTTGTATACTTGAACGCGCTAATCTCAGGAACTACGGGGCCGATTTGAAAAATTATTTCAGTGTTAGATAGCCCATTTATCTAGTAAGGCTATATATCATCACGCTGAAACCAATAGGAGCGGAGCATACATGAAAAATGTTGCAAAAACGGGAAACATACAAATGCAGAAAAGCCGAGAAATCACGCGGGCGAAGCCGTGGGCGAAAAGCTAGTAATATGTATACCTAAGTAGATTCAAGTTCTTATCTTTATCCTTGTCTTTACAAACCTTTAACCTGCTCAGCAACTTTACATTTTGAATGTAATGGGCAATATCTGTTTTTTTAAGTAAATTTCCAGTCGACCTTTCACGTCCTTTTGCAATCCCCTGATAATGGAGCCAGTACTGCGACAATGAATACAAAAATTCTCAAACAATCGACAGATAGGTAGATAGGTATTTCCGATGTAACTAAGTACATTACATAGATCCAGTATCAGAGTTATTCCCCCACGATTCACGCAGGGGCGCTGGCGCGGCGATTAAGTCAGTCACCTCTCGTTATGCCTTACAAAGAAGAAGTCGTTATCCAGTAGACATTAATACCTTGTTAATAATGTATGTCCATTCGTTTGTGTTTGTTTTCTTCTTCGTAACAGCATAGATACAATGTCTCTGCACACTTTTTACTTAGGTAGGCGACAACTAATCAATGATCAGAGCATTCACATCGCGTGCGTAATTTTAAATATGAATGTTGTAATCATTACAAATTACTTTTTAATATTAGTTAATCAGTTGTTAAACAACTTAACGGAATGTTAAACATGAGATAAGTACATATCTATTTGTTGCTATACAAGATTGGAATATTTGAGTTAATCTTAAATATGCAGTTGGAAGAACATTTAAATTAACATTAATTACTCTTTGCTAAGAAGTCTGGTCAGCTAAGCATCTCAAATTAAGTATATGGAATTTAATTAACTTCATTACTTTAGTTAAGTAGTTTATAAATTACCTACTTAGCTTGCTTTGGAAGAGTTACCACAACGCGAAAACTATTTTAAAAGTTGGGAGCAGTACTTAGAATATAATATATACTTATAGCAGGATGTTCGCACGGCTACACATCAAGCTTTACAAAACCAGCATAGGCTAGCCTTGATTTGTACGGAAAATATTTACAATGGTATTCAGTCTTAACTGAATTTGTATAGCTTGATCCGTAGCCGTGTGTACTCACGATCACGATTAGATACATATTTCGAGGCACAGACAAGATTATATATCTTTTTTAAACTAATAGACCTGACATTATTCTGTCCGAACTTGATCGCAGCTCCTTCTACCGTGTATTTATATTTTTAAGGGAGGCACTTTGTCCTTGTAAAATCAGATGCATCTGGAAACCAACCCCAACACTACCAGCATGGTTGGGAAAAAGCTATAGATAATCATAATTAGTTCAATTGATTTGTCTGTCAACGCTCACATTTCATGTCACAAACACCATTGCAACATCCATATAACAACAATTAATTAAGTCAATTATTCATTTATACATACAATGGAAAATAGCACGCACTAATGCTATTAACCCGAGTGAACTGGAAGCACCATTATCTAATATAGCGATGTATAGTATAGCATTCGCTATGCACTTTAGTAATAGTCTTAGTAATGAGTGTTAATCGTCCGTTGCCGTGCCCTGTTGTGTACCAAACGTGCATGCATGATCTAAATAACATGAACTACATTCCGGTATTATGTCACTGACTAATATAATATTAATCAAAAGTTTTTTGCGGTTCGGACGGACAATGTGGAGCGCTGGACACTCAATTCCTCCCTTAGTCCTCTTCCTTGTCCTTTTCTCCTTTCCCTCGCCTTTTCCTTAAATAGGTATGGCAACGCATCTGTAACTCCTTTGGTGTTGCAGATGTCCATGGGCGGCGATACTTACCTTTTAGCTTACCATTAGGTGAATCGCCTGCTTGCTTTGCCGAGTTATCCCATAAAAAAAATGATACCTTTCGGTTAGATTATGCTCAGTTCTATCGTAACGAATAAGGTCGAGTTTGTGGAATTCCCATCTACGAACCGAAGAAACGATGATCCGTATTGATTGATTCAGACCAATTTATTCTCCAGTGGTAGCGGTGTGTGTAAGCTCAGCTGTGACCTGCAAAACATGTTATAGCTTAGTAGAAAATACTTACTTTTTCTACATTTAGCTGGAAATGTTACAACCGTTTTAATAGAAAACAAGAATTTTGTTATAAAAGAAATCCTCAGTAACCACAAGGGACACCAGCAGCAATGAATATTTTATTAAAACTTTATTCCCTTGAACAAGAAAAAACGCCGTTTATTTTTGTTTTATCTCAGCCTCTTTCAAAGTTTCTTGCGTCGTCCCCTACCGTCCTTCCAATCTTACACGGTTTGTCGTGTCTGTCGTAATCGGGTACTACCTTTAAATTAGAGATTGCAATAGCCATACATAATTCGCGGAGATCACTGGTAACCTTTTAGTACAAAGGACATGAGTAAAATAACCTTTTAGATTAGGTATAGTTATGAGTCTCGACTCGATCAAAGAGCAAACGAAATAACAGTAATTACCCTTATCGAATGGACGTTTACGTTTTAACAAAGCGTGCAACCGAAAGAGTTCAAAGCACCAGTAAAGTGCGGCTGTATAACTAGTCAGCTTAGTGCAGGGCAATATGACGAATCGTGAGCCGAGTTGAGTCGAGTCGAGCGCATGACAGTTCAGTCACACCGATTAATTTGGCTAGGAACCGTCGGTGCGTGGAGCCGCGCCCACAGGCCGCCTGGTAAGGCAGGATTACCCCCCTCACTTAGATACAGAGATGACAACGGCCTTGTGAATGCGAAATCGTTTAACCGTAACTGAGTTTCTTTGATTGAATACATTTGTTGGCGTCTGCATCTCTAGTTTTTTGGTGGCCAAAAACATCGTGTGATAGATATTTTTTTATAGGAATGTCACATTCACGTTTGAATGCAGCAATAAACAGCATAATGTTAGTCAGTATACACTCATTTAGTATACTTAATTGAGGATGAAACTCAATACTGCGCGGTTCAAATAACAGCCAGTCAATGTCAGTTTTTGCGGGTGAAGCGAAATGAACTTCAAACAAGTCTTTGTCTCAATTTCACTACAACGAACGCTGCGCTATTTCCTTCATATTGATTCTCATTCTGTCAATCAAGCAAGCAATCAGCACACACGTATTTTTACGCTGAGATCTTGTTACTCAAGCTAGTTTGCTTGTTATTCGCTGTAGTCGACGACGACATTGACGAAAATCTCATATATCAAACTTGTGCCAAGTTACGCTATGCGAAATACGCGAACGTACAGATTCACAATAGTACATAAATTGTACGTTATCTGACAGTGTGATATGTTCGGCGTCAATTTCCCTTTTACCTAACCGATAAGCGTGAATCAACCTCGCAGAATCCGACCTGACGAAGCAGTTATGTTTTTTGCAGCTTGCTCCAACTTACACTGGTCGTGATTCGAATAATAAAGTGGGCGGATACGCGCACGGTACCGTAATACAAGGTAATGTAATCATGTTTACCGCATCCATTCTAAGCTACCGATTTCCGTTTATTGCTAGCGCTTATCCGTGTCTTTACTTTCAAAATATTTAAACACTTTTTATAGAAATACAGTGTTTGTTTGTACAGTGTCATTATCGCCGGCAGTGGGTAATTTACATATCCATAAAACGGGCCCACAGCGGTTGCGCAAGCGATGCGACGACAATTGACCACCGGTCCAGATGACATCACTACCATGCCTCCACTGGCAACGTGTCGTCTCTAAACATACTTCCATAGTATCGACATTTGACGATGTCGCAACACCCATCGGTAATATATTAATGTAGTCCACCAATTTGTAATTATCTACGGTCTGTTGAACTTGTTTGACAGTGTCGTCGTTAGGTTTTTTATTCATCGATAGTTGATAGTATCAATACGGCACTGCTGAGCTGAAACTGACATCAATAAACGAAGTGTACATTGGATAAAATTTTAAGGATTAAGGAGGAGGAGGTAATCGAGCTCCTGAACTGCGGCCGCGCCAGAATTTAATTGAGTCATACGTACCATACTTAATTAGTATGAAGTATCAATAAACTGAATCTAAACGACCGCTTACACATACTGGCGATACCCCTATTATCAATTTCTTTTAAATTGGCCTTTATATTTATTTCAGTAACAGCTGCTATCGATTTACGAGCCAATTAAAACGCTGTAAAGATTTATCGGTTCACTCATAAATTGTAATTGTGTTAAATATTTGGTGACACTTTGTTATATCGAAGAACCACTTTTGTTAAATTATTCTCAAACGCCCAACTAATTTCTAGGAGTTAATGCGTTTGTTGGACATTTTTCATTTTATCGACAGGCGTAAATTATTAGTTGAACCGTTTTATAAAATATTACTTTTAACTGTCATTTCATAATACGAAACGTTTCAGGGCGTGGGATTCATAACTAATCCCGAAAAAATAGCTTTATTTAAATGTATTCAAGAAAAACGTAAAGAAAGGACTTACAAGAAGCTTATTACGTGTTTAACGTTAATCCATGCCTATGTCAAAGGTATCACTTGAGGTGTTGCGTAGTTACACAAATAATGATTCACGCCAACTAACTGACATGAGATCATGCTGAATCACTAAACCTTGAATTAAACTTAACTCGAGGTTTTACTCACAATTACCTTAAAAATCTCACACATCGGACCTCCAAAGCGAAAGCACTGAAACGAAATGAAATATTTAGCAATTAACTCGTTCAGAAGAGCGTATAACGGGTGTTTACAGCAAACGTAGCAGCAAAGAGCGGTTTACATACATTTAGAACCGCTGCAAACCAAAGGAAATTGCGAAAGTTTTTGGAATGAATATGCGAGGAGGTTTTAAATGGTAGTAGCGTTGCGGGCGGTGCTGATAAGCGTACGGATACACACGAATCCTTTTGCGCATGCACTCGACTGCATACTGTTAATTTGTTACAAACTCCTGTTTATAAAATCCTCCGATAGGATTGTTTGAATTGAGCACCCTTTGTTTCGACGTAAAATATTAATTCTCATCTTGTACTTACAATGTAAAAGCGTTGAATCAAGCTCATAAAGAAATCATTTCACTCTCAATCCGCCGTCTAAGATTGAAATCCCTTGTTCGTTCTGTTCTCAAGTCATAAAATACATCCCGCGAAGCTTTATTGTTTATCAAACTCTTTTTATATGTATTGGATAAATTCTTAAGTTCCCTTTCACAGATAGGTACAGCTGAGTTATCAAATAATTTTGAAATGCAAACGACCCTACCTGGGTCTGTGTTTTTTAAAAGTCGCTAATTTTTACACAACCGATAGCTGCCTTAAAAATAACAGTACGCACGGCTACAATTCCGGCCTCGCATTGTACGGAAAGCCTCTACAATTCGAGGTTAGTCTACATTGTATATGTAGGGGTATAGTTTGATGTGTCGCCATGTGTACATTACCAAAACATTGCAAATTAATACCGGCTCTATTCTTCCATATGACGTCATAATTCGCTATCACAAGCGTAAAATGAAGTTAAACTATAAAAGCAGTTCTTATAGATTGCTATTATTATTCATCGCTTATCGAAATGAATACAAATGGGTTCATCATCATCCCTTCACTGTACCTAAGTACCTATCGGGGACTATTGTACCAGAACCAATCTTTGTCTCTATGCTCTTTGTCCCTTACGAGGAAAGGCCACCATCAAACGGATCCTGCTCTGAATATATTATAAGGTCTGACTATAACCCATACCTTCTCTTTCTTATATTTCACCAATTATTACACTCTTTCCTGTGAAAAGACTGCAATAATTGGCCATCATCTCCCTGCTTGGGTCATAAGTGACCGCATTGTAATCCTTCCTTTGCATCAAGCTACTGTCTACATTAAAAAGATACACCGATGCAAAGATACAGTATACCGAAGTACAACTTGACAAAAAAAGTAGAATAAACCAGTTCCTCAATGCACAACTTGTAAAGGTTATCGTTGGGGATCTTGAAAGTACTTTTGCGAAGAAGTGGCAACGTGAAATAATTTGCGTAATACGACCATTAACTCAATACGGGTGCAATACAAGCCGTACCGGTCTGCTGCTCAGTGGATAGGTGCACTATCCCAGAAAAACAACATTATTTGCATTATTCTGTGCATAAGTGAATTATTCTTCCAATACAAAAATATTTAAAACAATAATTCCAATGACTTATTCATAGCATGGTTGTGCCTGAACTGGGTCAGGATTGAGTCAGGCTGAGGATAAAGTTGGCAGGCAACGGATGTAACGCCGAGTCGACTGTCCAACAAACTTGTAATAAAGCCACGGACCAATGCTAAATGCTATTTGCACTGTTCGACAAAGCTTAGTTTTGTTTTACCTGGAACAGTGCGAGATAAGTACTGAGTATGGTAATAAGTATTGGTTAATTGCGATCTCGCAATGCGGGATTCCAATTCGTTTAACAGTCTATGGGAACTATTATCACAATACAAAAAAGGTAAACTAAAACTAGCAATACAGATTCAATTTCAAATGTTTTTATTTGTACTTGCTTAAGTTCTGAAACACTTAATAAAACATAAACATACCATCACGCCTGTATTCCCCGAAGGGTTAGGCAGAGGTGTACTTAATGTACACCCACAGTTCGCCGGTATGTTTGGGTCCCATGTAATAGGGGGCGAGCCTATTGCCATTCACCGGGCACAAATCCAGACTCCGAGCTGCTACTGAGAATTCATAGAATAACTCAATAACACTTTGCTCGACCTGGGGATCGAACCCAAGACCTCTAGCGTAGCAGTCGCGATTGGGACCACTAGACCAACGAGGCAGTCGCGAGGCAGACTTAATAAAAATGAAAAATATTTATTTTCTAGGAAAGTTTTACACTTGGTTGAGGCCCTAGATCCCACACTAGGATTCCCTGTGTTGTGGGATCTAGGCTCTGTGTACCGTTTACAGTATTTGACGTATAGTTCGCTACAACAAGGTTTTTTTTTATAATAAGAATAGCAAACCGGTTTTATTTTTGTTTAAACTCGATTAAGTTTACTGAAACAGCTGTGTTTAATTTTATTTCTTAAGATAAAGCTATCGTAGATACCATAATGCCGCAGAGTTGAACTCCAATCCCGCAATAATCCCGCGGGATTGAAACACTGCGGCACTTCAATCCCTGCCTACGTCAAAATACCTGTTAGAGTGTTAGCTATCTCTCCGAAATGTATAACAACCCGATTAGTAGAGTGTTAAACCCGCTAAGTATAACATTAATTATTAATTTCTTTCATTTACTTGCAAAATGAGGATATTTTTATAACATTCTGCAAACGCATCTTTTGTGATAAGTAGAGGAGAAATTTATGAAATATGGATATTGTTATCCAAGACTCAAGTAGAATTTATAAATAAAAGTCCTAACGTTGTCGTCTATATAATATAAGTTAAGGCGACCTCGAGATTAATTACATTCAAAGGCGGCTATGTTATTTCGTGTTAATTTCTAAAAAGATCTCATTTGAATAATGGCATTTTTTTATCTTTCCAGGTCAAAAGTTCCTGAAACGCCGTCCATTGCGGCTTTAATTTAAACAAGTAAGTGTTATTGAACTTAATCTTTTGTTAGTTTCTAAACTTAAGCTTTACAACCTAATCGTCGTTATGGATATACTATATGTTTTTTTTTTCTATTGTAGGCTTCTGTTGTCGTTTTAAAGCGGATTTTTGAGGAATATTTTTATTTCTACGGAAGACATAATGTCTGTTAAATAATGTACTTATATTCGTAGATTTAAATACAAATCAATAGGCTTTAAATACGATGAGATCACAAATACAGTACATTGACTAAGCTTCAAGTCGAATTTGTCATGGTGCCCACACTAGGCAATGTCTGTATTGCAAGAGCAATGTTTTGACTATTTGTTTAACCTAGTAAAATCATCGCAACATTAGCCTCGTGGGTATCAATTAGAACTAACTCATGCACATCTGTTTGCCCCATTTTAAAATGGACCACAATGGCACATAAATAGCGACAGATTGGCAAACCCATTGAATTCAGTCTACCTTTTGTTTTATCTGCTAAGCCTTGACGCTGCTTCGATCCAGCTAGGCACACTTCTATTGTAAACTTCTTCGGTACCTACCTACTGTTTTTTTTTCTTTTCCTGTCAAAATACATAATACAACACTAACACTAATATGTTCTCTGATTATTATTTATTCAATAGTAGTAGTGGTATTAATTTTTTTGTTTGTAGATTAATCTTATCATCACCCATTTATCTAAATTATTTGTGTGTTCTCTCTCCTTTCCAATCTTGAACAAAGCTGGCCTTGCTTATTTTTTATTATTTTTTAGCATTAAATATTGCGAAATTTTCACAAAGAAATGAATTTTCTAATTAAAGAAAATTTCTAGTGAAAGAAAAATTCGATCTCAGGCAGGGTTTGAACCTGCGTCCCTCTGGTTAAGTACACCAGACGCTTTACCAATTAAGCTACCGAGACCACTGCCTGTGATGTCGAATTTCTCTTCCACCCATTTTTCTTATTCCCAAATGAACAATACTTTGCATCACGAAATCGCAACAAAGTTATTCAGTTTTAACTGCCTCCTAATAAAAAGGTGCATTAAACCCAGCGCTTATGATTGCAGAACATAAATGTTGGATTTCGTTTAATAAAGACTGTCGTAAATCAGTTTTAACGGCGTCTGACTATAGTGTCCAGTATCGCTGCAATATCCCTGTACTAAATGCAGCTCAGATTTTCATGCAACATTCCACGAATAATACTTAGAAGGTGCCACATGTGTTTAGACTTCATATTCTTGATAATTGAAGTGAGTTTTCGAACCTAGATTCAGTTTATGGTAACATTAGACAATTACTTACCGCTATCGTTATTTCGATGTAAGCGTCTAATAAGTTCGGGGATTTCACGATAAGCACAAATACATATGTTCTATCTACCATTTACAAATTAATTTAAACTTCGAAAGGTAGTGTTTTCACAAGAAACATGTCAATACACATTTCCATGATAACTGTTATTATTTTGTTTTGGTCGTTATTTCTCTAATCATAAGACATGTTTTAGACTATAACTCCATGTACGGAGCTTAGTTTCCTTAATTTATGTTGTTTTTAAATAAATGTGATTTGGGTTTTGTTAGAGGACATGTTATTGGATACATGTCCTCTAACTACGGAGCTTAGTTCTCTAGTAACTTCTAGCAAAATGGTGGATAATATGCATTTTATACTTTTTATAGGTGATTTCTTACAGTGTTCACGCTTTAAACAACAGGGTAACAAAACCAAAGCTTTCTTTAACTAAGTATTAAATTTTTTGTACAGTTTTGCTACATTTCCCGGGAATACAAAAGATCCCAATATCTATATGTAAATCAGCGTCGTTGTTAACCTACGTGGGGTTCAGCGCCTTGTCTAGACAGGCATTGTCCTGGTACACAAAAAGCCTCCCCAATTTGCACACTAATGTATTACATAAACAACTATTTACATTAACATGAAAATGTCTACTTTATTCTCGCAGTAAAACTCTCCACATTAGACAAAACAAATAGAAAAGTTATAAAACACCATAAAAAGTGACTTTCTAACCGATTTCTGAATTTTATATAAATAGATTTTATTTTCAAACTTCACTCTACAAACCGGCGTACGACCTAAATATGGTTCTTTAAAAATCCGATTCGCTTACCTAAAATTTCAATGGCTTCCCTTTTAATTAATTTCAGTCAAATAAATGGTTTTTTTCCATAGGCTATTTAAATTTCATCCCACCAATATCTGAAGCACAACAATAAATCATCAGGATGCGAATAAAACTTGAATTCTGTTCGATAACAATCTATCTACGGCCAGACAAATAAATCCCCTTTCCCCGAAATAACTGGCCATAAGGGAGAGGTGTTTTGGGGCCAGTGTTGTGTAAATCACAGTCTGGTGCAGCGGTGTGGTCCGCCCCTGCGTGGGTACACATGGCGACGACTGTATTGCAGCATGGCTAAATCGACAAGCGTACAGTCACGAGCATAAAGTATACCAAGTAAAATTCGAAACGAGAAATAACATTTTGCAACTTTGGGATAACACCAATATGATAATAATATTTTTGTTTAAAGCATAGGCAATTTGAGTCGCACATTACTAGTATTCTTGTTAAACCCTCGTGCTAAGCTGAAAGCTTGTGTTACGAGTGGGTTCACATTTGTAGTGCAATGGGTGGGTTTTGAACCGGCAACCACATGATCGCAAGGCCGACGCCCTAGCTATTAGGCTACCGCTTAATATTAGTTCTAAAATACTATGTTTTTTATGATTACATAAACGATCAATACTGGAAGAGAAAAATTGCTTTTGAAATTTACAGTCAAATTCAATACCAATTTATTGATGCTTCTGACTGTACATCCGAATGACAATGTTTCTTATGACGACTGAAGTATACGATGCTCTAGTTTCATTTTATGCAGTAATTTCTTGTTGCTGTGAAAGATCTTTGAAAGTTGAGTCTTTTTCTAATAGAACAATAGTCATACCACTTGTCTTTAAACCGTTAAACGTACTTATAATTCTAATTAGAAAAGATACCCTATATCTATTATAGTTAGGTTATTACGGGTGTAGTCAGTACTTTCCAGTGTGCATTATACATAATATACTTAGTACACTAAAATTGACATGTGTGTATCGCCTCGAGAATCGATATTGTGCTGTGCCTGCTGTCTGTTTAGACAACTGCTCTAGGTTTCAGCTAGTTTCTACGTCACCATTATTACTTTTTTTGTCGTCAAGCAGATTGTTTATTGACCTACATTTTATTGCCACTATTTAAAAAAAAGTCTTTTGAGCACAATAGTTATTTCAACAAAAATGTTGCATTTCCTACTAAAACCTTTTACAGGAAGTCAATAAGTCGCTCATTCAGATTATTCCAAATCTTATAATTCAGAACACGCCTCTTCCATTTTGGTTTCAACATAACGGCACAGTACGAATATATATAGGTACATATTCACATTCTTCACGCGAACTCCCCTACATTTCGTCTTATTTAGCGAGTTTAATCTCTTTGTCTCATTTACTTCAGACCGTCTGACTTTGTGTTAAAACTTTGTTTTCGCCTCTCGTCGCTGGGACAGTGTGACATTGCCGCGGCAATATCGCGTTTGTTGAAATAATATGCCCGTTGGTTCAGACGGTCGTGTTATTTTATGGAAGTGGTATTGCGACCTGGTTTTTGCGCACTGTGTACTGTGAAAATATTAGACTTCTAAAACGTAGAAATGCTCTAGAGGATTCAATAGATTGAATAATTATGCCATCTATAATAGTTATTTTATTAGTCTTTGATCGTGTCTAGATGTTTTTTTATAGGTACTTATAACCCTTTGGGCTTTGAAAATGTCTGTCTCCTGAAACCATATAAGTCCAACCTTCGTCTGGGCTATAAAACGGTAGTGGCTCGTAGACGGCGAAGTTTTGTGGATTTATGTTTAAAATATTTAGATTTTCTGTCTACTTGGTGTAGGTATATATGGATTATTTAAGTTATCTAAAAATGTTATCCACTCACCCAAGACTTTTTTGACAATAGTGACCCAAAAATGCTCATAAAATATACAATAGTTAGGTACCGACATCATTCAATGTGTAAACATCTCTGCCAGAGATGAAACCGCTTTTTGCTCCACTTTATTTTTAATTTATTCACAGCCAGTAGTCCACCTTAATGAATTCCTCATTGAATTGAAGTTTAATTAGTCGTACAGCAGTCTATTGTGTCTTTATAGTCTTACTTTGATTAATTGTTTTGAAATGTGATAGAATGTGTGTAGTATTAATAACATGCGTATAGAAACGTTGGCCAACAATATATTTAAACATACTGTCATAAATCGAAGGTATACGTAGGCACAGCGGCGTAATTTACGAGTAGGCTATAAAACCTCGCCTGAAAATAGATGTGCCATTTTAATATTGTCATAAAACCAAAGGTTACAATTTTACCTGTTTTAATACGTCGAGGCCGGAACACAATTCTCTTGTAACCTAAACTGTATCGTGTTCCGCAAACAATCAGGAACGCGAGTGACAGCCTCTTTCGAAAACTCAATTAAGAAGGCTCGTAAAACGCCCCAACCCCGACTTCCTCGTACCGTTACGGACCGCCAATTTATTAGACGAACCACTGAACTATGTTTTGTACGAATGACGTAAGCTATTGATTTTGTACTTCCAAGATTTTGGTCCGCCCCCTATCACAAAAAACGTTACGACGGTGACGTTCCAAAAAAGAATCGTGTATTTTTTTTGGCTCTGTAATTTATCAGGACGACATCACCTGCACAGTTTTGCACCCCATAGTGCTCAAAACAATACCCCCTTTTGCCCTTTGCGATTACACACAATAGTCGCTTGGGTGGGCTCCTATCGATGACTATCGACTGACGTGAACGTAGAACGATAAACACACGGGCGCAGAGACACATGCATATTTATAGCGGCTGGATACTGGGAACTATGACATTACGATGCACACAAGCGCAAGTGCACCACGTGACTTCCGCTGTCGAAATAGATTGACGCTGTGTCCGCCTTCGTTACAGGTCTCATCTCAACCTAAAGATAATAACACTTCTGAGAATTTTACCTTGTTACGTATATCAAAATCGAAGAATTATACTAAGAATGACTAAGACATGTGAATTCGACCTTACAGGTCCTGTCACCGAAAGCTCTTTTAGACCGGGTTCAAGCTATCACACTTGACAGTCATTTGGGCAATCATTTGCACTTTAACCAGCCAACTTTTGTGCTTATCCCCTAATTTTAAAGTTGCAAGAATCAGATTTAGGTGGTTAGCTCTGTCTCTCCTATCTAAGTTATAGTCAGAGTACCTATCCAAATATATTAGTATCATTAAGTACTTAGTTGTAATGACAATTTTATTATTTGATCTGCAACGGAGTTTCTCTACAGCGTCAGCTTGTTTATTTATTCTTATACATCCCGTTCCGTTTCCGTGAATCTAAAAAATAACACTTTGGAAAGCTCTGACAGGCGGATTTCGAAAAGCACCGAAGTTCTATCGCTTACAGTAAGGAACTTATAAATGAATTCTGTGAATGTTTATTGTGCTTTTGATCGTTATAAGTGCCCATATACAAAATAAATATCAACTTTATTTAGAAACTCAAAGACAATCGATCACAATGTTGACCTAAAATTGTAGGTAAAGCAAGTAAAAAATATTGAGGTTAACTTAATAAGTAGGTATTCAGAAAATAATAATTGACAGTTAAGAGCAATTTTCTTAGTATTCAGTAGAGTACCTTATTATTAATTCCATTTTAAGAAGAATCGTGTCTGAAACGAGTTTAGTTGTGCACGGATAGCATCGTTCACGCAAATAACGTTTCAGAAGTAAATTCAATATGATTTGGTGGGTTATTCACTTTATGGCGAGCCTGATTACCGGCTGACCTAAATACGCGGCACGGAAAGTAGTGCCGTGCTCATACCCCTGACGACATGGCGGCAGTTAGGTAGTGGTACTGCGAAAGTTCTCGTATATAATTCTCTAAATATAAAGTATGGTTTTGATTCCCGATAGGGCAAAGAAGCGTCAAGTTCTTATAGATTATGTTGCCTTAGGTACCACATGTAAGAGAGGGAATTGTGGTATATTCACTAGAATATATAATGTGGTTTTATCAATATGCCTCTTTGACTTGAGACATTAGTAAAAAACCAGACTCAAAATCATCGAAACACAAAAAAGGTTTGATAGATTGTATATCAGCACCCCAAGCAATAATGGGGTGCAAATATTATACAGTAAGGGGATCTCCTTTGAATGATTTTCGATCGCCTACACCCTTCAAAACGCGGCTCATTATTTCAATTTTCTATGAGTAATAATAAATAACATTTATTTTCAGTTTTTATAAAAAAAATAAAAATGTTGATTAATAAGCATTAGGTATATTTAAATAAGGGAAATAACATAATGAACGCGATATCATTTACGATTAATTAGCGAATGTTTGTTAACTGTTACATATTTAATTACGTGTACTACTATTTTATAAAAAATATGCAATACTATTTCTTTTTAGGACATGAAATACTATTTCCGAGGCCTGTGGTATTGAACAGAAACCTCTTCATACTTGGTATACAAACACAGACGAGATTTTGTCGGGGGGGAAAGCTCCATTGTGGTAACCCGCTTTTGTTGTCGGTCCCCTTACGATCCAAGGGTAAGCTGCCGCAGTGGTTGCCTGCCTTTAACACGCTTACAAACTTGAAATTGTAAGTTCCTGTTCCTAAGAGGCATTTCACTCTTGACGAATAGCAAAATATTTTAGAAACTCATTACATCCAATTAGTACCTAATGACTCAAGAAAGGAAGAGAAGGGCTACTTAAGACAGGAGCCAACGAGACAGTTGTTGTTGAGACAATCGTTAAAGGAAGCTTATGCCCCTTAATGCAATAAGATTATTAATGAATAGTATAACACAATTATAATTACTTTCTAGTTTCAGTGTAATTAATAGTTTTAATATTGTTATTATTTATTTATGCTTTGCCTGTTTGGTCACCTGAATAGTGTGCCTGAATCTATCTATTCTAAGAAACTCAGCAACATTTTGTTTTTGCTTCATAGGCACGACTTTGTTTATGTAAGAAATTAACAACAATTTATAACATAGTATACAAAATGTTTGTCGTGTCAGGCTAGAAGAATGTCAGTATTGCTGGTATAAACTGGGCAGTAGTAAGACCTACTTACCAAAGCTTCTTACAATAATAAACACTCTATCTTCAACAATTATATCACATTTAGACTAAAGTATTATCTGGCTCCCAGAGGTAGTCTTTTAGTCTTCTAGGTAGATGTGCCAAGCGGTTTTACCCGCCTAAATTTTGTTTTTAAAGGCTCTATATTCGGTTTTTATGTGACTCGAAGTTTATGTGGGTTATTCTAAAACCTATTCTGTGTCTTTTCGAAATCATACTAGTAAACTTGATAACTTATCATATCGGAGATTACAAGTGTGATAATAGTTTTTTTATAATAATTAAACCCAAACTAGGCATAAATTGTATAATAATAAATAGATAATGATTTGCATAAAGTGTATCGTTATAAGCACAGACACCAAATGTACGAAAACCAATTTATTTTTGTATACGATTTCAACATACCAACATGTGTAGTCCAAAATTATAACTTTACATCTAAGTAACACTGTATTAAATGACAGACGAGTACACTTTAAATGAAAGTCCTCCCGTGTCCTCTCATCTTTTTAAACGTCGAGGTCGACTTGATAAAAAATTGACCGATCGAATTTGATTAACCGACCGATCCCTATATACGCACATTTGCCTCGGGATTTTACCCTCCGCTGGATATTAAAAGCAAACAAACTTAAATGTCAGTATAAAATTTAGAAACTTCTAGGTAAAAAAATGGTGATGATAAATTTTAAATGTGTATTAAAAACATAATTAAACGTTAATGATATGAAAAACGGTTCATACTTGACCGTTTAGCGCGGAGGAGTTTCCGCGTGGCGCGTTCTTCTTGAAAATAATTGGAGTGGTCGAGTTATGTCCACGATTTCAGGAATCGTCATAAATCATTTTTAACGAGTCTGTTTATCTTTCATAAAAAAATGTTTAGACTTTTATTTCCTTAAATTACCTTTAATAGGTATGCTTCGTTACTTTCCGCGTTTCTGTAATTCAAAGAAATTAACATAGTATCTTCGTTATTTGGGCCTTGTCCCCGGAGATTCGTACATAAGTATTTGCCTTCCAGATTACTATTTCTTGTTAACTAGCGACCACGCCTAAGTCTCGTTGTCTCGGGAGTTTTCTCAGGGGTTAATCGCCTGTTCTTAAATAATAAGACAATTAACTCGAACTCATTAAAGTATATTTGGAATTAAACGTTTGCTCTTACAATATTGGCTCTCGTCTCGAGTGGTTGTAAAGTAAAAGCCACATTATTCTAAAAGGGATATAAAAGTATTCCCTGAAGTGGTTTCGCGACAGCATGCTAAGCAAAGCGGGGAGCGTTCAAAAGCTCATTCTATTTGTGTCCAATCATTATGCGCCAACACGCGCCTTTAACTGTGTAACAGTACCCGAGTCGTTTCCGTTTGCCCGCCCTTCTCTTTCTTCTTTATTACCAAGTCATTTGTACACAATATTTAACGAAAAATTATCTAAATTTAAACGCGGCATCGAGAGCTAAACAATGTCTAAATTATCACCCCCTGCTGTTAAACATTTGGGATACATATTTCGTTGAAGTTATGACGAAAATATGCATTTCTACTTTACCAACGTTGTAGGTTCCTTGTAAGTAAGCACTTCTTAATAGAGGTCGACAATGTTTAACAAGCGAAACGCCTGATAGTGTCACTAGAAATCGATGGAAATCTTAACTTTTCTTGACCTTGGCGGCCCTGTCAGACAAAAAAGCCTCTTGAATCTTTTATCGTCATCTATATATTGGATATAGGTATACTTGAT
Organism: Subacronicta megacephala; assembly: GCA_958496365.1. Lineage (NCBI taxonomy): Eukaryota > Metazoa > Arthropoda > Insecta > Lepidoptera > Noctuidae > Subacronicta > Subacronicta megacephala. The sequence continues at coordinate 5,366,520 of OY292530.1, read as the reverse complement.
CACTTTAGTTCGCTCTTTGTCTATCTCTTCCGAAGAATTCTAGCTTATTCATGTTCTAAATTACAACTAATAGTGAGTGGTACAGAGTTTCCAGCATCATGCATCCACAAACCTAGTAGCAATAAATAAAGCTAAATTGAATTACCTACCTGCAAGGTCAGCGAATCCGCAATTTCCTAAGATCAGATACTTAATGAATCATCAAAAATGTTTTACATTGAAATAGTATATAATTTTGTAGCAAACACACTTATTTACAAACATGCGTAGTAGTTTATAGTATTATTGTATTGTCCGCAGATGATCAAGATGTGTTTATGAGTCTAGAAGTAGTGGGGAGGCGAGATGGGGCGGGCGCGGTACATCGCGTGCGCACTGCTCATGCTGTGTCCACTCGCGCTCACAAGGCACGATGACGACTTCGCATTCGACAACAGTGAAGAATTCCAGGTCAGTGCACTCTCACACTTACACCACACATTAAACCAACAGGATTTCCATATATTATTACAGAATATTAATCATATTACGTCACACAAGCTACTTGATATTTGTAGAGCTCTCTCCTCATACAATTACTGCTTAAACAATAGAAGCGTAAAGTTTTATGGTTGACCTTTCAGGTTGATTTAACAGCAAACCACTCAGAAATAGCAAAAAATGGCCTAAGAAGGTTATGGGGTGTGCCCGACACATCGGCCTATGTGGGACATCTGTTCCGAATGGAAATACCAGAAGAGGCTTTCTCAGGAAAAGTTTTAGCTTATAAGGTATGTGAACTATTTTTCTTTCATTCTTCTGAGATTTTATTGGCAAAACAACTCAAGCCAGTCCAAAAGTCCAACAATATAATAATTGTATACTAACGAATAGATTATTCCTGACTTTTAACCGGAGTCTTAATCTTAACAGACAGTTTTAAGTTAGCTAAGATACAGATTCCCCGAATTTTAGTAGGTTTGAGTATTTATATAACATAAAGACCTTCCACACATCCATAAATATGCATCCTTCTACATTCGTTGTGTTAAAACTTTGTTCACAAGACGTATGCATGCATGTAGGCCACTTAAGATCCCATTCTAGCATTCGCTCGGCTGTACGTCCACATTCTCGCGCCACCGACACTGTAAAGGCAAACTGGGGCTTGTGCTGTCAAGAGTTTGTTCGCTTTTCCATGAAATTCGTTGGAATTTAGAACGCTTTTCGTGGCAATCCTGAAAAGCCGTTGGTCCCGATTGTCGCACAAACACGGACAATCGTAAGTGATAGTTAGAAGCAGAAAAAAGCCAAACTTGTCAGAAATTGGGTCGCTTCATACTCAACACTATTCACAAAATACTAATTATGCAACCGTATGTAGTTAGGCTAGAAGCCTACCCCAACACCGTTGGGTTGCGAAAAGGCTAGGAAAATGATGATTCCTGAAAATTACAACCTTAACGTCGATAGTAGGTATGTGACGGTGCGACCGCCATGATGGTGTGGATGTATTAATATAATATGCGTAATTATTATCCGAAGTCTAAAACTGTCATGTTGCAACAATCTAATGTGCCAGGCGGTTAGCAGACTTACGTACAGAAGTAGTTTTACTTTATCAAAACCACATTAGCAATTCAAAAAAATCTCATCACCAGGTTCGAAGTGAAGATGGTCGGCGCATGCCAAGCTGGCTGGCCGTGGACTCGAGGCACGGTCTGATCAGTGGCGTGCCGCAGAAGCAGGATATCGGCGCGCACACCTTCACCGTCACCGCACATGGCAACACTCATGGCCTTACCGCCACCGACTCATTTACTATTGAGGTAAGACTTTATCAAACTGCTTCATTTGGCCAGTGGCTGCAAGTGTGGTCACAGCGTGAAGTTCGATTGCCAAGTTAAGAGAGGTTTTTATTTTAGAAATATGTACTCCGTAACAGAAACGCTAGGTCTGTTACTGAGTGTGAGTCGTAAAAGCATATCGCCACCAAACTATAGGTCTGTGACTCTCTGATAGCCTGGCAGGGATACTAGAGTGATGTTACATACGCAACAATGCGGCATACTCGCCTTCCCTGTGATAAACTCATGGCTAAAATTGCAATTTATTGGCATTAGGTACTTACTGACAACCACAACGGAGGCAATAAGCTGATATGATGATGATGACTTACTGACAAGAATACTTTCCTTTTTTTAAATCGAGACTGACAAGAAACATTAGATATGCGCTTTGCTCTCTCCAACGCACTCTAAAGATAATTCCGATGATCTATAAGTAACAGTCTGGATTGACATCTTTAGATAGGTAACTCTTTCAATAACGCTTAATGTTTCTGTCAACCAGAACATAATTTACCGTTTCGTCTATGCACGTCCTTTCTTTGTAGTAAAACTTAAGTGACGTCATGCCATGGAAGCACGCCTCGCCGCTTCCTTTACTATTGAAGAGTAGCTACTACGTTTGGAGAATGCACATCCTAATGAATTCTAGTTCCTGTTCAGTTATGCCTTCCGTGAACTAGACGTAGTGGTTGCCATAATTTATCCGCAAATGGTTATTTTTATGTAACTGTACTTGTAAAAATTTATAGTGTGATATGCGGTAGTAATTTATAGTGATTTGCAGTGATACTACATATTTATTAATACATACTTATTAGCCCTCCAACCAGCTTAATAGTTATAACTATCTTCTGTGATATCTATGACGTAAATAAATAATGGATCTACAGAACAATCACTGATATAGGTACTATTACTTATCATTAAAATAAATGTCGGTACAGACTAGGTACAGCCATGTGTATTTACCAATAAATGGACTGTGTATAAGCACTATGACACATCAACCCCCGTTATACTTAGATTGTTATAAATATAAACGTTTTTATCGTCAGCGACAGAAACATGAATAATAAAAATTAAAAGTACCTATGTACAATGTTGTTATATGTACCCAATGTTTAAATGTAGAGGGCGGCGCCCAATAATGTGCGACAGTTGGCTTGTTCAATTATATTATTGACATTACATTAAACGGCGAGGGTGCGGGGTAATAAATGAATTTTATTTCACTATGGCAGCACTTTTCAATAAAGAAGGATCATTTTGAACTGTCATGGTAATGTTGAAAGTAATCGTTTTGGGGAAATTGTGTCTTGATTGGCACTTCATATTTTCAAGTCACTGACGCAAAAAGGCTGTGATGCTCATTAAGGCAATTCGCCTCGCCTAGGGCGCGAATTCATTTTCTTTGTTTATCGCATATTTTAAGTGTATAACACATTTTTTTTACTGAGTACCAGGTATTCATAAATGAATACTAAAACATATCCTTAAAAATCGTTATCGTAGACAGTAAAATAAATTAAGGATTCTGCCATAATTAGCAATTTACACTCTGCTTGAAAAGAATATAAGTTTTTAGAAGCCATTAAAATCGTGTCAATGAATTAAATAGATAATTGAGATAATTATCATTCAGTGGACCTAACCATGGTGATTAAAAAATGCACCGAGGCAGGATTACTTTAATGGTAGAATCGACGAATATAACCTAAATTATTTATAAGAATTAGATTAACATACCATCACGCCCGTATTCCCCGAAGGGTTAGGCAGAGGTGTAGGTACTAATGTACACCCACACTTCGCCGGTATGTTGAGGTCCCATGTAATAGGGGGCGAGCCTCTTGCCATTAACCGGACATACGTCCGGACTCCAAGCTGTTACTGAGTATTTCACAGAAAAACCCAATAACACTTTTCTCGACCTGGGGATCGAACCCAGGACCTCGATAGCAGCAGTCGCGTTTCAGACCACTAGCCAAAGCAGGCAGTCAATTATTATTTATTAATGTTATTTTTTTAATTGTAGGTGAAGAAAGCTCAAGACAAGCCCCATTCAAAGTATGGTTCGTGCGTGGGTGAGGAGAGCCGGCTGGTGCTGGTCATCATGTTGGACGGGCCCTTCCACAAGTTGGCGCCACGACAGCGGATACGCGCGCTCATGCAGCTCGCCAGCTTCATGGCACTCGATGGCGTAAGATATTTTACATACATTACACTCAGATCAAATAAAAAGTTAAGATGGAACTTTGCGAACAAACGCCTAACCGTTTACAAACACAATTTTACACTATATAACAATACCGAAACTACGCCTTATCTTGTCAGTCGAGCTTTCAATAGCTTGATAGCTTGACTGACAAGATAAGACGTAGTTTTAGCCGGCCTCACTTCTTTGTTCGCAATGTTCCATCTGAACTTTTTATTTGATCTGAGACATTACATTAATGTAGAATCATGTAAGTAGCTAACAACCAATTATCACCGTACACCTTACTGACGTAAGTATACGGTTATTACTTTTTTTTTTATATTAAAGCATCCTAGCAATCTGCGTCGCACATTACTAGTACTCTTGTTAACCCCTCGTGCTAAGCTAAATAAATGCTTGTGTTACGAGTGGGTTCATGTCGTTAGTGTAATGGATGGGTTTCAAACCGACCACATGCTCGCAAGTCGGAAAGGTAACCAATAAAATATACAGTATAATCTGGGTATCTTCAAATCACGATTGAATCAATTTCTTCTAAGCAAGCGCGCTCCATCGCTTAACATCAGGCGAGCTGGCGTTCAAGCTTAGGAATATCATTAATTAAAAAAATACTTTTAGAATATTCTCATATTATATATATATACTAGCTTTCCGCCCGCAGCTTCGCTCGCGTGGGCAACACGATTTTGAATGTTTATTTTTTCTATTTCTGGCGGGATATTACAAATTATCTAAAATTGAGACCAAATAATTTGTTCCACTATATTATTTTATTGAAATATAAAAATAACATGTAAATTTCTTATTAATTCATTCATGTCCTTTTAGCTATTGCGATGGTCTATCATTCTGGAGGCCTCGTAGGGTCGATAATATTTTTGCGCACTGCTGATCAATACTCTCAGTCTAGTTCCGTTACATAGTTTAAATGGTATAAGGAGACGCAGCAGAATTACAGGTGTCCCACGGAGGTTAAACACTGTTAAGGAACTCTACAGGATTGTAAACTGTTTCGACCGCTTGTAGCACTGAATCCAATTTCTGAGCCCTCCAACGGTTTAAGAAGTATGTAATTAATAGCAGCTGAACTGTTGTTTTTCGGAGTCAGTATTGCACGTTTGCACATCCAATCTATAGACTTCGTATGTAATTAGAAAAATCGGGATACACTCTAAGATCTATTCGTCTATCATAGTCACCTGCCACTACTGTATTCAGGAGAGATGGTATACATATTCAAATTTTATAATCTCCATTTCCTATTTTAAGTAATAGCTCAGAAAACTCTCCAGCAGACGCATCTCTCTCGTATTTCTTTTTAAATATAATCATTACGATGACGGTGGATGATGACTTCGTCTGCTCGGGTTCCTCTAGGAACACAACAGAATCTGACGGAATACCCCTGCCAGCAGCACAGTAACTCCGACCATCACTCAGTTGCTGCCTCTAAGAAGGGTGGTGTGCCTCTCAATTCCACTTTTGTGTGCCATAGAAAGCATTTTATATGTTTATCAACCAACGTTTCTTGAGTAAAATCATATTGAGTTTTCAAACATGACATGTGTCAAAATAAAAAGTTATTTCAATCAAAAACACTAAGGAGTATTGATATCAAATTCGAAGCAAACCACGCCCAAAATAACTTTCCCCCCTTTTTTAAGTCCGTTAGGGGGAGAATTTCAATAAAATATGAAACTCGTCTTACATAAATTCTGTTAAAGAACGTTTATGCAAAATTTGAAGCAGATTGGACCAAGGAATCGCGTTGTCCAATACAAACTTTGCCCCCCTTTTTTACCCCCTTAGGGGTAGAATTTCGGAAAATCCTTTCTTATCGGATGCCTACGTCATACAAAGAACACACCCTCCAAGTTTCAGGACTATACGATAAGCGGTTTGGGCTGTGCGTTGTTCCGTCAGTCAGTCAGTCAGTCATTCAGGACAAAGGATTTTATATGTATAGATTATAATGAATGTGCGCTTATCGGTGCGATATTATAAATGTATCAAAAGATATTCTCATTTTTAGAAAAGGGCTATGCTATTAAATGGTCACAACTTCAGAGACTATGGGCATGGTATGAGTTACGAGTTCGATTCCCGCGCAGAGCCTATTTTTATATGTCCCACAGGAGTTCTTGGTTTGTGCGAGGCAATTTGTATTTATACATACAAGAGAGTATCCTAATGATTGGCAAGATATTTTTAGAGAAACACAAACTAAGATAACTAAATGATGAATGAATGTTTTTTTTTCAGAATGAGTTCTTAATGGAGCCGTATAAACCAGAGACTCACTCCGAGACCGTCATGAGTGGAGCTGGCTCCTCGCAGCGTCGCCACGGAGACGCCACCACTGCCATCTATCTCAATGTAAGTGAAAGTAATCATCATTGACCAACAGTGACTAACATATTAACTTGTAAGACAACCAAAGAAGCAGAACAACGACAACCAAAGAGACAAGAAAAGATCCCGCCAAAGAAATGTATTTTTATAATTTATATTAGTTTCTGTATTATTTTTCTTTTGTGTTGCTGAATTAAGAAGTCCTAAAATCATGATAATTTGACCGATTAACTTATGCTCGTCATTTCGATTACGAATGATGACAATATTTTTTGTGCATAATTATAAAATTATCACAGACCGATGTTTGTACATTAGTTATAGATATTAAAGAAAAACTAATATTTTTTAAATTGTTGTCTGTCTGTCTGATGTTTGTACGCGCCTCACGCTAAAACTAAAGCACGGAATTGGATACGGTTTTCACCGTAGTATTACTAGAGGTCTTACTTAAAATCTATTGCTGTACATGTTTCATCTTCATACGCTGAATAGCGACTAACATATAGTAAGTACATCATATTTAATGTACACAGTGGGCGTTAGCAAGGCCACAATAAAATTATATTGATCAAAATGTTTCATAAAACAATGTTGCAACATAATCCTTAAACCAAATTAGGTACAGTCGCCATCAAATTTAACGAAGCGAACAGGGTGTTCAAATTGTCTAAGCTGCTAGGAAAATGTAACTTTATCTCAATGTGGTTAAATACATGTCAGAATGACAGCTGCCGTGGGTAGTGTTCATTCTAAAACATCCTTTGTGACGCTGAGATATGGTTGTTTTTTTTTCGTGTTGCTCAGATAATTATGAACAGTCTGTTTGTTCCGATGTATTTGACGGTGACTGTACGTCATGCGAAAAATAGAATTAGGCAACTAGTATATCATGGATATTTGCAGGTGGGTTGTGGCAACAAGCTGTGGAATCACCACAAAGTGCTGGTGGCCGGGGTCCGCGAGCAGGCGAGGGACGGCACCCTGGCGCAGGTGCTGCGGCTGCCCGTCATCGGCTGGAGGCTGCTGGCCGTACAGCCCGCACCTCGCTTCAAGAGACAGGTCATTCATTACATCATCATTACCTACATCGTATAAAACTGTTTCGTCCATCTCTTTCTCCACTAAATTCTCCAATAATAATTATAATAAATATTATGTTATATTCTAACATAACATATATTATGTTATGTTAGAAGAATACGGGTAATACAGGCGTGATCGTATGCCATCGTGCCTGTATTCCCCGAAGGTTTCGCCTTTCGCCGGTATGTTTAGGTCCCATGTAATAGGGGGCGAGCCTATTGCCATTAACCGGGCACAAATCCGGATCCGAGCTGCTACTGGGAATTTCATAGAAAAACCCAATAACACTTTGCTCGGCCTGGGGATCGAACCCAGGACCTCAAGCGTAGCAATCGCGCACAGGACCACTAGACAAATGAGGCAGTCTTAAATTCTTTTAAACCATGTAAAAGAGCAATAGATGACGAAACAATTTTTTTTAGTTGTTGTTATTGTTTTAAATGCATCACGATAGGACTACTGCATGGAATTGGATGTAGTTTTCACTGCATTATTACTTGATGCAATTAAATTGCATCAAGTGCATGTTTCATCTAAATACGCTGCTTAGAAACTAAGTTATCTACTTATATATAACGGTAAATAAACCTTACAAGTAACATTAAAAGCTGACAGCATCATCAAATGAACCGTTATACGTGGTAATAAATGATCTTTAAATTAAATTACCACTTGCTTTAAAAGTCAATGCTCCACAGCTGGACGGTTCTGGCGGCGGCATCTACGACGCGGAGTACGACGGCGATGACGACGATGCAGACGCCGATGCCGACTACAGCGGCTACGACGACAACGATGACGAGGATGGCTACACCAACAACGATGTCGGCATCACCGGCCTGGTGAGTACAAACATCGGAACTGTTCGGAAAAACTCAGGGTTTTACTCGGCAGGGTAGCGATGTCACGTCTTTTTATTACCATTTGGTTGACCGTCAAGTTATTTGCTGTCACTGCTACCAAGCTAGCGAAGAGAGTTGATGATCTCTCTTTAGCTGTATTTGAAGAGGACAGCGTAATATTAGGTTTGGAAAAGGGGTGGTCAGATAAAATGGTGTTTTCCTGCCAAAGTCGCTCCTATTTTTGACCACTACACAAATATGAATCAAAGTGCCGTTGTTGCAAAGTTATCAGAAAGATGTGACATTGTTACAATTTTGTTGAGAATGGACTATTTTGGTGTTGTGTTGTGTCTCGTCGTATTTCTGTCTATAATTCTACAAGCGTTCGCTGTTTCTGTGTGAAATACAGCTGTAATACAGGTTTTCTAAATATCTTTACCAAAATAATAATATGGGAAGCTTTCATGATTTCTTTACAGCTTGAAGTCTTTGATAACGGTATACTCTCTGAAACAAATATTAGAGCAATAGTATCATTAAGATGGGGGAAACTTAATCATTATTCATTACAATAATTAAAAACCTCAAGTTTGAAAAAAGTTTCAATGGGTAATTATTTAAAAATGCCGTTCGTGTTAAAGATGCTTCATTCATCACGCTATGAGAAATAAAATGACAATAGAATTAATTCACGTTAAACAACTATTAATCATAAAAGTTGTTATTGCAAGTCATATTTATTAGTACATAATCATTTGTTAGTTATGCATCATTCGCTTTATTCATTGGAAAATATAAATCATCGGGTATCGGAACAATAAATATTAAACAAAAGTGAGGTTTTAATTGTTGTACACACGGCTACAGGTCAATCTATAATATCCAGTTTAAGCTGATCTCGCATTGTATAGATTTTCCATACAACAAGAGGCCAGCGTAAACTGGAATTTTATTGCTCGACGTGTAGCCGTGTGTACATGGCATTCTGAAATAGACATTATTGTACATATTCTTAAAGTTGTTATTGGTATATGTTGCAATGCAACAGTGATTTGTGAGTCGGTAAATGCCTATTTTCCAATGAGTAATTTTAGTCATCCCCACACTTACTACGGAATGCATATCTTGCACTTTAATGTCACCACATCATAGCAGTGAGAACCAAAAGCATGGAATGTTGAATGAACATGTATCCTTACCATCACGAAATTCCAAGTGTGTCATCTGTTGTGTCCCGCCTTATTTGTTTTTTTTTGTTACATTATCACGTGATACCATTCAACATCCAAATTAACATTATGCGCTATCTCTCTTATTCTATGGGCTTCTTCATAATTGTTGGATAAGTTTTGTTTGTGTAAAATGTAACATAATATATTTGGAATATTTTGACAGTTACTTTATGAAAACACGTTCGAATGGGAATTTCTTCTTATTCGAAATTAGTGACTGAAGTATGTAACAAGTTAAAGTTTAAAAATAAGCTTTAGAATAAGGGAGGGATTCTTACATAAATCCTAACATTCACTGAACATCCAAATTCAAGACAACTTATACTTACATAGTATAATTAAGTTTTACATTATAAAATAATACACTATTGTGAGCTTTGTGTGTGGTTATAACAACGCTTTACGAAGTCCTGCTTTGTATATCACTGTATATAAATAAACAAACTAACTGGAATTAATACGAAGCGTGTTCACGGAACGTATGGATTGGGAACATTAAAGAAGCACTTCGACCATCACTTATATTCGACCAATATAACACTAAAAGCGATCATCTAACACAAAGGCTTGTTGACCCATAAAAAAGCTGAACATAAAAATTTGAAACAAAATTTAAAATGGTCATTTTTATGCTAGACAGAGAGTGCACTATATCGGCTTGTGACGTCACAACCCGATATGCTATACAATTTCTATACTAACACTATTTTGTGGGATAGGGACAGAGCAACCCTCTCAATCACCACCAAAATCTTTAAACTCTATCATATCTTGCAGTTTAAGAGCTTGTGTCAAAATAAATTGTGTACACATTATCATTAACGCAATTCATAAAAAAACAGCCTTATATGCTCACTTGAATGCTACTCGGTACAGTGCTGTTATCAAATAACTATAGTGTGTACCTAGAAGTGTAATTTAAATAATGCTAACGAATACAAAACTATGGGCCTGTACTCCTACCCAAATTTTGCCTACTCGAGGAAAATTATGAATGATAGTGGAGATATGGTAAATTGTCTTCATCCCATGATCGTTTATAAATCATTTATTGGTTTTCTGTTTAAAAATGATAGCCTTTATGCTCTCATACATATATACATTCAAATGGTGATTGAGCGTGAGATGGTTGAACGTCGCTGCTTTGATATCTGAGTCCATGCCGCCTATAACCACAGACAGCGCTCCTGGGTACTTGTATGGGTGGCAGTACTAACGTGCGTGTGTGTCGCGGCGCCGCCGCAGGTGGACCCCCTGACCCCCGCCCCGCACCCGCACCGCCACCACCACGGCGAGCCCCCCGGGGAGCCCCCCAGCCAACCCCCCGGCCCCCCTGGCCTCACCCTCGGCGCGCCACACACAAGCACCGACACGTTTCAGACCGAGAGCGCCGATCCGCTGCCGACCCCTGCCTCGCTGCCCCCTCTCCCGCCCTCCCCCTCGCCCTCCCCGTCCCCCGCGCCCTCCACGGTGGCTCCGCCCCCTCCGGCGAGTGCCTCGCCCACTACCACAGAAGATGCCCGAGAGGATACCACTCCTGAGTTCGCAACTAATTCTTATACCACGGAGGTTTGTCAAGACCCGCTCTCCAGTTTACGTGTCATGCATGTGCGTGTTGTGGCCCGGTCGCATGCTATGTTTGCAGCTAGTTGTTGTTCTAGGACTTTATGTTGTAAGTTATTATGCTATTGAGAGCTGAAAAGAGTTGATCTGCATTATTATAGCTAGCACAACTGAAGAAAACTTACTACTAACGATAATGTGCTCTTATTCGTATAAGATTTTGTTTTGTTTGTTTTCGTTATATTGTATAGGTATAGCTAATAAAGGCTCAGACTGCAGACACAGTTGTGTAAGCTAGAAAAACTCGAGTCAGTTTATGCTAGTCTTGTGCATATTTGAATGTTTTTATTATATAATAATGTACAAAATTTACTTATATGTAGTTAATTCATTTATGTGAATGTATACCATATTGTTAACGAATGTGTAATTACAGTTACTTTAACCATTTTGTATTATGTAATTAATATTTTGAAGATAGCTTAGATAGTTATGGAATGCCTTAATTTATTTAGTTATACCCTTTCTTATTACGGTCAATTCGTTAGAAAATATATTTTTACTTTATTATAGTGCATCTTTGGTAGAAAATAGAATGTATTAAACTTGTCAATGTTAGCATGACTGTGTTAATATTAAGTTTAAGAATTTTGTACCTTTACGGAACTTTTTACTTTGACTAATCGAATATTATTAGATAAATGCAATATTTGGCTGCCTACTATGAAAGATTCTGTGATCATCTCAATGCTATACTGCTAAAATATAACCAAGAAAAAATAAACTTGAAAACCATTTGTATTAAAAATTTAATGAATGCAATGTATACTTACAGTTTATTTAAAGTTATTAATTTTCTAATTGCCAAGTACACCATCCAGTTTTTCATTATAGGCAGTAAGTGGGTAAGTCACACACAGCGTGACTAATAGCACCTATAGATTCAACTCTACTCTATTTCACAACACTAGGAAACAAATCGGTATCAATATACTAAGCAACTTTTCTCCCTACAGCACAACGAAGTGGGCATAACCGCGCTTTCTGCAACGCCTTCAGAGACGACAAACGTGAATATATCAGCTGCACCCATGTTGCCAGTAAGCCCACGGCGCCTCGACACATTCGCACCAGTCATTGTACAAGAAGAAACCACCACTTTAGAACCAGAATTGGTATGTACGGTATTTCTTTAGTAACTACATAAACCAACCCTAACTTATCCAGTAAAGGTTGAACTAATTGTGTGTGATTTGATTTTATTTAACAATGGTACAAGGTAGATAATATTTCACGTAATTCATGCCCCATTTAGAGTAACTTTGTATGTAAATATGTTCTCGACTAATCTGTGACGTATAGACAACGATACAAAATTGGACGTGATATGGGATTGTTATTTATGCACATTGCGATGTGTGTATTGTCAGTGTGACCATGCATTCGGGTGTATCATACACTAATATGTATATTAATATTCTTACTTTCCGGGACTAATTCTCTGGCACCTAATATTTCAAACTTATAATTTTGTACATACAAATCTGGCCTCTATAACGTTGTCTTAACGTCTATATTTCACAACACATCGTGTGAGCGTCCGCATGGCACTTTCAGCAAACCGTAATAATCCGTGAGTCCAACGAACTACCCCCGCTGTCTTCGACGGAGCGTGTGACTGTGATGTCGGCATCCCCGCCCTCATCCTCCGAGATACCGCCGCCGCCTGTCGTTATACCGACAACTACGCCAACACCAACAACTTCGCCGACAACTGTGCCGACAACATCGACGCAGACGTCTACGCTCGCGACTTTGCCTACAACGGTGGCCGTAACCACGCCGGCAACGTCGTCCACTACGACATCCACGCCTGAGACCACTTTACAGGAAGTTACGAAACAGGTCCGTAATGGAATAAGACTTGCGGCCGGGACCATATTTCCGAATGGCTGAACACTCTGAACTTGTTAATATAATGAAGTAATTGGATCAGCGATATCTGATATTTACGTACCTTACAAGAGCATATTCAGGATATCAGGAAGGCTAAAAACATTAAAACTAATTATCTAAATCTTATCGCGAATTCCTAATAGAGAAATATGAGCCCGGCCTAAGTCGTGCTTCGATAAGCTTCTCTACTCATAGAGTTACCTGTATCATCACATCCATTAGGATTATCATCCAGGTGTAGTTTGTATAGAACTCTACTAATTACTCCCAACTGTGTGCGATTTGATTTCATTTGTGATTGGCCGTCTTTGGGTTTCATTCATCTAACATTAACCCATTACAAAATTATAATATAATAATTGGCAAACAGGTTTGTGAAAAAAATTACAAATTAATCCGCTATACTTTTTCCGATGTGTATTATAGTTGTAAATTCTATTTCTTCTTCATTATACTTTTACACAAATCATAAATATATAAAACCGGTATATTTTATACATTTTGTGAGTTGTTATTTCTACTTTTTCTATCTCCTCGCAACTCTTTGTTGGTTGGGAATTAAAAACCACATTCTTATAAATAAGCACCCTCGTTACAATATAATATCTAAGAAAGGTGTAAAATAGCCCTCTCTTTTTTTAAATTGACATTAATATTTGTAATTGGTATATTTTAGGTCTGAGTTGACCGTAGACTTTAATTAAATTTATGTTTTTTAATTATAGGGAAATAGTGTAGTAATGGAAGACTATTACTTTAATAATATCTTCGTGAATAATATATTAGCTTCATACATACCTGTACTGATTTGATGTTCAATTCTTCAGGAAACGAACCCAACGGAGGGTAGAAGTACAATTATCGGACAGACAACTGAAACAGTTACATGGGCAATGCCTATCAACCAACCACCCACACTCAAACACCACATGAAGAAACTTGCCATTACGGCTGGCAAAGCTTTCAGGTAATAAAACTTATTTTCTAGTTCATTGTAGATATTTCAAGATTTTTATATCACGCGATCCACTATCGGAACAATCAAACTGTTCACTTATGTATGTATATCCTATTTTTTTTTATCGAAATGAAAGGTAGGTCCTATGGCCATAGGGATGCTATAAAAGTTATTTATATATTGACGTAAGTGTGTTTGACCATCGTCTTGCCTAAGATGGAGCAAGTGATTAATGTATTTAAATTCCCTTGGGGATTAGACCGGACAGTGGAGGATCCTTACCCACTAGAACCAATTCGGTGGCCACCATCGGCACATAGAATGGGGCAATGTGTCCTGTTAATAGACCACTCCAAAACTCCCCATGTGAAACGTCTGTTAGAGCACAACAAAGCTCAGCATCATCATCATTACCCTATTTTCGTTGTTGGTAGGTATATAATCCCGGCGGACCTATTCACGGACCCGGAGGGAAGCAACCTGACGTTCAGCATGTACGAGGCGGAGAACGTGCCCCTCAGCAACAACTCCTGGATACAATTCATACCGGCGGCGCGCGAAGTATACGGATTGTGAGTATATTAATCACGACACTTTGTGAGCAATTCAAAGCGAAATGTATTGTAAATGGAATATTAGTTGCTGGAAATAGCAAGACTCATCCTGCTGTACCGGTTGCCGGTCAGCACAAACAAGTATACTTTGTTTAGGTATTTATTTATGAATCTCTCTATCTCCATGCATATAGTAAACGAGATATATATTTCTCTCTATCTATCTATCTATGAGAGAGAGATTATTGTCCCTTTCTCTCTCTATTTAAATTTTGCGATAGCAGTTTATTTAAAATGTAGCTGAACATCATATTTTACATGGATACCTGCAACTACAATCTGCGATACTGGGCTAATCCGGTTACTAGTTACTTATACATGATCTTATTAACGATGAAGGAAACCAAACTCACTAACTGAGACAATTACTGCTCCGCTCTCAAATAATCTTACAAATTAATGCGTCTACATCGTCCCTACTCTCCGTGAAACTTCAAGCTCCATTCTAGTCAATTTTGCACTCTTTGCACAGACCGCTCGAAGCCCACGTATCTCGCTGGAACTTCATAGTAGAAGCTCAGGACAGCGAAGGACTGGTAGCTCGCGGGCCCCTCGACATCACAGTGCAGCAACACAAGAGCGGCCGCACCATCAACCACCAGTTCATCATGGAGTTCAAACTGCTCAAGGAGTACAACAACACCATAGACTGGCAAATACGAGCCTTGGAAGGAATCCTCATTCTATTCAGGGATACGGACATGGATCACCTCACTGTGCTCAATACGACCCAGAATGGTGATATGTGCGAGTTCGTCTGGACTAATGACACGCTGCCGAAGGACCCTGCCTGCCCTATGGATGATATTAATAGGCTGATGAAGGTTTGTCTTTGTTTAATACATTTAACAAGGTATTATATTATGATAACGGGGACTAAGTATGCCCGACTTACACCGGTAGGGCGGGCGTAATGTAAAAATGTTGTTCAACAAGTACTACTTGTACTCCATCTTGATTTTGATTTTTTTTACGTTTTCTGACCTAAATGACTCACTGATTTTGATGGATTTTGGTATTAAGATTTAAGATCGTGGTATTGGATAGATTGTATTTTGGAGAAGGAAATAGGCTACCTCTTGTCTTAAAAATCCTTAATGGTGCGAGTGAAACCGTGGAGAACAGTTCGTAATATAATGAATGCGAAAGTAACTTTTTTTCTTTGTCTGTTACCATTTTCTGCTAAAACTGCCGAACAGCATTCTATTATATTGGCATGTAGATCCACCTTGAGCCTGAGCACATAGCTTAGCTTTATTCTCCAAAATTCCTTATCTGGAATCAACCGCTAACCTACCTGTGTTGTTAATTTGTCGAACAGATTTCAATAAATATTGGGTAAGATGCATTCTGTTGACGGACATAGCTTAACTTAAGTTTTCAAAATTTCTCAACCGCAAACAACAGCTAGTAGTAACGTATCTGTGTTATTAATTTGTCGAACAGATTTCGATAAATGTTGAGTAAGATGCATCCTGAGTATAAAAAGGTGTCAAAAATCCTCAACTCAGTTGTTCCTACAGATAATGGAGTCGGAGATGGAAGCGGGCAGTCCATCAGCTGGCCTGGCGCGCGCCATGCAGCCCGACCTGAAAGTTTCAAGGGTGGGTTGGCGCGGCGCGGGGCGCTGTGCCAGTGCGCAGGCGCCGGCCACCCGCGCGCCCGACACCTACCCGCCGGTCACCCGCAACCAGGTGGACCATCTCACCGCCACCGTCGGACACCTGCTCGTCTACAAAGTGCCCGAGGTACGTGAAGCAAAGTGTGGGGATCAAACCTGTTACCAAAGTTCTGACAATCACAAAAAAATCTAGGCTAAATTACTGATTATTTTTATGGCCTGTTGAATAGTTGGCAAAAAAAAGATCGAAAAAATTATAGAAGTTATAAGCGTTTTGAAGCGGCGGTAGCCTAATGGCTAAGGCGTTGGACTGGCGATCATGCGGTTGCCGGTTCGGAACTCACCCATTGCACTACCGACGTGAACCCACTCGTAAAACAAGCATTTATCTTAGTACGAAGGGTTAACAAATTTACTAGTTTAAAAAAAATATTGTGGGATCTAAATTGTTACCAGAATTCTGACGACCACAAAATCTATGCTAAATAACTGATTAATTTTATGGCCTGATGAAAAGTTGACTTTAACAAGAATTTAAGGATAACATACACATACTATCACGCTTGTATTCCCCGAAGGGTTAGGCAGAGGCCTACTATATGTACACCCAAGCTTCGTTGGTATGTTTAGGTAATAGGGGGCGAGCCTTTTGCCATTAACCGGGCACAAATGACAGACTCCGAGCTGCTACTGCGAATTACTAGACTTTGAGGATATTCCAACATTTTGATTTTATGCTGGACAGCGAGTATACAGACAGCTACAGTTTAACCTCACAAAGGGTTCAGTTGAAAATCAGCGTCTTCTAACTCATATTCAATAAACACAAATGAAAATACTACATACATTTCTCTGTAATCTCCAGGATACATTCTTTGATCCTGAAGATGGCGGCACTCGTTTCCTCACCCTATCGCTTCGGTACAGCGACCGCACTGAGCTGCCCGCAGGCCACTGGTTGCAATTCGACGCCAAAAACCAGGAGTTCTATGGTCTCCCCACACCGAGCGACGAGGGCAGTGTGTCATACCAACTGGTGAGAAATATATTTATTTCCTAAAATACTTCGGACTGTACTATTTCATCCTTATTATTAACTGCCCTATTCCAATCCGATTGAATTCTGTCTCCAAATTGCACTACACCACTAATATGGTAAAGAGAATAAGTGTCATGTAATTTTTTCGCCCTGGTTTGAGCACTCTATTTTGGGACACTTTAGCTCATCATGAATATGGAATTATCATTTTGGTAGCATGGAATCAATAACATTTGAGGAGTCATTCGATTATCTTGGAAGTATATTATTTCAACTGTCTATTTTCAAATAGTGTTTATAAAAGTTAAGGACACGTTTATATTAAAGATATTCTCGCACTAAATAGTAAACAGGACAAATCATAAATCACATTGTGATTAAAAATCACTGCAATGTGGGGTGTTGCAGGTGTCAAAATAATACACGTGTTGATGGGTCGAATGACTTTGTAATACTGATTTACTTACACTAATCTTAATACATAAAAGGTAAGGCGAGCACTTCACTACATCACAAATAATTCCAGATTGCGGAAGACTCGAGCAAGAAGAGCGCCTACGACAGCCTAATAGTAGAAGTAGCTAAGGCACCCACCATCAAACCGACGGTAGAGTTCCAAATGACCATGGAGTATCCGTTCCCGAAGCTCGCGTACGACGCTAACAACAAGCGGAAGGTGGTCGAGAAGCTGGCCGCGCTCTTCGGACAGAAGGAGACGGACAACATCAGGATACAGAGCATCAGCAACAATCCAACTACTATCATATGGTGAGTTTTCAACCGACATTAATAGGAGGAGGTCCTAAATGCCTTTATTGTTTTTGCTGTTGCTATCATCCTCCTGTCCAATCCAGATTAATTTGGGGTTGGCGCAGTATATTCACTTTTAATCATCCATTCATCTTTTCTGTGCTGATAATTCCATATCGAAATACATAAATGTGTGATTAACGACTTTGATTGAGTGGTCCACCTTCAATAATATTACTATTGGCCGACGATTTTAGATTGTTCTGTAATTTCACACTTAATTTATCAATTCAGACTTGTTCACATTACGGAAATGTAACGTTCGCAAGTGTGATCAAACATTATTTGAAGAGGTGATCTTACATTATTTGAAAGGTGATGGTTTATTAAAATCGGCCATTAACTTAAAAATAATTATGGCAATTTATTTATCTTAATTTAAAACCACCCACCACACCACAATGTATTAAATCCTCAACAAGTTAAAATATCTTATGAATTTGCTCTCGTTTTACAGGTACAATACAAGCCTACCAATGGACCGATGCCCGAAAAAAGAGATCGAAGAACTACGTAAAATGATCATAGTTGACGAGCGAGGCTCAATGGGCGGCGCTCTAAGAGAAAACGTCGACCACGTGTTCGACAAAGACCTTAAAGTCATGTCAATAAGGCTCATTCCTCTCGGCCTCTGTGCCGAACAGAACACTAAAGTGCCGAAGACGACGATACAAGTGCACTCTGGGTCGTCGAACCTTAACAATAAGCCTAACAATGCTGCCGAACCCAACTACCTGGTGACGTTCATCATTCCGGCTGTTGTGGTTATATGCATGATACTGCTTGCTTCAATCATCGCCTGCGTGCTCTACAGGAG